>JAWWES010000115.1:10007145-10055213 GCA_035583135.1 Lophotriccus pileatus
CTTGAGGCGGTGAATCCGTTCTCCTCCCTTCCCCCCAATGCTCCCCCCCCACCATCCCCCCATGAGGCGGCGGAAGGTTACTTTCCCCCTGGTGAGGCGATGGAACGGTCCTTCCTCCTTTTCCTCACCCCGCCGTGAGGTGATGGTACGTTCCGCGCCTCACACAGGCACTGGGGCGGGCGCATCCATTCCACCCTGTGATGGGGGAGGGCGGGCGAGGCGGGAAGAGCCCGTGGGGGGGGGCGATGCGCGGCCCCTCACCGCGCCGCAGGGCGCGGCCGGGGTGGGGAGAGGGGCATCGGCACCCCCGCCCCTCTCCGCGAGGGCCTGCGTGGGAGGGGACCGCAGGCTGGCAGAACCGCGCCGCGGGTGGGAGCCCCTTTTTCCCGGGGTCGGGGGCTGCCCTGCTCGGGAGGAAGCGCCGCCGCCGCAGCCCGGTGCGGTCCCGGCGGGAGCCATCTTCCCACGGCCGAAGGGTTCGGGCCCGGCCTAGAAAACGGCGGCTGCTCCGCGGGAGGCCGGGACGAGCACGGGCCTTCCCTGGGACAGCCGGGACCCCGCTCGCCAACCCCGGCTGGAGCCGGCAGCGCTGGTAGCGGACAAAAGGGGGGGAAGCGGAACCCGCGGAAGGGAAGTGCTGATCGTAACAAACAGGGTTTCGCAGCGGCCTCTCGAGGAAGCTTAAATTTTAAGGTAGTTGCTGCAAGGACTTGGTTTTTTGTGGCTTTCTTTTTGTTTTGTTTTGCTCCTCCACGCAGTGCTGGAAACATTTTATCTACATAATGCTGGAAACATAAAAACATATCAAGCATACACACTGACTTTCCTGTGTTTCCTGGCTTTAAAAAAAAAAAAAAAGTGCCAAGGGATTCCTTGCGTAAATGGAGAGGAATAGACTGAACGCCTTTTTGACTTCCTGGTGCCTCGTTCTCGGTTTGCTTAGCTTATGCTCAAAGTTTGCATCCCCATTTAACTGTGGCAGCTGTGACTGGCACGTTCGCCTGAATTACTAGTTCATGCAGTTTTAACTCCAGTCCTGTTTTTACTTGATTCCACCAACACACGCTTATATGTTTTGATACACTTGCCTGGGTTTTTTGCTTTTACTAGAGGTGTTACGTATTGAGGCCTTCCCATGGTATTTCTCATTAGGTTATTGAACGTGTGGTGTATCCAATGAATGAACTTTTAGTCCCTATAGGGCTGGCAGACAGGATGTACTGCTAATCTCCCTGCTTCCTCTAACACCCAAGTTGGAGCGTCTGCGACTGGTCTGCAACATGAAGCAGAAATGATGGGAATTGCAACTGAAGTTGTTAAAAAGTCTGATGAAACTTGCAGCTCTTGTTTAAAACAGGCTTGTCTCAGCAACCCAACTACCACCTCTGCAGTATGCAAACCTAGTTTAGACTGACTACTCGGTGTGTCAGGCTTCATCTTGTTTTGGAACCAGAAAATTCCCCAGTCAGTCAAAACTAGTGTTTCTCACAGTGATCGTCTTGCAACAGGGTCTGGGTTGGCTTTTTTGGGATGCAGGAAATGAACTTGCTTTTGGGCAGAGTGCACGCCTTCTGGCAAAATACAGTAAAGCCAGCAGGAGGGCATCATTTGGTATCAAAAGAGCATTGGATTTTCAGCTTTTGTGTCTTGCCACAAGGTTCAATTTCTTTGCTACTGGATTAAATGAGTCCATGGTCTTTGGAGGACCGTGCAAATTATTTTTCTTGGTTGTTAGTCAATACTATTCCCGAATCTGTGTACTTACAAGGTACATATGCCCCATGTACAAGATGACAGCCTTGTGACAATTGGTGGTGTGGGTGTCTGGCATGTTCCTACTTGCCTTGTCAGAATTACTATCAAGGGGCTCCTGCTGGGTGCAAGGGCTGACCTAAGCGATCCCATGCGGGAGAGCCTGCAGGCAGCCAGGACTTGTGTGTGAAGCTGTTTGGAGCTTTCACTCGCCTGGCTGTACAGCATTCACACAGTATTCAGGAAGGATCCCTCACTAACAAGCATCTGTGGTGCCCAAAGCAGGCCTTCAGAGCCTGGTTTTGAGGGTAACTTTTAAGTTCTAGGTTGCTGTAGGTTGCTGGAGGGCTACAAGAAAATTCTTATGGGCGTTTGGGCTCATTATAGCTGGTTTCTGTGCTGAATATGTTTCTAAGAAGCTTTGCTTTTCTGCAAGAGTCCTGTTGCATACTAGCTTACACATACATTAACCTTAAAACCTTGGGTTTCAGCAGAGGAATGGGTGCTACTCAAAACTTCTACCCTTCTACTGGCTGTTTTTCAGCAGTATTGCTGGGATTGCCTTTTGTGGGTATTGCTTGTTCTGCCTACCTTGATGGGAGTGAACTTCATGGTAGCTCAGAGAAGCTTTTCCTCTTTGGCTGAAAGCTGAGGAAATGAACTCCAGGAATTCGAGGGATAGTTTTTTCTTATTTTTTAAATAATTTCTTTCTTTCTCATCTCTCCTTGTCTTGGGGGTGGGGCGGGGGAGAAAAGCTGAATAGAGTTCTGATTCCACCCCTCCTCCTGCCAAAAGAGACCAAATAATGCTAAGTAAAAAACTGGAGTCTAGCTGGCAAGATCTGTCTACAAGTGATATGAAAATAACTTTGTAGTTCTTGCTGGTTTATGGTGTGCAAATATAGCCTGTTACACAACAGCAGTAAAAGGCAGTTAGTTATGTTTCCCATCATGCTTCACATCTGCATTGAAGCCTTGAACTTTCAGGCTGTCCCTTGTAAACAGAGGTGTCTATCTGTTCGGCTGTAGATAGCAGGGCATGTGGGTCTTGCAGAACTCAGGAAGTCACTGGTGTCCCAACACCGTTGCTGGTCTTTGGGGTCAAATTAAAGTAGTTGCACCTTTCCTACTCAGTAAAGTGGGGGTGGTGGTATCCGATGTGTTTTCTTGAGTGCTCAAATAACAGATTAAAAGCAAAGCAGTATTTAAAATCCGTGGGTTTGACCACCTACATTTTCAGTTGGCTTGTTGGCCTTAACTGACACCCTTTTCAGAGGCCTGATTGGGCAAAATTCTCTTCCAGCCTATTAGTGCAGCCAGGCTGTGACCCTCCTTTTCTGCTGGATGCTCCCACAACTGCATTAGCTTAAGTTTTAAGTTTGCCCTTCAGGATCTCAGTGTTAATGATGTCCCAGGCATTCTGTTGTATGGCAGTGTAAGGGTCAGCTCTGTGAAGGGTTAGGTGGTAATAGTTTAAATTAAAAAAGTATTTGTTGCAGAGATGTATTATGACACATTACTGAGTCATATGGAAATGCCACGTGGTTACACAAGTGATTCTGGCAGTGTCAGGGAATTTCAAAGGTAGATAGGAAGGATGGTATGCCAAGCAGAGGGGAAGCGGTGTTTGCTGAAGAAAACTAAGAACCAAATACATGCAATAATGTGACTAGAAAACATGGGAGCACAGTGTCCTCAAATCTGCCCTCGCAGTTAAACAAGGCATACTTTAATAAAGGTCTTGGTGTCAAATTCTGGAAAAATTGATGATGCTTTTCCAAGAAACAACAGTTGCCACTTGAGTACCTGTGAGTAGTATCATCCTGGTGTATTCAATGTGTGTGTGTGGTTCCCAGACAAAACAAGTCAGGAACTGGTTCTTTAAATGTCTCTGTAGATAATGCATGCACAGACACCTCTATGGAGAACTCTTGGATTCTAATCACAGGAAAGAAACCCAACACTCTAAAATTGTCAAGACTTAAAACCAAATCTCATCCTTCAAACTTGTCTTGAGGCAAACTAAGTCATTAGTTTAAAGTCTTCTTGGCTGTCTCACAGTTGAGGAGGAAACAAAGACTCTCCTTACGTAAAATATTTTAAATATTAAAGGAAAATACCGGAGTGCACAGCATTTCCTAACAAAAGAGAAAGCAAGTTTCAGTGTGTCACAGTTTCCGTGCAGGCTTGCTACAAATCCAGTTTATAAGGTGTCTGGCATGTATCTCACTCCTGAAACAGCTTTCTGTGGGGATTTTCTTGAGAAAGCTTTGGGTTATTCTTTAGTCTTCCCCAGTTAAGATTAAATTTCAGTTCAGGTACTTGGCAATGGAGGCAAAGTGTTGGAAGCTCTTAGTGGAGGCAGCTGCGTATGGCTCTTGCAGTAGGAAGCATGCTAGACAGAAGGCTCACTCTTTGGGCTGCCCTGTGTAAGGAGGCATTCTACTCTTGCAAGACTTCTGCAGTGCTTTGCACTTAAGGCAGGAACAGTGGCTTTGTGTAGGGAATAAGAGTCGCTGTGTTACTCCAGCGCTTGCTGACAAGGCATTTAATGCAATCATTACCTCATGTGCCTACAGCAGTCCATATGAAAGTACAATGGGCATACTGGTATCAGTGCCCTGGAACAATGTATGAGGAGCATGGCCCACAAGACGTGCCACATTTGCAGTAGTTGCACAGAGGTGTTGGGCAAAACTCATTTTTGCTGATTTCCTCAGAGAAACTCAGTCTGTACACTCTTGCCTGAGTGTGCTGTACTGCCATCATTTTCCCATCTGGTGATTAGGTGGCTTGCCTGCTTGCTGCTGCCTTATTTCAGTGAGGTTAAAAGGCTCTGCAGTTAAGGTTCAGTCCCCTACAACAAAACGTCACCAGCTGATTCATGGTCATGTATGTCACAAGTACCTGCAACACGTACTGCATGAACAGGCACCTGAGTACTAGTTCAGAGCTGGACAACTGCTTTTGTACTGGAAAAGGAACAGAACCAGACTAACTGCTGTAGCTCTACAGCGTTCAATCCAGAATGCACAAAATAATAATGAATGTGCCGTATTGCATCCTCTAAGCAGAGTGGTATCTGACCAAAGAGAGAAAATCTAGACTAACAAGTAAACCTTTACTCTGTCATTACTGGGTGGGGTGGAGGCTTCTCACCAGCTCTTCTTCTGGACAAGAGAGCAGAGATGAAGTTAAAATGTCAGTTAAGGACATGTACTTAGAATATGGCATTTCTCCTTGTTCCAGCGCTTTTAACAGTCATCGTGTTGATGTTCTATGCAGAATGGTTTCAAACATCTTTAGGGTTTGGGGTTTTTTACTTTTTAAATGTGTTTGTGAAGCCAAGTCATTGCTGGTATGAGCCCAAAATTGAAGAGGGTTGCAATAGATCCTCTTTTTGGAAGTAATTAGTTCACTGCACTGGGAATTCAGGGGTGGCACACTACTGCTATGACACAGCTATAGGGTTTTCTGAGATGGAACAAATCTGCATTGTCCCTAGCAACATAATGGCTGCTAATGTCAGCCTGTGGGATGAATCCAGGGGTTGTACAGCAGCTGCGAAAAAATAGTAGCAGCAGCTACTAACAGCCTTTTACTTTGGAAAGCTAACAAATCCAGTTCTCACTATTGTCCCTTTAGCTTCTGGTCTGTCCTGGTTATAAAATGCAATTTAACGTTGAATTTTGAGTTGCCAGGCTAAATACTCAGCATTTTTGGAATCTGAACTGACTGGCCAGCAGTGCTCAGTTTCTTTTTAAGGAAACCACTTTTCTCCCTACTTGGAGACATGTTTCTGGCTGTATAGTAGTACAAGCATATGCACTTGACTGAACAGTTTGTATCAACCTGTGGCTCTGCTGCTGCTGTTTCTGGCTCTCTGCTGAGCATTAACCTTTTCTTACAAAGTTAATGTGAATTGGTGCAGGGGAATTTGTTGTGGTGTTGGAGCAAAGATCAAGAATGGACAAAGGTAGAGGTAAGTGACAGAGCTTTTAAGTGATTAATTGCCTCCTTCCCATGCTAGTTCAGGCTTTCAGTGCATCTTCTATGACTAAAAATCAAGTCTTAACACCTTTTGTGAGCTATTGATGTGCCATTACAAACCTCAGGGAGGAAAAATGTTCTCGAGTTCCCTGTGGATTGGTTCCTAGTGAACGATACAATAGCCCTAGTTGCTGCGCTGTTTGCGTTATTAAGGCAACTTTGTATTTTTTAGAGTCTTCCCAAAGAGGCTCTTGCCTACACCAAACACAGGGACAAGGAAGGGAAAGACCTTCATTCTTCATTAGCTCTCAGTCACCCTCTCACAAAGTGCAGTGTCTCTGTATGAACGAGATGACATTTGAATGAGTCACTTTATGTCGGTGTTTGCACTTTTGCTGGAGTTTATTCTGGAATAGGCTTTCTCTGCTTACTTTCCTCGCCTTATTGGTGATATGCGAAAGGGTGGCTGCCTGCCAGGGAGCTGAGGCGCAGTGAGGGACTTGCTGTTCTCCTGTCCCAAAGTAAGTGCAAGGAATTCTGGATAGGTTACCCCTAGTAGACAGGCCATGCATTATAAATCTTGAGGGATGTCGCCTTGTATTTGGGTAAACCCCGAAGGAGCACTGTTCTCATACTAGAGAAAAGCTTCTGTCTCAGATTCACTCCTAGGTGAGATTTTCTGTGACAAGCAGTTGGGAGATATAGATACCAAACTCCATGGTAATAGATTCTGCTAGCTGTGCCACCTCTCCTCACTGGGTTAGCAATGCTGTGCCAGCCATTCAAAGTTACAGAAGGAGACATGCTGGTAGAAAGAGGACAATCTGAGCTCATCTGAGGCCTTCCATGGTTGGTCAAGGCTTAAAAAAACCCACACACATTAAGTCATTGTCCAGTCTATAACCATCTTCCAAGGACAGCCTGTTTGAAAGCTAGCACTGAGCAGTTCCCCTGCACCTCTGTCTCCCTGGTTTTGCAGCTAAACTCTGTTGTTTCTTTGAGATGCAAAATTAATCTCTTGAGCTCATATTTTGGGGCTGAAGGTAAGAAAAAAACCAAAATGAACAACAATCTTTAGCCTTTTTCAGTTAGTGGATCTCAGATGGTGCCGTACCTGACTGTTAGTATTGCTGACTGTGTTCATAGCAGTGACGTGTGGCAGTTTGCACAGAGGGAGGAAGGCAGTTTTCCGTCTGAGATATGACTTGTCATATCTGAGGATAATGTCATTGGAATTTGAAGACCAAAGACCAGTGAGGGAGGAGGCAGTATTTTGAAGGAATTTCACACTGCATACAGAATTTTGAACAGATTGCTGAGTACTGGACAGGCTTCAGTTTGGTCTTTACTGCTCTGGCCATGATGTCCTTCCGTCAGCATCAGCTGGCTTCCCATACTTGCAGTAATCGCTATTTCACAGATGCTTTTAAGCTCTCCAACTTTGCTGTACTCTGAGAACAACACTCAGATGCAAATGCTTCTACCCCGCCACAATTTTTTTTCTATCTTATTCCCAAAAAAGCCAGCTGAAAATGCAGCTCAGCCTTTTGTCGTTCCTGCTAAGTCTTGTCTTCTTTATTTTGTGCAACTGCCTTTAAGATTAGACTGATAAAGCTGCATGTGCACCTCCTATTACAGCAAACATACAATTTCCCATCAGACTTTGAGGGGGGAGGTGGGCAAAAGCTGAGAAGGCAGGCATCTGGAGGAGCTTGCAAGTTCTCCCTTTAAAGTCCTGAATTCAGAGCGACTTCTGAAGTTGGTTTGTTCAGCTAAAAACTGTACCACTGCAGTCCCTGTACCTCACTACATCTGTCTTGATCTCTAAACTAGGTCCACGTGACAGGTGTGGAATTTGGCCAGTTTTACCTGTATTCCTAAAGCTGCTAGCAAGCATGCTAGAAATGGCTAGGAAATTTTGAACAGCAGGTCCTTGTGGGCTTGATTGTCTAGCCAGCCTGAAATGGGTAGCAATTAAGCTTCTGTAATCTTGGAGAACAAGGGTGGACATGTGTGTAAAACTCCCCCAAAACAACGTTCTAATGTAAGTAGGATTGTGCCGCCTTTGGAATAGTTTTGGTCTGGCAGCTGGTTGTGGTCAGCAGTGAGACTCCAGATTCTTTACTTGCCTTTGGAAAAGAGGGTCTGCAGCCTTTTCTGAGGAGTCTCTTGGGCCACTGGTAACTATTGTTAGTATCTGTTGTCTTCTAGCCTTGTATTTAAGGCAGTGCAGTAATGGAGTTGCAAAACTTTGCTGCGGTAGCCCTAAAGGCCTTTGCTTGTGTCTTTGCAGGCATCTGGAGTACAAGTTGCTGACGAGGTGTGCCGTATCTTTTATGACATGAAAGTGCGGAAGTGCTCTACACCTGAGGAAATTAAGAAGAGGAAGAAGGCTGTCATCTTCTGCCTCAGTCCAGACAAAAAGTGCATTATCGTGGAAGAAGGCAAAGAGATTCTGGTGGGAGATGTCGGTGTGACAGTTACCGACCCTTTCAAGCACTTTGTGCAGATGCTTCCTGAGAAGGATTGCCGTTATGCCTTGTATGATGCAAGCTTCGAGACCAAGGAATCCAAAAAAGAAGAGCTGATGTTTTTCTTGTGGTAAGCCATCTTCCCAACTGACTCATTCCTAACGTGCAGTCGAAGCACTGCGGGTGAGGTCTCTGAGCATTTGTATTGCTCAGGCAGGCAAGAGGGCAGCCCGATGCCTGTATTCTGAGCTGTGAGATGTTTCGCTTGTTCATGGTGGGAAGGATACTGCTTTTGGCTGTGCTGAATAATCCTTGTCAGTAATTGCACTCTTTCTGGCATATCCCACTAGGGCACCAGAACAAGCACCTCTCAAAAGTAAGATGATCTACGCCAGCTCCAAGGATGCAATCAAAAAGAAGTTTCAAGGTATGTAATACAGTTAATGCTGTGCCTCTAGAATACTTACACAGCAAGGCTTTACCATTGGCTAATTGATTTGAGGCTTGGGTGTTGTTTTGGTTTTTTGAGAAACTAGTGAGAGGTGAAATGTCACATGACAGAGCTAAAATTTATACTGTTTGTAAATTTTAGAGGCACTAGAACTATGCTCAGAGTAAGAGCAGGTTCTGCAATGTGTGACACTAGCTGCACGGTACAGAGCAGCACATCTGCACCATACAGGCTAGAAACCATTAGATTTATAACTCAGAGCTTGATTTGGTGCAAGTGCCTTGTGCTGCACTGGGCCAAAATCTTGTGGTGTGCAAGACTGACAGGATCGGTGGGCAGCAGTGACAGCCTTCACAGGACAGCTTGCCCCAGGGATTGGAAGTACCGAGGGAGACTTGTGTGCTGCACATGAAAAAAAGAAATCCTGAAGAAATTCTGCCTTTCACCACAGAAGACAGGCATGGGTTGGGATCCCCACCCTTCAAAAAGAAAAAGCCACTGTTGATTCCTTTGATTGGCTTTCTAGATGCTTTTACCCTCCTCTGCAGAGCCATCAGGAGCTGAGTCAGCCATCTCCATGTGCTTGCATGTAGCTCCCTCCCCAGCTGTATCCAGGGCAGCATGAGACTGTGAGAGATTCACTTGTAAGAGCCTGAGATGAAAGGCCAGCAGTCTGAGCTCTGATCTAGTGACAAATTTCCCCCTACATGTCCCTGCATTGACGTGTAGTGTGTAGCCAGATGTCTCTGGTGACATACCAGGGGAAAAAATAGATTTCCTATGCTAAGGCAGGACTTGTGTGCTTGAGTGACTGGATTTCTTCTTCTAATATTACTACCAGGTACGTTTCTTTGATTATCAGCATGTTGACATACTGCATTATTGAGTGTTTTGCTTCTTTTTTAGGCATAAAGCATGAATGCCAAGCAAATGGGCCAGAGGACCTCAACCGAGCTTGCATTGCTGAGAAGCTAGGAGGCTCCCTAGTCGTAGCTTTTGAAGGAAGTCCCGTGTAGATGTCATACAGTGCCACAACTCTACAAGCATTCCATGTTTTAATATATCGGTTATATAAAGCAAACATTCTAGGCAAGGGTTTCACTAACAGTAGGGAAGCTGTCTTGTAGAATAAAGTAGATTTTGGAGATGTAGCTTGTATGTACAAATGACCCTAAATAAATCAAAATCTAAGGATTTATCTTGGTGTATTAATATTTGCATTGGTTGTCCAGCCCAATACTGTCCCCAATGGATTAACACTAAAGGTCTCAAAAAATTCGAGCAGCATAGCATGAAAGGGGGGGAGGTGAGAACAATCTGGTTCTTGTTCTTGCTTTTCTAAATTGTAATGAGCAAAATTCAGTCAGTTGTTTTGAGGCTACTGGCCAAATTGCCAAACTCAAAAGCTTTTCCCCTGTAACCATTTAAGACAAAACTTAAAAACTGTAGTTAAACTTAGACTAAAGCAACCTGTTGGCAGCAAAACTGGGTTAAATTCTTAGTGCTTGCAGTTGCAGAGCTGTACTAAAAAAGCCTAATTCTGAAGCTAGAGATAAAAAAGACACTTTTCTGGAGAAATAGTCCTAATCCCCTCCCTTGTAAACTCCTGGTGCGGTAATAATATTTAAAAGGTTCACTTGTTCTATAGGTTCGATTTCCTTGTTATGAAGTGTCTTGAGGTCTCTTTCAGCCTGAGTGATTCTATAAAAATTGCTCTTTTTGTTGACATAGTTTAATTTAGAACTACCTTACTTTCTCCAATACACACTTACTAGTGGATCAGATGCTTCTGAGGCTTTTATAAATGCAGATTCTTATATCAGAGCTTTTCAGTTATGGGTAGTAAAATGCGAAGGAACCACAACTTGAAAAGTGGTATTTTCAGCCCCAGTCTTTGGTCACTTGGTCCATTTGTCCATAATTACTATTGATTTAACTTAGTAGAATGAATCAGCCTGACTAATATGGCTTGATCTGGGCTTTTTGTCTGTTAGCTTCTTTAATTCTGTAGAAATGCATGGAAATATCACCTACTAGAAAGTTTGACCTGAAATGCCTTTTGTATGGGGGGTAGAGAACATTCCTGTGCCAGCTACAGAGATCTTGAAAGCTTCCATGTTTCACCAGTGGTTGATTAAAGCTGTTTCCTTTGTGTAATGTGTACATGGGAGTTGCATAGAGTTTTCTTGTATGTCTGTAGAGAAAAAGAAAAAAAAAACCAACAAAACCATTAGCCTCCAGTGCATTACTGTGATATGTTCTGTGTGTGCCAAATTCAAATAGCCTTAAATAAATGGGCTTCCCCTCCCCTGGGTGAGTGACTGATTCCTCTCCAGCCTCTGGATTAGCCTTCCTGCAGCAGGGCTGGCACCATGACTGGGCACACCAGCACCCTGTGTAAGCTGTGTGTGCTCAGGGAGCTGCTGTGCCTTCTGCAGCTACTGCCCTGTACTGCTGTCAGGGGAGCAGTAGTGGGGTGAAACAGGCTGGAAAGAAGAGCTGGTGGAGTTGGGGGAAAAGCACGTTTGTCTCTGCAGTGTGCTCCCCTCCTTGGCCCTGCACCCCCTGTCACCATGACTCCTTACCTGCTGCAGGCTCTAGCTCCCAAACACCACTTGCTCTCTGTGTTCTAGGCTTCAGATGCAAATGTCCATGGGTTGGGCAGCTTCCTGGGAAACATCTCCCTATTTGCAGTCTGAGCAGCAGAAACCACCCAGCCATGTGACAGTTACCCTGTGCTGCTTTCCCTGTGAGGACTGAGGGAGCTTTCTCTGGCCAGCCCCACAAGCCCCACAAAGCTCAGGCAGTTACAGGCTGTCCCTTCCTCTGCAAGCTGTTCCCAGCTGTGCAGGGACAGAAAACAGACTGTCCCCGCAGCTCCTTGGCAGCGCAGTGCCAGCACTGCGCTGCTGTATCTGCAGGGCCAGGGAAATAATGGTCCACTGCTAACTCAGCATGTGCCCTCTCTGGCCATGCTGCATGGTTAAAACCTTTAATTAGGCAGGCATTGGCTGCTTGCTCTAACTTGGCACCCACGCGGGTCACATGGTTGGGAGCAAAAGGTTTTCTGATGCAAAGGGATCCACTGGAGTGAAGCTTTCTGATTCTGAGCAAAGCAGACTGTCTTGGTTTCTGCTGGAGCTTTTGGCTTCTTTTCAGTCAGTTGGGAGCTTGCTCAAGTGTGTAACTGTCCTCATAAACAGCTCCTCCTTGCGTAGGTGTCTACAGTGCTGGTCTTTGTCCAAAGTCCAGGTTTAGATAAGGAAATAAGTATGACACATGGGGAGCAGTGCTGCCTGACAAACGAAGGCAACTCCTAGCCAAGATCCAGTTGATAGCTGGTGCCTCCTTACTGCAGGCATCTTCAAAGGGATGTCTAGCTCAGGTGATGCTGTGGTGGACTTCTGCCTAGGATTTCTTTCCCTGGTTAAAAAATGGAGTGGGAATGCTGCAATAGAGTGTTTCTCACAGCATGAAAGCCCTCAGATCAGGGACTTGAATTCTAAGTGCCTTAGTCCCAGAACTAAGTGATAAGAGGTCTGAGGTGGCACTTTGGGCCTTGGCTAGATGTGGTGCCATAGTTTAGGCAAATTTGAGTCTTTTGACTGCTTTTAGGACCCTCACAGCAACTCATGGAATTACAATCTCACCTCTCTGGAAGAGGAGTACTGCACCCCAGGGCTGTTAGTAATTCAGCCTTTGGAGCCATAATGCTTCAGTCTTGTCCACACTGGAGTTCATGGGTCACACTTCACCCCTTCTCAAGGTTGGCTGTGCTGTTGCTTTTGGAGGGGACTGAAAGCACAGGAAGATGTTGACTCTTGTGACTTTTTAAGATTTCTCCCAATCACTCAGACCTGAAAAGGCGAGGCAAGACAGTATAAGGAACTCTTTCTATAACTTGGCTGGTTGCTGGGGGGAGAACTTACTTTCTAATAGGGGTACGTGAAGAAAAACATAAAGGGGTTCAGGTGATGAAAACAGCTCGGAGCCATACAAGTTCAGCAGGACATGGCCAGGTAGTGCAGCTTGGCTGCCCCAAGGGCAGAGCAGCTAGAAATATTTTGAAGTCCATATGCAGGCAGTGGTTTCCCAAAAGCCATTTCTGTCCATTACACCTGGGAGAAAATGGGAAAGGGAGATTCAGACTCATAATTCAGGCCTAAGTGAACAGCAGGCAGTGTAAATGCAATTTAGCTGTTCCAACAAAGGTAAAGTTGAGTGTCTTAATTAAGCCTTTATAAGCCCAGGTACCCAGGCTGAAAGGTAACTCTGGGCGTGGCTGAATCAGCAGAAGGATCCAGTGTTCCTATTCAAAGTCACTCCACCTGGGCAATTTCTTGATCTTTAGTAATAAAGGTTCCTGCCTTTATTAAGGTGGTGCTGGGGCTGCTGATCATACCAGCTGAGTCACAGGCTGACAAGTAACAAGCTTGGGTGGCCTGGAGGAAAAGAGATAGATAACCCTCAAATGGAGCAGGCACATCATAAAATCCCACCAAGCTGCAGGGAGAGTGGGGGCTGGCCAGTCCTCATCCCTACATGCTCTTGGGCAAGGCTTGGGTTTCTCTTAGCCACTCAGGAAGTCCTTCCCCTTTGACCAAGGTGCTGAGGGAAATAAAAAATCCCAGCGGTACAACTACAGGTAAAAAAACGTGCTAAACATCTTTCCGATTTTATATGTTTGCTTTAACAAGACCATTCCCTCTCTTTCTTCCTAAAACAGCCTGCTCGGCAGTGTGTCCCAGAAGGACATGGTATGCCCCTCTGCTGGGCACACTGAATCTGATCTTATGAGGTTTTGGAGCCCCACCACAGGCAACCTACTCCAAAGGGCATTTGTGACAATGACTGCCCTCCTTGCCTTGGCTGTTTTGGGGTCTTTGTTACTGCTCTTGTGGGCATGCCTGGGCATCTACTCATTTACACAGGAGCTCACAATAAAGGAAATAGTTGTTGCAAAAGCAAAAAAACCTGAAAAACCTAAGGAATTGCATCACTTCACCTGCTGCTTTGGGGCCCTTCCTGCCCATGACCCCCTCAGGGTGATAGCCACTCTGATATGCTCCACAGCTCTCTCCAGCCTTGGGGTGGGTGGAGAAAAAATACAGGCATTCATTCCCTCACTTTTGGGAACCTTGGTCTGTGGCAAGTGACAGATGATGCTGACATATTGAGGTCACCAGTGGTCCTTGATTCACGCATTCCTCCCTATGTGCCACAAAGCCCAGAAAGAGAAACCGAAGGCTAATCCTGGCTGTGGGGCAAAGGTCTTCTTCCCAAGTTTGTCCCTATAGTGTGGGGATACTTCTGCATGCAACAGCCCTATGTTGGGAGGGGTGTGGGGACACATACACAAGGGTGGGAGATGGGTTGGGTGGGCAGAGTGTGGCTCTCGTCCTGCTATTTTATTTCCTCAGCATTCAGCAGGACCCCTTTTTCTTACCTGGTCAAAGATGAATCACACACACTCCTGCTCCACATTTCTGCATCATGGCCCCAAAAGCCATAGGGCTAGGGGAGGGACAGGACGTCCACCCAATCCTGTGGAGCCTCTGGTGTGCAATATAAGGATTGGTTTCACACTGGCCTTCCCCAGGAACAAAATGGAGGCAGGTCTGTCCCTCATCCTCCTTCCTAGCTTTGGCTCTTTGCAAACCCTGGAGGGACCAAGCATTTTGGGGGCCTTTTTCTCCTAATTCCTGCTGATGTCAGTACTGGGCTCAGCAGCTTTATTGTGGTGAGACAGGCACCAAGCTGTCACATGGCCTCTGCCATTTCCTAAGAAACCAGCTTGAAAATGAAAAAGGAGCAAGGAAAAAAAAAAAAACCAACAAAACCAGAAAGGACAATAAAAGAACAATTTAAAAAAAGGAAGAGAAAAAAGAGAAAAAAAAAAACCAAAACCCGAAAGCCACAAGAGAGCAGACGGCTAGAAAGCCTGAGAGTAACCAAGGGCCACCACCTTGCCATCACAGAGCACCCCCATGGACAGATTATAGGGGAGCCACTAAGGTCTAAAAGAATTCCCAGGAGGAATGGTGCCCGCAGGGCTGACGTGGCTCACCTCGCCATGCCCATCCCCACCTCAGCATGACCGCACAGCCAGGGAGCAGCCTGGGCTGCCCCCCTGCCCCTGCCACCATGGCAAGGGTGGCGATCCCTCTGCCAAACCCCACACAGGGGACCCAGCCCTGCACCGCCAATGTGAAAACAGTTTCCTCTGCTTGCAGCAGATTGAAAACAGAAGGTATGGCTTTTGAGACAAAGCAAGCAAAGGGGGGAATAAAGAATATGCTCCTGGAATGGCAGAGTCCTTCAGTGACGTCCAAAGACCTACCTGGCTTGCAAACTTAAAAAAAAAAACCAACACAAACATAACCTCAGAAAAATAAAGAAAGGACAAGCTCTTTTCACTACATCATTTTAATTGCATTGACTCCAGAAATACAAAAGAGGATACATGCCAAAAGCCACCCACTAAAGAGCGGCATCCTTCCATGGTGGGTCTTACTTTCACACTTCTTTCACTCAAAAAAAAAAAAAAAGGAAAAAAAAAATAATAATTGCACCAGTTGATGTACAAACACCGTCTTCCCTTTTGCACATATTTGTGGATTTTGCTGCAACAAGGAGGGTGAAGCCCCAATGCTTGCCCTGGTATTGCCGGAGCAGCTCCCTGGGAAACAAAGAGCTGTACAAACAGTATGAAGACTTTCTTACAAACTGCAGCGTTTACCATTTTTTTGTGGGGGTTTTGTATTTTTTTTTTTTTTAAGTTTCAAAACTAGGTTTTGGGTCACTAATGGCTTGTATCTCTTATCTACAGTGAATTTAGCATATATTTTTATTTTTAGGAACGTGTAAGGCATTTTGGTAAGTTGAATGGTAAGGTCTAGGTTGCAGACTCGTCAAACTGAAGTCCCTTCCTTTGAACTGTCCTCTTTCCCCTGGAGAAGGAAAAAAGAGGTGAGTTACTCAACTGGATCTCATCCTTATTCTCACAACAGCTCAAGCCCCAAAGCATTTCACAAATAGGCCTGGTCCTTCTGGGCAAGGAAAACCATCATCTCATGTGGTCCCAGGGCTTCCCAAAATCCAACCAAATAATTTCTGGCAGCAAGCACCACCTTGCCTCCAGTTCTAAAACACTGCCTGCTGTGCAACTTCCCTGGGCCTCCACCGGTATCAAGGGGAGGGATGGCCATGGCCACCACCAAGTACCGTTTCCTGAAGCTGTTCTTTCAATCTCTTCACCGTTTCTCTCTCTTTGGCCAGTTGGTCCTGGGCAACCTTCAGTAGCTCCTGTAGCTTGGCTGCTGCCTGACCCAGGTCCTTCGTTAATTTTTTTTCTTTTTCAAGTCTTTCCTACATGGGAGTCAAAAGAAGGCATCTGCCTGAGCCTTTCTTTTCCATCTGGTGACCTTCCCCCCTCCAAAACACCCCAGGTCACCTCGGGTCTGCATCGAGCTGCCTCAGTAGCTACAAGCCAGTTCCCTCAGCAGATGGACCAGGCATCACCCCACCAGCTACAGCTCACTCTGGCATCTAATCTGGAGATGCCATGGGCTGAGACCTCACAGTAACTGGACAGTTTCCCAGTATGTGAAAAGCCCAGGCTGTGAGAGTGTTCACTCAGGGCATCTCACTTATCCTGGCCAAGGTAGATGCAGTGGCTGTGACTTGCACCCTGATATCCTTCAGTCCTGGTGGAGTTCTCAGCCATCTCCCTGCAGGGTAACCATTGACCTTGCCTCACCCTCCTCAAAAATGATAAATCATGCTCTTAGTCCTGCTCAAACATGACTTTCGCTGTCCTGGCACAGCCAAATCACCTTGAGATGCTGGACCTCCTCCGTGTCCGAAGCTGCTGCATTTTCAGACAGTCTCAGCTTTTCCAGCTCTGCTTGCAATGTGCATGCCGAGCTCTGGGCCTGGAGGGGAACACACACTACTCAGTAAGCACAGAAGCCAACAGTGGCAGGCATCTCCCACATGATGTTCCATACAGCCCGGGTCCCTGGTGGGTGTGCCCTTGGTAAAGAGCCAGGTTGTACAGCCGCCATTGGCCAGATGCTGAGCCCAGTGCATTGCTTCTGCTGATCCAGCTTCCACCAGGAAGATGGTATTTCTCACCAGGAGCAGCATGAAACCCAGCTAGACCCTTCAACCCTCAAGGGAAAGAGCTGGCAGAAGATATGGGGGGACTGGGAGAGGGGCAATTTGAGGGGCCAATGTTGCCACATGCTGCTGTAAGTTCTTCAGAAGTGTAAGGGAATAAATACACTGATGTCTGAGTGATACAGAATGGTGATAAGGAAACACCTTCAAATTAATTCTTGAGCTTCTTTAGCAGCCAAGAACCCATAAAGGCTTTGCAAACCTTTGTATCCTCCTTGCCCACACCTACCTCCTCCAGCTCCCATGCCAGTTTTTGCCGCAGCACTTGCTCCTTCGCCACCAGTGCTTTGTTTTGCTCCAGCTGGGTTTTCAACTGTGTTGAGAAACAGAAATAAAATTTAAAAATTACTCAAGAAATGAGCTAGTAGGGACATCACCAAGAAGGCTGGGCTTAGATAGAAGAAATAAAAATGGAAGCTTTCTCCAGAACACCAAAGGGCAATAGGTACCAGCATCCCTCCTCAGCACAAGACCTGGAAGGATACTGATGCCTGGGGGCTTGGCTTTGCAGTGCCAAATTTTGCTTGCTCCTCAGGCAGTGTCAGCTGGAACATGGGATGAGAGGCACCCCAAAGGGAAGATGTGCCTGGCAGGTCCCCATACCTGGGAGAAGGCCTCACAGTTAACAGGACTGAAGGAGAAAGACAGAGCCCAACTCATGGCAGCACTGCTACTGGCAAGAGGTGTGAGCCTGAAAGGGAGCAGCCATGCTAATGCCCTCAGCCCAGCTCCAGCAATTTATGGAGCTCTGTAATCCTAATCCCTGCCAGCTGGGAAGGGATCCTGGCACAACTTTGTTGGGGTGTCCCCTTTCTCCAAGAAGACCCAAGCCCCAAACCCAACAGGGCATTGTCACATGGCAATGCTGGCCATGTGGCTTGCAGCATGCCGTGTCTGCATCCCCCCCAAATCTTGCCAGCCTGATGCCATGATAGAGGGCTCCCAAGGGGAACAACCTGGTGAAAGCCAGTTGGTGGTATGGTATGTTCCCAGTGGGAATGGGACACATGTTTGAAGGGATGGGGGGCTAGATTTTCCCCAACACCCAGGACAGGAGACAACACAGCTGCGACAGCCCTGAGCACAGCCATGGGCAGTTCTCCATGCTGCTAAGAGATGGTGAGGCAGGACATGCTTAAGGGTCAGTGCCTCCACAGGCAGCAGTCTCACCATCCTAACCTTGACGGGTACAGGCTTGCTTAGATCAGCTTGTAACCCTGTTACTTCTCCATCCTGTACATTGGCTCTTCATCTCACTCAACTGCTGCCTGACCTGGAGGAAGGACCAGCAAGCCTGGCTCAGTTACACATCCCTGTGCTGCAGCTTTACACAACTCACAAGAACCTACAGATAAAACCCTGCCAGCTTTTTTGCTTTCACACAAGCTGAAATGTTTGGAAAACCACCTCAGTTTCTGCTAGATGCAGGACAGTGGTACCTAACCTGGGTAGCCTGAGGCATGACAGCTCCCAGGGGTGCAGAGCACATGCTCACGGCTCATCTGCTCTGACCCCTTGGCACCTTTGTTTAGAACCACTGCTTGAGGGTTGGCATAACACAGTCAAGGTGTTAAATAAATCAAGGCAGAGTGGCAGGTCCCATTCTGCCATGGATCACAGCTAGGATGCCTGGGAAGGCAGTTACTTGAACACTGCCCACCCCCCCCAAACTCCCCATACTCCATCGACCACCAGGTCTCCATCCTGCATCACGGCAGCAGTGGCAGCCAAGCTGCAAGCTGACAGTGTGCCTTGGCCAGAGGAAAGGGAAAGATGCTGGATGAACACAAGTGTGTTCCACACTTACAACTGCCTGCCTATCTAATGAGATTAAGGCGAATGATGATCCCATAACACATCCCCTTGGGAGCAAGGAGGTGCATCAGCTCGCTGAGCAAGCTAGACAGCAGTGGATGTGAGCCTGGGTAGAGTCACAGCACTCAAGAATGGGTGAGCAGTACCATCAAGGATTTTAAAAGCAATCTCCCAAGTGTCTCATGATCAAAGTATGGATTTAAAAACTACTATTTGAAGCCCTCATGGCTTCAGCAGGTCTGCTAGCTCTCCTGGCCCTATATCCCAGTCGTCTCCCTACCACTTACCTGCAGAAACCCAGCCCCATCCTTCACCTCCCTGAGTGACCTGTACACATGGGCTGCACAACCTCAGTCCTCCATCCAGAGGTGGATGGATGGATGGATGCTTAAGGCACCCAAACCCCTGTCCCAGGATGGTGTTGGCGTAACCAGTGTCCAGTGGTGGGGCAGATGATTTTTTTCTGCTACATACCAGCTTGCACAAGTCTTGCTGCTCTCCCTTCCTTCCCACCCCCGTCACGGGAGGAAAGACAAAAATAAAAATCTCCCCTCTGGAAGTCTGGTGCCTCACAGCACCAGGCTCCCCAGTGCACTGGCTGTGCCTTCCTCCCCTCCCTGAACCTGCACGAAGGGCGTTGGCCCCATGGCTGGGTTTGCAAACCAACCCCAGGCAGAGCATCAAGATCCCACCAAGGCAGCTCTGAAGACCCCTCCTTACCAGCGCCAGCTCCTTGCTCTGCTTCTGCGTTTCAGTCTTTGCTGCCTCCAGCTGCTCCTGGGACTCTGACAAGAGCTGCCTCAACTGTTGAGGAGGAACAGAAAGGAAAAAAAGTCCTTTCATGCACTTGGTTTTGGAACGCTTTGGCCCAAGGAAGCATTTTTACGATGCCACATCTTCCCGAAGAGGTCATGATGTTATCAGTTGCTGATGCCTGCTCACAGAGATGGCCACGAGACAGCTCCATCTCACCCGAGCCACAGAAATCACACAGGCCACCAAGAAGCAGTGCACGGGATCTCCATACCCTCCCTCACCCATCACCTTGCCCATGGATCCTCTGACTTTTGGTGTCTACAACCCAGACTGGTGCAATTACCTCCACCTGTTTTCTCCTGCTTTGCAAAGCTGAAGATCCCTGGGGCACTTCCCAGATCGCCAAAACGTGCATGGGTGGTGAGTCAGGGTTAGAAGAAAAACATGATTAAGAAGGTAACAGCCACCACACTTACAACTTCAACTTCTTTTGTGTAGTTTTGACGTTCAGAGCTGGCTGTCTGCAAGTGATTTTCCAGTTGCGTTTCCAAAAGAGAGGTGTATTCCTTTAGCTGGAATAAAAGAGAGGAAAGCAGGAAGAGGTTGATTGTTTGAGGTCCAACACATCCCAAACATCCCATGGTCAAAGTCTGCCTTCCCCATGGCAATGGAACCAGACTCAACCCAAGCAAAGCATCTATCTGCCTGCAGAGACCTTCTCCCATACCCCAAAAACTTTACCTGATCTGTGTTCTGCAGATCTGATTTCAACTTCTCCACCATGGCTTCAAGGGATTTCAGCTGGAAGTGTGACTAAAAGCGGAAAGCATCAGCGAAGGTCAGTGAACAGCATCTCATGTGGACAGTAAGCACCTCTGGTTCAACCAAAAACTGGCTGATGTTTCACTCCCATCTCTCCCACTTTCATCCTGTACCCAATTGTACCCACAATCCTGTACCAAGAAAGAGACCTGATGACAAAGTGGAGCTCTGCAGCCTGCAGAGGAGTTTTTCTTTCACGGGAGGATGAGTCCAACATGCCCAGGCCATAAGTTGTGGAGCAAAGTAATACCTTTTGCCTGCAGGAATTCAGTTGGCTGCAGTCAGGTTTCAACACCCAAGAAACTGGGACCAGACTCTGCACAAGTTTCCCCACTGAAAGCGCTCTTTGGTTTGGAAGCAGCAAGGTAGACTTTCCAATGAGGTGTCATGGACTTCAACATTAAGAGAAGCCAATCTACTAGAAAAAGCATGGGGTTTGCATTTCAACCTGAGCTGATTTTTGAAGAGGACTCCACAGATGCTGAAATTTTTTGGAAGGAGGAATTCACCTCTTCCCCACTAAGAGGCAGGACTGCTCTGGGACCTGCTCTAGCCACCAGACACTCATCCCATCACACACACCACCAACAGCCACGTCATCTTGTGCAATCCTACACCAGCCCTCAGCAGCAGTGGTGCTCCGGGAGCCAGTGACAGACTGAGAAATCAAAGATCTCCTGTACAGGAGCTCCCCCACCTCCCTGCAGTCCCAGTTAACTTCAAAATCCCATGTGATGGATGGGGAGAGGCAGACCATGGAAAATAGCTTCATCTCAGTTCTGCATTCAAGAGGGAGGAGATAATATCAGTCTGCTTTGCAGAAAAGGCATGGCCAGCCAAGTTCTCCCAGACTCCAGCTAAGTCATGGAATAAGAGCTCATGGAATATGCTCCCTACCAACCCCTTAGCAGCTCTCTGGCAGCTGCTGACTGGCTCTTTAACTAGGAAGAGCAGTACTCAGAGCTAGACAGACAGCCGGACCCTAAACTATGTGCAGTACGTGGCTTGGATCTCAGCTCCTTTCTCAAGGCTCAACAAATGCCAAGGTCAATCAATGCTTTGAGATCAAGCAAAGTTCTCCAGAAAATGAGAGTTGAAGAGTGCTCTCCTCCCACCTAGCTAGCGCCCACCAGGAGGGCCCAGCCTGATTTCCAACCCTCAGAGCTTGGATTACTTAATAGGCAACATGGTTTCACAACTATCATGCTCGAACTGAGGAGCTGAAGCCTTTCCTCCAGCTCCACTGACAGAGCCTAGGCACACACCAGGCAGAAATGTGGGACCTGGGAGGAAGACAGGTGCGGATTCTGCATGAGGTGGGATTTTTCACAGCTGTTTTGGTGACAGGAGGAATAGATTTGGAGAGAAGAAAAAGTCCCTGTGTTGTGGGGTTCAAAGTTGGCACAAACACTTAGGGTCACCAACTAATTTTTGCCAAGAGCCCCCCTTCTCCTGGAAGTCCAGCTCCAGGAGCAACAAACCCAGGTATGCTGCAAACACGCACCTTTTGGAGCTCCTCTTCAGAGGCTGTGAGCTTTGCTTTCCAGATCTTCTCCTCCTCCTCCACACTCTTTTGCAGGTTTTGCAGCATCCCTTCCTGTTGGCAAAGTCTCAGCTGAGCCCAAACCTCCTCCAGCCCCCACTAACCTCAGCACTGTCAGGGCTGGAAGCCTCTCCAAGAAGAAGAATGTGTGACAGAATTAGATGCCTCAGGTGGGGCTGGAGGCTCCTAACTCCTATTCTGGCTCAACCACCCTGCTCATCTGTGCCACATCCCATCACCACCAGGAAGGTTTCCAACACAATTAGGCTGAAGAAGAGCTCTAGAAACTTACATTTCTCCTATTCCTCTGTCTCAGTGACAAATAGTCCTCCACATGGCAGCTCCCCCAACATACCAAGGGATGCCCACACAGAGCTCCTGGGCAGCCTGGACTGCTAGGAGACCTCTCAAGAGGTATTTCCAGTGGAAAGCCAACACAGCACAAAAGGCAGCAACTTACTGTCTCTGCGAGGATAGTTCTATACTGCTCACATTCTGCTTGTAAAGTGCTTTGTGTTTCCACTGCCTCTTTCAATTTAAGAGCTGAATCCTAAAAAGAGGGAGGGAAAGAGAGGTGAGGAAAAGAAACACATGACCCTCCAGCACTTCCTCGCCCTTCCACATTCCAGCCCCTTCACTTACCGGGGGCTCTGCTGTAATCACCTGCTGCTTTAGCACACCCACCGTCTTCTCCTTAAACTCTTGTAGCCATGTATCATAATCCTGAGTTTGAAAAAAAGAGAACAACAAAGAAAGAGGATGCTTAGACACCTCTCCTTCCCACGTGGTGGAGGCTCTGTGAGATTCTGAGAAAACCTGTGCCCACCTGCTGTGAGGACACACTGACTCCAGGGAGGGCAGAGAGCAGGGTCTGCTTAGTTCGCGTCTGGAATGCGTCCAGCTGTTGGGCCAGCTCTTCCTGTAAGAGAGACAAATTTTCATGGGATGGAGGTTCTTGGGCACCTGCCAGCCAGGCTGCCAACACTGGTCCTGCTTTTCTGTGCCTACAGGGGTGAGCCAGCACAGGAAACCAGTCAACACAGAAAACTTCTGATGCCAGGAACCATGAAAACATCGCTTCCAGTTCACCCATCTACCCTGTTCCCCAACCATAACAGGAACCAGGGATACCCAGTCCTCAAGACAAACTTTGGAGAAGCTGGCAGGAGGGTTGGGCCAGCACTGCTCTTAGGAGGAGGCAGGCAACCCAGGGCAAGCATGTCTGGTGTCTTCCATTCCAATGCCAATATCACTTCCAGAGAAAAATGCCAGGCTTACCTTTGCTTTTGTAGCCGCAAGTAGTTTTTCCTCACACGCCTTCTCCACCATGGTCAATGCTTCCATTGCTTTCCAGTTCTTTTCACGAAGGTCCTGCAGAGACCACAGAGGGCAATTAGCCACAATTCATGCCAAAGGCCACGAACCTGCTCGGGGGTACTGAGGAGGATTTCAAAGCCTCCACTTAGGAAATTGGGCCCATTGGTTTGTTCAGCAGTCTTCCATCCCACTGCCCCACATGCATCCCTTTTCCCTTCATCTTTGCAGTGGCTTGAGGCACCACATTGCTCAGGAAGTGGCCTTAAGGGAGCAGGGCAGAGCTGGAAGGGGGCAGGAGCTCCACAAGCACCCTCTGCCCAGAGAAGACATAGCCCAAGTGGAGGGACTCCACCTAACTGATACCACTTTACAGCAGAGGGAGAAGGAGTACGGGAGCAGTGAGACGTGAGAGAGCCTGCTCAGGGATTGCCTTGGCCCTGCCACCTAGAATCTTTCTGGCTTACCAGGTCCTAAATCTCCCAAGAGAACAGGGGACAGGCGTATTACCCCAGGAGTCCATCACCTGCTACAGCCAATCAGCTTCAGCTGCACAGGCCGACAGGGTGTTTCCAGCTCTCCAGGAGACAAGGCAACACCTTCAGTGCTCTGTGGGGCTGGAAGAGCTTCTGACTGCACCAGAGAGCCATCAGTAGATAACTGTGATGGATTGTTGTTCACTCACGTACGTTGTTTTTCATCTTTTGTTGCTCCACTGCCTCTCGCAGCTCTGTGGCTTCCCGTTCCAAGGATGAGAGCTGGTTTGTGTTCTCCTGGAGTCTGGAATAGCAGGATGCAGGAGTGAGTATCAGCATCCACCTCTCTCCTGGGTAGCAAGCTCCTGAGATAGCCCCTCCTATCCCGGTCTGCTCCGGGATCTACATGCAGCAGGATGGAGAGGGAGCAGGACTGAAAACCACAGTCAATGCAATACTGGAGTAGGATCTAGTTTTTAACCATCTTATGAGCAATAATAAGCAACTAGCTGTCTGGATGTACACACACTAAAAGAGGAAGAAGAAAAATGATCCAAAGCCCACAACTGAGACTGCTGCTATCCACAGCTTGTTAAACTGAGATAGCCCACAGGTCCGCATTTTGGAATTATCATCCTACTATCCTGAATAACCATAAATCAGGGCTGTCAGCTAGACACCAGAGAGCTTGCAGCTTCCCTCCACTCCCCCAGATCCACCATCTGCCCTGAAGGGACCCTCAGCTTGAGCAAACCAAGGAAGATTCAGGTCCTTGATAAGAACTACGCAAGTCTCTTGGGGTCCCAGCACAACTGAACTGCTGCCTTCCTTTAGAGGAATCCTGGACGTTTGCTGGCAACAGGGGCAGCTGAGAAATCCTCCCCCCATGCAGTGCCTTCGCCTTCTCGGAGGTGCCCAGTACATGGACAAGGAACAACAGGCACAAGTTGTGAATGAGTTGTAAACTTCATTTACATGCCAGGAAACCTTTCTGCTCATCAGGGGATGGGGGAAGAGGTTATCAAATCCTGGAACGGGGACTCAGAGAAGTGGCAAATCTCCATCCTTGGAGATACCCGGAAACACTTTCAAAAATCTTACTCTGGTTAGCCCAGCCTTGAGGAGGGACTTGGATCAGAGACACCCCAGAGCTAGGACCAACAACACCACAACCTCCTATTCTGTAAGACTGGTCAGAATCCATGTGCTTGCCAGCAACTCAATCCCACTTCAGAATGGACTGACTGTTAATCTGGGGCCAGCGCTGGAGCCAATAAATATTTTAAACAGCACTATGGGCCAGAATTAACCTTGACCTCCCAGCTTGGCAGTCCCCAAGCCTGACTGGAGGGAGGAAGCCCTCATCGACAGGCTCAGTGCTTGAGGAAGCCTGGGACACATGGACAGCAAGCTTGGAGGTGCCATAGCAGTCTCCATGTGCAGCCAGACCCACCTTGACTGTAGCTGTTTCATTTCTGCTTCATTGGCTGCCTGGAAGAGAAAAAGCACTTTCGTTACCTGCCCATGGCACATGATGCAGGTCAATCCTTTCTGTGGCATTCCAGAGGGGATCCCATAGGAAAGATAACACAGGCTCACTGTGTGAGCAGTGTAACACACTCCCCTCCTCCCACCCCAATTAAATGAGCACATAACCTGCAAGTGTCTGTCTTTTTCTGCCCCCCTCATCTGGTCTGCCTCCAGCAGAGCTTCGATGGATTTGATCCTCTCCAGAAGCTTCGTATTCTCCGAACTTGCATCCTGCAGTTTCCCTTTCACACTGTCCAACTCCAGCAACTTACTTTTAACCTCTGCTTCGGAGCTCAGCAGCTTGGCCTGCAGTTCTGTTGGAGGAAAGAGTGAGAAACATGGCAGGGTAGGTGCAAACAAACTGGAGACTCCCTGCCCTGCCCTGCCCAGCCCAAGCAGAATCTTAGTCAAAGAAGCCTTTGCTGTGAATGCTTTCAGGAGGCAAAGAAAGGGGAGGCAGGGATGCAGGACAGCACAGGAGAGAGGCATTGGAGTAACATCCTATGATAGAACCATGGACCAGCCCGTATCTTGCTCACACCACCACCAGGCAGCCTAACTTGGGTCTACTTGAAGGCTACTTAGACTAGCTCCACTAAGCACCCAGCTCTGAAAGTTCCCTGTCTGCCCCACAGCTCTCCCCATGCCAATCCCAGTTCCTCACCAGCAACGCTCTGCTGCTGTCCTTTGGCCTTTTCTGCATCTGCTAACAGGCTCTTGTAGCTGGTCTGGGTTTTGCGGAGCTCATCACTGACTTCATCCAGCCTCTTCTGCAGCATCACCTCCACCTCCCGTTGGGAAGCCTGCACAGCAGGAAGAGAAGGTTTCCTACAGTGTAACAGATACCCCGGCCAATTTGAAGCAAAGCTCCACGTCACATAATGTTATTTTTAAGCTGTACTTTGGGGGATTTAAGTCACCCTTTCCTCACACTTCCTGCGTGCATGAAGCATCTCGCCCCGTGCTCACATTTTATCATTTGCCAGCCCTCAAACTGGGAAGCAGACAATACCTACATGTCTCGGTTCTGAGCCAAGACCACCCTCCCCTCTGGAAACCCAAGCTCTGAAAAACCGCTTAAAACTCCGGTCCAAACACACTGCTTCAGCCCAGCAGGGAGAGGTGCTCTGCAGGACAGAGATACCCAACCACATGTTTCCACACATGGATGAATTTTCTGTGTGGTTTGGGCCAGGGAATACTTTTTTTTTTTTCTTCTTAGAAAGCATCAAGGAAGAGGCCTGGCCAAAGGCAGGTATTTTGAGACGGAAGGCAGGGGAAAAGGATGAGTTGCAGCTCTGCAGGCACAAATTGCACCCTTGCAGATGGAGAGACATTGTTTTGCATCGAGGGGACAGAGAAAGGTAAACCAACAGGATGGTCTCTGGCCAAGTGATGCTTCCAGTACACCAAGAAAGCAGAACTTCTCTGGTTTTTGAGGATTTGACTCCCTATCCTCAACTCAGAGATCCAGGTGTTACTCGGTTACACTCTTGCCAGCACTTTAAACACATTCTTGACTTCGAAGTCTTCCAGCTAGTATGATTTATTTAATTAGCATTAAGGTGTTGCAGCAAGCTGACAGCCCTGTAGAAGTTCCCTAAAAGCATGTCTAGGAGCTAGTGTTTTGAGCCAGGAAGGTGGCTTCTGCCTTCACACCAGCTGTGTGTCTGCATCATCCCCCCTGCCTGCAAAAGTAGGTGGGGCTAAATGCAGCCCAGCAAAGAGATGTGCACAGAAAAAAATAAGAGCAAGGATATCAAATGCCCCTTGTTCTAGGAACACCTCTACAAAACCACTTTGGCATGTGCAAACAGAAGTCTCCTTCACCACAGCCCCTTCCTAAAGAGGCCAGAGCAACTCAGAGACCACAGCACATGCCTGAGGGACATATCACATCCCTCACTCTGCTACACCGGGATTAATGGTCCCAGCATCCACTTCAGCAGCATCCCAGCAAGAGCACTGTCAACCCCCCTCCCCGAAGATGCTCTTCCCCATGTGTGAGTACAGCCTGCCTGCCAGCAACACACCACTGTGTGCTCAGAGGCTCTACTTGGGAGGTGTCCTTTTAACACCCCTAAATGCCCCAAACCCAGCCACAACAGAAAAAGCCACAAGCTCTATCTCCTGCACCAGGGAGGAAGAGCAACAGGCTTAAAAACGTCCGAGTTTCAAGAGAGCACCCATAGAAGAAGGGCTTCAAGATCATGCTCCCTGTGCTCTGCTGGTGATGCAGGGCATCACACCGGTGTGCAAGGCACACAATGAATGCAACAAACTAATGGGGGGGAAGGCAATTAGGAAGCCTGCAAGGCAGCTGCCTTCCCAAACTTGGGCATTCACCTCCCTCTTAGCTTTTCCCATGGCCAAGTCCACAGATCCCATGCAAGTTAGCCACTCGCCCATCTCTGTGAGGGGAGTGGGTTTGCTGGCGCCTGCCTGACCTGCAGCTGCTCGTTCTGCTTCTCCAAAGATGCCACTTTGATCTCCCAGCTCTTCCTCTGCTGCTCCTCTTGCTGCAGCACCTCCGATTTCTCAGACAGCTCTCTCATCAGCTTGTTGCACTCCTGCCGTAGCTTGGCCAGCTCAGCATTTTGCCTGCATCAACAGAAGCAGCGTTATTTTAGCCCACAGGCCACTCAAGCCCCTCTGATGTTGCTTAGGGGAGAGCACATCCTTCTGTGGTCATCACAGAGGACTTGAAACACCTCAATGGCTTTGCTTGCCTATTTCTAGAACACGCCTGGTTCTTCAGGGAGGGGCTGAAAGAGCTGTCAAATCACTTTAGAAAAGCTGCATTTCAGTCACAAGAGACATTCCTTTCTTATGAAGTAGACGACATGAGGATCTGTCTTCCCAGACACAAGAGGAAGCACTACAAGCAGCTGGAGTCCGCTCTGTAATTATTTGACTGCTGTTATTCACCAGTCATTTCAGACTTCCTATAAAAACGACTGTGAAATTGAAATTCTTCTACCTAGCTCCTTTTTTTTCTGCACACACTGGGCTGGTCTCCGTTCTCTGCAGCATCACTCCCATCAAAGAGCCAGCTGCATTTCTTCTCAATGCATTAGTATGAGAGTATGAGCTTCCCTATGGGGGAAGAGTGCCAGAGTGCCTTCTGGTCTCCTCTCCCACCTCCACTGCCTTTTGGCTCTAGCATCAGCACAGGTGACCACAATGCAGAGAGAGATCCTCCCGCCCTTCCACTTGGGAAGAACATCCTTGTTTCCCCTGGTGGCCCCCCAAAAGCCATTTGGCAAGCTCTTCCTCCCTCATTCCCTCCTCTACCTCCACCTTAGAGAAAGGGAGTGGCCGTGCCCAATGGTCAGACAATCCCAGGGTGTGCCAGAGGGCAGCCCCAGGTCCTGCCCCTCACCCCAACCTTACTTGCTTTCCATCTGGCTGGTGGCCTGGTTGAGGGCGTCCCTCAGGATGGAGTTCTCCTGCTGCAGGCGAGCCAACTGTGTGTTGGGGCCATTCTCCAACTGTTCCTGCAGGGTCCGGATCTAGAGGAGCCCAACAGGGGTTAATGACACCACTAGCCCCTTTACTCTCCTTATTGAAGCCTACGAGATGAGCAAGAGGGACTGGCAAAGCCGGAGGGTGTCTACTGATCCTGACAGCCCCCAAGGACATGACATCCCATGAGATTGCTCCTATGGGGCCTCTTCTCCCTTGACCACCACAATCCAGGAGCACCACAGCGTCTCGCCCCCCTCTATCCCGAGGGTCTTGTCCATTCACATAGCTCAGTCTTCTCCAAAAGACCACATATCTGCCACCAGAAGCCACCTGGCAGCTAAAGGAGGGAGCTTCAGAGCACAGCACGGGGCTCACCTTGACCTGGAGCTGCTGTGTTTCGCTGACATGGTCCTGGTAGCTGGCCTGCATGCGCACCTGCACTGCCGCTATCTCCCGCTCACGGGCCAGCAGCTGCTCCCTCAGCTTGCCCTCTGCAGCCGCTGCCTTGGCCCGCTCGGCTGCCAAGTCCTTCGAGCAAAGAAGTCATCCTGTTAGTTCTCAGAGTATGGGTTTCCCCATTTTAAGGGGATGTGAAACCAGTGGCCTCCTAGCTCAGAAGACTAAAAAGTTTAGCACTTTCACTGGTCCCCCCATGTCCAGGTACGTTTAGCACTTACATTTCCTCCTGTATTTTGTTTTGGGGTCTGTGGCCACTGGATGCCACTGTTGTTCCATATTGGGCCAGCTAAGAGAAAGGAGTAAGACAGCCTGGAATTTTATTCCCCACCTCCCTCCTTCCCCCAGGATCAATAACATCACATAACATTTGGGAAAAGCAGGAAAATTATATAGATGGACTTGCCAGCCACCAAGTTCAGCATGGTGGGGGTCTGTTCTGCCTTCAACACCCAAAAGAGGTGGAGACAGGGGTCTGAGTAAGGAAAGGACAGTGTAGATAGGATACAGCTCCTTACAAAGGCACCTTCTCAGCTCAGAAGATCCAGGCAGAGACGAGAAGGGATTTGCTTTTCTCCCTGAAGCAGAAGAAAGCTGCAATCTCATAAGGGAAGGGTTTTCCCCTGCTTCCCCTATGGCTGCCAAAGGGCACTACCCTGCAGTTCTTTGGGCTGCTGCCTCCCCAGACTGGGTGAGGCCCAGGAGAGGAGGTCAAGTGGAGATCTCCTTCCCTTTTTGGGAAGAAAACAGCAAACAGGTGAAGAGCCCAAAGAGCCCCAGGGCTCCACCTGCAAGGGCGATAAGATGTAGAGAGCAGCAGGTATATGGCCAGCCACCGTGAACAGAGCCTACGCCAGGAACGCCAGGAGAGCTGCACAGTGCCTACCTTGCTCAGCTCCCGCAACTTGTTTCTGGCAGCAGCTGCATCCTCCTGCTCGGCTGAGAGCTGCTTCTCCTTCTCTTCCAGCTGGCGTTTCAGGACAGCAACTGGGTCACCCTTCTGAGTGGCCTGCCAGCATGGGGTGGAACATCAGTGGGGATGACCCATACCCTCCCCTGCACACGCACAAAATCCTGCCCTCTGCTCCAGGGGAGAATTCAGCTCCAGTCTCCAAGGGGCCAGCCTGCCCAAAATTGGGTTGCCTTCCCCCCCCTCCCACCTTTTGAGGCTTGGCAGAGCCCTGGCAGCAGGTGGACACAATGGCACTGGTAGCCCTACCGTGTGCCAGGTGTCCACGATGCCCATTTTCTCCGTCAGGATCTCGATGAGCTGCTGGGCCTCACCCTCACTGAACACCATGCTGCTGACAGTGGACATGAGTGTCTTGTAGGGCAGGTAGAGGGGCCCATCTGAATCTGCAGGTGCTAGGGAGGAGAGAGAAGGGGTTGGGACTGCTGCAGACAGAGGCAGAGATATAGTATCATTTCAGTTGGCTTCAACCCCACAACTACCATGTCAAACCGTCATCCACCCAGATTTCCACAGTCACGTTTGATGCCTCTCTAAGTGAAAGCAGTATGAAAAGTGCTGGAGATAATACCACACATGTGCTTCTTAAGCCAGCTGCTACCTCTGCCTGGCTCTACTACCGGTCCCAGCACTCTGCTATCACCCGCCAGCAAACTGAGTGTTTCTCAGCAGGAGCTGGGTATGCTTTGTCATTGCCAGGGAGCACAGATGTGCTGGGCATCAGAAGCTGGACTGCACCACAATACAACCTTGCTGAAGGATGTCACCCCAAGCAGTGGTGCCAGCGATGCAGAATGCAGCAAGGTCATTTCCCACCTTTCACCAGGCAAGTTTGGTCCAGCTCTTTGCTAGGCGTAAAACATGACTCCAACCCTTCCCCTACTCCTCTGCTAACCTGGGGAAAGCCAAGGAGCATCAGGGACCATGATGCTGTTGTAGGACATGCACATGGTCACAATGGATAAAGGTTGGTGGGCAGTGGTTTAGGAGTTACCACATGGTATCTACAGCCCAGTGGGCTTATTTTCCTAGAAAATCACAGAAGAAAAAGCAGTTTGGAGGTCAGTAGCTCCAGAGCCCCTACCCCCCCCCCAAAGTCACTAATACCAGGGTCTCTTGAACACAAAGCCTGGATGCCCCAAGCAGCAAGGTTCAGAGAACGAGGAGGAGCTGCTGCTGGTGTTGGAGCAGAGTTTCTTCTGCAGCCCCCAGAGAGGAGCCCATACTGGAGCAAGTTCATCCTGAAGATCTACAGCCAGTGGAAAGCCTCATACTCGAGCAGGGAAAGCTGTGAGGAGCAAGGAGCTACAGAAAGGGGCTATTATTAACTGATCACAGTCCCCATCCCCCTGCACCACTCAGGGAGGGGAGTTAGAGAAGTCAGAAGGGAAGCAGTGAAGCTGAGCCTGGGAGTGAGGGCAGGGGGGGAAGGTATTGTTTTGTCTTCTTTCTCATCTATTTTAATTGGAAATAAATCAGTTTTCTGCAAGTCAAGTCTGTTTTGCCAGTGACAGTAATTGCTAAGTGATCTCCCTGTCTTTATCTTGACTCATGAGCTTCCTCTTCTTATTCTTCCTCCATCCTGTTGAGCAGTGAGAACGCAGCTGGGTGGGCTTCCGGCAGCCAGCCACAGTCAACCCCCCACAGCACCAGAGCCCAAGAATGCCTAGCAGCCCCAGCACACACACTGCTTGCTCCTGGCTTCTGGTAGATCTATTTGAGATGGCAGCGCTAACCCTAGCAGCAGCAAAGCCTGTCTCACCAGCCACAGCCACTTCCCAGCAGTGCAACCAGGGCCCAATGCTTGCCTCACACTTTACTCAACGCTGGCAACTGAACAGACGCAGGGCAGCGCATTGCATCCCCTGGCTCAGTCCCACTGGGTGGAAGGACCCACACAAAGCAAAACTCTGCCCATCTCCCAGCGGTGTCATGCAACAGAGCACTGCAAAGGCAGGCACAATGCAAACCCCACCTTGCAGCTGGCAGGTGGAGCCTGGGCAGCCTGCCAAGCTGTGGCACAAGGAAGTCTATGCTGACAGCACGCCCATGTACAGAGTTGGAAACTTTGTGCCTTGCTGAGGAAGCAGCTGAACAAGAACCAGCCATGTGGCAAAGCTGCCATGGGAAAGCACAGCAGGACAAGGGGTCTGAAGAGCCACTTCTTCCACCCAAGAGAACTTGGGTGAAACAAACAACCAAGAGAAAAATACCACAAGCTGCTCTCATCAGGTTTGCCATCTGTTTCAGTGTTGAGCATGTGTCTTTGAACACTGATTTTTATCTGCCACAGAATAATTTGTTGCTTTTGTCTTTGAAGAGGAGAGACCACAGCTTGCCAAAGGCTGCCCACAAGACCTTGGTCAAACTGCAGTCAGCTTCAGGGTGCAAACACTGATGAGAGCTTTCCTTTGAAAAATCCCACAGGAGCAGCTAAGACAACACTCTTGGCTTTTACTACATGCAGGATTGGCACTTCATACCCAAGGGAATCTAAGTTTGGAGCAGCCAGAAAAACTCCAAACTTAACAAATGCTAGAAGTTCATTTCCCATCCACATTCCCTTAGCTGTTATAGCTTGAATTTAAGGCCATATTTTTCAGTGCATCCATGTTTTCCAGTATTAAAGAAGTGCATCTATGGATGCACACAACAAACCAGTCACCTCTAGTTTTCCCAACACCATCACTGCAATACGCTCCAGAAGCAGTTTCTCAAATCCTTTAAAACTGCATCACTATGTGGAGATGACCTTTACTGAAACCCTTCCCTCAGAGGAACAGGTACAAGAGTTTTAACCCAATATTGGAAATCAGCAGCTGCAAATGTCCTGCTGAGAAACAGGCCCTCTTCCAAAATGTGGGTGTGGAAACTGCCAGCTTACACAGCAACCTAGGTTTGGATGTGCTGCAGAAGGCTAGCAAGAAGGGATATGTTTTCATTTGGTAGGTTTGTTGGGGTTTTTTTGTAAACAAAGAAAGAAATGAAACCTATGCTTACCACATCACACCTTTGAGAACACCTGAGAGACTTCTCCCGTGTGTCCACATGGGAACACTTCTACAGGTCTGAAAGCATGCACATTTTTAGTGCCAAAAATAAATCCCAAACTGTTCCCATCGGTACAATGAGAGGCCAGAATCCAGCTACAGGGCTGATTTTCCCCTCCCTACACCTATTTATAACCTGGAGAGTTCAGGACCACTTCCTTTAATCTCTTCCATCTCCGAGTCAATCAAGTGACGTGTGATTGATGATGGGCAAGTTTTCCCTTCCCTGTGACGTATCCAAAGTCATTTCCCTCTAATTACCCTATGATCAATCCCCTGCAGTATAAAATCCCATCAATCCTCTCTCCTTGAAGAATCCTTCTTCACCTCCTCTGAAGAACAAGGAAACTCTAGCAGTGACCCACTTCCACGTAGAACTGTGGTACAGCTCCTCTGTGCTTTTAATAATCACAGGTGCATGGGGAAAACACCTCATCTTGGCTTTCCACCCAGATGTCCAGCACCTTGGCAGCTGTCCCTCTCCCAAGATGGGTACATGCACCTCCCGTTCATTCCCATGTGCAGATCTGCTGAGACCCACAACACAACAGCAAATCCAAAAAGAACCTGTAACTCTCCAACCTGTGTGCAGGACCAAGGAGCTAAGCACCAACTAGAGGTACCTGATCAGGAGGCAACACATTGTAGAGTGAAAATAAGTCAATAAACTCTTGACTTCAACTCTACTTCCCCCCAGAGAGAATGATAGTCCAGTACAGGCTTTTTTAGCCCACCTATCCCAAGGTGCACATGGCCTATCTCAGCCGAGACAGCCTTTCTAGAGCTGTCCTGTCTCCAATGCTGAAGAAACTGGAGAAGGGACCTTAAAGATCTTCTACTTCCAACTCCCAGGCCATGGAGTCAAGAATGAAGATAGAATGTTGTTTTAACAGCACCAAGATGGCCTGCTGGCTTACTCAATGGGGATATATGCAGAGGAATTTGGCCTTACCTGGCTCACTCTTCTTCTTGGATGCGGCCTTCTTCTTGACAGGTCCATCATGCTTCTGCTCCTCATGGGTCGGAAGAGCATCGATTTTCTTGATGGTGACAGGGTTGACAGGAGCACTTTGCTGCGTGCCAACTGGCGGCACAGCCACAACAGGCACCTCCTTGGGGGTCACCTCCAGGACAGGAGAACTTTTGGGGACACTGACAGGAGCTGAAGCCAATATCGGGCTAGAAGCAGGCTCTACCTTTGCCACCTTCTTCTCCTTCTTCCTCTTATCCTTAGGTGACGGAATAGGTTTCTCCTTTTCCTGGGGGACAACTGACACTGCTGCAACTGGAGATTCAACTGTTAGAGGCTCAGGCACCACAGCTGGTTCAAGAACCACATCCTTGGGAGGGCCTGTCACTTCCTGAGTCATCTGCTGCTCTGGGATCTTTCCATTAGGTTTCTCTTCTTTTTTCTTTGCTTTTCCTTTTTTCTCAACAGGTTTCTCTTTTTTCTTTTTCTCCATTTTCTGCTGCTGGGTCTTCTCAAGCTCTTTGCGTTGTTTGGCCAAGGCTTCCTCGTAAGATGTCTCCTTCATGGAGAAGGTGGACACCAGGAAGATCCCAATGGCTGATATCACCATAAATCCTCCAAAGACCACAACACCCAGCGTCTGAGGGTCATACACATCCATCCTGCCTTATTCTTCTGTGCCTGCAAGACACCAGAACAACAGCTAGGAGTGGGGTGGGGAAGCAAGAAATGCATTGGCTTCCCTGAGCAGGGAGTCTCACATGGACATTTGTGCTTCCAAATGGCAACACGCATGGGAAAGACAAACACTCAAGATTCACACAACTGAGGGTGATCTGCCTACACACCCCCAGGTTTGTGCTCCTCTGCTGCACTGCCCATGCACAGCATTCTGGTTGTACCCCAGTGACTAAACTGCACCAGCCGCAGCAATCTCCCAAAGAATCAAAGAAGGGGAATTAAAAAACACGGATGCAATCAGAGACAGCCACGAGCCTCATTCCATGTCCAGTGGGATGGTTTTGCATGACCCTAGGCAATACCTGCAGCAGTAAGAGAACCCACTTTCAGAGTCTTTGGTGCAGGTTGGCCAAGATCTGGGCTTTCCCTGGAGCACCTGGATTTCTCACTGAACCCAGATCCACATCTAGGTCTCAGCCTTGGAATAAAATATCCCCCTGGAAGGAGAAAGTATGAGAGTTTTCTCCAGCTTTGCAGCAGCCCTTCCCTTCTCCCTTTGCCACCTGCACCCTGTGGCACTGCTGAATTCTGTCCAGCCTGACAGGGAGGATGTACAGTGACTGTGTCCCACTGGGTAGCTGCTCCCAGCTGATGAGAACCACCCCAGCAACAATGCCGTGTGCATGGCCACCAACACACAGGACCAAGTCACAACCATTTTCACCAATAAAAGTCATAAGTTGAAGCTAACAAAAAAAGTCAAGCATGGTCATTAATTATCTCATTTTCCTAAGAGATTTCTGCAGAAAGAAGTGAAACTTGCAAAGGGAGTGCTCAATACGGTGCTTCTCTTTCCACCTCTACTATTAGCTGGGGAGAAAACCGGGCACCAGGTTTCTCACCGGGCACTTCTCATTCTCTTCTCCAGTTTCTCCACCTGTAAAACACCCTGGAGCATCACCAGAGACCATATTGCCTTGGTCTGAGATCTGGCAAGCAGGGGGCAGCCACACCTGGAGAAAGATACTATTACCTCTACTCTTCCTAACAGCTAATTGAACTTTGTCCTAGTTTCAAAACCAACTGCATGTGTTTCATCCATCAGGCCATTGCTTCCATGTGGCAATAAGGTGGCCCATGAAGCCCCAGATGCTGGTGTCAGACAGTTAATCTGTGAAGGGGCACTTTCTAGGAATTGCCAAGGCTGCAGTTTCTCATCATTGTGACCCAAAACACAACAAGCAAAATGCAGAAAGTCCTCAGCTATCAGAAATTCTCATCCCCATGCTTACCTGTAGTCATTATCAAATTTCCTTTTAAAGAGGTTGTGGGCTGAGGAGGGAGGGAGGGGCTGGAAAAGGGAGGAGGCAAAAATAAGAACAAAACTAAGGAGATCAGCATCTTTTCAAACCACAGTGATTTCAAGAAGACACTTCAGAGGCTCTTCCTTTCTAACAGCTGGAGCAGTGGACTTGCAGCTGAGTCTGCAGTTCAAAGCTGCTCCTGCAGTGAGCTGGGGACAATGCATTGAAAAACTCACCTCCAACACCCGATCAGGGGGTGCAGAGCTGGGAGGAACTGCAAAGCACCCATCTCCCACTGGAGAAGGATGCCTAGGGAAGGATGTTCTAACCGGCAGCTCAGTTCTCCCTGCCCACCTCTCCAAACATCCCAGGCAAAACAGGAGAGAGAAGCTGGCAGGCAGGAGGGCTGTCAGCACCAGCTAGAACCAGCTTCCCCTGTCAGGGCCAATTTTCTACCCCACGGCACCACTCGAGATTCCAGCTGATACTACAGGCATCATTATTTCACATCTACCCTGGCCATTTCATCCTTAAATGGCCTTAGCCCACTCTGTCCCAGCACATCACTGCCTTCTGACTAGTAGCATCGCTTTGGGATGGTCCCAACCAGGACAGACAAATTATTTCTAACCCACAGAATTAAAAGGACTTGGCAGTAAATAAAATGTAAGGCTGGAGAACACATACCCACGACCTTGCATTGGGCTTACAGCTACACCAAACCATCCAGGAGCTGTTTTAGGGGCAGAATAAGGCAACCTGCATTCCTCACCCAGCAATTCAAAAACATCAGTAAAATTAAATCCTTCCTGACTTCATGCTGCCACAGGTTCATATATAGATAAAAATCTGCTGCTTCAGCTTAGGCCAAGAGCATCCCCAATGCTGGCAAATGCACTCCCACTGCACCACCTGGTACTGCCACCCTCAAAATGGTCATAATAGAGAGAAAAATCCAAACCTCCACTACAGAGGATGGGTGAAAGCACAGAGAGAGGGGTGGGGAGGTTGGTAAGATAGCAGTGCTGGACATAGCACCAGACCCTCTGCCTGCCCCACATCTCACCCCCCAGGGCTGAACCCTAGAAGACCTTACAGACAGTGTTTGAGCCCCACACTCCCTCTCCCCTGCAAGCAGCCTCATCCAGCCCCACCAGCTGCAGTAAGAGCTGCCTGTACCTTGCCTCCTCTCCAGCTTTACAGCCAGGGCGAGACAGAACACAGACTAGAGCTGAAGTCCTCCTTAGCTCAACACAAATATCCCAACAATTCCCTCCAAACCAAATGAATACCAGAAAAAAACAGCTGAGACCACTAGACAGAGGAGCTGTGTACCCGGCAGAAGAGCCATAGCAGCAGCCAGAGCTCCTGAAAGCAGCTGAGATGCTCCCACTTCTGGACCAGAGGAAGCCCGTCCTGTTCCCAAGGACAGATGTGCCAGGAGAACATCCACAGTGAAGAGTGAGAGATGCCAGCCGGGCAGCAATCACTCTCAGCAGCACTATCATGGCAAACTTTGGTCCTGTCTCAACGCTCATGCCCTGCAGCCTGCAGCACAGGGCTGGTCCTGGCAGACCCAGTGCTGACTACAAGGAGCAAGTTCTACCTGTAGAGTTCCTCCTGTGGTTGAGACTTGACACGACCAGCCCAGCAACTTGTTCAGGGAAGAGCCTATCTCTCCAATGATGCGGAGACAGCAACAGGCTGTACACGACCACAACACACTTAAATCAAAGTAGGCTGGCCTTGACATTTGGGGGATTAGGAAAAGTCTTCCTCTGGGAACTTACTGAAGCATAGATGCAAGAAGCATTTATGCCACAGCATTAGAATCAGGAGCGAAGCTGCGCTTTGGCATTTCCTGACCTTGCCCACCTTTGCCCTTTGAAGTGCTGAAAGTTTGCTCCTGGATTTGCACAGCAAGACAGCAGTCCTCTTTGCAAGAACCATGGTGGGTGTGCACGTGCCTTGACCTTCAGCAGGAAAGCCCTCCATGCTTCCTGCCTGCGCAAAGCCTTATAGCCAGGACATGGCAAAATATGGCACCAAAGGTACCACTGCTTGTCTGCTCACAGATGCCTAAGGGCAGTCTCACACGTTCAGCTTGACAGCACACTCTGAAGAGGCTCAAAGACTTCAGCATCCTCCCTTCTGTAACATCTGGTCCTCCACAGGACTTTGCACCTGCAATGGTATTTTTCAATCGTCCGGATTGCCCTGGGAGAGGGTTGTGCCTCAGGGGTGCACAGACACCACCAGTTATCAGAGTCAATGCTCAAAAAATCAAGTTCACGTGCAATACTGAGCACATATACCTCCATGAAATTTCTTGAGCAGAATCGTCCTCTACTCCTTCCCCAGCCAAAATAGTGGAAGAAATCACCAAATATTTCCACGTGCAAACTCCTTCCCCAATAAAGCTTTTCACCACCAGAAGAACAGGTATACACTGGACAACTGCTATTTCACTTGGCCTTCTCATGTAAAGAAGCCAGCTGAAATGCTGTTCTCCAACTCTTCCATTCGTGATTTTGCTTGTTATCCATCAAATTTCCCAACATCCCAGATAACAGCCCAAGAGATCTGACCTCCCTCACCTCCCTGCATGCGCCATCACCTCTGTTTGACCTGAGCAAAAGTCCAACTTGCCTCAAGGAAGCTAAACCAGTAAAGCACTCAGCCTTGCTGGTTTTTGAGCACCAAAAAATTTCCAGGATGAAACAACCCACAGACACGTGACGTGACAGCACCAGGGCCATGCTCAGTGTCTTGTGGTCACATCTGTCACTGACAGCTAAGAGTCAAAAACCAGGCTAGAACCTTGCCACCTGTTCAGCCTTTCCTCCCCTGCAACCACACATGAAATCCAAGAGAATTCAGTATCTTTGTGACCTAGCCCTGCACCAACCCTGGCTTACATCAGCCAGGCCAAACAGCAGGTGGGCAGGAGCAAAAGAAGAGAGAGGTTGTGCAGTAACTACAGAAACCTTATTTCTTTTCACGGCCAAAGGAAAATCTATGTTGTCCCCTCCTGGTCTTGATAGGTGCGGCAGATGGGAAAAAACAATCTTTGCAAGCAGGACTCGGTTCCCCCAGCAAACCAAAACTTGCATTTCAACGTGGTGTCAAGGTGGCATCTCAGGTTAGAGCAATACACAGGAGGTAATGGGGGGGCAGAGGGCAGGGAAAGAGAGAACTGGATTCACACAGATGGGTTCTGCATAGCCCACAGCAATGCCTGCCTGTTAAGCACCTGCAGCTCCCTTTCCTCTACATCTCCCAGCAGGTTAAAAAAAAAAAGGAGGGAAAGGGCAAGGAAGAGGGAACTGGGAGGCCTGATCCTGTGAAGAGCAAGGCAGCCCATCAGCAGGAGAAACAACAGCACTGCTAGCAGATAAAAAACAATCACCAGATACTTCTCCTGGAGTTTCTCTCTGCCTTACTGCAACAGACTCAAAACTAAAAACAAATGAGGAAAGCCGGCACACCATGAGCAGATCCTGCCCACGTCCCCAGCCTCTGTTTAAATACATTTTCTCTGTGACTGTGCACTTGCAGCCTCCCGGCAGCATGTGTTACTCTACACAGCGACTCCAGATTAGCCAATCCTCAACAGCTATAGCTCAACATAATTGAATGTGTCTTAGTGCTCCATTAGCTCTTGCAGCAGCAGCCAGCTGTCAGCTGGCTTGTGCTTGCCAGCAGTGCTTGGCAGTGCTGCCAGCTCCCTTCCTAAGTATCAGAGGGAAAAAACAGGCAGAAAATACATACATACATATATATACAGAAGAAGAGCATAACAGCACCATAACACAGCTGCAGTTTGACTAATCTCTGCGGCAGCTATTACAAATTTTCTCTCCCCTCCCCGGCCCAAAGCAGCTGGCCCTCATCAACTCCTCCCTGTGGCTCACTTTCCAGGTAGCCCCAATTCCTTCCAGCCATTTCCCGATGATGCAGGCGAGCAGAGGCCACTGCCATGGCTTCGGCGAAGGGCAGAGCTGACATTACAGGCGTGGAGGCTCCTCCGTCGCGTCCAGCCACGTGTTCAGCACACGCTCTCCCCCCGGACTACTTCCCCAGCGGCCGAGGAGTGGGGCATTCCATCGGCAGACCCGGGGGAAGCCTGGTGATGTCCAGGTTGGAAAGACCAGGGTGGGGGTCTCCACTTACGGGGTCAACCGACGCCTCTCTTCCGAAATCTCGGGGACCCCGCGCTGCCGGGGGTTTCCCGGTGCCAGGAGAGTTCTGTTGAGGGGGCTTAGTTAAGGGTAAAAAAAAAAAAAACCAAAAAAACAAGAGACAACTGCTCGGGCGTCGTGACCTTCTGTAAGCGCGGTTAATCAGATTAATGTGTGTCATCAGGCCGGCGCTGGGGCAGGGCAGGGCCGGCGGCGCTCGGGGCCCGAGGGCGGCGCGGTGCCCGGACCTCGCCTCCCCCGCTCCCCGGTCGCACACGCCGCCATTCCGCGCAGCCCTGGCCACGCCGCGGGCCATTCATCCGCCCGGCCCTCCGCAGACGTGGCCGGACCCCGAGCCCGGGATCCCACCTTCCTCCCTATCCCGCTGCCCCGCGGGACACCCCTCCGCGCCCGGAGCGGCGGGGCCGCTGGTCGGAGGGGGAGGTCCTCAACCCGCTCCACGTCTGCTGACTGCCGGGGATGGGGGAAGCGCCGGGCAGGGGGTCCCGCTCGTAGCGGGGGCAGACGGCGAGGAGTCGTGGAAAAAGTGGCAGGGGAAGGGGCTGAGGGAAGGGCTGCCGCCGCCCCTACCCACCCGTGCCGGGTCGCGGTCCCTCCTCGCTGCCGCGGACGTGTGGAGTCGTGGCACTTTCTGCCGCTGTCTCGCCGGGCTCGAACGCCGCGTCCCGCCCCGCCGCTCCGCTCCGCACCGCGGGGCCCACTCAGCGGGGCGGGGCGGGGCGGGGCGGGCGCTCGGGGTCCCCGTCTTTCCCTCGCCGCTGAGCCGTACCCGAGGCTGGAGCGGCCGTCCGGAGGAGGCGGGCTGGGGAGGGGATACTCAGCGCCCCGGACCCGGGGAGCCCCGCGGACCTTTGCCCCCGGGCTGAGCTGCCGGGGATCGGTCTGCGCAGGCGGTGGCTGCCCGCCGGCCTTTGCTGAGGATGTCGGCGTCATCCCTGAGGCATAGCGGGGAGAGGATGGTTGGGGAATTCGAGGACTTCCCAGAAAGGGTTGGGGGTGCTGCTCCACGCTGGGACCCTCCTCAAGGGCTGGGGGTGGGCACCATGAAGCAGATTTGACCTGAAAGATGGCTGCTCCCGGCAGGAACCTTTTTTCAAGGTTTGCAAATGGTGTGTGGGTAAACAGCGCTAGGACTGGTCCATCATCCACGAACTTGTGGGTCTAAGGACAGGGAGAAAACCGTGTCCCCAATAGCCAGTGCCACCCAGTACGGGGGCTGAACTCTCGATACATGCCCTCTGTATGCCTCCTGGTCTGGCTGTGACCTCCCATGGCAGGGTGGAAGAAATGCATGGTTTATTACTCATGTGCCTCTTCGCACTGGAGGTAGTTAGCTATCTGGAAGTGATTTGGATGCTCCAGTGCCTTGGAAATTGAAATGTAAGGGTTGGAAGGGGCTCCCTTCACATCGGAACCAACCATTAGGCTGCACTGTTGGTGAAGGGCATCCTCAGGAGATGCTGCACATTATTGTATTTCAGTGGCCAGACCTTCTCAGGGGGTGGCAACTAGGGCTGCTCTCTGCAGTGTTCCTGGGATTTACATCAGCTGCCACCGGATTGTCGCCCCTTGCACAAACAACAAGCCATGCTATTGAGGCCAGGCTGGGGAGAGCAGTAGGTCCTGCCTGCAGCCTGGTACATCTTGGCACAATGGCAAGGGGAGACTAACTTACTGTTTCATGCAGGCTGATGTGGAAAAATACGCTAATGGAGAAACATTTCAAGTAGGTATGGTAATACGGCTTCTGCAGAGGGACCTGAAATAGGCACAAACACTTCTCAGCACTAATGAGAACTTGGAGGCTCTTTTGGATTTTCTACAAGCTTTTCAACAGGCTGTAGGCAAAGTAGGCAGGGCAGGGCAGGGCTCACCACTTCAGCCAGGACCTGGGCTGGGAAGACCCATGATGGCCGTGATGCCTCCAGGCAAAGGTTTGGGATCCAGCTCTGCCCCTGTCCACCTGGGATAATCAGCTCATTAAACTCAGCAAGGACCTTCTCCAAACCAAAGTACTTGGAAGGAGAAATGCAGGGGCTGAATAGCACTGAAGTCCTAAGCACCACAGGCCCCTGTTTTCCCTGGCTACAGCCAAGCACCCTGCCCAGCCACCCACCTTGCCATGAGTGTCCTGGGGGGCTCAGGCTGTTCTGTCATGCCTGCTGGATATGAGAGACATGGGACTGGGCTCTTTTCAGCTCTCTTAGCAAAGCATTGACTACTTCATTGTTTGCTGGGGCAGGGACTGGCATGCACTGCACCAGCCAAGCACCAGGGGCATGGGGAGCTGAGCTCACTCTTACAGTCTCCAGCCAAATGAATAGTTGAGTGTCTCCTTCAGCATGGAATAAGAGCAAGGACAAGGTAAGGGACACATGTGTGGGCAAACGCACACAGTGGGGTGAAACCCCAGGCAGATAGAGCTGGGATGTGATCCTAGGTGTCCTCTGCCACCATGGCACAGATGTTCTCAGAGGATGGCTCCCTCTGCTCCTTTCTCAGCTGTGTTTCGGGTCTGTAGAGAGATGTCTGAAACCCTTGCTTGCCCTCTGCTTACCAACCAACCCCTACATGGCTGGAAGCTGACTCACGCCACAGCACTCCTCCCAGCATCCACAGTTGGTCTATTCGTGGGTCTTTCCCCCCCAGTTTTTAAGACATCAAGTGTATACCTCCCATCACGGTGTTTCCCTCTGATTCTTGCACTGTGCTGTTGATCCAGGCCACTGGGATAAAGTATTATCAGTGTAATTTGCTTTTACTTCATAACGAAGGCATTCTCCCTAAATACTAGTTCTCCCAACTCCTGCCCAGAGGCAGTATCCAGCCCAAATCCAGAGGTCTGTGTGCCCTGTTGTTAAAACAACCAAAGTGGTGGCAATTTTCCACAGTCATCTTCACTGCTAGAAAGTTTTTTTTTTAGTTCAGTTTGAAAATTACCTGCTCCAGCTTAAGTTTTTCAGTTCCTAGTTATTTTTGTATCCACAAATCTTTGGCTGTTGGTGAAGAATCTGTTGTTTATCCCTGGGACAGTTCCAAATCTTTTAGTGGATGTATTAGTTATGCTAAATTCATAACCATAGCTTGAGTATTTTTAGCTCTGCACAGCAGTCATCAAACAAATGCTGCCACAAGGTCTGCAGGGCTCCCTGAGGTCCCTTGCAGCCCAGCTCCTTCTGAAGGTCCAGGCCCAGTTGTGCAGAGATGACCGTGAAATCCTACTTGGGGAGCCATCCAAGCAAGTGCTTCATCCCATTCCCCATGAGATTTGCATCCAGGCTGTGGCTGAGCACACAGACAGGCATGGCTTGTGCTTTCTTGTAGGAGAGTGGTCAGCTCTGCCTGGGCCTGGTGGTGCATTTTGATCCTGAGCCCTTCTGGAGGTGTGGAGGTGCCTGCCCCCCTCACTGCCACTATGGAATACTTACTGCTACAGGAACACACAAAAAACTGGTAGGAACAAGAGCAGAGTAGTCCTTTGCTCCAGATGCAGCTGCTGCCTGCACTATGGACATGTTGCTGCCTTTCCAGCCAGGCCGATCCTCCAAGTGGCCCCACATCCACACTCAATCCCTTTGAAGACTCTGGAAGCAGAGTCCCTTCCTTTTTCATAAAAGCAGAAATCAGTATGTCTGGCATCCCCTTGGTTCCCTGGTGGTCCTTCCTGGCCTGTGGGCCTTGCCAAGCTCCTGCTTGTCTAGGTTTAATAAGTAGTGGCCCCGCGCTAATGATGGAACTCAGAGGTGAGTGCTGCACCAGAGTACACTGCAGGAGCTTCTAGATTGTTCCTCTCCTTCCTTGTCCATGTTTCTGTGATGGCATCGCTGAGGCTTGGATTAGAAAATGCACCATGCCACAGCTGTATTTGCTTCGGGAGCAGTACACCTCCTGCTCAGCCTCTCCTAAACTCCATTTCCACCTACCTTCATGTGGGATCGGAAGTTACCACCTGAATATGAAATATGAACCAGGACCTGCAGGATACCCCCACTTCGGTGGGCTAGTAGCTGGAGACCAGTGGTACAGCCCAGTTCCCAGCAGGCACTAAATCCCTGGTGTCTCAGCAGCTGGGCTTTGCCTTGGGTGTTTGTAAAATAACACTTTTCCAGAAAAGTCATGGTGTTCACACCTTTAATCCCTATTCTGCTGTTTTCCCATCCCTACAGCTCTGCTTCGTGAGATGCCCCAAATGATGGCAGGAGGAGCACTGGCCAGGCCGTCACCAGAAGCCAAAAGTTCAATGACTTCGTCTTTGGGCCCACTGATGATTGAGCTATTTACAGAAGTAGATGGCATTGGTAAGGAGCTTGGAGTTAAATTGGCTGATGAAGGGTTTGAGAAGCAAACCTCTTTCTTTTCTCCCCAGCTCCAGGTACCTCCCACAATGCCCACTGGCCTCATCAAGAACATCATGTTCTTGGGGCATCCTTTCTTCTGCCCTCCTGGCCATAACTGGGCTGCCACCATGTAAGCCCATCTGAAATCTGGTGGAAGATTGCTCTGGGTAATCTCAAGGCATGATGACAAGAGCTTTGTAATGGGGCAAGGTCAAATATCTATATGCTTCATCAGTTCCTCCATTCCTCTTTGGAGAGGTTTTAAGCAGGACTTAAACCTGTTCTGTGTGAGAATTTAAAAAGATTTATCTCCACAGAGGGAGAGCTGTGAAGGTACCCCACCTCCTGTGGCTCAGCCAGCACTGTAGGAGTGTTAACCATCTGTTTTCAGACCCCCAGATATATCTTCTGTGGATAAGGCTTGACATGCCACCACGTAACTTCAGCTACTCAGTTGTGTGCCTATTCTGCAAGCCGCTTTTGCTCTCCATGGCACTAAGGAGCCATGAAATCAGCAGCCCCTGATTAATCAGTCTGGGTGCTGCTGTGTCTATCCTGTTGACACTTGGAAAATATTCCACATTCTCATGTTAATTTTCTTTCCCAGAACTTTGCATTGTCTCAGTTGAGAATGATTCTTGGCATGAGGAAAACAGAAGCAGGTGAGTGACTAGCAGAGGATGTGCAAGACAGACTAAGACCTGTTTAGCCAGGATGGCTTGAGATACCAGAGCTGTGCACCTCAGCCCGTGCCAGAAGTTAATATAACCTCTGCCACAATGGCAGGGAGCAAGATGCACTATTGTCCTGTTTGCTGCTGGTCTTGGTCCAGCACATGCCACAGTCCCCCAAGTCTTACAACAACGCTTGGGCTGTTTGCAGGTTTCCATGCAGCTATGCCAGGCACAGGACTCAGTATCAGCCTAAGGTCAGTCAGAAAGGGCAGCTGGAAGACTGATTGTGGCTGGATCCATAGTGATGTAAGCTGTGATACTGCAGTGGAAAACCGTATCACTATGCCAGAGCAGGCTTGTAACAGGAAAAGCCAGCCTAAGAGCAAAGCAAGAGCACAAGCTAGTTTGGGAACACCATGGTTATGCTAATCAAAACACCTTCCAGAAGAGAAGGGAAGGAAATTAAGTAATCCTTCACCAAGCCCTGTGGTGTCCCTGTGGCCAGTCTGAAGGGCCAGAGCTATACACAGCTTGGAAGAAAGGGCACTTCCATCTGAGCAAGGAAAAAAGCACTGGGACCTCTTTCCTCCAGGCGCTCTTCATCCACACTGGATACAGGAGAGTCCTCTTCTTCCCATCTCCAAACTGGCTTTAGGTCCAGAAAAATTCATGCTTCTCCTGAAAGTTTGGCTGGACACAAACTCACGTGACTCAGGGAGATGGGGCTTCACAAGAAACTTCATCATGACTTAAAAAAATCTGCCAAGAAGGGTTGAAGCAGTTCAGGGATATCCATCTTGTTTTGCTCGACCACCACCAGTGATGGGGCAATCAGTGGCTTTATTAAGGGAACTCTTCTCACTTCCCATGTATGATCTTAGCAGGGCTCATGCTCATTGCATGATTCAACATCTGGAAATTCTAATCCAACTGAAAACAGACCAGGAAGGCCCTCCTAACAAGCCAGGAACAAACACAGCTCTCAGCTTTGAGCAATCCCAGGGCAAGGTATTTTGGGAATGCTAGTGCTACAGAGCATGAGTAGAGGACATAAGTGCACTTGCAGGATTAAATAAAAAGCCCCAAAGTACCTCTGGCTTAGAAGAAACACACCTTAGCTGGGGACAGGATTAAAGCTGTTCACAAGGCTCTTCTGCCTATTGCCACCACATCTCCAACATGAAACTCGTGCAACACCTCTCCTCCCCTGGCCGAAGCACCCTTTGTGAAGAGCATTGGCTTCTGCAGGTGCTTTTTGCCTGGTGAAACCTGAACAAAGCATAGGGATAGGAAGAGACAGTTTATCTGACCTCCAGCTGATCTAACAATGGGCCATAAGCTTCAAAGAGGCTGATAAAAATCAGAAAAGTACCCAGAGAGCCCACCAGTGCTTTGGCTGGGTGAAGACCACAACAAGCATTTTGGAGGGGCCTGAACACTGCGTGGGAAGAACAGCAGGGGTGGCCTGGCTTCCCACACAACAAAGCCTCAGGGCCACTAGGCACTCTAAGGGAAGAGGGAGCTCAAAGCATAGCAGTTATAACCCTGCCACACCAGTTCCTCTTACTCTCTGGGCTGGCTTTGCCAGGAACCAACAGGGAGAAAGTGTGTACCATGTTCATAGTCAGAGGCTTGGGTGCACCTGGAGGAACTACAGAATATCGGCACAAGAGATAGCAAAGAGCTGAAGAGGGTTTCTTCTGTTCCGTGGTAAAATGAGAGCTGCAGACAGGGGTAATGCCTTCTGCCTGGACACTCACTGCCTCTGGACAGGTAATCTGTTTTTATGTGTTTATTTATAAGTGCTGCTGCACCTCAGCACACAGTGAGGGTCTCCCTCACCTTGGGTTCTGCCCTGTGATGAGAAGTAGGAAAAGCAAATAGCACCTTTCTAAAGTGACTCTCCTGGGCTGCCTGATGGGACATCAGCACAACCTCACAGGGGAAAACATCTCTACATGGCTTTTCCATCTAGGTGGATATGCCACTAATGTCAGTTTCCAGTATGTCACACCAAGCCATGGCAAGCACTTTTCAGGTGAAATGTAGGCACAGCATTGCAGCTTCTCCTAGGTCTCTCAGCAGTGGAGGCATCTCCCAGGTCCCACCTGAATGTACTGACTCTCCAAAAAGCATGTCATTGTCCCACCATTCCTGCCTGTCGATGCACAGTGGCTTGTACCAAAAAATCACGTTCCATGATCATAGGAAAAAAACATTCTGTAAGTGGCATATTTTCCTGAAGCAGAAAAATTCCTCTTTTGAATATGGAATTTTCTTCTCACTCAACCACTCCAGATTTTATGGAGCTTTCTATGGGGAAAAAAATGACTTGCGTTTTTTTCCCTTGGTTTTTCTCCTGTTTGAATATTTCTCCAGCCCACAGACACCAGACACCCATGGGGAGTGGAACTAATCTGTGAGACAGCACTGAAGAGGAGATGGGAAGTCAGCAGATTCCTGTGTTGGAGTAGAGCCCAGGGCAGGCAGGTGTCCCAGGACCCTCTCCTCCAGCACAGGGCACTCTTTCTGCCCCTAACATCCTTCTGGTCTGATGAGGGGGACAGAAACCTTTCCCCTCTGACCTCAACACCACCTGAGCTTACATGGCTCCCACCCTACTGCTCATTCCTCTGCTCCTGCGCAGTAGCAAGAAGCAGACGAGCCTTCCACCTGAATTTTGTTAAATCTCTTTATTTCCATGAACTGGGATCTGCCACGTCAGCATTGAAATGTAGCAGATGGTTTCTAAACCAGACACACCTAGGATGGTTATTTATCCAGAGAAGCTGAACTGGTGTACTGACTCTATAACAGCATCAATAAAGCAGATCATGATTAAAAGAAATAAAAAA
>JAWWES010000115.1:10055313-10145395 GCA_035583135.1 Lophotriccus pileatus
GACTCTATAACAGCATCAATAAACCAGATCATTATTAAAAGAAATAAAAAAAAAAAAAAGACTAAGAAAGAAGAAAAGAAATAAAAAGAGAAAATAAAATTTTAAAAAAATGTATTTTTAAGCATTTTTCCTTCCAAAAAATTTAGCTGGAAAACTGAGGCTTGGGGTTAAATCCGTGGTGTTTGAGGTGGCACTGAAAAATGACAAGGTAAATTCTAACTCTGAATTACTCTTCTTAGGGTAGAGCCGTGTACCTGCACATTGCTATCCTAGAACACGCTGTGCTTGCTGCCTGCACACAATGCTTTGTAATCAGAATCCTGTCTCTTAGCAGAGCAGGGATTTTTATATTAGCAAAAAAAAAAAAAAAAAAAAAAAGACCTCTCCAAGTACATATATGATTACACCCACCGGCCAGGCCAACATTTCCACCAGGTGAAGGGCTTGAACCAATGCGTGGGTCAGCAGCAAGCCCAAGACCTCGCTGCAGCAGCACAGTATGAATGCTCATGTTGGGGTGGCAAAACGTTATGTGTTTGGGGCTTGGGCAAAGTTTTTGGGTATGCAGGGGGGAGCTTGGAATTGTGAGAGTTTCAGGTCCAGTTTCAGGTTTGCCAGAGGTATCTCACTTGTTCCCCTCCACGACACCGGTATGGAACTGACATACTAGGGTGGCTGCTTGTGCCAGCCCTGCGATAGTGGCATTGAACTCTGGCAGTGGGAAGTTCAAAATCCTAAAATGCACTGCTAGGCTTCTCCCTGTGTCTCCAAGGGGAGCTGTGAAGGACAGCTGCAGAACACTTAACACTTCTTCCCTTGGATGTAGCATTGCTCATCCCCCGCTGTTTGCCTGGCTCATCTGCTCAGTTTTAAGTTTCCTGTATACTCATGCACCACCTAACACAACAGTGACTCCAACCTGGCCTGACACCTTGGTGCTATCACCTTATTTTTCAGGTGCGATGAAATAAAATCTGCTCTGGAGGGGGAGGCATGTCCCCAGCCATCACACTTAGGCTCTGCTCTCCCAGAATGACCACAAAGACTGGAAAGCCTGCAGTTCGCTTTAAAAGAGGACTTCTGGCCAGTGATTGACTTGGCAAGGGGCAGTGTTATTTGGTATTTGACAAAGGCCTTAAAAGTAAAATTGGAGCAAAATGAGGTCAAATGGGAAAGCTGGGAATCAGGTCATCATGACACTGGTCAGTTTGAAGCATTGTGACACAGCAGAGCTGTCCCATAGGCAATAGGCATGGCCTTTGGCGTGCTCATACCTCCCAGGAGCTGAGCACCCAGACCCACAGATGCAGTGTGGATTCCTCCCAGCCAGCAGAAGTGGTTCCCATTTCCACTGCCAGGGACAGTGACTCTTGTAAAGTTAATTAATCTCTTCATACGGTGTAATTAAGTTCTGGGAATCACTTATAAACAATACGTAAAATCCAACCATTTAAATGTGACATAAGTGCCAAAATTATCTTAAAAAGCTCCCACACTGAATCTTTTCAAATTTTGAGGTCTTTCTGACATAGTAGCACACGCTTAAAACTTAACAGAAGGCAGGGGGTCATACATCTCAGACTTTTCCTCAGCTGTCCTGGTTAGACACATGCTGTAATTTTATGTGTCTGTGTGCTGCTAGAAGAGCAGATTCAGGTAGAGTTCCCAGTGGCTGTCACCCATGCACTCACCACTGCAGAGCTGCAGTCTGTCTCTGGATTTATATATATATATATACTACAAGCTGTACTTTGTGTTCTCAAGGGAATACAATGTAAAGCTTGTCTGTATTGCTGCCTCTGCTCCTATTTGTATTTTAAAGGCCTATCTTGACTCCTGGATGAGATGTATTTTCCTAAAAGTGTCACATTTCCATTGACACCTAAAAAAGCAAGAATAGGTACTTGTCAACTTGCCCTAGTTCAAGTGGAAAAGCAAGTAACATACTTGTTTGCAAGTCGGTAGACATTACTGCAGGAACTCTCACGATCATCAAGGCATTGCTCAACCATCAGCACCTGTGCTTCTGGGTGGAAAACTGGAAGTGACACCAAGAAGTAACACCTCTTGGGAGATGCAATGGGGGAGACTGTCTCCAGTGATGCCTCTCCATTGTCTGCTAGGGCTCCAAAGGGGAGTACCCTCAGGCAATGCAGTGGCTCAGCCCTGTTCCTCCACCAGCCTCTGCAGGCAGATAGTGCTGGGAATGCTCCATCTGGTACTGTGCCTGACTGTGACCAAGTGAATTAAATAGGGAGTAAACACAGAGCAAACATCACTTCCAGGGAGCCCACATCTTTGTGAAAGACTGTCTGACGCTCAAAAAAAAAGGTGCCAAATGCTCCCGAATATTCCCCAACTGCACCAAATAATTTACAAGTCGATAGTGGATTTTGTGATGTTTTAAGACTTACAAGAGGCCAGCTGGAGAAGGGGACACAGAGGGACATGCATGGCAAATTTTGAGAGAGAAATGCTGCTCCTGTAGCCAGCAGCTGCCGGGAACTTTTTGCAATCAGCCAGCAGGAGTTAAAGAAGAAAGCAGCCCGGCAGTAAATATACATAGCAAATTCAAACAGTGAATGAGTTCCAGGAAACTGAGATAACCCTGTAGGCACAAAGATCCAGATCCAAAGCTCACGGAAGTTTGTGGAAAAGAAAATCATGTTAGCTTTTAGCAGTCTTTGGATAAAGCCCAAGGAAAGTCAAATATGCAATCTGGTCCCAATGACTCTGTAATTCTTTCCAATTAAATAGCCACTTATGGTGGTTTTAAAAACTCCCTGGGGAAAATTAAGACCACTCAAGCTGCCTCCTTTTGACAGTGGAGGGGAAAACAAAAAAAAAACCTAAGAGAGATTATACCTGAAGTCACAATTTACTGAAGAAAATAGCAATGAACACAACACTAAAAAGAAATTTGTACGAAAGAGAGGATGGTTTAACCAACAAAGGCAAGATATTGCCTGGTCCCTTCTAGGGCAAAACAGGATGTCGGATGTTCCTGTACACCACACCACACGGCCCCCTGGGAACAAAGGCAAGGTGGCAGTGGGCCCCTTCACTGGACCGTGTGGGCTGAGAGAACAAAGGAAAACAATGTGGCAAACGAGTTTCCATGGTTTAACGCCCTCCCCTGACCAGGCAAACCACGGGTAATAGGGGCAAAACAAAAAACCTGGGAAGCTATATCATCTGAATCAGGAATTGCACTGCTGGTATGCTGATTCTGGCAATAGCAGCGCAGGCACAGGCTCTCTCCCCCACCGTGGCACGGCGGCAGCGAGTGGTGCGGGTGCAGGGGCTCTCTCTCTCTCCGGGGACGGTGGCACAGCGGCAGCGCTGGCGGCAAATGGCACAGCCGAGTCCCGGTCACAAGGCAGTGGCTCTGTGGCAGCTCCTCAGTGGCAGAGGTGTGCCAGGCAGTGCAGTCCCGGGGTGGTTCTGACCCTCCCACGAGCCCGGCAGCAGTTCCAGCTTGCCAGCTTTGGCCACATTTACCACTTGCCGGCTCTGGCAACAGTTACAATTTCCCACAGCTCCAGGGGGCAACTGAAAAGGAAAATTCACTGCCAGGTTAAAGGAAGCAATCCACCACCAAAGTGAAACAGAAACGAGCTCCTGGCTTCCAGTGCTTCAGCATTTTCTGCTGAAAGCCCCATCCTTCCAGTTTGATGTGGGTGGTGTGGAATAAATAGAACTCCACTCCTATCTCTGTAAGTAGGACACCATCTCCAGAGGAACATCCCTTCTTTACGGTCCTCACCAGGTGCCATACAGGAAAAGCACACAACAGGTCAGATGTACACGCTCTTACAGAAGAGTCAGTCTCTCTCTGCTTGCTTATATTTGCCCACCACGGAAACTATCACTTGAGTGGTAGCAGGGAAAGCCCCAGCAGATGCACTGCCCTGGCTGGGGGTAGCCACTCTTGACTGCTGATGCAGAGAGGATGTCGGCACAGCTGTTTCATGGGGACAACCCCTGCTGCAAACTCACATGCCTCTTTCCCAGAGTTTTTTCCCCATCACAGTTTACTTCTCACCAAATCATAGGAAGCAGATCAGATCTTTCTTACTCTGGCCAGGACTGCTTTGCAGAAGGTAGTGATTAGGTGTGTAAAGTGAAACTCCTCTTCTCTGTGGCATCCTTTGCCTCCCAGCACCAAACTTTCTCTGAAAACCAGCCTGAAAGGCAGAGTGCTCAGACTTTGTTTTCATCCAAGCCAAGTGACTCTGGAGTGGTTTCTTTCTTCGTCCTTTACTGAGGCACAGTATGATCTCCTAGCATTCATCAGTGTTACAGTTCTTCCCATTCACTTCTCCATTCACAGCTTGAGTTTGTGAGTCTGCCAGGGAGGGTTGGGACACATATGTGCAAGGGCAATCAGCATTACAGGGGTGTCTCCCATCCTGGCCATTCCCAGAGTTAGAGACGCCCAACTTTTGCTAGAGGAAGGGCTTGAGAAGTTAATATCCCATGCTGCCCCTTTGTATTTTTTGTCCAAAGACTAGAGATATGCTGGTCAAGCCATGGAGCGAGCCTAACACTCTGGCCAAAGAAAAGCAATTGGTGATGTTTGCTAGAAGCAATTACATTGCTACAGACAAGAACCAGGCAGAGAAATGCAAGAGGACAACCTAGAATTACAGAAAATGGCCCAGAAGAAATAGAGAGCCATGTCTCCAGTAAAGGACAGGTGAGGACCTTGGTCAGAGAAACTCCCAGGTTTGTTTCAGTATTTCCTAGTCAAAGACAGCTCTCCATCAACACAGATGCGTGTCAGTAAGGCTGCTGTTAGTCTCCCATCTCAGCAGTGGCTCAGGCCAGGTGCATGCCAGAACTTCTCTGAAGGCCAAGACCAAAGGGCCCTGAAGGAGAGTACTACAACTGCTTGCCAGAAAAGCCAAGCAAGGCATCTCCTCCAGCTTTCCAGGCTCATATTTGCTTATATGCAGCTTATATTTACAGGTCTTCAGCTTTGACACTGCCTGTATCTGCATGGTGGAGTCCTGGGCTCACTCTGTGTGAAGGTGAGGACCTATGAGCAGCTTCTCTTTGAGTGAAAGCTTTAGTGCCCTGCAGCACATGATCCCAGTGAGTGCAAATGCCCTTCAAAGACAGGGAGGAGTGCTGTCACCCACTGTCTCAAAAGTGTTTAAAAGCAAAACCAAAAGAAATCATCCTCGCGCTAAAGCAACCTGACCCCAGAGAGTTAAAGCAATCCATATCTTTGTATGCTGGGGGAGTGGCAAGGATTCAAGTCTCAAACCTGGGTCCATCAGGCTGGGCTTTGGAGCTCTTGCATTTATAAGCAAGAGCTGTAATTACCAGAGAAGGAGCTCTCAGCTCTTTGTCAGGCATATATTCACCCTTTGCATCCCATCCTTCATCAAAGTGTGCTGTGCATGCCCAGGAAAAGCTTGTCTGCCAGATAAAGCATCCACACACATGGTAAGGTTTTCCTGTGAATTCTGTATGCCTTCCCTGCCAGCAAGGGCTGGACAGCAGGTCTAATGGGAAAGGAAGGAAACAACACTATGCAATTTCTGAGGCTTGCTTTTTGAGCGCATTCCTGCCTAAAGACAAAGGTTTCCAACTCCTTGCAGCATTTCAGGGAGCTACACCAGTAGGTGCTGAAAAGCCCCGGTCCAGACCACCTGCAGCTATATCTCTGCCTCCGTAAGTTGATGTGCTTCTGCTCATCCACCAGATCATCAGAGGAAGGAAGACCTGGTCTGCTCTATTTTCTTACAGTTATTTCCCCTTCCCATAGCATTTTGAAGTGTCAGAAGGTTTTTTCTGGTTTTTTTCTCTGTTTTCCCACCCTTCTTGGGCAGCTCAACACCTGAGACAAATCCCTTTTACAGAAGCTTAATGGGTTAAATTACATCATGTTTGCTCTGTTTGTCATTAATAATATTGGATTAGCTGCTCTGCAGGCAGACCTGTAACGAGGAGGAGGTCCCACTGTGCCTGGTACTGTCCAGATGCATGGGCAGACACAGGACTCGTTTCACTCCTTGGGTAGCTGATCCAGACTGAGGGCCCGTCCCACAGCAGCTGGAAACTGTTGTTAATACTCTCTAGAGCAGCAGAGGCTTTGTCCCCTCCAGCTCCAGATTTGCTTTCTCCAGCAGCTGAATTATCATGGCTGAAGCTGCTGGTCTTGCAGAGAGAGCACAGGCTTTGCTCACTTCCCTGCTCCTTCCAGGAATGTCAGGAGGTAGCTAAATAACACAGGATATCTCCCAACATTAACACCCTGGGCGGAAGCTGCAGGGGAGAAGTGCTGTGTAGGACTCTGCTGGAACCTGAATCGTCACAGAAAGTACACTTATTTATTTTTCCAGCATAAATCTCACAATCTCTCCATCTCCTGGGGTTTTCCTGGCCAGCCTGGAAGGACTCTCTGCTGATGTGCATTAGCCAGCACACACTCTCGGGTTCAACACAGGGCAACATGTCATTGGGGCATATTAACAAGGGCCTGCCTCTCTGATGCTTCAGGCTTTTCTGGCTCCCACAGACATTCAGACAACAGCACCCATGCCAGCTCCAGGAGTCTCCACTGCTTGGAGAGCATTGATCAGTATTTTTGGTGCCAATTTTCCCAAGAGATTTTAGGGGCTCATGCCAGCGGTGAAAGACATCAGTTCCTTCTGACATGGACAGCGTGGACCAGCCATAGCTATAGCCTTGAACAGAGCAAGGTGGCTGCAACCCGAATGGCCTCAGGATGCCAAAGGGAGTGCAGTGACTTACAGGCCAACTGCAAGAGAGATAATGCCTTTCCTGACTTTCCCCGGCAATGCTTTTGGTAGCAAATTCACCAGGCAGCGTTGTGCTGCCTGGCTCCCCACAGCCATAGGCAGCACACCCCCTCCCCATTCCTAGCCATTTGCCATAGCTCAATCTGTCCCTGACTGGGGGCATAACTTGATCAGGGAACGGATCCAGCTGTAAAGAAACACTGGGGAGAGAGAAGTAGCAGGGATTACTTTTGGAGGACCTTCCCCAGTAATGTCAGTGTGGTGGCATTATTCCCAACCAGCCCGCAGCGATAGGAACTGGGGAAAGATAGTCTCAGTTGAGGGGAGGGGAAGGAATTTGGTGAAGCAGCTGAGCGATGCCAAATGTGTGGTGAGTACGTGCGAATCCTACTCCAGCCACTAGCTTTGCACCCTACTAGCAATCTCTGTATGGAGATTGCTGTTCCCCAGGGCTCTGCCTAACTCATGTGCTCACAATTTCCTATTGGAAAAATCAAGACAGAGGAATGCAAAAAAGGTCTGGGGGAAATATCCCTTCCTCCTCACAGACTAGCCAAGAAATGCTGGCAATAAAAGACCAGTTCTTCCTGCTCCCTGGTGCTACATTTTATTTGTCTTTCCAACATGTGGAAAGAGACTTCTGGCTGACATGGAAGTATTTTGAAAGGCTGAACTTATAGCCTTTCCTAGTTTTCCACAGAGGGGAAAACACTCCCTAGCGTCAGCAGGGAGACCCCTGCATAGATCCCCCATCTGCATGGTGTTGGACTTGCACGTGATATTTCTTCCTTGCAGCTAGAAGTACTTATTCAAATACCTCCCTAAAAATCACCAATCTCATTTCTACCTTGGATTTCAGTTCACAAGCTAACACAATACCAGGAACTGCAATACTAGTCCTGAAAACAAAGCCCCATGTGGTCTATCCTGAATAAAATTCAGAGCTGAATGAGACCAGTGCTGACCTGCAGATGTGGCAGAAGACAACAGCACAGGGTTCAGGCTCAGCATGAGGACCACACTGGAGGACAGGTTCATGGTCCTGCCACAGCTAGGCCACATCACTCAGCAGCTACTGTAGTGAGGGGCCAAATACATCCCACCACCACCTCTGCAGCCAATCTGCACTACACTGGTAGAACTGCCTGGTGGTTTCGCGAGTGTGGAACAGAAAGCAACACCCTGATTAATGGAAAGTGGTAAAATGAAGCAAGAGCTGATGGTGGATCACCCACATAGTGAATGGCCCCAGTCCTCACATCCTTGGACTTGACTCACACCAAGTTGGACTTGATGATCCTAAAGGTCTTTTCCAACATAAATGACTCTCTGATTCTAAATGCCACTTTTAAGCAGCTCTACTGACCAGCATATTGACATGGATATCTTTAAAAGCACAGATTAATTGTCCATCAAGCAGGCGCTGTTCAAGTTTAAAAGAAAAAAAGATCAAGGACCACACAGAGCACACAAAAGCGAGTGTCCCCACCAGAGATGTTTCTGCGCGACTCTGTCTCCAAAGGAGAGACATCAGGAGACACTAGATCTTCTCGGGGATTGTTACCCACTTGAATAAAAGAGTGTGGTGTACTATCAATTGAATCAACACATTGTGACCACAATCAACACTGATAATCTGTTCACGATGAACACAGGTACTGAGACAGCAACTAAGCTGAGCGTGAAAACAGACACAGGGAATGAAAGGATGCAGAAGAAAACGGAGGTGAAGTGCCTCTAAGCAAACCAAGTGGCATGAAGAGGTTTCCTTGGTCCAGTGTGGGCACATCCAGATTCCCTCTGAGGGTGCATCCGAAACACCCCAGGCTGCAGGACAGACCCACTGTCAGTGCCAGCTGTGTGACAACTTTGATGTTAACTGCACTGCTAGGCTGTGGAACCGGGCATTTCTGCTATCCCAGTGCATAACATCCTAATAAACAGAGCCCAGGGGAGTCAGGCTGCTTGTAAGGTCATATCATGCTAGGGGCTGCTACAGAACACGGTTTGAAACACTGACTGATTAAAATTGTCATCAGTGACTCCTAATGGGATGTAGTAACCACAAGGCCATGCAAATCTGCTAGCAGGAATAGAAAAGGTGGTTTTAATATCCAGCTCACTTTTTTGCGTATGTTTTCATGAAAATTGTCATTTCGTAGAGGGTTTCAAGTGGTTTTCTGATGGGAAAAGGAAATTCCCCAAACTTATTTTGGCTAATGCTCCAAATCAGGTGGATTCAAAACATACTGCATCAGTGACTTACAGGATATGTAGTCTAATGGTCACTTATCCCTGTTCTCCCCAGAGAGACCCCATCTCCCAGGACAGACTTCTATAAATGACTTCATAGTGCTGTTGCACCTTCTCCAGAGATAAAGGCAAAGTACCTCATGGAAGATGTGGCTGTTCAGAGCAATTCAGCCACCTTGAAAGATGCAGAAGACACCTATAAAAATCCTGAAAGGCATGAAAAGTTTGAATCAAAAACATTTTTGTAAAATCTTTTGGTAAGATGCTTACACTAGCCAGGAAGATGCCTTCCGTCACTGGCAGCAGCTTACCTTTGGACAAGAGCTGCTTCTCCCCTCCCTGCCCAGGAGACACTGACTGAGGTCAAGCTACAGCACATAGGTTAAGAAAGAGAGGAAGAAGAGCTGTGTTTTCAAATACAGAGAATTAGTTTTCTGTGGACTTCACATTGCTGTGTTAAATCACGTTAAGCTGTTGTCTGAAACAAAACACATCCAAAGGTCCTGTCACGAGTTTTCCTGATTCACGTCCAGCCTGAGTCCAGCGTGGACACTTGTTCATGCAGGTATACCAGAAAACACTGCAGAGCATTGCTGCCCACATCTCTGACCAGTTGCTATATTCAGCATAAATCCTGGGGAAAAGATGCACTCTCCAGGGTTGGTAAGGGTATTTGTATGAAAGCAGCACCTCAACAGCACAGCACAAAACCAGGTGAATTTTTGTCAACACTGCCAAAAGCCTTGACCATCAGAGATTTGTAGCACTGTTGCCCAACTGGTACATAAAGCAACAGCCTACATAAAGTCACATTGCCAGCCCAAATCCTGGCCTCTGTCCATAGTCACTGACAGCTCAGTTATAGCAATTTGCCTTTCTGGAAAGAGGAAACAGAAGCTGAAACAAAAAGTGCATCACTGCTGGTAGCCATAGCCATCACCAGCTGCTCAGCTCATTCCTTTTTCATGCTCCAAAGGAACAGCCAAACTCAGAGTGGCCAAGAAAGATATGACTGAGTTCAGATAAGTCTGAAAGCAAGCAAGTTACCAAATCAGCAAGGTACCTTGCTGAGGAACAAGAGCAAGACAGGCTGGGGAAGAGAGTCCTAAGCTAGAAAGAAGAAAGGTCTAGGATAAAGGCAAGCTTCCTCAAAAACACAGAAAAAAAATATTATCAGGAAATAGTCTAGTTAGCAATGCAGCATTTAGCTAGTGGAAAGCACATAAATGGTTCTGCCCAAATAGCTATAAGCAGCTGGGGATATTGCCATAATTGATAAGACTTGCAGGTTACACTTGGTAAACACAAAAGGAACCAGACACACACACTAAGAATCAATCAGTCAGCCCCTAAGAGAGGCCAGTGCTGTGAAAAGTTTGTCCTGTACCTCGTCACAACTTGTATAAAATGGAGCCATATGCCTGAGGTGTGAAAGTGTGAAGCTCCCTTTCTAAAAGCACAAAAATCTGTCTGAAGGGAAGCCACCTTTCCGGAGAAGGGATGCCTTTTTCCTAGGGATCAGTGAGAGGACCTTTACTGTAACAGCTCCACCCCGCTGACTTCAAATTCTTCCTCAGGGCCAAATAAGATGTTTGAAAGGAACAGAGGTGTTCACTTGCCCGTAAAGCATCATGAGATGGCTTGTGCTTTTCTTGCACTGAACTGACAAAGAGGACTTTGGCCACCACATTGCTTCAGTAAGGGGAGTCCACACTCTGCTTGCTTGAAGAAAGAGGGTGTCCTGAGCAGGGACAAACCAGTGCTCCCCACTGCAGTTCAGAGCAACAGTCATTTTTGCCAGCTGGAAATAGGGGTGGTCAAGCCTGGTTCATGCAGGTGCAGAGGTTCCCCTGGCACCACCCTTGCTCAAGAAAAACTTTTTGAAAAAAAGAGTGCTGGTAACAGCCTTGTCCCCAGGACAGGGGTGAGTTTTACCACAGCCTGGCACTGGGTACATCTGGAATTAAACCTTGTGAGAGGAACAGCGCTCATAAGGAGCTATTCTATCCTGCCCTGCTCTTGTCCCATACTGAAATTCAAAGTGGCTGCCAGCACACCTGCAGCTGAAATCACCCCCAGGATGAGAAAGTCTGAAGGTCACAGATGCAAACAAATATTTGATGAGTCAATACAAGGCAGCCTTGAACACTGCACCTCCAGCATCGGGGAGGGCCTCCATCTGCCATGCCTGTGTGTGAATGCCCTTCAGCATACCCCCAACCCTGTGTTGGAGCTGCCCTGTGTGTTGGAGCTGCCCTGCTGTATGCACACTGCTTGCTTTGTTTAATTTTCCCCGAAAGGCCTGCCTGGACTCAGTGAGCAGGAATGAGCCACATAAATTAGCAGGCGACAAAGTATTTATTTCAAATACTGATATTGCCCCTCTTTTCTGTAGTTGGAGGGGCCACGTTCCTCCTGGGCTTCTCTCTAGATGACCTTTCCCACCACAGCTCACCTTCTCCTGAGATTGTCTGACCCATGTCCCACCCGCTCTTGGGGATGGCCACCAGAAACTCACCTGCTCATCTTCCTTCCAACCCTCCTTCTGAACCTGACCAGTCACAGCCCAGCTCCTTAAAGCATCTGAAGAGCATTGAGGGGAACACGCATATTCTGACTAGTGTTCTCACAGCAAAGCAGAGGAACCAGCATAGTGAGAGACTCAGGACTGAGCATTTGGGTGGAAGCCCCGGTCCCTATGGCAGCAGAACATGAGGACGCTGATGGGACAACAGCCCTGCTCTGATGGACCTGATCTGCTGATGGTCATGTGACTCTCCCCACAGGATGCACGACACTGCTCAGGGGAACACGAGGGTCCAGATCAGTCTCAGGGTTGTACTTAAACTGCCGTTGCTGAAAAATGTGGATTTTGTCCCTGTAAATCACGGGAGGTTTGTAGAGCATGCCAGGAAACACAATTTTAACATGCTCAATAACCTGTTCAATATCTCAAACTGTCTCTCCTTGTACCCCGCTCTGTCTCTCTCCATCTTCACTTTACCTCTTCTGTACCTTGTTTCCTTCCAATTACTGTGGGATTTCTTCCAGCCCAGCTTCAAGGACAATCAGTAGTCTTGGATCCTAATGCATAAATATCATTACTTTGGGCTTACGCCTTTTGCTCCTTCAGGACCTCTAAAATGGAGGGAATTTTCCTGCCCTCTAAATTCTATTGTGGGAGTCTTGCAAATTGCACGTCACAGTCCTCTCAACTGAGGGAAACCTCCTTCGTGACATAAAGAAGAAAAAAGCATTTTCCTGAAACCTAAGACTTGGTGGGATGGAGTTTATATCTTGTCTTCTGACTCAGCAAACTCAGGTGGGCCCAAGTGTGGATGTGCCTCAAGTGATTGCTTGCTCTGCTGGGAGTTTTGAGGCAAACTAGGAGAGGGAAGTTTTAGGGTTACTGTCCTCCCCTGCTCCTTGTAAGTTTTCTTATAGAAAAATAAGCCTGGCCATCCCACAGGCCCTACAGCCAAATTTACTGTCCTGTCACAGTGTGGCAGGAGAGCATGAGACCCATCAGCCCTTCCAGCTACCCACCCAACACCTCAGCGCAGCTCACCCGACCAGCACAGAGCTCTGCTACAGCTATCCTGAGGAAAGTCCAGTTTAAAATTAATTTAGAGGATGTTGCAGCCTTTTTACAGGGTTAGTTTAACTGATACCTGTGCCACAGATAGCAATGAGCCCTAGTGTCACTGCTCAGCAAAGTGGAACCTCTAAGGCACACCTGCTCACAAATCTCTCTCCTAATAGTCAGCTATTTCCCTCAAATAGCTTGGCAAAAGCAAGTCATTTCATAGTACCAGATTAAAACTACCCTCCTTCCTCAAGAGCTCATCTTTCATCACTCAGACTTTGTGTGCCACCTACATCAAGAGTCACAAGACAGTATGTGCCCTGGTGACACCTCTTGCTGCAAGATCTGGGCTTTTATTCTCACTAAATCTCCTCAAACCCTTTTCAACACAGAAGTACAAGAGCAGAAAAATGCCCCTTTAACAATTTTTTCCCTGTTCCTGCCTCATCTTCCTAGGAAATGAGGTTTGCAACAGATGGTGTTTGAATTCTCCAGCTACATGGATTTTACTCTTTTAATGCCTGGCTCCCCAAGAACAGCTGTGGGGCTCAGTAAAGCAGGCATGACTCTTAGCCTTTGAGGTGGTTTTGTACCTAAAACATCTAAAATTCTGGTGATAAAAATATATCTTGCCACTTTCATGAACTAAAAAAGTGGCTATTAGTCACGTTCATTTAGCTGTTGCCTGGCTTTAGCATCCCCATGTCTGCAAGTGAACCATTTCCCACTTTAAAGAGGTGTGTTATCTTTTTCACTTAGAGTATTAGCTTGTAATCTGTGATAAGGGGGCCATTTAAAAAAGCATCATGCTCTTCTGCAGCAGTTTCAGGTGATCCAGCTCCTCCCAGCCATACAGCTGCATGGGTTTCTGGGCAGAGGCCCTTGTATAATAGCTGTTTTTCTTAAAAGCTTCTCAAAAATGCCAGTGGGCAGCCCAGCACCCAGCAAGTATTTCCAGGCTTACAAAAGGGTGCAATCCCATCCTGCCAGCCTCAAGCATTCTAGGGCTGGTACCACCCACCTGGGTTCGGGGAAAACCTTTCATTTATGGATCCTCTCCAGTTTAAAAACACCACTAATGTAATCAGAGGACTAATTGGAGACAGGAGGAATTCCCAGGATTCCCCCTATATGTAACAGCTTGTACATACTGTGTGGTCCAATCAAAGCTCAACAAGCTTGATGCCTTTGGGAGCTGCTCCAAAGAAGGTTACTCAAGTAAGCTGTAAAGGGCAGAACACTGTATGGTTTTGTTCCTGCACACATGAGCAGTGCTCTGTCCATCTAGGTTTGCTCCTGGAAAGGCTTAGGATGTGTAAATTTTGTAACTCAGCAGTTTGGGAAAAGTGTGGGTGCTGTGTCCACACAGCATGTGTGACCACACGCACACTTGGACATAACCTCATAGATGGGTAACAGTTCCCATGCTGTTCCCAGTCCAGCAGCATGGCAAGCTCTATGCCTACTTCTCCTGGGCCAAGAGCTGGCCCTCAGAGTCAGATGTAATTTGGAGCCTGAAAATGCCCCTGAAGCTACCAGTTCGCACACAGAGCTATCACTGGGGTAATCAAGACACTGCACCAAGACCCGAGCAGCCACCTCTGCTGGCATTGTCTGTGTGTCCTGACCGTCCTCTGGTGCTAATGCCATCACAAATTGCTCTCGTCTGGGACACAACGGTAAGTGAAGGCCAGGAAGATGTGACTGTTCACAAAGCAGTTTGTTACTTCCTCCAGGAGTCCTGCACACAGCTTTCTCCCTTAAGTCAGATCAGGATTATCTTCATTATTCATACTTCCTCTGACAAAAACGCTTGGTTCTAAGGAGGGAATTCACCAACTGGGACATCACCTACATGGTTGGAACTAGATGTAGACATGAGCATCCAAGCCAGCCCATAAGTGCAGGCATGAGCTCCGATCCAAGAGCGCCAGTAAGGTTGGCAGAGCAACTCATGCTTGAACTTGGGGGTCTGGGATGCCCCACATCCACTGGTTCAGAGCACTCTTGCAGATCCATTCGCAAGTCCGTGATGCCATCACTGTTGTACCCAGTTGCAGGGCACAAGGAAGACATGAAACCTGGCTCAAGGTCTGGATTTGTAAACAGGAGTATTTTACCTGTACACACACCAGTGCTTCCCATATCCATCTGGGCACCAGCCCAGCACCAGCAGACCTCAGCATGGCTGCTGTTAGTGTTGCTATTATCACACAAGTATTGTCATAGTACCTGGCAGCCTTGTCTTCATAGTCAGTGGCATACCTAGGAGACAAATTATTCACTTTCAGCTGTTTCTACACATGTAGGCCAGGTTCGTCTTGCATCACTCCAAGCTTTCTGCCATGCAAATGCCCTGCAGTTACTGAGGTGACACTACAGAAGAGATGGAGCACTAAAACACTGGAGTGGGCAGTGGCCTGGTTGCAAACAGTGTTTTAACATTCTTGTATTTTAGCTCCTTGCCTGGGAGTTCTTGTGTGGCTTAGTGGAATTCAAGCAAAATTAGACAACAACTGCAGAAGGGACATTTCCCACCCCTATGCTGCAAATAAACCCCATCAACAGGTGGATATCATCCTAACACGATGAAGTGCAGCCCTTGAGGAAGGAGTCCATCAGCAGAAGTGTGGAATAGCTCCCTTCCTGGAAACCCTCTGGCATTGCATAATGCAGGGTGCATGATGGGTCTCCGTGTTTGCCTCTGTTGTACTACTGTGGTGGTGAGCTTAAGTCTTAGGTAGTCTTAAGAGGCAGCTTAGCAGCAGAAGTCGTCTCTGTGCTTTATCACCCTAGCATGACTCCATCTGGAAAAACAACAGCAGATGTCTGCCTGGTGAGGCTAAGGGAGAGATTAATGTGCTTACGGCCAATGGGAGAGGCAGCAAGGGGAACTTTGGCCATTGTGTTTCCAAGCAAAGTGCCTTGCACGAACACGTGCCATCTGGGCAGAGGCATCAGGAAGAGAGAGCTGAGAACATCTCACGTTCTCATTACCCACTGATATAAGTAGGTGAGAGAACAGTGAGAAACCATCTCCAGAAAGAATGATTCAGAAACCTTTTAGGTCAAACAAAACAAAAATTGCTATTTTGGTTTGAGAGAAAAATTGCAAAGGCAATTGCTCATACAGTTGTCCGTGCAATCAAGAGAGAAGGCAGATGCAAGAGGTTTGATGGGTTTTTTTAATGTGAAATCAAGCAGAGGCAGTGTGAATAAAAGCCTTGTAGAAAAGAGATTTCGCTTATTTACACGTTATTAAGAGACTTTTGATAAGGTGTGCCCTCTTAAGTATTCCCCTATCTTTTGCTGGGATCTCTGACACCAGCTTGCAGGAGTTGAAGTCTTCTACACCTAACAATGCATTCAGTGACTCTAAGTGACATTTAGGGACCACCATCAACTTAGGGCTGAATCAGATTCCTGGCGCACCCTTAGGGCACTTACCTCCTCCTGGGAGAATCATAATTAAGCATCCTGGGGTCTTGTTTCCCTGCCTCTCACCCTCTCCCAGTTTCAGTCCCTTTGAGGGACCCCACCAGCAGGGCTGTTCCCCACCTCCTTCTTGGCTTTGCCTCCATCCCAGGGACCACGTCATCCCCCCACAAAGAGGAGCCTGTGCAGGAGCTGGGGCTCATGCTGTGCTGAGAGGACTCATAAAGCTCCTTTTAAGATGTCCAGTACAAAGCTGAGCCTGTCTGGCTGCAGGTTGGGGGCTGCCGCCTGCCCTTCCTGCCTCTGCCAGGCACTGAGTCATTGCTCTGACATGGGGCTGCCAGCCCAGCACTGTCAAGAGGGCCAGGGCTGGTAGCCAAGAGGGAGAAACCTGCCCTGCTCACTGCTGCAACAGCCAAAATGTGTGCCTCAAAATATTGCCTTTTCTCAGAGATGCAAATAGGAAATATTGTGGAAAAGACCCAGGTCTGCCAGGGAAAAGGGCAGCCACGTGGAAAAGGGTCAGTCATGGGGAAGAGGTCATGCAAAATCTTCCTTGGTTTTGTATTTTCCACCACAAACTCCTTTCAATGCTCTTTTTGACAAAAAGAAAGAAGCAAGGGTTTCTACCTGTTTCCCTTTACAAGACTAGGGAGGAAAAGTAGAAGATATTTTCCAGCTTGCAACACTCATGACTCTTGTGATGGGAACTTCTTCCTCAAAGACCAGAGTTGTGACTGCAAAGAAATCTCTACTGTTGTCTAAAGCAGCGCAAATGTAAGAGAGACACTGTCTTCTGCCCATAGAGAAAAAAAATTGTTAGAAGGTAGGTCTCAGCACTCTTTCAAGTTACTAAAGCACTTTCATGATTCTGTGATTTTCATGACATTCTCATGTATCAGGAAAGCGATGCTCACATGTCAGGGATTTTACTGGTGCCCAAGGAATCGAGGTGTTGTTTCTTTAGATAGAAAAGTACAATCTAGTTCCCTAAGGGTAAATGGAGACAGAAGGCTCCTGCAGAGATTTGATGCACATCATAAGCAGACAGGAAGGAGAGCGATATACACACTGTAATTTCACTCTACTGACTATTAAGTCATAGAAATATGAATATTAAAAGGCAGGTTAAAGCTGGGAAAAGGGTCCTGGCACAGAGCCAGGAATATGAGGTGAGTTGGAGAGATGTACTCCTGACTCCTGTACCCTGACCATGCCTGCAATCCAGGTACACACTCCCCTAAAGGCCAGTTAGAACCAGCAGGAAGGAGCAGCAGCCAATTTAAATTGAGCAAAATAAGAGACTTGTAGACGTAAAAATAAATCCCTTGAGCACTTCACCTGTGCCCAGGTGTGCAAGTTCAACAGCTGGGAGCCTTGGGCACTCACTGTTGCAAAGACTGATTCACACTCCTAAATAAATCCCAACTGTCTGGTTCCACTTAGTAATTGCCTTTTCAGATTGAAGAATTAAAAATGGGGTGAGGGAAAAGACAATTCAAGCAGCTTAGAAGTCTGCAAGTTGAGAGAATATAACTTCAGCACAGCAAGAAAGAGACTCAGTGCAGGCAGGAGATTCTTCCTCTCACCTTGTATTTTGTCTTCCTGACTCTCTCTTTCCTCTCCCTTTCACTTCCAGGTTACGCAAGACAGCAGACACTCTGCCAGTGTCACCCTGATGTCTTTCTGAGAGTCTAAACCAAGGCAAATGCCGAGAACCTAATTTTAAACCAGGCTTCCCTTTACCCTTTACTTTCCAAGGGTCAGCAATTTCCTCCTCCCAGTAGGATGCTCTGCCCATGCACCCCCACATGTGCTTGAGCACCAAGGCACAATGGGAAGGAAGTGCTGCAAAGCCGCTGGGCCACCAGGGACTCCCACCATGGCTCTTGACTCATCCACCTGTACCCAGCACCCAGCTCAGCTCTTTGCTCAGAGCCCTGGGGATGTTGGCCCTGGCTGGCAATTTCCAGCTGCAGGCAAGCCAACAAGTCTGCCTGAAGATTCCTCAGCTGCTCCATCTCACCAGCCAGGAATGGTCTCCCCTGGAATACATCTGGCAAATCCAAGCTGGATAATTTCAGGCAGACCCAACCAGGATCTGCCACTTAATAAGCTCCTTCAACAGCACTGCAAAGTGTTGCAGGCAGTCAACAGCAGAACAGCCAGCTGAATCACTCCCTGACACCCTCAGTTTGCAGAGGTCCAAATTAACCTCACTGCAGTCCTTCCCCCTCTGCAACTTCTGGAAGTCTCTGTGTCCTGCCCCTTGAGTCCTGGCATCCCTCTCCCAAGGCTCCTCTGAAATGGCATTTCCTTGCAAGGAAGAGCCAAGGCAAACCATGTCCTTTCCCTCCCTTTAAACACACTTGTGTTGAACTTCATAACCTTGTCAAGGCTGACTGTGCTGCGACAGAAAATCCACGTGGGTGTTCTGGACAACGCTTCACCTAATAGGAGATCTATGAGATGTTGTGGGGTGATCTATGCTACTTAAGAGTCAGGCACTTGGTAGGAGAGAGAGAGAGGGTGGTTTCTTAGTTGGTTTAAGCTTGCTGCAGGTGAGCACTTAGCAATCAAGTTTACATTAAAAGCTACTTGAATTTGGTGTCTTTCGTTTTCCCAGTAATAAGAAGTGAAGCCAACCCTGCTGCTCATGGTAGAAACTTTTAACACCTTTCCTTAGAAAAACGCTTGCATATACATTACATTCTAGGCACACCATAACCACAGAAATCAGATGGGAAACTGCTCAGGGAACCACCAGGCACTGATGTGCAGAAAGTTGTCACCTAGCTGAGCTCCATGAGAGGACCTGATCCGCAGCCTTCACACAGCACTGGCACGGAAGTGCCGCCAAGCATTAGTAACTGCTCCTGACAGCCTTGCACCAAGTCCTCATCAGGATGTCAGTACGATTCAGGGAACGTGCAGGAGCCAGGACAGGCAGCACTCCACACACTGGATGGATGCAGTCCTGCTCCTAAGGTGTCTGCAAGTCATATGCAAAGTGATCAAGGGACTGTGACCCTTGTGAGATGCTCCAGTAGGACCCTTCAGCAAGAAGCCCCTGCTCTGTCAAACACCTCATAAAACCTATACTTTGCCAGCAGGTAGTGGGGAAGGACTTGCAGCTTGGCAGCTCCATGGTTGGCCTCCTACATAAGCAAGCAAATTTTGCAAGGTGAAAGTCACCAACAGATATAGGTTAGATTTTGAGAAACTGCAACATTTCTGTCCAGGCACTGCAAGGGAGAATGTGCTGCCCAGGCTTGGCATTTGCAGAAGCCACTACAGTGAAGAGCTTAATCCTTACCCTACAAAGGAAGCTATCAGTTAAGGAGTGACACACTATTCCACTCCCTACATCTCTTCTGGATACTTTCCTAAAGCTCTTTCCCAGATATAAAGGTCCAAGCAAAGGCAGCCCCTACTTCAGGGATGAAGAAACCTTCTGCAGAAATCTTCTGCATCCCACTCATCCAGAAAGTCATTCTACCCAAGGGAAATAAAAAAGACTGCCACCCAAAGTGACTGAAACATTCTTCCAGATCACCTCCTCCAACCTCCATACCAATTGTTTTCCTTCTGCCCACACTTTATCCTCTAACCTTCACTTTTCACATAGTTTTAACCACGCTCACTAAGAACTCTCATAGGAGTGGGAAACTCCACCTCAAACAGGACTGGGATCTGAAAAGAAGCCACTAACCCCCCTCCACCAGAGGCGTGGAGGCTGATGGGACAAGTGTCCAATGTCTCTCCAGTAGCAAAGCCTGATGTGTAGTAGACCTCACCCTACTCTTTTCCAGAGTAGCTGGTATGTGCCACCTGATAAGGTTCCTTGGCCTACAGAGACCTTCCTGCACATCCCCTAGGACAAGGATGGCCCAAGGACCAGGATGGTTCATAGCCCAGCCTCCTTGAAATTCTGCTTTTGGGCAACAGGCAGAATGGAGCAGACCTCTCTCCAGCTCTGGTCCAGATGGGAGGGCAAGGCAGCTATTTATCCACCTTGAAAATGTGCTCTCATCTATTGCTGGCTGGAGATGAGAGGGAAGGACCACAACACAGTACCTATCTGCCAGAGATTCTTCCCTTCTCCATCACACTGACATTGGCAATTATCTTCACCCTCCCTTTCTCCTACTTACTTAACTTTCCTTTCACTTTTAAAGATTTGTCTGCCCCCCACCCCTCCTTCAGGCCCCACGTTGCCTCTGTGACGCATTGCTGGCTGGCAAGGTGGCTTTTCTCTTTGTGGAAGTGATTTTGCAAACCAGCCCTCACATGTGTTTCGCAACAGGCAGACAGCCACCAGCAAATGGTGTAGTAAGCGCCTGCAATCCTGGCCCAGGGAACAAAACACAGTCTGTTTGGCTGCAGAACGATCACAGAATATATTAGGAGCTCAGTAAACTCACTTTGGTTGTGCTCCAAAACATGTTGAAAGTCAGGAGAGAGTCCCCCATTGACTTGAACAGGTTTTGCATCAGGGTTAACACTGTTAACCTGGGTGCTTGGTAGCTGCTGAGCCCAGTTGAGTCCTGGGGTTATTACTGTGCATGTAAGCTGTCCCCAATAAAATAAAAAAGATGAACAGGCCTCCTGTGTTTAATAATCTGTGACGACTTATGAATCATCTGTGTTTGTTAATATCCATCTCGTATACAGCCTTGTCTTTCTCTAGTTAGCCCCCAGCTCGTCCTTCCTTAACAAAACCGCAGCCAGCTTTCCTGCAGAAGGTGAATTCCTTTCAGAATGGAATTTAATTTGCTGCAAGCTAGCCCTTTAAATCTGGGCTTCTACATACAGTTATTCCAGAGAACATGAGGAATGCCTCTGCTGCTTTTTCACTAAGCCTATTTAGCCTTTTTTGGACAGAAGGAAGCATCTGAGAGGGAGAGCACATTTTTCCCTCTTTGAATCACAGAAGGAACACCACAGCTCATTCCTCAAGTCCAGACAGCTTAACCCTTCTGATATCCAAGCAGTCCTCAGCTCCTTCTCTGGTGGCATTGGAGCCTCTTACTATCACTTTGCCTACTCTCTTGGACACATATTAGGTACTCTGGGAAACAGAAGTGTGGGGTTTTCTATCCTTTCAGGTCAATAGCCAAGACAGTTGTTCCCATATTGATCCTGCAGTACAAACCACAGCCTGACATGCAGCCCCACAGCTCCTTACATAGCAGGGCCCCAGGCAGAGATTCTTCTCTCTCTGAAACAAGAAAAGAGTGTTTTTCCCTTCCCACTCATTTACTTGCTGCCACAACAGCTGTTCTCCACAGGCTTACTGAACAGCCCTCCGGCTTAACTCAGTTTTCAATTGCACTGAATTTGCATCCACACCACATGACCCAGGCTTTAAGCCTGCCCACACAGCTGGCAACGAGCTCCCTAGGATAAGTTTTGCTGCAGGGACTGACTTTTTGATGATCGTAACAATTACGAAAAGATTCCCTTGCCCTCTTCTCCTCACACTCCCATGGGATGATGTGGCATGTCAGGCTCTGGGCTGGAGAGCACAGGGAAGGTCAGAGCACCAGTTGTGGGACTCCAATTTCATGTATGCACAGAAGGTGTCGTATATAATATTTTTTTCCTAGTGTTTAAATAGACATTAAATTATCCATATAGGCAAAGTCAAGGATGAAAACTAAGCAGATCACATCTTCTCTCTGCCAGTGCCTGGAGAATGACATGAGCTGTTCAAATTTTATAATTGTGAATGCTGGGATTTTTATATGCTGTCCTTAAGATAAAACATTCCTCGAGATGACTTCAGGTAAGCTGACCTTCAGTTGGACTGTTTTAACCGAGATGTTGACTAAGATGTGGGGTTTTTTGGTTAAAGTCCCACTCTTAATAAAAAGGAAATACCACATGATAAAACACTGAAAACAAAGTCTGACAGACGAGCCTATTTGAAAGGCTGCAAAGTGAAATCATGTACCAACAATTTTACAGTGAAAGAAACAATTGATTTCAACTGCTAAAACCTATGGGAACTCAAAGAATTATCACATCTCAGCTGAGCCACATCAGCACCTGCACTTCCAGCAGTGTAAAAGACACAGTTATAGAGCAGCAGTGTCTACTGAGACATGATTACAACTGGTCTCCAACCACTCAACAGCATACATTTCATCTCGGTTTTGCATGAGCAGAACATCTAATTTTTACCCAATTAGCCATGGTTGGTAGAGTTTATGTTGTCTCTGTGCAGGAAAACAGGCAGTATGTTGTCCAACAGGCAGTTAGCAGGACACGAAGACAGGCAGCTCCTGATGTGGCACAAGGCTCTCCCATCAGCTTGCCAAAAGTATTTAATGAATCCGAACCAGAAAACTGAGTTTGCATCGGTCATTAGTGCCTTGCATCACAGGGCTGGGCTACTTTTTGATGTTGTTACGAGGAGCCCTGAAACCACAGCCTGCAGCCCAGGGAACAAACATGGCAAAGGATAGGAGGCAGCACAGGATTCGCCATGTGACAAGCAACACTGTTGCCCTCGCTTCATTCTGGAGAGGAGGGCCTTGAAATACAGCTATGTGAGGACCACATATATAAAGAGACTAATCTCAGCTACATGCTAACATGCTTCCAGAAGAGCCTAAGAACTTAAAACACGACAGTAAAAAAACAGTACAAAAAAAGACCTGCATGGTTTAGAAGTACCCAAAACTGTAGGACAGCAGCTACACAAGGGAGAACAAAACACTTCTTAACTGACCAGACATACTTCTGCAATTGTGATGGTTTCTGCAGGTGGTCAGAAGGACAAGCTTCATCAGCCTAGAGGAGCATCAGGACTCACAGCCACTTCACCAGAAGTTTAATGTTCTCCTTGTCACCATGCTCAAGGCCAGGACTCCTTTCTGCAGCACTGCTCAAGCACACACTGCAAAGACAACCCCTCTCTCAAGAGCTTAGAGACTGAGAACAGATGGTTTGTGTTGTAAGGAATTAATTGGTAGCCTTTGGAGGAGAACCGACCATGGCAGCTGTTGACGCAGCTTCCTTGCTCAGCAATTAAATACTTCTGCCTCCAGGGAGGAGCATAGCAGATGCTTCTGCAGGGATCTCAGGTGCAGCCACAGCTGGGGTAGGTGGTGGCAGCTTATAGCAAGATGCTACCACATCCCAAGAAACCAAGGACATTTCAGCCCAGAAATCAACTGTGTTTTCATTTGTCAAAGAACACTCATTCACACATTCACCAAACGCCTACTAGGGCAGAAAACACACAGCAATTTACTCCTTACCTGTAACTGAGGCACATTTCTGATGGATCATTGGCTACATGCAAAACCCATAAAAGTCAGAAGTGAATTCCCACCCATGCTACAGGCCTAGTTTTCCCAATATATCACAGACGAAATGGATGAGCTACAGAAATAGGTCAAAGGGAAGCAGACATTATGCCCTGTTGGTCAGGCTTAGGTACCTAACTCCCCTCTAGTCCTCAGAGAAACCCAGCTCTCTCCTCTGAAGAGAACTGAAGTGTAGTATGCTGAGGGAAGGGGCTTTCCCAGCACTTTCCCTTTCAGGAGTCCCTGTAAACACTGAAGTACTGACATACTGATGTGAGATGCAAGTAGCCAAGAGATTTGTACCTCACCAGTCCCCACCATTTTCAAGGATGGGCACAGAGCAACCAAGGAGAGTAAGGGGAAGAAAGATTACCTCCAGCATACTCTGGACTCTCCTCTGGAAGAAGATAACCTGCGAGGGAACAGCAATATCACTTCCAGCTCTTCCCAGGGGTTTCTATACTTCCTTTGGCTTGAGACCAACCTCTGGCTGAGGCAGAGATGTGGCTTAGCTCCACCATGTTACAGCAGGCAGGAATTCCCCTGAGCCCCACACCATGCTGTTGTGGCCCTAAATACCCATTCCTTAAATCACATGAAGGCTACAGCCCTTCTTGCAAGCAGGTTTTACTGCCCTGGTGTGGGGGTCGTTGAAGGAGCCAACTCTGCAGCAGTCACACATGTAACCACTCCCCTAAGCAACCCGCTGCATGCCACCACCTTCAGCCATGGCCCAGCTGTCAATGGGAGAGCTGCCCAGCTTCACTAGGCTACGAACCAAACCACATGTGCAACCAGGCTACAGACGGACTGGCCTTGTCTCATATAGCAGGATGTGCAGACCAGACCTTTCTCACACAGGCCAGTTTGTCCTTACATTCAGGTGAACAAAAACAGCCAGTTCCTCACTCAGGTTGCCCCAAGCTGAACTGACAAGGCAGGTGAGAAATGAGGAGAATTAAAAGAAAAAAAAAGAAGTATTTAAAAAATCTTCCTTCCAGTGCCCTGAGACAGGCAAAAAATACGGACAGACCATGGCTGGACTTACCAAGACAGGGCCATCAGCTGTTCTGCACTGAGCAAAGAAAGCGACAACCCATTTCTGAAAAAGCAAGTATCTCTCCATTGAACCCAGCAAAGCTATTAATAAAATTGCTATTACACTCAAAAAAATGAGCACTTACTGAGGAAGTGGGAATATACAGTGTGAAAACATGCAAGTGGACGAGGCATAAACTTACCAGTGAAAACATCAGCTGCCTCCTTGCCTCCTCAGGGGCTAATGCCGGCCAACCCCTTCTGCTATCTTCCCTTCACTAGGTCAAAATAAGAGTTTCTGACTCTGGGACAGTGTTACACCCCTCCAACAAGGGCAAACATCTCCCCAACAAGACAACCAGAAAATGGAACAACATTAGAACCTGCCTGGTGCACCATTCACACTCATCAATTCTGGTGGGCTTCCTTGCCCTGAAATATGCTGTCATTACCTTCAAAAGCTGACATGCCAGCAGAAGCAGCTGCACATTTCTCAAAAATCTTCTGATACCAGCTTTGTAGCTTTTCAGACAAAACATGCCTGCACCCAAAAACCTGTCCACCTAACATCTCTGACCATGGCTACATGTGGTGTCAGCAACGACACCTAAGCCATCAGTTTTACCAGGTTATTTTTAGCCTGGATCAGTTCTGTTTTACTCCTGGTGTTGTGGATAAAGAAGGAGGCAAGAACAGGGAGCATTAGTTAAGCCTGTGTTGCTGCAAAGAGAAACATTAGGCAAATGTTTCCCCAAAAGCTTCCTTTTTTGAGCAGGGAGAGGGGCTAGTATTCCTGAACAGCATCAAGAAAAAGGCTGGAAATGAAATCTTGCCAAGCAGACTCTAACAGACTTAGCAGTACATTAAGCTTCCTTTTGCTTCAGAAGGATGCGGTAACAGAGAGCCTTCCCCAGCATCAGCATGGGAACAGCCATCCTGCTTGGGATGCTTGACATGCTCCAGGCTGCTGCTCCAGGATGGTATTAGCAGTGCACACACCAATCCACAAACCAGCTTCGTCCAAAGATTGCAATGTAGATTTTTCCTAAAGGTGCAAGTTACATCTTCTACAGCAATTACAGCAGTTTAGAGACAAAAAAATTAGGCAAATGACTTTCACTGTGCCTGGCTTGTCTCCCCATCCTTCTCCCTTTTACCACCCCTAAGAGTGGGATCAAGACACCACGACAGTTCAAAAACTATCGGCCACTTTTCTGGTATGATGGAACAAGGTACATCCAGGTTTTGGGAGGATGGTGAAGGATCCATCAGGAGAGAAGAGGGTTTTAACCTCTGGTCCAATCCACCACACAGCCACTGATGGGACAAGGCTGGGCAGAAATCACATGGGTGACAACCCTTGTGCTGTGGATCCAAGGCAATGTTGATGAATCCATGCACATGGAAGGGAGGGTGGTATTCAGGCAGGAACTTCCAAGCTAGGCCCCAGGAAGTTAAGTCTGCTGAGATCCCAGAAGGAGGCTCAAATCAGAGCCCCACCATCTCCCTCTGCTCCACATGGCAGCAGAAACCTGCAGTGGGAGTGGAATGTTGTTGATCGCAGAGGAGCCGTGGTTCTGCAGAAGTGCTGGCAAGAGATGCCTGCCCACCTTGTCCTGCTGCTGGGCAATTGGGCTACTGCAGACTCATGGTGAGTCTTAGAAAAAAGAAATTGTAAACCTGTAACCAACGTGATTTAATAATAATAATAATTATTATTATTATTATTATTAGTTTACAGAGAGTCCTGTTCTTTGTAGCTGCCCAGAAACACTAGTGCTTCAAGCTGAAAGGACCTCCTGTTTTGCAGGCAGGTGCTAGATAAGCTGAGTGCCCCACAAATCTCCAGAGGCACATTGCTGAGACCATGCCCCTTGGCAACATTACACAGCAGAAGGAATTGATGCTGCTTCCACTGCTTTATAACACCACAGTCCCACCAAGAAGCCTTCCTACACAGCCCATGGAAATGGGCTGCACAGAAAATTAATTCTCCAAACATCTGTTATCTTCTCTCTGTGTAAATATCAGGCTGATGATTGACAAGGAAAGGATACAAATATTTACAGACAAGGTGAAGGTGGGAGCTCTGCCAGACATTGTGCTTGTCGGTGCCGCTCGGCAGCAAATGAAGCTGACATGGTAGCTGTGGCGTGTGCCTGCTGCAGAGACAGACCTGGCAAATCCCAGATTCGGCAGCAAATAACATTTTCTTGGACTGATTTCAAAACATTTGGTTTAAACCTGAGATGTTCATCTGAACAAAGCTGAAGTAGGGGTGAGAAATCAGTCCTGTTAACCTGCCAAGCAATCACAGGCCCTAGCAATACACGAGGTTCTCCAGCACACCAGCCTCAGCACAACACCCCACCTCACGTTTGGTGCCACAATAAGCCTCCTCCTCAGCAGAAAAGGCTGGCACTGCTGCAGGAAATATGAGCAGCTGGAAGAACCCCTTACCACCATCTCCCAGACACTATCAAATGTCCAAAAGACACTCCATTAGGTAAATTCAGTCTTTTCCTGTCCAGGTAGTCACAGAGCTTGAATATTCCTTCTGTCCTCACACACGTCAACTGGATCAAAGTAAGGAGAAGGAAGTTTCTGAGTCGGCTGAGATTTGGAACCATCACTGTTAGGATGGTCCCTGGTGTGGATTCAGTCCATGCCAAGTAGCTTCATTTTGCAGGTATTCAAGATTCAGCATGGCCTAGATAGATAACAGTTCCAGCAGCAGCATGGACATGGCTACCCCATTCTGGAGGTAATTTAATAACGTAGAGATTTGGCCAAACTTGGCCACAAAAAAACCCTGCATACCTTTAACTTCTTTATAACAACACAGCCCCCTGGATGCTCATTTCCCCATATGGAAACCTAAGGACAAGCTAGGTTGGGTGGACTCTCTTTCATTCCAGTTTTTGCAGGCTCCTTTATCAATTCCTCTTTGATCTGACCTTCACAGCCATCCAAAGCATGAGGCCAGTTTCCTGGGGTTTCTCCTTTTACTTGGCTGGAAAGCAAGTTGCACTTATCAGGGCTATGTTGGCCACAGAATCAGAGCCTGACTGAGGCTTAACAGGGAGAATTTCACTTAGATTTGCCTCAGTAAAGGAGCATATTCCTCCCAAATTTACATCAAGGCCCCTCACATTAAAAAAGTGCATATTATAAAAAAACCCTCCTACCTGCTGTGGTGTCCTTGTCACAGCTCATCACCCTCTACTTTCTGCTTTTCATTTCCCAGCCTAAAACTACGCTACAAGACGCACCTCACTGAAATACGCCAAGCTATTTTTCCAATTCCTGTCTTTACCCGTTCCAGGAAATCAGCCACGATATTGCTTTCATGCATCAGATTTCTGGACTCGTTCACCGATGGCAACAAAAACCATACGGCAAGAACACATCCTGCACAGCCCAAACAGGAGGCACAGGAGGCCTCATCAAGTGGCCAGGCAAGGGATACAGGCCACGGTGAAGCCCATAGGGAGGTTCAGGGCAGAGCAAAGGTTTTCTTTACTCTCTCCTCCCACCAAGCAACACAACCTTGTCCTCCGTATGGGAACCAAGTGGCTGGCATGTGTACACTCCTCATCAGCAAACACAACAGTCACGGAAATGGAGGGCTGATAATGTTGAGTGAGAAACAGCTTTTTGTAAAGCCAGAGTACCCATGATGTATCCATGTTATGTAGTGCATTCAGGATGACATTACAGGGACAGAAAATGTCTCTTCCGTAGAGCTCAGCAGGATTCAACCTGCTCCCGAACCCACTGTGCCACCCAGGGCATTGACTGACTTGTTGACCAACTCCCCGTGGCATGCCCTAGGCAAAGTGGCTCAAACACATGTCCAACACAGCATCTTCCTCACCTCCTTGGGATAGCACAGGACACCATCTATCAGCCCTGAAAAGTCACAGTACTATGCTGCTGGAGAGTGCTGACATTGAGGGGGTATTTCCACACCTCTGGCCAAATTAGTGAGGAACCAGCATCCCACGACACGCCCCTGCCATGCTGGCCCCTCCTCTGCAACGGCCTGCAGGACAGACACCTGCACACGTCCACCTTACCTGCTTCATCACAACTCTGCAGAGCTGCACGACAGCCACTTAAACAAGGATTGAGTAATTTCAGCCTGGCGCTCAGAGTCACTCTCCCAGCAAACACCCCTCCTTGCAGGACTGCCTTATCTTGTGGCTTTGGTAGGCACAGGAGCTACACACAGCAGCAAACTGGGGCAGACAGAAGGCAGGAGGTGCCCTCAAGGCTCTCATTTCCTTCTTTCTGTTGTGCTTTCAAAAGAATTGGTCCCTTTTTATGCCCCTGCAATGTCCCCAGAAGTGCTGTACCTGTTCAGCCCACAGGATAGCTGCCAGAAGATCCATTTCTCCAGGGCCAAGGAGATAGATGAGCTATCTGCTGTGCCTGCTCCCCAAGCCATGCTGCAGGTCCCTTCTATCTGCACAACCTGCCTTAGAGTGGGTTACCCAACACCAAGCAGGAATATTCAATAGCACAACGCTAACATGCAGTAACATAATTCCTACATACTTCCTGCCATGGATGAAGCTGGGGAGGAAAGAGGGGAGGAAGATGCCACCACCTCCATCTTCCACCAAAGCAATCTATCTCTTATCAGCTATCAGATAGGATGCCTGTCCTCCCAGTGTCCTTGCTCCTTTTTTAGCTCCTCTGTAAGCAAACAGAGATAGGTGGTTTATTTACAAAGATTTCACCACTAAGACACAGGGATGCTTGTCTTCCACAGAGAGTTTTTGTTCTGTTTGCATTGTACCTCCTTCTGGGTGTTATGTGCACCAGTTTAAGGCTTATGTACTCACACGCCACATGGCTTCTATGATTAACCAGTTTCTTTAGATGAAATTATGCTGCCTAAGTTTTTCAGCCAAGCATCATGTTTTCTTCCTTCAGTGCACATTTTCCAGCTTGCCATTTCACTCAAGCAGACCAACATTACATGCACAGTTCCAAAGACAGTAAATAAATGTGCATTTTCACCTCTTCTACCTCTCTACCGAAGGCTGAGCCACACACAGCATCCAGATGCCACATTACATTTTGCACTTGATTTAATGCAGTCCAAATGATTTTTTAAGTCATCCTCTCCAGAGCCCCTCAAAGTGTCTGATGTAAAGAGATGGTGTGTGCATCCATATGCACACATACCCATGCAAAGGATGAGTGGACACACAACTATCCAGTCCTTTTTTTTGGAGCATTGCACCTCCCATCTTTCTCCTGCAGAACACCAAGCTCTGGATGTTCTTTTCACCAGTCCTTGCCACACAGGAAGAAAATGCTGTCCTAGGGTCTAATGTGAGATATTTGTTTATCCCTGAGCCATGTTCCAAGGCCTCTTCTTTTAAAGAAAGGATTGCCGGGTCCTCTAAAAAATAAAAGACAGGCTTCATGCAACACACAGTTGCCAGAATGGTTGTCACTGACAACAAAATTGAAGACCAGTGAGACCATCTTTGTTTTCATATATTGCCTTTAACTCCTCTTTTTGCACACACATGAGGTACAGGCAGGGTGTTCTTTTTCACATTGCCTTGTTGACAACAGTAAGTGGTTTCCATGTCAACTTGCATGTTTTATAGACCACAGGACTAGAAACACAGTGAGAACTGGGCAGCCTTAAAGAAACTCAGCCAAGCCCTACACCAATGGGCCAAACAGTGCCAGTCCAGACTGAGAATGCCAGACCCAGGATTAAACAGGCTTTCTGCAACAGATGGATGTGAAGTCTAAAAAGCCCAGCCTCACAGAAGCAGAGGTGAATGCAACCTCACATCAAGGTGAAGACATCTAAAACACACACTGTCAGCTACTGATGTGAAAATAAAGCAATACAGAGGGTGGGACTTCACTTGTACAAATATACCTAGGGAGGGCTGGTGATAGAAAGGAGGACGTGGCACTCTGTGGTCACTCATAAAAGGAAGACGTGGATCGGATCGTCGTTGTTGCCGCAGGTTGACTCCAGATAGATGTCATAATCTGCCATATTCAGGGCTAGGCAAACACAGCCAGGGAGCCTTGTCAGTGTAAATCAGCCTTGCGTTCATGCAAGTCAACACCATGATGCCAGGTTACGTCAGAAGGCAGCCTCCCAACGTGAGAAGAAACAGCGTGAGAGAGTTGTTTGAACATTCTGTGCTGCATAAAAGCTAGGCTGTGGCAAGTCCAGGAACAGCTGCAAGGAAAATCCTGGAGTAACTTCAGGAAGGATCCAGGAGTTCTGGGATTTTGACACCATTCCCATCACACTGGGTGCCAAAGGTGCCTTAAATTCACCCACAACATCCCTATGATCAATTCCAAGAGGTATCCCTAGAGACCTCGCTGCTGATTTAACAGCACACAGCTTTAGGAACAACACAGCTCAGTTGAACACAAAGAAAGTACCACATCATGTTGAAAGCAATGACTGGTGTACAATGAGAAGCTGAAGACCACAAGTCCCTTTTCTCTCCAGCCAGAACACCTCCCAGAACTTGCAGGAACACCTTCTGGAGCCTTGAAACAAGTTTAGCTTCATAAGTGTCAGCTCAAAAATTTGGCCTGGGAAACACTGCCAAGCAGAGGCTAAAGCTTGCTGAGTCAGACATGGCTTAGCCTTTATATAGCTTGATGATGTTACCAGTGATGGCTTGACAAAGCTGTTTAACCCACAACAGGCTTGTCTGGTCTCAGGTCGTGGGGAAACTGGATCCTCTTGCAAAGCCTGCAGTGGACAGATGGCACCAACATGTCCTGAAAGATCTTCCTCAAGTCTTACCTCTTCCCCATCTCATAAGGACAGACCAGCTCTAAGCATCTAGGTATTTGCAGGAACAGTTGGCCAGCTGCTAGATCTGCATACATGGCCCAAACTGGTGTTTCCACCTCCAGCAAGAGCAGCCAGGATATATTAAAGATTACTAGGTAGAGAACACAGACCCAGCACAGCAGAGCCCTGCTGCTCTAAGAGGCCCAGGGGAAGAAAAGGCAGAGAAGCACCTCTGCAAACAGTAGAGGGAAACAGAAATAAGAGGAGCTGTGGAGTTAAAAGAAGAGGCATATACCAAAAGTTTGCAAAGTATCTTCCAAATGAAAGTCACTCCTGCTTCTCCCAGTAATCAGGGTATTTAAAACTAGTCCTAACCAGACACTCCCACGTCCTTTGTCCAGCTCTTCTTAAACCCACAAGCATCCCACTAAGAAACAGAGCAAATATGTGCAAAGATTTGCAGACAAAAATAGAGGCCTTTAGAAAACACCCCATAGAAGCAAGCTCGCTTCTCTGAGCACAGAGGCAGCTGTGCTTTTCAGTAGGACAGTTTCCAATGTTTTCTTACTCTGTGCAGACTAGGGATTTCCTGTCCTCCATGGCAACAACCTCACATTTACCGAAGGAGGCTGTGCCAGTAATCTCCAGAGCAGAATGAAAAATTTTAAAGTGGCACTGCCTGTTAGCTTCCAGCTTTAACTTGCTGATGTTTTGCACACCTGTGGTCTAAATCCACTCTGCCACTCTCCTTAAAAGGTTTGCGAGGGGGGGTAAATCTGCACTGCTGCACTGCCCATGCAAGGGAAATTTCTCAAGCAGTAGTGATACAAGTTTTTCTGAAGAAGTCACTAACCACCAGCACCTTCCAGCAAGAGCCGTCTGTGTGCCTTCCAAATGATAAGCTTGTTGCCTTTTCCAATAAGTAACAGTTCCCAGCTCAAAGACAGTCCCTGTCCTGCAGACAGCCCTGGATTTAGATGTCCCAGGTTTTCCCGCTGCAGGTTTAGAAGTAATGACTGCCACTCTTTCCTGAAAGGGAAGCACTCACTGGACCAGTGCTGGTCCAACAGTTCCAAACCACAGCTGAGCTAAGCTACGTGTTCCCAGCAATGTGTCTCCTCTCCACCCGGAGTCACCCTTGCGCAGGTTCGCATCCTTCTCAGCTCCAGGAACGCAGATTCAGTGCACTGACTTCGCAAAAAGCCTGTTTTTTTGTTTTGGCCCACCTCTGTTTCAGCCCATCTCATGCCATTTTAGTGAGTTATATCAGCTTGGCTTGAGGCCACATGAACATCAAGACCAGCCCAAAGGATATAATAAGGACAAAATAGGAGGGGAAGTGAGGCCATCCCCTTTCAGTGGCTGATGAAACTACATCCACTGCTGTCTCAAATTTTACTTTACTAGAACATTTCTGCTAACCAGCTCATTAACCTCTTATACTTATAGAGGTTTTATTTAGAAAAGCCTTTGAGGAGGAACAGTTCAAAAAGAGCCAGAAACCCCTGACTAAATTACACTAAATCTGAGGTAAATTTTCAAGCTGAGCCACATGTGCCACCTAAACCTGTGCTGTTTCAGAGTCAGGCTTTCTTCTTTCTACTTTTTTCTTTTAAAAATCCCTCAGAGGGGGAGCAGAACAAAGTTGATCCTAACTACACCAGACATAATAAAGTAGTATATTGTTTTCAAAGCATTAAACAGAAATCTTAAAGTTCTTTTCTATTTTTATTTTATATCAATGAGTCAAGACTCTCAAGGGCATTTTCCCCATACAGAACAGGCTTAGGAAAGTTTCTGAGTAACAACAAAGCAAGATTAAACACAAGGAACAAAAAGGATATGAGAATCTCTTAACTGATAGGGAAGACTTCTACAGTCTTACCTAAAAGAAGATAAGGTGCTTCACATGATCCAGCCACTGCACTCTACCTTTGAGTGCTGACAAGAAGCCAAAGTGCCAACACAGCAGCTCTCACAACGCATTTCTACCTGCCTAGGACTTTACCACCCTCTCTTGCAGAAAGTGACCTTGCAATTCTACTACCAAGTAAAACAGACACACAGAAGGGAGCACTAAAAGCCATTTAAAACTACATGTTTTACTGCACTGGAGCAAAGGCAGAACAGTCACACAGGCAGTTACATCTCCATAGAAGAGCAGTAAACCGTAGCCAAGGGACAACCAAACTAAAAATCACAAGCACTCATTCGATCGCTTTCAACAGCACCTGATTGAGACAGCAGGAGCCCTGGAGTGGAAATTCAGACTAAAGTTAAATTCCCAGCTCTGAGAAAAACTCCCTGTGGAATGACAGGCAAGTCACCTTTTCCACACGCTACCTGAATCCCCTCTCCTGTAAAACAGACACTGTTCCTACTTGTCTATTTAAGTTACAAAGCATTCCTATCAGGAATTATTTTTAGCATGCAAGCACAAAAACCCAGGTGAGCTGAACTCTGACCTCAGCTGGGCCTTCTCACTGGCTTTGTAATATTTAAAAGTAAACAAAAAGCGAAGATGAGCCTACACTATAATTCATCCTCTGGACAGCATTTTGATAGCAGATGAACCATAACTTTTGGGAAACACTGAGCTGCAGGTCCAAAGACGAAACCAGGCCACAATCTGAAGGATTAAAATGGATCACCAGTACCTACACTCCTTCACTAGTGACTAGACAACTGCAAATAGACATATTTCAAATCCATTTCAGATATTCCATTATCACCAAGCAATGACGCAGGTGTTTAAGAGTACAAATTAAAATAACTCATAACTGTGCTCTCAACCACAGCATCAAGTGCAGGGAGAGCAGGAAAGTACTGAAAATTACATCCAAGAAAGAATGGGAAGAATGGGAATTCTGTAGAGCTCTTTGCTTCGCAGCATAAACAAGTAGTTTCTCCCAGTCTTTCAAAGGACATGGCAAGTGAGAAACTATCAATACCTGTTGAGACAACTTTCCCAACTTCATGTTTTGAGAAATTCACATTTGTTATCAGAAGTGTAGCACAAGGCAGGGCCTCAGATCAGAGCTCCCCTATAGAATGTGCAGTCCAAAAGAAACAGGGTGGAATGGAGAGGAGCAGAATAAATTTGGAGCACGTGAAAAACAAAAACAAACCTGTTTTATTCCACTGCCTGGAATCACAGTTTTGTGCAACAGGACACATTTATGAGCCTCTCTTATGTGATCGGGTGGGTTTCCCATCTGCATTTTCTCAATATCCAGATACTGCCAACTCCCTAAGTACAATCAACACCTGTCTCACCCCCAAAATGCTCTCATTTTAGTACACCTGACCCATTACAAGCATCATACAAGACTGCAGCCTCCTGCATCCAGCTATCCTGCTGCTACTCTCTCCTGGGTTTGCACTGTGACCCAGATCTACTGCTCTGTGCCCATCTTAACTGCTAGCTCTGCTCCACTGGAGACAGGCCGCCAGATACCTGCAGCACCCAAAGACTTGGTTCTAGCCCATCTTGCCTGAACCATCATAACAGTCATCACTGCTTCTCTGAAAGTCAATATATGCTACTGCTCTCCAGAGACACAAATCATCTCCTCACTCTCTAATGCTGAGCACAGACATGATTTCTCAAGATCCATGCTTCTGTTGGGAGGACAAAAAGTATCTCTTCCCCAAGATGGAAGAGAAGAAGCTAGACTCCAAACTCATCCTGTGGAGAAGGGAGCACTGTATGCTCTAACACCCTCTACAGCCCAGCAGCTGCATGCCAACAGGAGCATTCTCCCATCTAGAATTCCAGTTTCTCTATGCCATTTCTTGTAACACAGGCCCCAAGCATAGCACCAAAGCGCAGTGGGATGCACCTCTCCTACCAGCTGCGTTAAAAATAGTATCTTCTTGTCTCCAGGATGGAGATTTGTAACTTCTGTGCTGCTACTGGGAGAAACCCTAGCCCATTCCAGGCAAGGCAAGCTGGCTTAGCAGAGACCTGCTACTTATCGGAGGGAACGTGGCTGGAAGGGATTGCCTAGAACCAACACAAGCACTTGTGCTGCAGGCCATGGCATGCTGACCTCTAGACAGTAGCAGCATCTGCCTTCATCACCAACACCAGAGATGGATGCCTAACAAACCTTAGTAAACTAGACGAAATAGATTTTCCTCTGACCTCATTCAAACAGAAGAACTGACATCTGTGGTGTGTAGCTCTTCACATCAGTTACCACCAGAATGACAATGCTTATGTCTGTTCTCAAAAGCCAACTTGCAACACATAAATTAAAGCAAAAAGCTTACAAAGGTATGCTGCTTTAGAGACGGGATCAGTAAATGTACACAAGTCAGCCTTTGTTTGATATCTGTGCAACTCTGCTCTCATCCACCCCAACCAGCCTTTTAAATTAAATCTCAGTAATACTTCTAAAAAAAAAAAAAAAGTGTACTGATTTTTTTTCTGCTTTTATTCAAGGCCCTGCTATAAGACAAGTTGGGTCCAGTGATATTACATTAGTTAAAGGAAGATTTCTGTCCTTCCTTATGAGCAGACTGCCTATACAGGCAGCTAATTTCTCTTATATATCAACATATGTCCAGCTACCAGGTAAGAAACACGTATGCAGCAGCCTTTCCAGGACTTCCTTACAACTCAGTCTGAGGGTAAACATCAAGAGTAGGTTACCAGTGGCTGTTGCAGCCTGCCACCCACTGGACTCCAGAAGTGTTATCTGTGCTGGCTTATTTTCCAAATCAACACATTGAAGCTAACTGCAACGCACTCTGCTAGCAATAACTGACACACAACAGCTTCCCTCAGAGCAACAGTGGGGTGTTGTCACAGACTGCTTTATAGCTACTGTTTCTTGCAGTTATTGAAAATTACCTATACCTACAATAACTAGAACATCAGTATAAAGCCAAAATTACATCCACTCAAAATATTTTACATACTTTCAATCTGTTCAGACTAATACTTAATTAAGTTGAGGTATGTCAAGAATTTAGAGTGCAAACCACACAAGAACATAATAATAATAATAATAGATATTTGAAAGAGAAAAAGGGTGTCTCACTTAGCTTCAAACACACTGTTAATGGCAGTGCATGAAGCTCACCATAACCTGGACTGCTTCTGGAATAGGGACAAAATGTTGCTTGCCATGTCAAAACCAGCTGCAGCCTTTCTCCTTTGAACCAAGTTGAAATATTTTAGGATAAACTTCGAGCTCAGCCTCTTCAGTTGAAGACAATTAGGTGCATAGGCTACTGACTGATTCACAAAGACCACCCAGCTACTGGAGCTGGTTCAGAAAGACCCACCATAAAACAGTATTTTACTGAAAAGCAGCATAACCAAGGTACTACTTCTCCCATGTAACAGGCAGTAAGTGCAAGAGGACATGAAGCAACTGTGATTCCCAATAGTCACAGCACTCTAGGAGAAACTCATCCTGGCACAGCTGGTGTACCAGCAGAGCCTAGGGTGAAGCAGCCAGAAGTGAGAGTGTGAGGCACAGCGTGCCTCTTTAGGAAAAGCTGAAGTTTTGCCAGCATAAATCATTCAGTTTGGGACCAGTAACTGCCCCAGGACAAGCGGCTAGGAGCTTACAAGAGATCTGTCGGCTATCAGCTATATAGAGGTCACACATGCACAAGCAATGTGCTTATGGCAAGCAACCACAAGTTGAAACTGTTCCTGTCAAACAAAGGTAAAAGGAGACATTTCAAGACATTTTTCAGTTAGACTGCTGCAGGATGATGTGGCTGGTAAGACCTGCTCAGTTTTTATGGGATACAAAGAAGAAAAAGCAATAGGTCAGAGGAAAGTAAACTATTGAACAATCCTTAGATACTGCCACTGAGGTGCCCATTCTCAGAGCTTCTCTGGTTGAAGCTGCTTCAGGCAGTCTGGCCAGAGCACAAGCACAGAGCCTACTTTCAGCATGATTAGAAGTTTAGTCATATGAAATTAAGCAAGGCTTAGACACTCACCTAACTCAAAAAGTCGCCTTTAGAAGGATATGACTCACTGACCTATATCCCATATGCAAATTATAGTAAACTGTCAAAAGAAGACCCTGGGGTTTACAGCCTGAGCTGGCTCAGCTATGGCAGCGTGCACACATTTGGCCATGCAACATTTCAAGAGATTTATCTTACGGGTGACTGTCTAGGGCTGCGCTTCCAGAAGCCCTGAAGTTTTAAAGAGCCTCTTGGTGCTAGCAGGAGGCGTAAAGATTACTATACAACACTTCATCTTTTGTCAGGGTGAAGGAGTTCAAGCTATCTACACATATCAGTGCTTTTGAAAGGCTTGGTTTCCTCACGTGCAGCATATTGGAAGTAAAAGCTACAGACACCCACTCAAACAGCAACATAATTGCAAGTCCACACATTTCATGTCAACATTCATTCTAAGAATAATCCTATTGTGTCACATATTTATCTCTACTTATCTGAAGAGCTCCAATTGATGAGTAATTTCTGATAATTCTGTGTCTGAAGCCTGTTTTGCCACTTTAGATCCCACACAAATTCTTGCCATACTACAATAGCTTGTTGTATCAGACATCTTTATTTGCTGTATTGCCCAAGTGTACAAATAGTGAATGTAGTTATAGAAATATATTGTAGTAGAAATTGGTCTGGGAAGTGGAATATTAAGGTATTTACTTTATAAAATTACTAAACTAAAAGTCACTTCCACTTGCAAGTTTTAAATATATCAGGGCCATAAAGAGGCAGATAACGACATAGGGGAAAAAAAAAGGAGTTCACAGTACACTTTTTCTGCTAGATGAAGTCAGTCAACAGCAAATTAATTTCTTACATTTGACTCATTTTGAGTTATCAGCCAACAGGATGTTAGCTACATCCAGACAATTCATACATAATTCAGCTCTCATTTATACCAATAAAGTCAATGTATTGCTATCAACATATTTAAGTATTAGTCGAACAGAATCTCAGTGACAATATTTATTTTAAGGTAATGAAATCAAGCTGATAAGTTGCCCCTGGCCATTGAGTGCAATTGATGCTTTTGTCACATTTTCAGAATAAGGCGCCTTAGCTCTTGAACAAGTCAATACAGCTTTGCAGGAGAGAAACATTATTCTGGAAAGGAAAAGAATTAGTTTCAGATGAGTATAATTAATAATTTAAATCCTGCCTTTCATAATGAAGTTGCTTCCAAAATAGTAGGTCCATCCCAGGATTCTGTAGCCTGTACCAATTCTAAAGATCTTCTACTGCAAAGACAAGCATCCAAGAAGTAAAAAAAAAAAAAAAAAAAAAAAACAACAAAACAAACCCACCAAAAAAAAAAACACCCAGATGATAGTTTGCAATCTACCTCTTCCTGCAGGTCTTCAACCATGACTCAGTTTGTGATAAGGAGAGGGGCAAGAGGCAGCAGTAAGCTTTAAAAGTGGGCCAAACTGAGCAGTAGTGTCAAGCCATTTGTGTCACATTCCAGTTCAGCACTGAAGCAGCTACCTATGGTAAAGTCCAGTACTCTTAGGGAGTGAGACGTTAGACTTTCATTCTTCAAAAGAAGCTGAGGATGCAGAGTTACTTCTTCCTGGTTTGTTCCCTACACTAAGTTAACAAACCACACAACTTGTGTATACTTTCCTAGATTAAGCTGGCAGTACATGGTGTGGTCCCTGCAAGCAACCTTTAAGCCTGCTCAGTGAAGCTTGGTAGAGGCTATTACAAAGTCACTGTCCCCTTTCAGTGACAAGCCAAGTGAGAAAGATTGACAGCTGGGTTGCAAGCTGTAGGATGTGCTCTTACAGCACTCAGGAGCACTGGAAGCAGCAGCTGTCCCCAGACACAGTCAAACCCACAGACAAGGCTGGGTGATGGGAAGTCAGGTGATATGTTGTGTACCACCAGCAAAACAGACTTCTCACTTACTGCAGTAGGCTGGTGTCCTAGGAGTGACAGATTGAATGCAGACTTTCTGCATGGGACAGATAAGACTGTCGACATTCGTTTTTTCTATGCGCTAAGCCTACAGCTTCTCCTCTTAAGATCTCAGCTGAAGAGCCTAGCTGTTCTATTTCACATTTCCTAGTTTTAAAGGGAACCCAGCAAATTGTCCAATTTACACAGTACTTACTGCTCTGAACCAGTGCCTGTTAAATTCCAAAAAGAACACACCTTTGCATGTTTTATTTCCAGTTCTGCCATTTCAATTAAGTTTTTGCGGAATGCTGTTATTCTCTTCTGCTTGAAGCTCATCAGTTCTGTAGAGAAGAACAAAGGCAAGACATATAGGAAGTGTGACAAGTTCAGTAATGCCTCTTATGTTTCATGGATTCTGTTATGCAGCTCTAGTTACAATATCTGGCAAAGGAAAAAAAAGGTTCAAGAGTTAGTCTTGCTGTTTTCTAGAGAGAGATGCATTCATCACATGCCACCAATATCTTGGTGAGGAAACAGGCAGCCTGAGAGAGAAAAGCTTTGCAGGAAGACAACTGGAATAAAATGGTAATAAGCCACACAAGCTCTGTGAGAACACGGAGCATTTAAAAGCCAGATACACCAAGGAAAGGGCACCTGTACCATGAAAGCATGTTTCCTCTGCTTTATATTGTCCATATATATATATATTCTTCTATGAAGAACCATGTTTGAAACTCTGTACAAGTCACTCAGCTGTACTGTGACAGAGAAAAAGCCTGTTTGAACAGTTCTGAGACAATTAGAAGCCTGAGTAGTTACCTTCAGGTAGAGGCTGAGATCAACAGTTCAACCTAGAAAGCAAATACTAGGGGCTTATAAATAAGGTTGGTCTAATACTGTCACTGCTCTGCTACAAAGAATGGTTTTAAAAAATGTTTAGCTGTGTTAGTTTTACAGGCATCCAATCTGCCCTGCAAGGTACTACTCGCCTCAGGAGAGTGTTCAGAAGCCTGCAGTAGTTGTAGGTCAGATAGAGATCCGGACTGCACTAAGATCTCCTTTTAAGCATAAATACAGCAAAGCCTGTTTTACCTTGTTTTGCAGATTCTGAAATCTTTTCAAACTTCTGACAACAATCCTGTTGATGTGCCTCGGCCAGCCCAACATCCTTGCTCTTTAGTCTGGCTTTATCTAGAGCTTTGTTCGAGTTTTCATAATCAACAAGAGCCCTTGTTCGTCTGTACAGAAGATCCTGAATGTAGACAGAAATAGCACACCAAAGCCTTAAGAAGACTACTTCCCAAACTGAGGTTACAACTACCTTAGCAGCAGGAGGTTTCATTTCTTTCAGCACCAGATTCTGCTTCCTTCAATAAGCTATTATAGCCCGCCACACTCTTGGCATAGCAATAGGAACCTTTCACCAGTGCAGCACTAAATTTTCAGGACAGCCACTTCTGCCTTAGTCAAGGAATTCTGAGGGCTGCTCTAGGCATAGTTTTTTTTTCCTTAAAGTAGTTTATCCTGCTACAAGGTGATTTTCTCCACTAAGGAGGAATAGCATTTTCTGAATTCCCTCAGTCTACTACCAGTAGATATTTAATTTGTTGAACATCTGACAGTTTGATTGAAGCACTATACTAACCTAGACATGAGAATTCCTTTCTAATCTAGCAGCAGTGTAGTCTTAATATCTAAATAACAGTAGACCACACAGAGGGAGCCTGTAGTGAATGTTCTAGGATTTCTGACATTAGAGGTAAGACACTAGATGAAGAAGCCCAATAGGTTATACCTATATACCTTTTCTCAGCGTAGACAACCCCTTGCCAAATGAACTATTGATTAGAAAAGAGTTGCAGGCAAGGCTTTTGTAGTCAATCAATCTACCAAAGCCCTCTTGGAAGTCCAAGGTCCAATAGCCTTCACATGTTACAGCATATCTGTGCTAAGGTGCTTGAAAAATCCTAAAGGAAATCCCAACTACTAATCAGTCATCATTGATTTTGTGACAAGTCCATGAGTACTCAGGCAGGGGATGGGAAAGAATGCTGCTGCAGACTTAAATTTAGTTTGCTCTAACTTACAGAAATTTAAAAAGAGTTCTTCCACTATATGCCAAAGAAAAACTGGTCCAAGGTCTTCTGTAAGTGACTGGACTCCAGCTAATATATAGCTTCTATATTCTGCTGTGGTTCAAGAGTGTCAGGTTTCTTAGGCAAAACAAGGGTCCACCTTCCTGTCTTCTCAAAGCACAAAGAATACCATGCATGAGTCATGATGCCTATAACAAAACTAAGCTTCAAAAAGAAAACTGTTCTCACCTTAGCAGCTTCTATATTGAGCATGTAGTATCTCAGCAGTTCAGAGAGCTTTAAGTCCTCATCAGATGAAACTCGGCTCTCTACCTTCTGCAGAACAAATAAAAGTAGTTGGTATGGAACAGGTAACAGCAACATACATATTCTTTCCCCCTACCCCAACCCCTGCCAAAGCTTCCCTTACCCTGAGTTTCTCAAAGAGCTCTGCAACTTTCAACAAGTACCTGGTGGGAGGGGGAAAAAAAGAAGCATAAGTAAGGCTTAGATACTTCTTAGTCTGAAAAGTGCCAGGATCAATTGGCAGGAGACCAAAAAGTTGAAGGCTGGAGTTTTCTCCTGCATACAGATCCAGAAAAGCGCTTGAAAAGAACTTGGGTCTAGGCAAAGACTTGGACAAAAGGTTCAATGTGCTGGATTCCAGCCTAACAGCTGAGCAGCTAGACACCATTTAAAGTAACAATGGTGATCTTCAGAGCATAAAGGTCTTGTGGAGAATTTCCCTGCTGCTATCCTCCAAGAGGGATGAACCAGCTCAGCGATACACTCTGCTTTAACAAGGTCTTGGTAAATCGACAGCAAAGTTGAGAGGTGGAAGAATTCACCTCAGAAAAGGCAACTAGGTTTCTACAGCTTAAAAATTCCCAACTATTCTGGAACTGCAAAGGTCCAGAAGATAGTACAGACTTAGTGTAAGCTGTGATTATATTTAACAGCACATTAGAACACACATGCATAAACCCTTTCTCCAGTAGTCTCCGTGCGTTTGTGACCTGAAAAAATTCAAGGAAATTTCTGCTAAGAAGGAGCTTTGACAACCAGCACAATTCTGCTCTAGGGCACAATTGGAAAGAATCAACTATTTAAGTTGCAGTTGATAACATTAGGTCTGCCACACCAGGAGTGCCAGGGGAAAGAGTTTTAATGCTGCTTGCTTGCAATTCAAGAAACTCAAACCAGCTATGACTCAATCCTCTGGATTTTACAGAAGAAACTTGGTATTCCTAGACTCAGCATATGTTTATGAACAGTTAGAATTGCTTACTTTTTGATAACTGTAGGTTCTTCCAATGCCAGGCTGTTCAAGCAAGCTGAAGTATAAATATAATCATCTGCAACATCTGCAAGAACAAGACAAATTTTCAGGCTGAAATCAGCAAAACTGTATGATTTCTCAAAGGTCTTTAAAAATATTCACTTTTATGAGATCTTGTCATCTTATCTGCTTTTGCACATGCATCCTTGATTCTGTTGTAGTAGTTCACAAGAAAAGTCTTCTCTTGCTCAAAAAAATCTTCTACTTCCTGAAAAAGAGTATAACCTGTTAAGTCAGTTCCTGCAGAATTGAAACTCTTCCCTATTTTGAGAAGGGCCAAAGAAACAACCATGGCCTGGACCTGAGCATAGGCCCACCAATCCCTATTGAAAAACTGAGTTCAAGACAAGATTGAGACAAGGGTTTAAATGCACCAAGCCATCTGGCAAGTTTCTTTTTCACTGTGTGGTGAAAATGAAGCTGACACTCAAGTATTCACTGATGCAGACTGTCTGAAGCACCGAATAAGTTGCTGTCAGACAGCCCCTAGGGCTACCAACTGTTGGAATTTTATTTCCTAGGCCTGCTGCAACACAACAGCTCAGGAGTAGCAGTTTACCAGCTTGCTTGCATCCACATTAAACATGATACATATTGTAACATTTGTTTAGGACAGCAAGCCTATTGGGAAGAGCTACCAGGGTGATGTGACAGAAAAAGCTGAAGCTGGACCAGTTACAGGAGTCTTTAGTATTTGACTGTGTCTAGTGCAAGCAGAAACCCATAAATTCAGAGCTCCAAAGTAGATGTAAGCCACAAGCACGTTTGCTGAAGGTGTAATTCCTTCCTCCCCACCAGAATAAGGTATTAAAGCAACTCTTTTGCATCCACCAGGAACCTTAAGTCTACACTGAAATTTAACAGCCTATAGCTCCAACGTCTTATTTTTAGATAAGTCAAAATTAATATGGACTAGGACAGCAGTAACAAGGCAAGGTGACATTAGTAACTGAGCCTCATGTGCATCAAGCCTGAAGCATACGTGAGTAACTTCTCTGGAGCAGAAAGCACAAAACAATCAAGATTGGGGTAAGTATAAGGTAAACCAACAACCTTACCTTGACTCCAGAGAAGAGGACCTCATCAGCACTCTTTACCACACTTTTTAAAAAGCCACCAAACATCTCTTTAGTGTTTTTCCTCCGAACACTCAGCTGCAACAGAGAGGCAAAAACAGCTTTAAAGTTATCACCAGCAGTGAAAAAAGTGACTGTCTTGACTCTTGAAATGTACTAACATCATTTATACCTAGCATATATGTCAGAGCAGGTTGATTTCCAACCGTCCACAATAACAGCATAACAAATGTAATATGTAACAAAGAGCTTGGCTAGAAGTAGTTCAATTATCCTGTGCCACGGAGTTTTTCCCATTCCCAGAAACGGCTTGCTTCCTCCTTACATATTGTGCTGATTTTAAAAAACAGCTAGAAAATTAAATCCCAGTCAAGCTGCTCCCTTTCCACCCCATAAAACCTCTCCTGGTGAGAGGGAGATTAAAATCACAGATTTTTTGAGTTGAGATAGGAAAAATTTACTTGAAAAGCAGAAGTGAAATAACAAATAGTAACAGTAACAATATTAATAACAAAAGATACAAAAAAAGAAATTTATATACAAAGTGCTCATTAACTGAGGCCCTGCGTGGCCCAAGACAGACAGAAATGGCCACGGGCCCTCCACACGGCACCCTTTTTCTACCAACCCCAAGCCAATGCCCCTTTTTCCAGAGAAGTGAGAATCCCTTACTTTCACACCCCAGCAATGATATGAGTGATATGGAATACAACCTAGGTGACCCATGCAGACCTACACCAGCCCTGCCCATTCCCTGCTCTCCCTCACTGCTACCACAAGAAAATTAACTTTGTCCTAGCCAAAACCAGGACATTATCCACCCCTTATTCTACACCATCTATGTCATGCCTGGATATGACACCCTCCAACTATATACACATGTATAAGTATACACAAGCACAGATATTATTCCTGTAGTCAGTGGCCATCCCTGCAACGTGTCTGGTGAGTTCATTTAGTCCATGACTGTGGGTTCTATCTATCCTCTTTGTCTTCCAGGTCAGGAAAGCTGGTGTGCTGTCAGTTGGCTGTAAGCTGCATCAGGAGCTCCCAACTGGTGTACTGGGGGCAGTCCATCCTCACTGTCCACGGCAGTTATGGCACACAGTGGCACTGTCATTCAGCAACCAATATAACATATACAACTCAATATTAAAGATGGTTCTTCCACAAAAATCAAATCCCCTTGAGGTACACACAGTGTTTCCCTGTCTCTCTGCATTACCCACCAGGTACATCCAAGTCCTTGGGCAAATACAAGCCCTTGCTTGAGGCAGGACTAATCCAAGCTGTCTTCCCTAATACATTTCTCATATGCACCATAAGGACTTTATCTCCTCATACAGTACATAGCAGTTCTGACTGGGCAGAGCCAGCTCAACTGGTGGTGCCTCGGGTGTTAACTAACCAGGTGGCCTCTGCTAAACGTAGATCCCAATGTTTGAAGGTTCCACCACCCACTGCTTTCAGTGTGGTTTGTGACAGTCCATTATACCCTTCAACTTTCCCAGAGGCTATTTCCCATGATAGGGAATATGATATACGCACTTAATACCACGTTCTCTGTCCCAGGTGTCTATGAGGCTGTTTTTGACATGAGTCCCATTGTGTGACTCAATTCTTTCTGGGGTGCTGTGTCACTACAGGACTTGCTGTTCAAGGCCCAAGACAGTGTTACAGGCAGCAGTATAAGGCACAAGGTAAGTCTCCAACAATCCAGTGGTTGTTTCCAGCATTCTAAGCACGTAGCACTTGCTTGGCAGGTTTGCAGGAGCATGATGTAATCGATCTGCCAGGCCTCCCCAAATTTATATTTCAACTGTTGTTCCCCATACCACAGGGGCTTCACCCACTTGGCCTGCTTGATGGCAGCATGTTTCACAGTTATGGATAACCTGGGAGGTAGTGCCCATGGTTAAGTCCACCCCTCGATCATGAGCACATCTGTATGTACCATCTCTCCCCTGAGGCAACACAGGCCCACTGCACCAGAAATAATTCACCCTTGTGTTGCCAGTCCTGATCTACCTGAGATACTTTAATCTTGGCAGCTTGATCTACCTGACCATTGGTGCAATGCTCCTCAGTAACCTGACTCTCAGGTACATGTGTGTCTACATGATGGACTTTCACAGTCAACTTCGCTACCTGGGCAGTGAAGTCTTGCCCCAGTTCAGCAGCCCAGATGGGTTTACAGCTGTGCTGCCAACTGTCTTTTTTCATTGGTCTAGCCATTCCCCGAGAGCACTTGCTACCATCCATGAGCCAGTGTAGAGTGCTGGCCATTTCTCTCCTTCAGCGGTATCTAAAGCCAGTTGGATGGCTTTTAGCTCTGCGACCTGACTCTATCCACTGTGTCTCTTGATATCTTCTGCAACTCACTGCATAGAAATCCATATGGCAGCTTTCCATTTTTGATTTGTCCCTAGGACATGGCAGGAACCACCAGTGAAGAGTGTGTCACATTTCATTTTTGGGTAGCTGACTATATGGTGGGGCCTCCTCAGCAAGTTTCCCCTGCTCCTCTTCTGATGATAGTCTGAAATTTTCACCTTCAGGCCAATTTCCAATGATCACCAAGACCATCGTTATAATGTTAATAACACAAGGTACGCAAAAAGAGGGTTTATATGTAAATTTTACATACAAACAAGGTGCTCAGTGACTGAGGCCCCACATGGCCCAAGACAGACAAAAATGGCCATGGACTCTCCACACAGCCCTTTTAGCTACCAGCCCCAAGCCAATGCCTCCTTTTTTCACTAAGTGAGAATCCCTTACTTCCACCCCTCAGTAATGATGTGGAATACAACCTAGGCGCCCCGTATGCAACCTCCCCCAGCCCAGCCACTTTCTTGCTCTCCTTCACTGCTACCACAAGAAAATTAAGTCTGTCTTGGCCGAAATCAGGACATACATCTTGGATAAGCATCCAGCACCCATAATTAGGTGTGATAAAACAGATGCAGGACTAACTTTAATACACCTCCATTCTTCAATTTTAGGACTATGCAACACAGCACAGGTACACCTGAACCATGCATGTTCCCAAGATAAAGACATGCAAAGTTGGCTTCCTAACCAATTTGACAAGGATTTAGGAACACTGAGATTTACAACAGAAAAAGGTCTAAAGGTCAGGCTTTCATCTCATAGAAGTATTTGCAATATCTACTTGTTAATGCTGCTTATAGATTCACATAACATTTTGACTGTGTCCAGAAAAAAACCAACAGCACTCCTAACAGTTTGCCTCAGTCGGAAAGCAGAAGGGAAAAAATAAAGAAGTCTTACATCTTGGTCATACTCCAGGAAAACGTGAAAATTGCGATCTTTGCTGAGCACAGGATGAGAAGAAATCCGCTGAAGGAAAATTTCATGTGATGATACAGTCTTCTTGAAGACAGCAAGGTATTCACTGAAAGGAAAGAACAAATTGAGATCCTCTCTTGTACTGCCTTCTTCAATATACAAAGAATTACTTTAAGTTATCCAGTGAAAATATTCAACAGCAGGCTTCTGAAATAGCTAGCTAGCGATAGTGAAGCTATTTTCAATCTCTTTAGCCAGGAGCTTTTCCAGTTGAAAGAAACTGTTGTCAAGACACTCTTCAAATCAGTCACGCTCAAGATCAGTGATCACCAAATAAAATAAAGTTGCTCTCCTAGGAGACTTCTCTAAGTGCAGCTTTTGGCAGTAGAGTAATTTTACTTACGCTTCTAGTTCTTGCTTCATTTTGGCAAATTCTTCTTTTGTCATAGACACTTCTCCTTCCCCCAGCTTCTGCATCTTCTCTCTGGGACCATCAAAGTCAGGCTTTGAAGGTGCTGGAGGTATCTAGGCAAGGAAATGGTTAGTGATAAATACTAGCAAATAATGTTTTCCAAACTTTACTTCTAGCCTTTTCTGGAAGGAGGCTCTTTTGCCTCATCATGGAGAAGTGTGATAAAGAGTGCATGAACCAGGAATTCTAGAGGCATATTGACATCTAGGTCCCTGTTTGCCCCTCCCAGTTCTGTGCTACCCCTGCCACACGAGGGAAACCAACCCAGAAGAACAGTCTCTATAATCCACCCCACAGCCAGCCATCTTCTGTGGTCCACAAGGCCTCCTAAAGAATCATGATAGGGAAGACAGACAATATTTAATAGATTATTTCACTGTCATCTTCAGGCAGATACCAATACCACCACAGAGTCAAGGACTCTCAGAACATCAAGTCTTTTTTGCTGCTCCAAGCTATATGCAAAGTCAACATAAATGTCACACCACTCAAGTTGTTTGGGAATTAAGGAAACAGGAAGCATAGGGAATACCCAAGCCATGACACATTACTAGCATTGATAAAACATACTTCACACCTTTACTAGTATGCACTTTCGATTGCTATAGTTTTTCAGTTAGAATTAGGAAGTACTTACAATGAGACCTGCATACTCTTCAGTTTCAGTGAGCGTATCATGCAACCACACAAAGTCTTCATGCTGCCGTGTAACTGAAAACTCCGGGCTTTGAAAAGCTGGCAGTGTAGTCTGGAAGAGAAGATATAGAAGCCCCTACGGTTTTGTAAATCAGTGCTTTTAGAAACAGCTCTGTCCATTTCCAAAGGAAGTTTTCTGCCTAGTAAGAGCCTTGCCCACTCCCTTTTAGCTGACCTGGCACTCACTCAAGAGCCGTACCGCTAAGACTGTTAGATAAAAGGCACTTTTGTGGAACAGCATTAATGCAGTTTATTTTGTGACATTTCCCAGTAGCTGCTTTCTTATTCCCAACCTTCTGGTGTCTAGCTAGGATTCCTTAGTAAAGCCAACTTAATGATCGGCTAACCTTGTCTCTGTTTAGAGTGTTCAAGTCTTAGGGAATCTGAAGTTTTATATATACACCTTCAAGCCACCTGTAAGTGGAAAATCTCCATCTAATTAGATTTCCTTTATTGCCAAACCCATCTTCACAGTAGGTGTACTGCAAATACTCATTTACTTGCATAACCTCTTTTTCCCCATGACCTTACCTTAGTATGCACAGTGAACTTCACTCTGTCCTTTTCACTTAGGGCATCAGGAATATCAATTTGGAGAGAAGGATCAACATTCAGGTCTACAGATACAGACCTCAACTGCAACAGAATTCACAGTATAAGCCTTGGTCAAGCATCAGGTAGGTTTAATGAAGCTAGACTGATCATCAACTGTCAACAAGAACCACACTGCACTACACCACTACCTTCAGGAACAGCACATGTGGCCAAGCATGACAGACTTGACACTACCTGCACATCACTGCAACAAGCCCTCCCTTCCAAGCACAGGAGAGAAAAGGACTTGTGAGTCTAAAGTCTGAAGAAAGGATTACTGGAGCTCACACTAGAGGTATTTGGTAAGTCTCTTCTTGAAAGGAGCATCCTCCTTCCAGTACTTCTCCAACTTGTTTACTTGGAGCCCATCAAGCCAAAGCCTATTATGTCATTTAGAAGGTAGCAACAGCCCTAATAGTTCTCTTTATTATCCTGTGCCTCCACAGGATTTTGGAGCATTAGCACTTAAAAGTCTAGCCTTATGATCTCTTTCCTCACCCTTGGATCGGAGAGCTGTTGAGGTTTCTGAGCTTGCCATGTGAGGCACCATTTACAGGAGACCTCAGAGCCCACCTGGTTCAATAAAGACCCAACTTGCCTTCCCAGTGCTTCAAACAGGCCTTCAACTGAGCCAGTATCTTCCTCTGGGAGTTTATTTCTCCATTCCAACAGCCTTGACCCAGAACATAATTTCAACTATACTGAAACTTCCAGAGCAGTGCAATTGCCTTTTCAGTTGAGGATCCTCTGGCTTACATGTGAAGTCTGTCTTCTAAGGGGCCCTCCCTTGAGTGCTGCAGCCTAACAAATCATTCTTATTTTCTGCATAAGAGAAAAACAATGAGAAATCAAGGTCATAACACAGGAAGCTTGCTGGAGAGCATCCATCAGAGCCAGGATGAATCCTGAGGTTATCCTTTGGAGATAATTCCGAAGGCCTTCCCAGAAAAGCAAGCTGGAGAACCAGACCACGACTGATGTTGTTTCACTACTCTGCAGCACGCTAGTGCACACAGCGCACCAGCCAGGAGCTGCTCCTACCACCTGCTGCGTACACCAAAGCCCACAAACAAACTGCATCAGACAACATCTGAGGAATCCTGTCATATCACAGATTGCTTGAATGTTGCCTTAAGCCTCTGTAAAGCTGCTAAGAACTGTTGACAGACTGCCCTTTATAAGGTGAAGCTTTGCTTCCAAAAGGCTCCAGAAACTCCCTCCCCCCCACCAGGCTGGTCATCTGCAGTCCAGATCTGGTACCTAACAATTCTCTCTGGCTGCCTGCAGAGGACACAGCTGCTAGGCCAGTGTGCATTTGCCTCTATCCAGCCTGTCCCCGATGGTTACTGCTACCCCCTATGATCAGACTGCCATGTGTAAATGAGGGATACCCCAGTCACTGTACCCCCATCCCTCCAGCCATGTTAGAAAGACTTCTATCTGCTGCATCCCTGCTGTTAGCCAGAATTAAAGAAGGTAGGTGAGATAAACCTTTTAAACCTTATCACTGTGGAATGTCCTTGTATGCATTCTGACTTCTGTAGGATAGGAGACTTTTAGCCCATCCTGGGTATTGCCCTGGCAAGTAGCATGGACCACAGTTCGTAGCAGTCCCAGGCACTGCTCACATCTAAATGGACATGGTGGGACTCCAAACTCTATGGGGATTCCAACAACCAGTTCCCAAACAGCACACTGGTTTGGGCAGAAGCCACCCCATCCAAGCACTACAGAAAAGATAGGTAGTCAGGCATTACTTCCACTGGAAGCACAGTTCACTGTCTGTTGCCAAATGAATGAAAGGCAAGTTGGTCAGTGTTTCCCAGCCAGATAACACCAGCAGGCAAAGCAGCGAGATACAGACATCAGTGTTCTACATCCTGCTTACTTATCTTTAGTGTCCAAACAGGATCAGCAGCGCTAACAATATAAACTGCTGACTCTGGAAAGTATTATAGGCCAAAGGAAATGGTTTTCTTTCAGCTAAACTAAGGAAAGGATTACACAAATCAGCAAGTCCTGAATTTGCAAGCTTTCTTATTGTCTTGTGGAAAAAGTAACCTATGATTACATGCTGTCTGCACACCCTTCCATGCCTAGTAGTTGTCTACACAAGAGATGGACAGGTATGGACACAAGGTGGTACTGCTTCGTTAGATTAAAGCAGTTTGCATGTTACAAGCACATCTCCCCATCACTCTGCACAAGCTGCAGAGGCAACTGGGCAAGAACACGTAATCTGCAGCTTCAGCAATTCCCAGGAATAATACCACGAGTGAGTTTATGCTTGCAGAGGGCTTTAATTTACACAGAATCAACTGCGAGTCAGCAGCAGTGTTCAGCTGTGCACTCCAGAGCAGTATGTACTACACATGGGGCCCAAAGCAAGAGACCATCTCAAATACAGGACAAGGGTCAAGAACATCCCTATACACATTGGTGGGATTCTGCCCCTCAGAACTGCATGAAGCCACTTGCTAAAAAAAATCTTGTACTTCTACTGCCCTAAACATCTTCTGTAAACGTACATGACACAGTCTTAAAGGCCACTGCAGTCTCAAACATATGAAGCCAGTACAGGATGACTGACCTCTACCCTTCAGGAGTTGGTCTTCAGTAAAGAACCTGGAGCTATATGAAGCTCAGGATCATAAGACCACTGGTCTATTCTAGTCCTGTGGAGGTCCTGTGAGCTCCTAACTCCAGGCCAGAGACCTTTAGGATTACACAATCAATGGTAGCAAGGCTCAGACTACAAAGGGAGCATTCACACCGCCTGACTTCAGGAGGAGGGAGCGCTTATTTTCCGACAAAAAGTGCTGGAGCAGCACTTATGCACTGAACAGAAAGCAAGAGGGCCCCTCCTGTCACCACAGCTCTAACTCAGTGAGCACCTAAAGCTCTGATCACACCAACCTCTGATCAACACAAACACCTGCTTCTACAGCATTAACAGCTTCGCATTCAGGACCTTTCCGGACATCATCTCTCCTGTACCCATCCTACAAGTTGGAATGAGGACCAACTTGCTTATGGTCATGTGAAGGCTACGCAGAGAATTAAATTGCCATCTCCAGGCCCCAGGCTTGTTCTTGTACCACAGCAGGCATCCAACCCAAAGCCTTCCCAGGATATCACTCCACCTTAGCTCTCTAGACTACTATGTTTGGCAGCTCCTTCGTATCCACAGGCATTTCTCTGGTAGGATGTAATTGTTTCTTCCCTGCACTCCAGGCAGTGGGCAAGAGAAATTAAGTTTCCCCATCCCAGTTACCAGAAACCAATCTGTCACTTCATACTCTTGAGGGGATATAATTATAATCCAAGCTCAGCAGCTGGGAAGGGCTTATTCCTTACTTGCAGCACATGACGAAATAGGTACAGAGGACACACAGAGGGGAAACAGATGGGCTGGGCTGCAAACTGAAACATTCACCCAAACCCAGCACAGTACTCCCACTTTCATTTCTCTTTCTCAGAAACCACTTCTGTTTTGCAGTGACTACAGAAGCCAATGTCTCCCACTACTAGGCTCAGCCTTGTTAGTGACTTGTTTCAGGATCCCTGGGCTTTCTTGAGGATTCAAGAAAAACTTTGCCCTGTTCAGTACAGATACTGTCCACTACAACTGTCTAACCTGGAAATTAAAACCATTAAATCAAGCAGAGCGCTCCAGAAGAACATACAGGCATCATACTGGTTATTAACATTTCTAGGTTTCAGGACCAGAAGACTAAAAGTAGATATTATAGTACTAATTAGGACACCATGATCTAGAAGTCCAGGAAACAGCAGAGAGCATTATTGTGCCCAATCCAGGTAGAGTTTTATAGCACTTTTTTTTCTATTGGTTAGACATGCTAGGGAGGGGGAAACAAACACAAAGAAAGCAAACCCAAAAACCTAAACAAACAGAACCACAAAAAAACAAACAAAAACCACCCAAACAAAACCAAAACCAACCAAACAAAACAGAGTTGTATCATTTAAGTACAACTCGGTCACGACCATGGGCTACTCAGGCTTCTACGTGACAGACATTAAGTTTCTGATCAGGCCTCACCCAAATGCAAACACATCTTGATGCTTGCAGGCATCCCTGGGAAATGCCCTCACCCACTGAAGCCACTTAGTTCTGTTTAGTGGCCTGAACTGCAGCTTTTCAAGTTACGCCCTTTGCAGTTTTAGCATCGGCTCTGGATGTCTCAGTGTTACTTCTGTATTCTAACAAAAGAATCTGCCAGTGCAAGCAACTGTGTACAACATCCAATTGCTGGTGAAATAAGAATGTGCATTTGTTCTCAAAGACAGATTAATCCAGGGATTTTCCATGTAGCCAGGCTCCTGGAAAGAGCAAGGAGCCCTTCCACAAGGGCTCCCATGTCAGGGCTTTCTGCTTATTGTCAGCTACCTTATAAAAACCCTCTCCCCTTACTGATCTCCTCCCTGCTGTCATTCAAGCAATAGTCCACAAACAAGACTTCAGTAGTAATTACATCTGCCACTACCCAGAATCCATTACTTTTTACAGAACAGTCTTTTTAATTAAACCAGTTTAAAGTGCTCTCCAGAGAGCACTAAGAGATCACAATGTTTTCTGGCAGTTTATACAGAGCAATCAGTTCCAGAAGGCCTTTTTCGACACCCAGGAGTTAACCAGCAGACTTGCAGAGTATCTGGCCAGCAGACATTAGCAGCATCAGTTGCTGGAACTACATTTCAGTCATATTCAGCACAAGTAGCTTAAGTTTCCTTTCAGTCAAGTACTAAAAACACATCTGCACACATGCAGCAGTAAAGAGCCAACATGGCATATGTGAAGTTTTCATTTTGCAGCTTTCATGACAGGCTTGCTCTTATCTCTGACATTGAGCTGAACAGTCCTGAAGTAGTCTGGCTTACAAACAGCCAGAAAAGTTGAACCAGTCTTCATGCTGCTACTTATGCTATAAAAAATGCTTTCCCAAATTTGGAACTTTGGACTGTAGAACTCCAGTGATATAAAGGTTTTCATTAGTTTGCTTAAAGCACCAATAAATAGGGAACAACAGCTCAATTTAGTCACACTGAAATGGCTTTCCTCACCAAGTATAGGGTTTGCCAAGTGGGCAAAAGGCAGCCTCTATAGCCAGAGCACCTGTTGCCTCTGGCTTTGCAATAAGCTGGCCTGATCACTTGGCTCTCCTGGCAGCAGGATCCCTGCATCACCCTCTACAGAAACCGAGGTCACACACCTCCTTACAGAAGAACACAGAGGGAATAATGTTTAGAAACATTCAAGGATCCCATATTTCAAGCAAAAGCCTTGCTAGCTCACCCTGGTGCCCTCAGCAGCACATAGGACACCTCCACCCAACCCACTGATTCATCAGCTTGAGGGTTCAAGCAACAGTTTTGGCCGTGCAGGCCAAATCCACCATGCTGCAGTCGTGTGCCTGTAGAGCACGGCCTGTGGCTGAGCACTCTTGGCCCATATGCCATCTGTAACACACAGCACACCAGACTAAAATGGAAGTTGTGCAAAGACAGCAAACCCCTGAGCCACAGTCAGCGTCCACAAGATTGTTTTGCTGCCCTCCAGCAATGAGGGCAGAGCTGGCCATCAGTCTCAGAAATACTGCCTCACCACTCTGGCTTCACCTTCCACAGACTTGAACTTATGTCATCAGCCCAAACCAATGTACATTACCCTTATCCAGTAGCTTTCACCTTGCTAGCTTTTCATCTCCCTACTTGATTTTGGGCCCAGCAGCATGCAGAAAAAGTTGTTTTGGTAAGCATAGGCAAGACCTAGTATGCCCTCACTCCTTTCAGAACATGTAGCAGAACTTGTCCAGCATGGAGAATCACCATCTGTGAGTTATAACAGCAAGTCTCAGGCTATGACACAACATTTTGTCTTCCACTTTGAGAAGGAGGGGTTACAATATTTGCTCTCAGTATTTTGATCTGTAACATCTTAACTGCAGACTGAAGCCTTAAAATACTATCAAGCCACCAACGTTAGGAAATACCAGGGTATTTACTCAAGCTTAGCTTGGCAGTCCCACTACTTGCTTCACATTCTGAAGTGCCTTTTCCTCCCCCATAACAGATTACACCTTCTTTCCCACTGCACTTCCAATCACCCTTATCCTACCCTCCCTTCTTCTTCCTGCATATCCTGATCCTCTCCTGCTTTGCCACCTCAGGGTCAGTTTTTAGTTTATACTTACCAGTGTTTCCTATTCAAGGTTAATACCTAACAAAGCTTTCTTGAAAGGCACAGCCTTTATCTACTGGCCACACACCAGTTCGCTGCTGCTGTTTCTTTACCTAAACAGGAACAGACAAGACAGGAGTATTTCTATCCTCCCCCGTGCTGCTGGAATCCCAAGACAGCCCTAAAACCTGAAACAAACTAGTTAATATATGTCCATTGAACATCAGAGTTTAAAGCTACTCCAACCCTCACCATGGGAACATTTCCCCCTCCCCCAATACTCCTGCCTGCTAAGTTAAAAAGGCACATAAACACTCAAAAGTTACCAACTGCTGCAAGAGGGTTGATATTTGACCTTCCCCTCCACCAATCACCTGCAGACCTTGCAAGACTATGAAGACTCACACTCAGTATTTTCAAAGGGCAGACATTTTAATACAAATAGTTTCACATGCAGCAGAAAACAGTTAAAGCACTAGCCAGCTCTCAGCAAACTACTAGAAAACACTTGATCTATAAACTTTTATCTGTTCTACTGGATAAGGATTGTTTCAAAACAAGATTCATATGGAAGGGAAATACATAAACAGAAACTATCTATAGGAAGTCACTAAACTGGTAAACAAGCCTGGTGTATTTCTAGCCCTCAAGTCAGCTAATATACATAATCCAAAAAGCTGGAGAAAACACAGACTGAAGAGACAAGCACTGACAGTCTGAAACAAAGTCATCTTCCTGCAAGTGAACTAAGCTTAATCACAATGCAAAACTACATTAAGAAGCAACAACATGAAAGGCAAATAAGCAATTCACTGACTGTTACAGGGCTGCCTTACCTTCTATTCAAGGTGTGTTGAGGATAGTTATTAAATCAGGTAGTTTAGACAGATTAAGCCAGGCAGCAGAAATAGTTTCAATCACTGGCTATATTGCATACACATTAATTCACAAAGTTCCTGTTTTAGCTTTAACTTGCATTTCCTCTGAGAAGTTGAGAGCCTTAGAACATTAGGTAACACCCCACGCTGCTTTAAAGGGTCCTTGGCACTTAAAGCTTCAATCACTACTACAGAGAAAGGAAAACCAAGTCAGCTGCTGATGTGACAGTCAAGGGAAAGAGGCACCGCAGCTGATGTGAGAGCTGCCCCAGAGTATACAACCAGGAAGGCTGGTCACAGACACACTAGGCAGCTGACCCACTCAGAAAGAGCAAGTTGAGCCCCCTGCAGCACAGTTGCCTACAGCACTTCACCGCTAGTGCCCAGAGACAGGTCCTCATGAGCAGGTCCTGCTCCTGCACCCCTTGCCAGGCCCAGTTCCTGCAGCTCCAGAGCCCTGGCTGTCACCCTGCTCCTGCCACAGCCCAGGAGTGCAGCCCGCACTGCCTCACGGCAGCTGCACAACCCTTCCCTCCTCCTCCTCCTTCCCACTCCAGCTTTAATCCTGCCCCACCCCCTTATCTCTCCCTGGGCCTCTTCCTTCAGGAGCTGCACCTCACGCTCACCCTGGGCACCCTGACCACCTGCCCTCCGGGGAGCTTAGTGTGACTAAGGTAACTAATATTTAAAAAGCAAACTCTAAACGGAGCAGAAATACAACCCTATCACTGTCCCAGCGCTGCCGGGGGCAAAGGGAGCGGGGAGCTCCCTCTTACCGCATGGGGCCAGCCCGGCTGCGGCGACGCCGCCCCCGGACCGCTTACCTTGTCCTGCGCGTCCCCGCCGTGCAGAGCCATGTCCCTAATCACTAACAACCACTACCCGTCCTCCTCCCCGCCGCCGTCTCGTCATATACCCCGGGGCGGAGCCGCCACCGCCTCCCGCCGCCGCCGCCACACCCCCCGCGGGACGGCCGCCATCTGGGGTGAGGGCAGGGCGATGCTTGCCTTCATCCAAGATGGCGGCACAACGCTATGGTTTTTTTTCCTTGCGTTTAGAGATTTGGGTTGTTTTCCTCAGAGCCTCTCAAAGAACGCCCCAAGAGAGCGAGACAAAGCAGGCATGGCCCCTCTCGCAGCTTTCGGGGCGCTCCAGCCAAGGGGTAGGGGAGCCGGAGAACTACAATTCCCATGAGGCGGAGGGCGGCGCAGTGCGCGGTGAGCGCACGGGCGGGCGGAGCGCGCCTGCGCGGTGGTGCGCGCGGCGGTGGCGGGAAGTGTGTCTGAGGTAACGAGGGGCCGCGCGCCGTGAGGGCTTCGTGGCCGGGCCGGGGGGTCGTGAGGGCGAGCGAAAGGGAGGCGAGCCGGGCCCAACCCGCACCCCTGGCGGGGGAACCCTGCCCGCCCTGCCCCCGGGTCTGTCGCCGAGCGGGCCGCATGGCCGGGCTGCCGTGGCAGGGTGGGTGCGCCCGCGTGCAGCGGGGGTTGTTGTTCAGGGTGACTTATCCGAGAGACAAGCCCCGCACAAGAGTGGGCTGTCTGTCTGGCACTGTCGCATTTCCAGGCGCCCGGTGCGCTTGTAGGAACGTTGTCCATCTGCTAGAGAGCACTTGGTCACCGGTGTTAGCCCAACTCTCACAGATCGCCAAAAACGCCCCCGTCGTGTTATACCCCTGTTTCCCACTAATTTCATTCCCAGTGCTGAGCTGGGAATGAAGCTTTAACTTTTTCCAGGGTAGCTCTGTGGGCTTATGCTTTGAACTGGGTTGCTAAATTTTCTCTCTCCGTGCTCTAAATTTCTCAAAAGAGGAAGGTGTATTTTTAACCTGGATAGGTTCAGTAATTTACTTTATAAACTGCAGGGAACCAAGGAGGAGAAGTTGGGGGCAGGGACTGAGCAACTGTATAAAGTTCTAAAAGTGATACAGCTGTCAAAGCCCTGCCTTATTAAGTTGTAGCCAGGAAAAAAGAGAGAATATAGGGTACTGTTGCCTTTCTACATCACTTAGTAATACTTATTCAAGAGAAAAGCCTGTGATGTTAAGCTTAAAGTTATACCTTCATCAGTGCATTTGTTCTCCTGGAGTTAGGGACACAGGGCAACAGATCCGTAGAGCTATGTCTAATGGGGCTCTTTCTTATTATCTCTGAAGTAAGCCAGTGCTTTTGTTTGCAGAACAGGTGGCTGTGGAGAAGAAGCCGTGCTGGTTATTGTCCGAAATCATCATTAGAGGTAGGTTTTTGTAGATGTGAACTTTTTAAGTAATCCTTTTGATTTCCTTCTGTTAAGCGATCCAGGAAAAAACTTCCTCAGTTTTGTTAGCTTAGTTATTATTGGAGCTGCAAAGTCAACTTAGTGGGGAAAGTTAAGTCCTCCTTTTATTTCCCCCTTTTCTTTCTTCCAGGTTGTTTTGTATGTGTTCAGTTCTCCCGTGTGGCTTATCATGCAACACTTGAAGCAATTCTGCCAGTCTTCAACCACAAACCCTTTCAGAGAGAAGGGAGACACTTCTCCAGAGGGAAATATCAATTAAATTCTGTTCTTTGGAGGCAAGAGTAGATCCAAACCACTCCAACTCCATTTCTTTCTTGTAAATGTAAGTTATTTGCACAGAAATGCCACAGTGATTTATTGAAAGACACACGATTCTTTATTTAGCTGGACACAAGTGTTCCTTATTTCTTAGCAATCCTAGAACCTCTTTCTTTTTATAAAACAGGACAGCAGTGGACAAACTCTCCTGGTGGTTCAGTTCATAGAATGCACAAACATTTCCACAGGTATTATTCCAGCATAATATATGATGTTAAATCAAAACTTATGCTAGTCTGAAGCACTGCATCAGTGTTGTTAATTAGGTCTAGGGCTTGTAATATTCTGTATTTCAATAGCTTCATGGTTCAAAACACAGACCTGGTATAAATTTATTCCTTAAAAAATGTTGAGGGGGCAGCTTACTACAAATGAACTTTATGCTGAATCAGGTGTCATCTTGCTTTCTGCAGCTGACAAAAACCCAAAATAAACTTTTTCTTTTGTGCTGTGGCTGATGTAACAAATACACAGTCATTGGCCTAATATTTATTCTGTTCTGATTAATGCACATACACCGTGACCATTAATGCACATGTTAATGGTCTTCAAACAATAGTCCAAGAAACTACAAGCTTGGACACTATTACATTGGAAAAAGAATATATTTTTCCTGGTTTCTTTTAAATCAGAGCTTTATTTAGAGGTAAATCCCAAGAGAGGATTTTTCGCACTGCTTTTTATCATGAAAAAAATACAGTGAAGCAATTTTCTTACAGTATTAAAGCCTCACCTTTATGTATCTCTTTGCTACTTCTACTGTTTTTCATTATCTCCTACAGCAAACTGACACCTGTTGAAATGTGATACCATCGTTCATTATTTCTTTTTTAGCAAAGGGCAGATTCTGCCAGGTAACCAATCCCACTTCAACACTGAAAAATCTATTAAAAATGTGATAGTCTCTGAGAAGAATGAGTTGTTGAAATCCTGGTGTAGCAGTTTGCAGAAGAGAGCTGCTTCGTGATAGTGAAATGACAAAACGTGGGGAGCTTCTTTATTGAAACAATTGGCAGTAATAGTGAAGACATGCAAAATGCACTGACTGAAAACCCAAGGTGAACTGAAGAATTGAAATATGTTTAATGTAAAAACTACCTCTTTATGCTGTTACAAATTTCTAGCAAGCTGAGCTGTAGAAACTGCTTATGACATCATTTAAGAAATTAGAGGAAATGTAACATTTGGTTATGTTTCACTAAAATTTGTAAAACGTCCTCATATGTCCATGAAATGAAGCAGGGCAGGACTTAAGTTTCAAAACACACAGTCCAATTTCTTGCTGTGCAAACTGTCTAAAGCAGGTGGTTCTATTTTTTTGGCAGAACTTGCGTACTTTTGTGGCAATAAAATGGTTTCAGTTGTCTGATTTGTCCTTTCTTAGTGCACCTAACTATGCTTTTCTCATGTGCAGGCAGGAGAGTAGTTTTTACAGGAATCTGAAGGTCAAAGGATGCTCAGATGATCATGTCCATTCTTGCTGTTCAATATTGAAAATGAGATAACAAGTGCGACTCCACCCAGCCCAGTTCTGCTGGATAAGAAGAGCAGTTGTAGAATTGCTTTGATATTAACTATAATGTAATGATTAAAAGACAGAAGTGACACATTCAAGGTATCTTAACTGGTAAGGTTTCCCTTGTGAGGTGGCTTGCTTTATGTCTAATCACACTGTAAAAAATCAGTAGCAGAACTAACCAGTTGGTACTTTCATTATTTTCCTCTATTATTCTCTTAGGACCTTCAAGCAGTTTTAACTGTTTTGATGGATATGCATTGTAATTACAGGAAGCCCTTACTAAAGACTGAGACCATCTGACAACAGGATGGCAAAGCTGGCTGCAGGGCACCTGGTACTGGGTCACAAATGCTACAGCTACATGACACAAAGTTCTTACTGGTTTTTCCTGGTTTGGATTTGTTTTTGAGAGGTTACTTTTGTATCAGGTTGCATGCCATCAGCTTACAGAACAGTTTTTATTTGCCTAGACCATACAAAGTCGGTGTGAAAATGTAAAGCCAGTAAAGAAAAAAAGCAGTGTATCTGCCTACTTCTGATTAAATTTGTACAGCCGGATGGTTTTGTCCTTTACAAGTGAACAACAATATTCGTGGAACCCTAGTCCAAGGTCTTAGCCTTTTGCTATGAGATGCTTTGATCTAATCAGCTGCAACCACTACAAACCCATTTTTGGAAAGTGTTCTGTGTGACAGATGCCTGCACCCCCGCAGCAGCTGTGCATGAGCATGGGATCTGTCCATACAAAATAATTCCCCATAGTATATTTTTGTTTCCTGTGGCGCACACAGCTCGGGCAGCTTGTGAAGTGCTGTGTAAGGAGTGTGGGGAAGGAAAAGAATAACATGAAAGTATTGTCTGGAAAGGAATGCTGATTGTAGCTGGCAGATTCTTTCTTTGCAGTGAGTGGAGGGAACTTTCTAATGGTAAGCAGATAACTTTCAGTAGGAGAGTAGGGCCTCAATTCTGCATGTATTTAATGTTGAGTGAAATGCCACTATGCAGGTATTACATTTTATCCATGTGCATAAACTTTCCTAGGACTTAGTACTGCAGTTACAATGCAGTACAGTATTGCTGGTTTTTGCTTTTAAATTTCCTAAGTGTCTTAAAACACAAGTATGTTTGAAACTCAGTTTAGAAAAGTACTTCTATATTTTATTCTGAACTGTAAAAGATTTCTCTGAGTCTGAAGATATTTGAAGTACATATGGTTTCTCTTTTGGCTTTCATAGTCTCAGGTCTCACAGTTGTATATACTGCTGCTGTCTGCTTTCTCCTACAAAAGAAAAACATGGTTTTATTCTCCATAAGGTACCTTATCCCCACAGCAATTCCCTTTAAGTTGAGCATTCGCTATAAACTTAAAAGTTTTTAAACCTCATAGCAATAGATTTGCTTCATTCTCTTCTGCGTAGCTTTTTTTTATTTCACTCTCCCTTTTTTGAGGGGTTGTTTGTGGCAGAGCTGGGTTTTGTATCTACTTTCATGGCAGTTATGATCCAGTTCCTGTAGGAATGTCCTCTGCTGAAGCTTTTGCTACTTGCAACATCCTTATGTGCTTGCCCTGTTTCAGGTTTTGCAGACCAGCACCTGTTCTTTTCAGGACCATTTCCTCTTTTCATTGCTTATTGGTTCTTTCTCTTATTTATCTGAAGATGTTTTGGTGGCATCAAGTATATGAGGACACTTTGATTATAGCAATTCTTTTTTTGGCCAAGGGCAAAAATAAGATGATGGTAAAGTTTTATGACTCTGGAATTCATATATGTCTTTTCCCACAGGGGGAAAATATTGTAACCTCCAGATGTTCCTAAGAGAAGAAAGAAAACTCTAACCATTCACAAACACTTCTTGTCAGAATGCAGTTCCTACAGATACTGTCTAGGAAACCAGGGAAACTGGAAATGCTTTTTCAAATACCATTTTGTCAAAAGCAGTTCCCATACACATGTCTGTCTACTTCTGCATGTATTTATAGTAAAAAGAAAAAAGCAAACAGTTACGAACAAGTTGACCAAGAAAAGTACAAGAACTTGGTCTACTCTGTTACATCTTACAAAACCAGCGCCCAAACACCAGAGACGTTATTTGAAGAAGACAATTTGTTATATGGGCCACCGGATAAACACAGACCTCCAGTTAAAGCTGGGACAAAGACTCCCAAGAACTGGGTTCCTTTAATAAACCCCGACAAGAGAATTTCCCCTCTCAACAGTGATTCAAACCTCCCCAGGAAGATCACGTTACAAAAAACGAAAATGCCCAGTGTTACCCATATTCTTCAACAAACTCTCTCTCCACAGCAAGTCTTTTATTTAGAAAGATGGAAGCAGAAAATGATAGTGGAACTTGGAGAAGATGGTTTTGCAAAGTATACCAAAAGTAAGTCTAACCACAGTGCAATTGCAAAGTAGAAGCAGTAGAATATAACTGACAGGTATGTTCTAACGCAGCGGCAGTATCGGGCCCTACAGGTCAAGCTTTTTGGAAATCCTTGTAAGTTGTTTCCATTTCATGAGAGCATGTTGTGAGTGTACCTGTTATCAGTGAGTCTAAGCTCTGGTCTTTGTTCTAGAACCATTAAAATGGATTAGAAATCTGTGGGAAACAAGAATTAGACTGTAGACATCGTTTACTTCATTGTGTCTGCCTCTATTTCTTTACTTGCCAGTATCTACTTACAAGCAGATATATTTCCAGCTGATGTTACTGAGCCTCTTTGCAGATACAAAGCTACTTTGTAACAAGATGGAAACGGGCATTTTGAAATCGTATCTGGAGTGTTTAAAAACCAGTATGTCCTGCTATTTATGGTGAAGTTTTTCAGTACCTGTTTAGTTTATTCAGTGTATGCAGCCTCTTCCATGAAACTGCCATGCATTTAGAGGTTTTCGTTTCATAAGACATACAAAGGTGACTTCCTCCAAGCTGCAGGACTGAAAGGGATCTGGGAGGACCTAGGGGATAGTAAGTAGCCAGGCTGATAAACACCTGAATGCTCCTTACATGAATTATTATGCTTTTAAAAACTAATATCCTGTGATTATGCTTTTTTAATTACTAAGCACTTCAGTGGATAAGGTGGCATAACAAACCTTATATAACAGTTGAAAATTTATCTTTCTTGGAATCATTTCTGAGATAAGCCCTTCCTCCTAGAACTATGCCCACTCATTTCAGGAGATGAGTTCCATTCAAATGAACTGATACAGCAGAATAAGCAAGTGCAGCAAAAGCAACCAAAAATGTTTTTAATTCCTAGAAATTCACAAGTGCTTTTCAATATAATAAATTAAAACTCATATTTTGTTTCTAAGTAATTAGTGAAACTAAAAAAATAAAGTAACATTAATGTAAGAGATACTAATTTCACTGTTGACAATTTATTTTCTGTCTCCCTGTATCCTCAAGCTTTCAGTACAAAAAACCAGGACTGGTTCAAGAGCTGCATTGTAGAATATGAATCTAAAGTAATGTCTAAAATGTGTTTTTTCCTATTTTTCTCAGATCTTTTCCTCCAAGGAGAGCTCTTTCATTCAGCTTTGGAATCTATATTCCTGTCTGAAGAGATGGCAATTAAGGAGAAGAGCAAAGATGGTGTTATTTCTGGTTACTTATCAAGTGTGGAACATGTCTTAGAAGATATCAGCGAAGTGAAAGCTCTGGAGAGTGGAGTTCATCACGAGACCCTTCAGTATCTGGGCCTGGTAGACTGCGTGGCGAAGTATCGGTGAGGTTCCCCTACCCTAAGGCACCTGTAATGTCTGTGGTGTCCCATGAGAAGCCATGTCCCAGGCTGCAGCTGGTATGTTGTTGAGTGGCTGGGGGGGAAGCTGGACAGATATCCAGGACCAGCAAAACAGATTAACTCCCCTGGATGAACCTAATGACAGAAGTGTTGTTTTTCTCTTGTGGAAAGTTCCTTACTGGAGCCGTGTATGAGTGGGACAGGGTTAATTGATTGTCAGCCTTTTCCAGGAACTGCAGCAGGTATTAGTAAGTGTTGTTTTTTGAGATCTGAACTGCCAGTGTGAAAGAGAAATGTTTGGACATAAGAAAGAGCAATATGACATCAGGGTGAAACTGGCTAAGGGTGATAAGTCTTTATGTGCTGCCTCATCCCTTATTTCTTACTTATGACTACTTAAGTTTAAGACATTGTCCTATCTTGTTCTCTTATGCAGAGGCCAATTGTGTGTGATTGACTGGAAAACTTCAGAGAAACCAAAGCCATTTCTCAAGAATACTTATGACAACCCATTACAGGTTGCAGCATATATTGGAGCCATAAATCATGACGCCAACTATGACTTCCAGGTCAGTAGGCCTACTACCTGCCAAGACAAGCAGCAGCACCCACGTCATCTTCATTTCTCCCTGCCTACTGCCTTTAGAACCTGGAACTGTTGGTAGGATTTGTAACAAAGGAGCCCAGTCTTAGATCAGGTTCAGTGACATACTGTGAAATAATTCTGCTACTCCTGCTAATGCTCCTGCCTTTGGCTGTCAGCAGTGTATTTTCAGTGATTTTAAGGACATGCTGAGTGGGACCAAGGGAGGCTCAGTCTTAGGAGGTCAGATGAACTCACAGTGACTTGGCTTTGTTCTGTGTGGTTTTTACTTGTGTCAAGAATAGGAAGGGGCAGGAGAAGAGTGTAGAGGTCAGTAATCACAAGCACTTAACAGACGTGATCCTTACAGAGCGAGAAGTGGGCAGTAATTCTGGAATTCCGCTATTAGCCTTCTGCCCCCCACTACCACTGGCTGTTTGGGATTTGGGATTTTGGGATTTTGTCAGGTATGAAAAATATCCAAATGTACCTAAGTAACTGTTTCCATTCAGACTGATGCTAGAGAGTGCATCAGTCTGGTTACATGGCCCCAGGCAAAACCTCGTCAGTCACTGGGAATTTTACCACTATCTGCAAGGTTTAAATATCAGTCATATTCGAAGTTCATGTCCTCTGGTTGGAGCTTTGGAGTCTGGGTTTTTGGACCATTTGAATGTTAATCTCCAAGTATTTTATGATGAATTATTCCCCCTTTTTTATTCCCCATTTCTTATTTGAGACATATGTGTATGCTACGATGATGTTTTGTAGTGAGGTTTAGTTCTTACAATTCCATCTGAATGCTGAATTTCTGACAGCCCTCTGTTTTTGAATGTAGGTTCACTGTGGGCTCATCGTCATTGCCTATAAGAACGGCTCCCCTGCTCATCCACATTTCATGGATCCTGACCTGTGCTTGCAGTACTGGAATAAGTGGCTTCTGCGCCTTGAAGAGTACATGGACAGAAACTGAGAAGAATCTAAGAAGAAGCAAGTGGTTTGAGCACAGAGACAAAGGAAGAATCTTTTAAGTACACCACTTTAATTTATATTCTTTTTTGAATAACGTTGACTAATTTCTTACCATCAGAGGTATTTTTTCCACCATAAAAAGAACCAAAAACAAAATAAAAACAGACAAAAACAAACAAACAAACAAAAAAAAACCCACACAAAAAAACCCAAACAAAAAAAAAAAAAAAAAGGGGGGGGGAAAAACCAAACCAAACCAAAACACAAAAAACCACATGTGAATTTTGAATGGAGAATATGTATTTGCTTATGTTGTAGGTGACTTCAATGGTCCGTGCAGGACAAAGTCAACTTATTTAGCCTGTGTTTTTCCCCCACGCAGTTTTCTATAAACCTCAGGTTGTATAAAGTTTTTATTATCAAGTAAAACTGTTCAATCAAGTCATGCTTCTTTGATAATTTTTGAGAAAAAAAAATTGTTGCAGAACTAAGACTTCAAAAATTGTTGGTGAACTAAAGCAAAAGAACATCTGCATTGTCTGAGCTGAGAGAAATGCAAATGATAAAGAAATTGATATAGCAGACTGGGTTTTAGTCAGTTTAGTTCTTGCTCATGACAAAGGTCTCTATTAACAGGCTTGTCAGTATTTGTGGATTTTCTTACAACTGGAAAACCTGTGCTAAGAATTATAATGAAAGTTCTTGTTTAAAATACTACAGCAAAGTGATAATTTAACAGAAGTGGCTCGGTAGGAGAGGAGCAGAATTGTAAAGGATACTCTTGGAAATTTCTAGCAAGTTTTCTGAAAGGTGGGGAGTTTGTCTACCAGTAGTGGTTCCTCCTGCAGGTTTCTTAACACACAGCCTGCGCAGCCTGCAGAAGAGCACTGGGAAGTGCGCTCTGTACCTTGGATTGTGAGCTCTGTGCAGGCCGAGGCTGCAACTGCCTTGGGCTCTCCTGACTTTGTGTGGGTCTAAGCCAACAATGAGCCCACCCAGGTGGAAGGATCTCCAGTGTCAAGTGAGTGTACGCCATTGCAGGTGACTTTTTGTATAAAAGCAAGCTTGTGGCTGTGAAGCCAGGAGTTCTGAGGAATGAAGAGCTGCTGGTTGGTTTTTGGGGGGTGGTTTTTTTCTGTCTGTGTGTTTGTTGTTTTGGTTTTTCTTTCAAATAAGTTTGTGAATAAATGTTTTGAAACAGAAGTTAATTTTTAAGCTTATAAAATCAAGTCTTTAAGACACAGAGTAAGTTTTGATGATGTCAGGCAGTATTCCTTTGTGTGTTGCACACCTGGAAAGCTTTTTCCTTCATTCTCTTTGCTTTCTCTGAATTGTATGTATGAGTTTTCATAATAACACTGTAGATTACAAATAAAAATATGACCAACTTACAAGCTTCAAAAAAATCAGCCAGAATGATACCTAAAAAAAATAGTGGACAGGCTTCCTGCTGAAGAAACTTAACTAGCTATAGTGCTTAATCTGGTGCTCCTCCATATTACTGATCCATGGAAACGTGTCAATGAAACTTAGCTATAGTAGTACTTACTTATTCAAACCTGGTCTAGTGATGTTATGATTACTCTGTGCTTAATTAGATTTCTATCTAAAAAGTCCAACCATGGGGATGGAAAAACTGGGTTCAGAGATGACTAAGCAGGAAGACACAGCACAAGCTCTCAGAAGTTCTACCTGTTATAAGTGTCTTCCCACATCACAGAATTTTAGCAAGTAGATGGTTCAGTGTCACTGAATACTGTCAGTTTTCTGTTAAAGATAGCTCCATGGATACAAAGAGGGTGGGCATAAGCAAGAGGTAAGATCCCTGCGCAGAAGCAGGAGGTGATAAAATGGTTTGAAATCCCTGTGTTGATTGGTATTGGATAGATCATGCTAGTGGGGAACAGTTGGGCAATGTTTGGGTGGGATTGCTTTCTCCATCAGTACATCATACAGCCATTAGATGTCTCTGAACCATGAAAATGTTCCACCTCACCCTGCTCCCTAACAAATAAGGACAAGTCCGGAGCCTGGGCAGTGTGGGCACCTGTTGGCTTCATCTATGTTTGTGTGTTTGATCAACAAAAGCCTTGTCTGTGGAAGGCTGCCAGCAATGTTGGTTTGTAAACCTATCAAGTCTTGGCTGAGTCTGTGCCCTCAGAGAGCCGGGAGAACGCAGACAGCCTTCAAAGACAGCAGCAGTGGAAGTCTCTCGTGTCTGGCACTTCTGAAAGCCTGTATGCCTTGGGCATCCCTGGGTGAGCTCTGGAGCATTTCTGTAATGGCACAGGCTAGCACTGGTTTGTCCTGTAACAAACTGGCAAGTGGCCATTGTGAGTGTCACACAAACCCAAACCCACTTTGTGTCCAGTTTAAACTGACTTGCCAAAGTGTTAAATTGATGTGCCCAGGGCATTATCCTCTGCAGAAAAACCTGCCAGGCAATCAGAGCAGTTCCTTCAGCTACAACGTTCAGCTTCTTGGAGCTGTGCACTGTTAATTTCTCCCTTTGTTGCTGCGAGTGCTTTCTGTGAGCACCTCAATGTGCCTATATGGTTCTTTCAACAGGGATGTGCTCTGGCAATGATACAGGAGGGAGATCAAAACCAGTATGCACTACAGGAGGGGTTAAAAAACAGCCCATGCATACATGTACAAACACAAAATGTGTCTCTAGTTGGAGAGGGAGGGTTTCAGCCCTGGCTCCACTGCACCACCACTGAGGTTTCAGGAATGCTGAGCACACAAATCCTGTGCAGTTGGGTGAACTGCTCAGATGGACTGTCCTAAACAGTCCCACCCTGGAGCAGAACTCAATGGTTTCATGACTGAGGCGTCACTGAGCAGGTTATGGAGGAGTCTCACCAGCACAACTGGCTGAACCAGCTGTTAATGCTTCCCTTAGCCCAGCAGTTTCACGACTGTATTTGCCAGCAAGCAAGCTTCGCTCAGAGCAAGCAACCTTCCCCTTATGCTGTTCAGTTATAATGGCATGATATCCGAAGAACTGGGGATCAGTGCATAAGCTTTAGCTCTTTTTGCCAAGTCAGGATCTTCTAATTTACCTCAGATGCTTTTTTATCAGGAACTTCACGTTTATTATTCTGCGAGCTTTCCTGTTAACATAGAATGACAAGTTTCTTCTTAACACAGTAGCATCATTTTATTATCCTTGCTTTCAAGGTCCCAAGCACCGACAGTTGTGCTGAATAAAGTATTAATATCATTAGGAATGCTTTAAAACCCTTAGAATCTCTTCCCCACAAAAACCCAAGCGGATGCCTGTAGAAAACTGAAGCCAATTGAAAAGATTTTCTACAATTCTTGCAAAATTGCTCAGAATCTCTCATTTTAGCAGTAATGACAATGAAAGCTTTGGCTATGCTGGACTCTGTATTTTAGGTGGCTTAATTTCAGCTGTTGTTTCAACATATATAGAATATAGCACATCCTCCCCAAATTTACAGCTTTTTTTTTTTTTTAAATCTCTAAATTCACACTCAGTAGTCCCCACAGGCTACTCTCTTAACTGTCCTGGGTCAATAGGAGCTGGAGTGGGACTACAGAAATCCAAAAGCACAGAGAGGTAGCACCAGTCCCTCATCATCATCATTGTCACATCCTTACCCAGTAGCATCAGTCTCACTAGGAGCCTTCTAAACTGACAGTGGATACAGATGGGCAGCCAGATTCATGCCTGCAGTTTTGCACTGATCTCATGAAGCAGAGACATGCTAAGTCCCCCTTTTCATTGCATTCATTGCACTGCTGTGTTGTATTAGTGAAGAAGTATTTGATTATAAAACAAAAAAAAAAATTCCAAACATCCCCACCCCCTAAAATACGGACAAAATTGCATTTCATCGTGACAGAAAATACTTATTTTCAAGTTTTCCTTGGGTTTCTGTGTTGATATTGATGTATGTTAAAAGGATGTGGTAATAATCCTCAAACCATGACAAGCCCAGGAACATCAGAGTTAAGGTTCTACTTGCATTTAAACATAACAGTAAGTTCATGGCTTAAAATACCTAAATCAAAACCAAAAGTCTAGCCTGGAATAATGTAATTTGCCAGTAGAGAAAGTTTGGGAGGAAAAAGTTCTGCATCCTTTCAGAAGAGTTTCAGCTCATCTTGCATCACACTTGCATAAATTGTTAGCTATTGCATAGGGGGCAGAGTTAAGGTGATTTGCACATTTTAACTTATTCACCAATACAATGTACTCCTGTTCTTAAGACACTTAAATTAAATTTGCATAGAACTAGTAGCTGTTCTTACCTGGCGCTTTTAACTCAAACCTCTCAAAAGTAATTTGTACAGAAGGTAACAGAAATTAACTTTACAAAATACACAGAGAAAGGTGAACTTATTTGTCAGTGGTAGCTGATGTGTGGTAGAGCTGAAACAGAAGACAGATTGCCCAAATATCAGTTCAGTAAATACTCCATGTGAGAGGTGACAGCCTCTTCCAAGCTTTCCATTTTTATTGGCCAGATAAAAAAAGTCTGATGTTCCCATCATAAATGGGATTATTTCTTTCCAGTTGAGGTTCTACCAACAAGAAGAGAGCCCCATTCACTAAAGAATCTCTTTAATTTCAGGTACGTTTTTCAAAATCGTTTTTAAAAATATAATATATATATATATATATATATCATCCTACATGTAAACTTCATTCCTGTAGACCACTGTGATCCACTTCATTGCTCATCTTTGTCATTATCCTTGGAGTTCCTCTGCAGGACAGGGCTCAGTTTGTTTTGCAAAACTGCTGCAAGTTTTTTTGAGGTTTTTTTAAGGAAAGCACTTCCAGGGTGAACGTTACTGACGTGCAGGTACAGGTCCTCCTGCGTGGGGCCTGTGTAGCCGCAGTCTTCGCACACGTAAAGTTTATCTCGCCTCTGTTTGTAGGCATACTGCTGCTGCACGCCGTGAATCTTCTTGAGGTGGGACTCCAGCGAACAGCGCTGAGTAAAGGCTTTGTTGCAAACCTCACATTTGTAAGGACGAATCCCTGCAACATTAAAAGACCGTTCTGATTTACGTTACTTACAGCTGCCTTAGGAGCGAGGCTCTGGCAGCTACTGAGCACTTACCGAGCAGCGGGGAGCTACTAGCCCAAGGAACTACCTATCTAAATAAAACATCCTGATTTCAGGCTAAGATTTTCAGGAATGGGTTGACATATTTAGGCATAGAAAATGTAGAAATGTTTCGAAAAGGTGTAGGCAGACACTGACGATAACAGGGGCCCAACTGTGCTTTGATCCTAAAGAAGCCATTACAGCTCTTGAAAAACTCACTCTTAGACCCCTGACTTTTTGAAATCCTGTGATTAGGTAAAAATTTCAGCTAACCTGTCATTTTGGGTTTTATAATGAATGAAAACTTCTATCTCAGTAAGATTTTGATTTTTCTCTTTTAGTGAGCAAAACTTACTGAGGCTTCAGTGAATGGCAGCCCAGTGTGCATGTCCAGCTATTGCAGTGCTTCAAAGGAGCAAGAGCACTTTTGTACAATATAGAATTGATGACTGAGACTACAAGCTCAAATTCTAGAAGAGAAATGCAGTAAGATGAAAGAAAGGTTGGACTCAGTCATTCTTGTGGGTCCCTTCCAACTCAGCATGTTCTGTCATTCTGTGAAATAAATCTGTGTGTCTCCAGAGGAGGGAGAAGGAGCTGGCTTAAGGATTTGAATGCCTGGGCAATTTCATTCAGTACAGACAACCAACATTACAGATATACTGAGCAGTAAAGGATTTTACCACCAATCAACACTGATTAACAACCTTCTAGTTCTTAAATAGCTGAGGATTAAGCAACACTTGCAAGAACCTAAACCAGTTGGAATTTTACTTACTAGACTAGATCAGTAAGTTTTCAAGAAAAGACCAGCCCTAAAACTGATACAAGGTGTTACCTAACTTCTTTTTCCCACGGAAGGTGAAAGATGAGGGTCTGGAAGATCAGACCTATGGTGAGCCAGGCAGAAATGGGCAAAGCACGTGTCCATTCAGACAGACGTAATTTTGTGATTGCATTGTGTTACATTACTGCTCAGTAGCTGATAGTTCTACCAAAAATCCAAGCTAAACGGAAGTTCCAATAAGCAGCACCTCTACTGCATTTTTGCAAGTCTTGCAAAAAGTGGTTATCCCAGTGCATCGGATTTAACTATCAGCACTCAAGTTTCCTAATGCCTACTGCTGTGAGACTGCTTCAGTTCCATTAAACTGCAACTGGAGAGGAACTCCAAACCTTCATTAGGATTCACATGCAAAAATGTACTTTTTACAAACAGTAGTTTGGGTGTGGTTTTATGCTCATCTGAAGGCAATTAGATTTAAGTTGCAGGCACCATCCTTGGTGCCTTGCTCCAGTGCTCCACAGGCATATATACAACCACAAAAAGGGTAGTGCCAGGATGGCATAGCCCATCAGCATTGGGGGAACCTCTTCATCACTTAGGAATCATTTTAAAATTTTCTTTTACCATGTATCTTAGATACTTTTTTATGTTTAGGTCCGCTCATATCCTGAAGCTGGACTGTGATGCTTTTACTCCTGACACTACTGTTGCACAGTCTCATTTTAAACACTGCATGACAGTTTCCACTGAAACACCCACACCCACTAAAGCACATGTAGATGATCACCTATAGCTACAAAATAAAGCCCACAATACCACTTCCAGCCCATTTGCCTTCTTTTTAATATTCAAATATAGTTCAGCTTTCCTGAACAACAACCAACTTTGATATAAAGAACATCACTGCTTTCAAAGATGCCATATCTCAGCCTGGAAAAGATACACACCAATACATTATTGGTACCATTGCTGCAGCCAGCCCTCACCTCTGCCATCACCCAAGGCACCAGGCAAATATTGTGTATGTGTGTGTTCATCCCGGTTTTAAAATGGAGAGGAGAAATAGTGACAGCAGATTTCATCTAGTAAATTTGGGGACAGTCTAACCATAAGATTTCACATTTCCAGGGTTTTCACTCCTGCCCAGTAAAAAGATCTTCTCCTCTTTGAGTGTTTCACAAAATTGATTCCACTCCTGCAAAGAGATCTCAACCCTACCTGCCATAGCTTCTGAACAGAGACTGTCTTGGATTTAGTTTCTCAGTCTCAAAGGATGAGGGTACAGATCGAAAAATCACTTCTTTTAGAAGCACTGACTCCCCACTTTAGCCATATCCCAGTGGCAGCCCCCTGCTCACAGCCAGCAGCTTTACTTTCCACATGAAAGCTTTGCAAACAAACCAAAACAGCCCAAAACATTGGCTCCAGCTAATGCCTTCCCATTGAAATGGGCATCATTTTTGTGAGTTCTGTTGCTCTACTGCTAAGAAACAGCTCCTTCCTACTAATTACACTTGTGTTGCCTTTAGCTGTTTGCCTGGTTAATGTTGCCTAAGCCAAAGAAAGGTCACTGCCCACATAGCAAGCCCACATAGTCTCCAGCTCCTATTGGGTAACCACACATTTGGAAAGATGGAATGTGCCTGTGAGATGTGGTGGATGCATCTTCTGGGTGCCCAAGAGTGCAAAGTCAAAGCCTGCTGAGCACAGCCAACCTGACCTCCCAGAAAGTATCACATTTGGTAGGATGGGGATTGATATTTATTTAATTCCACCAAGAAAAAGGAAGCAAATCAAAATGGCAGCCTTCTCCCTGCCCCAGGATGGGATAAGCACTTCTGTGCCAGTGAGCTGGATTTGAGGCAACAGATCCGGTTCAAAGAAACATAACCGCCACTATTTGAGATGGACTCGGGAGCTCAGTCCACAGCAGACTGGCCACAGAAACCATACCCCTCTGGCCTGAGAGAGCGATACAAAGAGCAAGAGCTGGAACTGCTGTCAGGTGATTTTCAACCCACTGCTCCTAACTTTCAATGCATGCTGTGACCCCACATGACACATGAATAAAAATGGTTTAGGCCAGTGGCCAAAGTGATCTGGATGGTTGGACGTGCAGAAGGAAACAGCTCCAAAGGGGAGTTGGAGGATCTGGTAGCCCAAATCAGGAAGGGATGCAGCATGCAGGGTTAGCAGAAGTCAGGTGTGTTGCCTAGTTTCCCTAAAGAAGCTGCAGGCACTGCATGAACAACATGCTGGTTTCTCCAGACAATACCAAAATCAAGCCACGACTCCATCCTGTGAAATAGCCAGCGGGGAAGGTTGTCAACAGCAAAAAAAAAAAAAAAAAATCTGGGAAACTGCTGCTCACTGCCTCTAGAGGGCAAAAGCACTTTCATCCATCTCTCGCCTCTGCTTGTCCCTGTGCACTGGCCTCACAATAATGTGCAGTGATTTGCCATCCCAGGTGGTTTATCCCATGCAGGTTTCCTAATCTTCCTGACCCAGGCATTGCAGCATGTGGCTGTGTACACTGGGTATGGATGTCAGGCCATGCACCTAGCACTACTTCATACAGATTTCACTAGTTCTTCTCAGATTTCATCATTCCCAGGATTTTTCTCTGTCCACACTCATGTCTTCCCCTTTCCTCCACTGCAGCCCCACTATTTTGTGCAAACATTGTTAACCTGGTCTTTGTGTTATGGCCTTGTCAGGTTACCCTCACCCTCCCCTTGTCCTTGTTCCATCTCCCTCCTCCCACCTCCTACTCCTCAGAGCTTCCTGCGAGTCCCCCGGGAACGCATTCTCACCAGTATGGGTCCGGACATGTCTTTTCAGATCAAAGGTGTCATTGAAGCCTTTTCCACAGAAGGTGCACAAGTGTCTCTTCACTTGGCTGTGGCACTTGATGTGACGGTTGAGCATTCGCTGCAAGCGAAAGCCTTTGCCACACAGCTCGCAGCTATGCAGTGCAGCATCATTACAGGTGCCAGTGGTAAACTGAGGAATGGAAGATGACTGGGTGAGTGGGCATCGAGATGAACAACAGAAGAGCAACAGAAGGAAAAAAAAGCAAAGGAGGGTTGGCTTATTATGGCATTAAAAAAAAATCTTGGGATATATTAAAAATGAAAAGTTAAAGCATTCAGGAGATTCCTGCTGGGTGAAACGTTGACATTTTCCTTGCAATCAAGTGGGGTATTTAATGTGCAGTGGGACTGATGCAACACTCACCAGCTTGGAATTAGTGATTAAAACAAAGCCTGTATAATGAATACCTTCCACAGGCAACAACCTTTGTCCAGTCACATCCATAAGCACAAGGGCTTAGGCTACAAGCATCTTTCTGTGGGGCCGCCTGTGTGTTTGCTCCTGCACTCAGCTAATATCCTGAATGGAGATAGGAAGTCTTCCAAGGCATGAGAAAGTTATATTATGCGATGCCTTCGATGCCTTCGCTGATCACACCTCCAAGCTGCTACGGGTCCCAGCAGTGATAAAAAGAGCAGGTTTGGAGAGATAAACTTAAGGCACCTTGTGCTAACTCAACAGAGACTGAAACAATGGCACTAATCTCCCTGGCTCGTTAATTAACAGCAGAGTGACATTAAGGAGTAATCTCATTCCCATTCCTAGCACCAAAAGTATTGTGCCAACACCATGACCTAACTTGACTAAGTGAGACATTGATGATTCAGCTCTTGGGAAGATCATTCCTCAGAGGGAAAGCTCAATGTCTGGAAGTTGTAAATACTTCACTGCTAGTTCACCCATTCATGGGAGAGGATAGGGACATGCTCACTGATTGATAGACACTCGGGATGCGAGCAAGTCAGCGGAGCAGGCAGCACCATGCACACACATCCATCAGCCCTTGTGGTGCTTTTAGGGAGTTTCTGTGGCATGCTCAGAAAACCCAACTGTGTTGAAATGAGATTTTGCTGTGACAGTTGCTAGTAGCCCAGGTTAAATTACACAGAGTGGGTTAAAATCAAACAGCAGCAGGGTAAGCTCTTCACAAAGACAGGAATATGTTTCAGGTTTTTTTTTCCTGAAGAGCCAGTTATTTTTTCCTGGTCCTCCTTCGCTTACTACTGAAGCACTGCTACTTGAAATTGTAAAAAACGGCAGCTAGAAAACCACGAGGTGTGAAACTAGAGGAGGAGCCACCTGGGAAGAATCTGTTGGGCAACACGGGTATGACTCCTCAAGCAGCTGCACATAACCAGGGTGAAAACCTAATGTTAATCATGAGAATACGAGGACTGAAAGTCTGTCATCCCACAGAAACAATGGGAATTTTTACAGCTGCATCGAACAAAGCAACAGCCAGGGTTTAAGGAGGTGTTAACTACCAGTGGTGAACACATCTTCCTAGGCTGGGTTGGCCTGTCTCCACTTCTGCTGAGGGGACCCTGGATGTTCAGTGCTGTTTGGGAGGTCAGTGTTAAGCTCTCAGGTACCATGGGGTCCTAAGGCACCATGAACAATTTGCGTTCTCAGCCTTGGAAGGGAAATCATTGGTTCTGCTGGTTCTGCCCAAGGGACACCCAGCAGAGAGGCTCTTCAACAAAGTCAGTGGACAGATAATTGCTTCATTTCACCCAAGCCTGCCAGTCGACCTCAAGGTGGCAATGGTCTTTCACAGCTTTAGAGGAGAACCTTTAACTAGCTGCTATCTTGATAAGTCAAGAGGGTAGGGGGGCAGTGTGAAGCTTCGCCCCAGCCCCCCTTGGTGAAGGCTTGACTACAACCTAGAAGGCAGTTTTTAAGGAGGCCCCACGTTAAGGAATGAGATCCACCCACGCACCATGGGGCATGACTCCTAGCTGCCAGGGCTGGTCCTTCCTGGCTAGGTTCAGAGCTCCTGCGGGACCCAAGCCAAGCAGGTCAGGGGCAGCACGTCCCAGGCAAGGATAAGAGAAGGCAAAGGGCACTGGAAGATTACAGTACATCGCTTACAAAGCTTGCCCTGCAGCTGCCGTCCTATGGCCAGCATGTTCACGGGCCTCTTTGCAGCCCAAGGGACTACTGGCACCTGGTGTCCCCGACCAGGAGCCAGGCCTTGACCTTCAACTGTGGTCACCCCATCATGGGTGGTAAGACGGTTAGGGTGCAGGAGGTTACCTTGATTTTCGACCTGACTACGGGGCGCTTGGCGGCCAGGTCCAGCAGCATCCCGCCGGCCATGCCCAGGTCGCCACGGGTAGGCTGGGGCGTCGGGGGGTCGCTGGGCTCGGCATCCCGGGTCCCGCTGCTTCCGCTGCTCTCCAGGCTGCAGCTGTCTTCATAGCCCAGCAGCACGCAGCCGATTCCCCCTGCAGCGGGGTGGGGATGCGATAAAGAGGGGAGACCAAGGAGCCGGGGCAGGGGAGGGGAAGCAGCAGGCGGGAGCCGCCGGGCCCCGGTGTTTAACCTGCGGGCGGGGCCGCGGGCGGCGGGGGAGGATCCCCGGCTCACGCTGCAATCGGAAACTCAAACACGAACGGTCCCAAAGTTCAAACAAGCCAGCTCCGCCGCCTTCCCGTTATACCCCGGACAAGGGCAGGAGGAGGAGGAGGCCTTGAGTACATCACCCCCGCCGCCCTGGGTGCTTCCTTCTCCTCCCCCCGCCACCCTTCTCATGCAAACGAAGTTTCCCACCTTCCCGGACACACACATTCCCCCCCGCCCCGCCATCCCCGGGGTTGGAGACGGTGCCAGTCACAGGGGCGGCATCTCCCGGTGGGACCAGCACCTCTGCCACTGGAAGGGGAGTTTTCCTTCAAGTGTTGCCCATGACCTCCCCTCCCCGTGTTCAGCACAGTTCTCTCCAAGCCACCGCACGCCCGCTCCCTCGGCCCGGCAAAGCCCTCTCCCCAGCTCTCCCCGTACGCAGCCCACGGGAACCCGGGGGCTAGCGGGGGACCCAGCTCGCTCCGTCCCTCCCGGTGGCGATGAGTGCGGGCAGGCAGCCCGCCGGCGCCGTACCTGGGATGTAGGTGTCGGCTCTCTCCTCGTCGGGCAGCCCATCCCAGCTGCGCACCGCCGGCTGCGGGCTCCGGCGCTTCACCAAGAAGGCTCTGGGCATGGCGAGGGCAGGGGGCACGGCTGGGCACGGAGGGAAGCGGCGGCTTCGCCTTGCCGCCCGCCCGCAGCCCGGCGGGGCGCGGGCGCTGCGCTGCCGTCCGGGGGAGCGGGACCGCACGCACCGGGCAGAGCCGCCGAGGCACGGGGAGGGAAAGGGGAGGGGAGGAGAGGGGAGAGGGTGGGGGGGGGGAGGAAAGTTTCATAAGGTGGAATAGAAAAATGCACCAGGAAACTTGGGAAGGAGCATGCGTGCTGCAAACATAACGGTGTCAACAAGTCTGCTTACCTGTCCGACCGGTTGGAGCAGCTGAGCTTTGTTCCAGCCCTTCCTAAGGCATGAATGTTTGCAAAAGAATTTAACGTCTGAAAATTAAAAAAGGGGAAAAAAAAAGACCAAAACAACAACAAAAAAAAACCCACACGAGGAGGGGAGCCCCGCCGGTGCCGCCTGCCCGCCGCCCCGCCGGCGGAGACCCATGGGGCCGAACCCACTGCCCGACCCCCGCACAGGGATGCCGCGGGCGGCATGGGGTGCTCAGCACTATCGGGTGCGGGTCCTGCCGCCCGCGGGGGGCTGCGCTGAGAGCCTCCCGGGACAGCCCGTCGAGGGGAAGACTCCCGAGGGCGCCGGGGAAGAGGCCGTCGGGGCAGCAGCCGGAAGAGAAAGTTGTAACTGTTTTTCTTAATGACAAGCCCTTCTTCTGCTAAAAAAAAAAAAAAAAAAAAAAAAAGAGTTTTATTATTTTTCAGTCGTTTATTTAAAATTAAAAATGTGTCACAGCCTTTCCTTTCCTCCCACTCCTTGTTTTTTTTATTTGCCCCTTGTCCTTTACCCCTCTTCCTGAAGTGGAAATGAAATAAAGACAAGAGGTTGGGGGGTTGGGGAAGGAAGCAAAAGAAGCAGAAAACCCACAAAACTGCACTGAAAAGTCTGCGAGCATAGCAAATCCCGTGCCTGGCGTGACCTTGGGTATTTAACAGGAGTACCTTCTCCTGCCTAATATTCAATCTGTTTTTAAATGCAGTGGAAACACACTTGATGCCTTCTTCCCCAAGCACATCTTATGCAGCAAAGCCAGCACAGGGATGGAGCAGTTGAGGCTGGTGGGACTGAGCACCAAGAGCTGTTTCCCCTCAGGAAGAAAGGGGCCTTTCAAACTTTGTCACTCTTCTCTAAGGTTTCGGCTCTCCTCCCTCAGGGCAAGGCGCAGGCCAGGGGGAATTGACGGGAGTTTCACAGTTTGTTTCATTGAGACAAAAGTTTAACTTCAGGGCCTGGACCTGGAGCCTCTGGAAAGGACACACCTTCAAATGTCGCAGCCAAATGAAAGAGTTCTGCTTGACTCAGGTCCCCATTAGTCTTTTGGGCTCCTGAGGTCTTTATCCAGGGGCAAACAGATGTGAGCTCTTGTGTGGGTCTGAGACATGGGGGTGTGGGACTGGTTGGACCCCCAGAAATGGAGAAGCCCTGGCTCCAGCCCCCTGAGTGCCGCATCAGCTGACACATTGTCAGAGAGCTCCTCCAACAATCGGCATTTCCAGCCAGGAAATCCCAGCCATGAGCCACAGCAGCCCTACCCACTGTTTTGATAAGGTCTAATTGAGCAACACAGGCACAGACATCTTTATCCCAGCAGAGGAGTTACCCCACCGCTCAGCACTTTGTCCTGCAGAAAGGCTTTTAAGCCCTGACCACTGACCCCTGAGATAGGCCCTGGGAGTGACGGCAAGGACTGGGGGCATTTACTTGCTCCCCGTACTCCTGTGGGGAGTCTACAGTCTCTGCAGGTAGCAGGTAAGAAGCCACCTCAGAATGCCTTCGAGCAATACCTCAGCAATACCACAGGTAAAACCTTTTCTTTTTTTCTCTTTAAGGCTATCTAATTTCTCTGTTTTGTCTGAGATTTTGCTCCAGGACAAAATGCAGCTATGTGGGGTTTAATTGATTTTTTGCAAAGCTTTCTACTTGAAGTTTCTATTATTTTTATGATTCCTAGTCTTTTAAGCCAAAAGAGGTAGTAAATGACATTAGTCACAATGCTCCCAAACCAAGAGACAACTTCACTGTCATCTGGGTTTTCTCAAATCCTGCTTTGAAGTTCCTATTTAGTAAGGTCCTAGAGGACACACTTCACTTACATTGGGCGCTCCAATTCAGATGTGCAGTCAACAAGCACAGCTGAATCAGAAACTAAATTATTATTATCAGCTCTGGAGCCTTGACACAAGTGGTCAGGGCTGAGGTGTGCCCACCACCACTGTAGACACGGAGTAGAGAGAAAGTCCTGCAGCCTCTGCCAAGTCAAGAAGAGCTGGATGGAGAGGCATTAGCAACATTAAGTAGAGCATCTCAGTGGTGGTGGGCTGTCTTCCTCCTGAGCTTGCTGGTGGAAATACAGACTGTTGACCAAGCCTTGGTGTTCCTTGGCCAGAACCTATAAGAAAAACATATTGCCTTTCCTAAAAATAACATTCCTTGGTACTTTCTAACCTGGAAGAGCCTGGGGAGCATGCTCACAGCATGAACCCACCAAAACCACTGCAGGGAGCCACATGCAGCACCATGAAGCGGAATCCTTGGGGCCACACTGTCTTCAGCAAGGCAGCCCACAGATACATCGCTGGGCAGCCGGTGTCCTCCTCCATGTGCCCACTGGAACAACGTTGCATGTACAGCCCAAGCATTGTAATTACTCAATAAATAATGACACTCATGAGGTAATGGCACACAAACATTTCTACAGGATCTTGTTTCATTTTAAGCATTACTTGGGTGTGGGAGAAAATTCAGTACATTAAATTAACATTTTGGGTGTAAATCAAATTAAATGTACAAAATGTACAAAATTAAATGTACAAAATGACCTGTATGGTCACAGCATAATGGGACACCTCCCCCTCCCCTTACAGATTTGACTACTAAAATGTATTTCATTTCACTCAAATAATTTGTGAGTGAGGAGGGAGAGACTGAATCAAACAATGAATCAGCCATGTGTTGCTGTTACAATCACACCCCGCTCCTTCCCAAGCTAACCCTGTAGGAGGGTTGGATTGATGGCCATGTGCGAGGGGCAGGGGGACTGGTCCCTCTGGAGGACCCCATCTCATTGCCAGCCTCACCTCTGTTGATATGGGACCTAGAAAGGAATGGGAAAAGCATGCCTGGGGGCAAGGACCTGGGTGTAAAGAGCAAGGGAAAGAGGCTTGAGAAGAGCAGAGGAGAGATGCTCAGTAAAAGAGGTGTAAGGAATATTTTAGCTGTGATCCTGGGAAGCTCTGTCCTTTCTTCTTCTTGCCTGGGCTACTTTTCACCATGATCAGCATGATGCAGCTGCAGAGGGACATGGCCTGGGCAGGGACCAGTCTGATTGCACAGTCCAGCAGAGACAAACATTGTTGAAAGGCACAGTCCCTCAGCAATGCCATGGCAATGTCTTACAGCTGGGCTTTAGCATGGAATCCAGCAAAGGGACCTTCACGCTCAGGCCCAGTGGGATCTTGCCCCCAACTATCACTCCTCCTGTGCAGAAGTGGAGGGACTCCAGCAGGTACAGATGCAGGGGATGGGGATACTCTTCCCACAAGGCTGAGAGCAGTCACCCAGGGCCCTATTTCTCTTGATTTCTTATGATTTTGATCCAAACCAAGCTGGACAGAGATGAGACTCTGGCTGGTACAGGAGCTTGGCAATGCAACAGTGCAACCTTCGGTTTCTGGCTCCCACCAGAACTCAGGTGGGGGGATTTATACATGTTTACTGACCATGAAAGAAAGGTGACAGCTTCATATCCCTGAGAAGATGAACCTTCATTGTCTGTGTTCTGTGGTGTTCTTGAAACACCAGGGCTGGGACATCTGGGCTGCTGCAAGTCACTCAAACACCCAGCTGACACCCTCTTGGCTGGTGAACCCTCATGCTGCTCTCAAGAGGCATTTTGTGAGAGATGAAGAGGAGGCTGAGTGTCAAAACTTTGCCCACTTTTCTGTAGGAAACACCCTGGTGTGACACCCCTTCCTTAAAATGCTCTGCATTTCTCATTCCAAGGTGGGATGTTGAACAAGGAGCCCCTTGCAGTACCCAGGAATGGGCATCACAAGGCCACCAGGAACCCTGGGTTCACATCCCAGCCACATTACAGAGGGTTCATAGAAGGAAGGTGCTGTCATTGTAGCCAAGCCAAGATTAGAGAAAGGGAGAGTATCTCTTTCCCATCCTTTCCCAACCTGCTGCCTCCCTTGATTATCCAGTGGAGGTCCAGTATGCCATAGGGTCTTTCAAGTAGGATTGTGGGGACCTCTGAAGACCATGGTTTCTAACCCACAGAAAAGCACAGAGGAAAGGTTTCCCTGCTCTAGAAGAAACCTTTGCCTGGGGTACATGCCATTTCCAGCCCCTGCTGTCCTTCCACCTGCATGGCTGCCCTTGGTGCTGCAGCTCAACACCTGTGAGGAGCCAACACGCTCCTGCAGACGCTCCTGTCCAGCCCACCCTGCACCCCATCACACGCCTGCAGCACGAGGGTGACTCAGATGGGTTTCAGCAGACTCCTGCAAACACACATCATGCCTTGCTGGAGGGCTTGCCTTTGTCTCTGAGAGCAGGTTCCCACCCAAAGCATGGCACCTCCAGGAGGTCTAGGGGATGTGAGCATTGCTGGGGGTGGCACAGGCTGACAGAGCAAAGCTACTGCCCTGGTCATGCCTGCGCAACACCCTCTGTGCTGCTGCCTTGGGGCCAAGCCTGACCACTGGAAAGCTCTGCTTCCAAGACAAGTTTTGGCAGCTCTCCTGCATAGACGACAAACCACTTCAGCGCAACGGATTGAGACAGAGTGGCTCCGCGCCAGCATTATCTTGGAAGGAGAGAATAGCGGCTCCACAAGCTGCCCCAGTTCGGAGGGTGATCTGCTTTCCTTGACTGAGCAGGGAGAGATGGAGAAGGTGCCAGCTGGGGGAAGATGGCTCCCCAGGCTGCAGCAGAACCTGCCCTGCCTGTGCTTCCCTGTTGGATTTCAAAGCACCCCACCAGGCTGACTCACCGGGCTCCTGTTTCCCTGCCTCCCACGGCCCCTGCCACTCCCAGCGTCTCCCTGTCTTTCTCCACCTATACCTCCACTTCCTTCCCACTCCCCCCGCCGGCTTGACACTGTCTCTCTGGCTGCCCACTCACTGTGGTTCAGCTCCCCTGGGGCATCCAGCATCACCCCAGATTGCTGGCTGCTCCCCAGCGAGCCTCCAAGTCCCAGTGCCTGTGGAAAATGGCAGCCAGCCACTCTTGTAAAGTCTTTGTGGGGTGTCAGACCCCAGCAGCAACCCCTGAGCATCCTCCCCATGGTATCCATAGCCTTGATGAGGCTGCTGGAGGATCCTGTGTGCCCCTTCTTCCCTGCACATTGTCCTGCACAACTCTGTGAGGATCATGACCCCCTTGGAGCGATGTCCGCTCTCACAAGGTGGTCATCAGAGCCCAGAACTCTGACATAGAAACCTGACTGAGCGAGCAGCTGTCTCTGGAGGTCTCTGAAGCCCCTTCCTAGCTGTCTCTGGAGGTCTCTGAAGCCCCTTCCTAGCTTTGTGCTAACTTTTTTTTTGTTGCTTGGTTCCCTGCAATCTCACTCCCCAGTGTTTCCTCCCTGTGAACTTCAATGCGTTCCTACCAAGCAGCAAGGGTTGCAAAGGTAGTGAAATCCCAGGAGTTCCTGAAAATTGGTAGCTAAAGAGAAGACAGAAAACTACTTCCTCTGAATGTTCCTGTTGTACTTAAAAATATACTGCCTTTACTAGACACCAACAAATCCACATGGGCTCTAACTTCCCAAAGCTGCATCCATTTAAGTCAGAGCCCCGCCAGGTTTTCAATTAATCAGTTGCTGCTGCTGGTGGCCCTCAACCCCCAGGGTTTCTCTGACATTTTCACAAGAGACATCCCTCTATGCACCAAACCCAACAGCTGTGTGAACAGCGAAGAAATGGGGCAACAGCTTCTCGCTCTTTTTGTCTAGTGGTTTGGATTTTGGATTCTCTCTGGCAGGTCACAGAAAGATTCAGCCAGGTGGGTTCGACCAGATGAGGAGCTTCCCCATCTGAGCCCAATTCCATCTCTGGAGGGGGCCCACAGCTGCTGCTCAAATGCAGTGGAAAGGTTACCACAGGTGATCTGCTGACATCCCCCTCCCTGGCTTTATCCTTGAGAGAGATGTTTCCCCTCCTTACGTTCAACTCATCATCACCATATCTTCATGCTCCCATTTTGCTGCCCAGCTGGAGGCTGCTTCAGCAGGGTGACCCATGCAGAGGGAAGGCATTGCCCCAGAAAAGACACATTTTTCCTGATGCTGGCATGCACCGTACATTGGGATGTACTGTTGTCAGGATGCACTGCGGTCAAGATGCACTTGACACGTCAGGATGCGCTGCTGCTGGCATGTGTTGCTGTCAGGATGCGCTGCACCTTGGGACATGCTGCTGTTGGGATGCTCTGCTGCAGAGATGCATGCCACATCGGGATGCACCATCATCAGGATGCACTGTTTTTGGGAGGCACTGCACACCAGGATGTGCTCACAGAGGCTGAGAGTTCAAGCAAGGAACGCGAAGCCTGGCTGCTGGGTCAGCAGCCTGTCTCATTAGCTGACTGGGATTTATCAGGGGTTAGGGAGCTGGCAGTCACCTGGCTTACTTGGGAAAGCTCTCCCTGAAAAGGTGGGTGTTGGCTGGTGCTGCTAATGGTGCAAAAAAAAGCTAAATGACCCACAACTGGGGTCTGACCCAGTCAGTCCCTTTCCAGGTTCCTAAAAATAATGAGTGTGCTTTTGAAATGCTTTTAAACACCCAGCTTCCCACAGCTGGCACAGCATGATAAGCTGCTGCAACATCTGGGTGCTGTGCTTTCCCCCTTCCACAAGCCCTGCCAACTCTGCCATCCCCCTCCAAGGTCAAACCTTGGTAGTAGAAAATCCCCTGTCCCCTCCCCAAGGCCAAATGGCACCTCTGGGGCTCCCCAAGGCTTCCTCATTCCTGCCAGATGACGGCTGCCATAAACCCCATTGTACGCATATGGAGTTGGAGCATTTCTTTACCATTTCAAAAATCTCTCGAGATTTTTGACAGGTGCTTTTGAGGGAGAACAGAAAGATTAATAGAATGAGAGAGCAAAGACCAGGGCAGAGAGGGTCAGTGATGAGCTGGAGGAAAGAATAACTCTTTCCGGTTGGATGCTGAGGATGTGGCCACTCCTGGCCAAGCAGCGCAACTCCCTCGGGGTTTTGGCAGCAGTAGAAAGAGAAGATGAGGTTCCTCTGGTCTCCCCTCAGCTCCTCTCCATCAAGGAGGACCACCAGGACAGCCTTGGCTACTGGCAGTGCTGATGCCAGCCTGAGCACAAAACTGCTCTAGGCAGGGCCAGGGGACAGGACAGGATGTCCCAACCCCTGCTGGGAGAGTCTCTAATACTGCTGTGTTAGAGATGCATCTTTCCTTCTCCTTGTCTTGGTCCCACATGTGCATGTGGAGGGCTGGCTCCTTGCAAGGATCCAGTGCTGCTGCTGGAGAGTCCTTGCCTGTCCTGCCTGTGCTACAGCAGAGCATCTGCTCCAACAAGCCCAGGATGGGTTAAGCACCAGGATATACATCCACTGCCTATGAAATCACCCAGGGAGCTCAGTGGTACTACTTCCAGCTGGGCTCCTTTCCCTATAACTGTGGTTTGACAGTTGGAGGGACATAGTGCTGGCTGCAGCACCTATGGATGCCTCTGTCCCCTTCATGCCTACCCAGATGAGGCCAAAGCCTGTCTTTAGCCCTCCTCTCCCTGCTCCCTGCACAGCAGCACCGCTGCAGTCCAAGAAGCCCTCTTTCTTCTGGGGGAGCCCTGGGAGGATATGAGCTGGGGGGTGCAGTACCCTGCACTCCACAGGGCTCACCTTGCTTTGGGGGCCAGAGACTCCCACACCTCCCTGCCTCACAGTGGCCCTGGTGCTAAGATGGGGTTACCTTCGCCATGCAAGTTGAAGGTGAATGCAGAATTACTCTGCCAATGCCTTGGGGTTCTATAAGGGTTTTTATCGCCTGGTGCCTTTTACAATCATTTCCAGGAAAAAGTACCCAACCCCACTCCTGTAAGCATCTCTGCCCTAAATTCCCAACGGCACTGCCGCAACGTCTGCCTCCTGCCATCCATGGGCAAGGGTCTGTGCAATTGCCACCAATATAATTATAAAGTTCTGGGTTTAGCTCCTCTCTCTGCTGCTGAGCAGATAGACTTTGGCCTCCACCTGCATTTCAACTGCCCCTCCTCTCTCAGGGTAAGCACGCGCAGGAGGGAGCCAGAGTGCATTCCCTGAGTTAGGTACCCTCCACAGTGTCCCAAAACGAAGGGCACACACAAGCTGTGCCATGGGGAAAGCATGGAGAGATGTGGTGTGGAGGCACCATCCAGACTGCTCTCCCCCCTTCCCCCATCATGGTGGTGTGGGGCGTCTGGGGCCGTGGGGGACTCCTTGTCACCCTGTGGCCAGGGCAACATGAGGTGGCAGCAGTGGCGGCCGAGCCCACATCTTAGTTTATTTACCTGGACGTGACCCACTGGTGTCCCCAGGGCTGGCTGGCTAACATGTAACCACACATGACTGACTATAAAATCAGCAAGACTACAGGTGTGGCTGCCCCAGGGTTTCTGCCCTCACCGCTGGAAGGAGGAAGTGCACGGGGAATTTAAAATCAAAAGTAACTGTTTTGCAGGCTGCTCTGCAAATGGAAGAAAAGTTTTAATCCTTCCTTCCTTGTAATCCTGCTCGTAATCCTGGAGTTGTCTTCTCCACTAGTATTATCTTTCCTCCACCATTAAAATCTCAGGACAATCAAACTTGCTTCCCTCCAGCTCCCTGGGAAGAACTATCAGGGCTCTGGGGCTTGTCTGCATGGGAGAAGCAACAAAATCAATCCAAATTGCTGGTGAGAACATATCAGAGGCTAGTGGAGCTTCCATAGAAGTGTTGAGGGGATGAATTTAGATGGCTTTCACTTCATTCATGCCCACCAAAAAATAAAACTTCCCCAAGCCAGCCATACCTCCATCTGCCTGGAGTGGAGGCTAACCTGGTCTCACAATAAGGCATTTTTAATATATACATTTCATTAATTTAAACTAGCTTTTTAGTTTCTGTGCACAGAGTGGCCATGCCTCTGAATTACAGAGGAGGGACACAGAAATTACCAGATTACAGTTTTTTTTCCTCTGCATAATGCACTTTTCAATACCAACAACAAGAACCACCCCACCCCCCGCAAACCCGATAGAAACATTTACTGCAGGGCCAGAGCAGCTGCACCTGGATGATAGATGCCCACACTGTCATAACCAGGTCTGTAAACTGTTGTGGGGGGAAGGAATAATTCCGTTTCTCAAAGTGAAAAAGGCATCACAGCGAGATAAAAGTGTCTACAACGTAGCAATTCTATGTTTTTTTGCTGCTATTATTAGAGCTGCCATAGGGAGAAAATCAATGCTAATAACAGCAGGCACAGCATGCTCCTCTCTTCGGTGGGCTGTCCTGTGTGCTCAGCTCTGTACACTGTTGAGCAGGCACCTGCACGCATACCTGCACTCATCAGCCACACATGGCTTCACAGAGAAAATGGAAACTTGGTTTAGGTTGAATTTTGGTTTAGTTTTTTTGATTTCTTTGCCACTGAGGTAGTAGCTGAGCCACTGTGTCCTGGTGGAGCGTTCCAGGTGCATGCAAAGTCTCCTGTGTGAGCACACACGTACTCATGTGCATGCCCGCCCGGGAGGGAGGGAGAGCTGCTTCTGCAAAGAGGGGAGGACAGCTAGCTCACCAGAACCCTGGGGAAAAACCTTAAAAGCTTTGTGAAAACATCCTTTTAGGATTATTTTTATTATTTTTGTTTGCAGTTTGATAAGAGAGTGGTTCCTCACATTCCATGGGAGAAATGGAGCAGGAGGGAGTTGTGGTTCAGGACATGAACTTGGAAATGGGTTCTGTTCAAACTTTATCTCCCTCTTCTGCACTATCTTGCAGGCTTTTCCTTAGGCTTTTTCTTTTTTTTTTTGATGCTAAGGCAAGCCACAACTGAGCACCCTGTCTTCTCGATTCTCTGGTGGCTGATAGGGTTGAGCTGACATTGCCACCCCTTCCCCTCATGGAATATTACACTGCTCGGTATAACCACCCATTACACAAAGCTCAGACTGAACTACTCCACATCAATCAAAATGGTTGGAACGGGGAAATTAACATGGAAGTCTTAATGAGATGGTGCCTGCAGTGCAGACTTATCAAGGACAGTGGCAAATGCCTGTGTAAGAGCATAGAGGCAAGAGAGGGGGTAGATGAGGCACAAAGGCTGCACAAGCTTAATTTTCTTTGAAATCCAGGAAAAAAATTCCCCCTAAGGATGAACTGAAGACATGTCATCCAAGACCACTAAACAGATCTGAGCTCTTTGCCTAGGGGAAAAATGGCCTTCAGCTTTTCAGTCTCCTTTAGGCTTTGCCAGTCACACATGCCCCATTAACCCCACGAGATGTCTCTACAACAGGCCTGGGGTCACCAAGCTTGTGTTCATTGGGGTAACTTTGAAATCTTCTCTCTTGTCTTTCTCCCAACCACCACCTAAAACAGTTGGTATCACCACCGGGTACTTGCTGCCCTCTCTGCTCCACCACCCCCGCTTCCATACCTCTGCAGTGTGCCTCTGGTGGGCTTACCCAACCCAGCTGGAAAAGTGTCTCAGAAAAATGAAAATGGACTTTTCCACACTGTTGCTGCTGCAGGGTTTTAAACCAGACCATCTAGTCCGTGGCTGGGTTTGGAAAAGATTCCCTCTCTGAATGAGCTCACCCTAAGCATGGAAAAGGGAGTACCCCCCAAAACAGAAGAGCAGGGCTATGGCAGGGAGGGCAAGCCCTTCAGCAAGGCCCAGTCATGGGGAGGAAGGAAGAAGAGCAGGAACACCTGACCTACCATGGAAAAAACTCAGGTAACCTGGTGAGGTTGAGATTCCTTGTGCCCCACCAACCCGCCTGGCAGTGAGCTGTGGCAGATGCTTGGAGAAAAAAAGCACAGGAAGGAGACAGGAATAAGCCCACACCTTTCACAACAAACCTCCCACATTCTTGTTCATTTGTGGTTTAAGGAGCTTGTGAGACAAAACCAACATCCAGACATCAAGGGTGTTCCAGGAATTTGTACAGTTCCTTCTGAATTCATAGGTAGGTTCAATTTCTGGAGTACCAGGGCAATGACTTCCACAACTCAGTCCCACATGGTGCAACTTTCTTCTTGGTTTAGGCTTGTTACACATTGGCTGTGGGAGACACTGAATGGTTGTTCCCTGACTTCTGTCAGGGTTTTAGAGACCTCGTGGTATATTCCACCTCCCCACCAGACATCCTTTTGTTTGACACATTCCTAAGAGTCGCTCTTGTACAACCCCTGGTATGCTTCTTTGGGTACCAAGGCGGCAGATAGTGACTGCTGACAGATTCTCTGCTGCACGGCTGAGCATCTCTGTGCTTCACAGAAGCCAGGGGGAAGTTTGCTTTTAAACAAAGTTGAAGACTTTGCTTAAAGTTTAAACAAAGGAAGTTTGTTATGGGGCAAAAGTGCCCTGAAGGGCTGAAGTTGTCCAGCTCGAGGCCTGGATCACCTCTGAACAGGTGGATCAGCATCATTCATGACAACCATCTGTTGCTCTCACACGGGAGCACTGGAAACATAACATCGTCTTTGAAGCACTCAGATATTCCAGTGAGGAGGTGCTAGGGAAAAGCCCCCAGGAAGAGGAATAGTTCTGTCTTCGGAGCACTAAAAAGTGCCAAGGACAAGGCTTTAGGGCCACACACTGAACAAAGAGAAGAAACCAAACAACTGAAAAGCATCTTGCTCCAGTTGCTTGTCCTAAGCAATTCGGGTTTTCTGGGCAAGGAAAGTGCAGAACTGGAGGTCTTCACACACTGAAACCAAAGAAAAAATCCTTCTTGCACTCAGAAGAAACCTCCTTTCTTTCGTTTCAGAGCTGCGACCGCACTGGAATTGCAAGCGAAGGCCCGCACGGAAGCTCCAGCCAACAGCCCCTCCCGAAAGGCACCGGGAGGCACGGGCACAGAGCCGGGCACAGCAACGCAGAGTCGGGCATAGCCGGGCAACCCCTCCCCAGCAGGGGCGTTGATGAAACAAAAGCCCGTTTGTAGCACCCCAGGTCACAGCTCTTAGCCAGAGGAGCACAAGTGCCCAGCCTCGCCAGGCCGTCCCGCGGCCCCGAGGATCGCCGCGCGGCGCCGACTCCCGGGAGCAGCCGCTCCCGCCCCCCGCCCCTTTCCGCTCAGGCCCGCCCCGCCCCGGCGCTCGGTTGCTCCGGCCTGGATCGAGGCGCTCGGCGCTCGGCCGGGGGCGGGGCGCGCCTCCTCGCCCCGTCCCGCACCCCCGCCCGCCCGTCCGCCCGCCCGGCGCTGGCGCTGCCCCCGCGCCGACCGCCCAGCCCGCCGGCGATGTCGCGGAGCTCCCGGCTGGTGCTGGCCGCCTCCGCGCTGCTCTCCGTCGCCACCGTGGTGGCCGTGCACGTCCAGCAGCGCCGGGAGCTGGAGGTGAGTGCGCGCCGCGGGGCGCGGGGGGGAGGGGGCGAGCGGGGCCCTGCCCCGCGTCACGGCGGCCCCGCCTCGGGGCCCCGCCCCCTCACCCGGCCCTGACCTGCCCTCCGACGGGCAAGCCCCGCCCCCGCCCCGCCCCTCCCTGCCCCGCCGCGGGCCCGCAACCTGGCCTCCACGTGTTGCTGCTGCTCCCCGCCTTCATCTCTCCCTCCCTCCTTCCCTCCCTCCTTCCCTCCATCCGTCCCTCCATCCGTCCCTCCATCCGTCCCTCCATCCGTCCCTCCATCCGTCCCTCCATCCCTCCATCCATCCATCCATCCATCCATCTATCCATCCGTCCATCCATCTATCCATCCGTCCATCCATCCATCC
>JAWWES010000115.1:10145495-10169817 GCA_035583135.1 Lophotriccus pileatus
TCCATCCATCCATCCATCCGTCCATCCGTCCATCCATCCATCCATCCATCCATCCATCCATCCATCCATCCGTCCATGCATCCACCCATGCATATCCCTCCATCCATCCATTCCTCCCTCCATCCCTCCATCTCTGCGTCCACCCACCCATCCATCTATCCATCCCTGTAGCGCCCTGCTGCGCCTGAGGGCAGCCCACGCCTCTTGTTCCCTGGTGGGGAGCCAGTGCCGCAGCGTCGTGCCACCCTCAGTGTCCCACAGCGGGCTGTGGGCACTCGGTGTGCCCAGCCTGGCGCCCAGGGGCCAGAGCTGCACCTGCACTGCAGTGCCCCACCAGTGCTGCCTCCCCTGCACTTGACCCTATGTTTCTCTTTCCATGAACTACCCCTTCCCCATGTTTTCCTGCCTTGGCATTTGCCCTTTCCATGCTCTTTTATCTGCACCAGCTCCCTAACCTCATCCTGTGCATTTCCTGTCAGGGGCAAATTGCAAAGAAACCCAGTGTGAGGCGTGACAGGCTCGGTGGAGGCACTTCCCTCCCTCTCGAGCAGCCAGCATGCAGGAAGGATGTAATCCTGCACCCTCTAGTCCCAAGGCCACCACCCTGGCAGCGTTTCCAGGGCGCTTCCCTGTCTGGCTGTTCTGTCCCTCTGGTGCTTGTTCCTCTGGCAATGTGTGTGCTCTGCTTTTCCTCAGTTCCTCAAATGCATCCTGATAAAGGGCTGTGCTGTGCCATGCAGCCTGGCCCAGCTCCCTTCTTTTTTCTGACGAGACAGGCAGAGTGCAAGCTATCAGAAACACCATGTGGTAATTAAACAGGGCAGTTTTCTGTGCTACATTTACAAAGATCAGGTAATTCCTGGCAGGCACCCTGAGTGTGAGAGCTCACAGCAAAAAGTATCAGGTCCGATGATGATGAGTCCCAGTATAGAGAAATCCTGCCCAGGACTAAAAGTTGTACAATTGTGTAATGAATGTGTTGCATGTAACAAATGTTTGGGCAGTGAGTGTGCTGGTTTGGACCCTGCTTACAAGCCAAGGTGGGTACTGGAATGTGGACACACATCTGATTCCCCCCCCTTATTTACCAAAAATTCTAGAAAATGCACACAAAAAAGCCTATGTTAAATGAGAAAGAGTCAGAAGTTACAAAACACCAGAGCTGAAGTTCCTAGTCCATAGCCGAGCTTGGTTGGCTGTTGTGCGGGCTTTACAAGGCAGTCTGTATTTACAGGATTGTATTTTTTCCCGTCAAGAAGTTGTCTCTGTCAGTGCTTGAGTACAGTGGATCTTGAAGGATGAGACTGATCTGGGTAAGGAAAGAGGCAATTTTATTTGTGCAGGAGTTGGGAATCACACCGAGTGACACAGGCAGTAGCAAGGAGAGGAAGGCTGGTCTCTTGGAGTGGCAACCAGTAATGGCTTTACATTTGCCAGAGCTGACATATATGTTGGGTAGATTACCAAAGGTCCCATATTTTTAGGTCATTGCTTTCTAATTCAATGTGCCTGCCTTGAGCCACTGAGGATCTGACAGGAGTATGTGCTAAATACTCATAAACTAAACCACAAATTTAACTCAAAACTCTGAAATTAATCAGAGCTGTACTTTGAACATGTGCTGCAGGCAACACGTGCTCTGATGAACATGAGGTTTGGGTGTTTCAGTGAGACACCTAAACTTAATGGATGTTTTGACCTTGGCTAATATCTTTCCTCCATCTCATAGAGAGACTGTGAAAATAAATGAAGGTTTTCAAAATGTTCCTATTCTGTAAGGATAACATAAAAGAGTCTGCAGGTAAATAAGTAATGCCACCGTCAAGCCAGGATCTGTGTGTCATGCCAGTAAGTAACACCGCAGGCAACTGACTGAATGAGGAATGTGAAAATAAACACAAAGTAGAGTAACCTGGTCAGGCTCCATGCTGAGCACTGAGCAAGGCAGCAGTGCCCTGCTCTGAGACCACATTGTGAATTGTGCCAAATACGGATAAACCTAGGGCACAACTGCAAGTTTATGGTTCGCGTTTTACTAGTGTGTGAAATATGCCTGTAGTGAAGGAGTGGTGGGTCAGCCGCTGATTAATACCCTCTGATTGCTTCATACATTTCTGATACCAGGAAGAAAGGAGGGACTTGCTGCCTTTTTCCCTGTGCCTGCTGCTCTGGGCTGTAGCTGTTGCTTGGTTTGCAAAATAACATTAAATTGCTGTGGTTGTCACAATCATGGTGGCTGCTGCAAGCTTCTACCTGCTTCCCAGACAAGTGTGCAGCTTTCTCCCCGTGGTTCTGGTGTAACTTACTTTTCCAGATCTGGAAGCAGCCATTGCTGTGCAGGGTATTAGTGTCACTGCTCCCAGGCTGCTGGCAGATAGGCAGTTTTGCTGAGTGTCCTAGAGATGGAGGGGTCAAAAGATCAAGTTGGTCAGTGACAAAACATTTTGGAGGTTTTGGGCGACAGATCCAGTGTCTATTCTTTGCCATTCTTCCATACACCCAGGCATGGGCAAGCCCATACAGTTCACGACCCTGAACTCTATGTAGAGAACTCATGACTTCAGAAGTGCCTGGCCTGTAGATATGGTGATGGGTTCACAAACCATTTCTCTAAAATTGGAAGTGATGTCCCAAAAAGCTGAATATGGTGCTAAACTGTATATGTTTGCAGGATATTAACATTCCTTAGTATGCTGCTGCTGCAGAACTGAATCCAAAATACTCAATTCTTTTTTTTTTCCCCCCAGCCATCAGTTTAACTTAATTTAAAATCACTATTCAGGAGCGCCAAGACTCAAAGCTTATCTTTTATAAATGAAATCTCAGATTTTCTTTTTATAATTCTTTATAGTCAAGTCAGACAATAATGACTTCATGTTTTAGAGTTATTTAGATAATATAAAGAAAATAAATAATGTGGATATTTTACAGTCCTGGTGGGGGGATTATTTCAGATTTATCTTTATGCAGATTAATAAACTTTTGACTTCTATAAATTGATGTGCCAGGCCCAAAGTGATTTGAGCTTGCACCCATTTTTCTAAGATGATGCAGAAGACAAGCAGGGCTAACTTCCAAAAATAGAGGAATGTGAGAAGATTAAATTTTTCACAGTTCTTTGTCACTTGTGATACTCAAATTATACAGGTGTCTTTTGCAAACTGTGCATTTTCAAAGTAAATCCATTCACCATCTCAAAGATTGCAGAATGGCTGTTTTGCGAAGGCATAAAGATTACATTCTTGATGTAATTGTTCAATTATATTGTATCTCCCCACTTCTTTATTGTTATTAACTAATAGTAATGTGACAATAAGTTGATGAACTTTGTCTTCAGCAATTACTAATTTATAACCTGAGTGTAGCTGATAGAAGCTGATGGGAAGGAACTGGTTTTATTAGATTAATTTCCAAAGAGAGTTTTGGTTATTGGCTGACATGTCTGTGCATTTTCTTAACAAGATAAAATTACTTCTTAAACAAAGCCTTTCTGTTTTGATCTTAACTGGAGAAATAATTGCCTTTGAAATGTGCGGTTATTGGCACGCTAGATGAGGAATAAAACCCTCTGAGAACATGGCAAATAATAATCACAGACATCTAAAGTAACTTCAGGGTCAGCTTTCAAATAAATTATTTGAAGGTGCATTTTGGCATCATTCAGATGGGTTGAATAAATTATTCATCTTTTTTTGCCATTAGGCTAAATAATTTATTCATATCTCCGGTGTCCAGTGGCTAACCTTGATACCTGTGGAAACTTTCTCATTCCTGAGTCGAAGCTGTACATGAATTGGTAAATTAGGCAGGTAGATAATGCTTTAAGCTTCAACTAAAGATTGAATCTTTAATTGCGCTAAGCACAACTGTGATCACACAGCATGATATAGATCTGAGCTAGGGTTGGCTCTCAACAGTCATTTCATGTTTTTACTGATTTATAATATTTCTGTCCTTTTGTATCTTATATTCTGACAAGTTTGTAGATATTTCTTTGAAATGCATTAAGTGTCTGAATATGTGAAAGCATGTTGCCTGCCTGAGGAGTTTAAGCCAAACTACCAAAGTAGACTGGGCAGAGTGGTATTTTCTGCTGTCTGGCCCTGGTGTGGGACAGCAGTTTTGGGAGCGTGGGGCTGGAAGGATGGCACCAGCAGTGCCTGTGCTTGGCTGGAGTTGCTGTATCTCAGCTCTGTGTCTTGTGCACAATCGATTAAACGCTTCACAGGCTCCATGTTTCCTTTCAGAGTTAGTGTCACCCATCCCGTGTCTGATCTCATCACCCCTCCACTCACATTGCTCTGCTGCCTCACCCGTCCCCAGAGGTGCATTTCTGGAATAGTGCAGCCAGTTCCTAGCTAGTCGCTCCTCTCCTTTACCACACTTCAATCCATCTCACCAGTTTTGGTTTCACTTTGGTTTAACTTATTTAACGTTTTCCTGGTGAGATACAAAGGTCAAACATTTCACCTAATTATCAAAGTATCAATGTGAATAAAAATATCCAGGTAGCAGAGAGAGCAGCATATGGAAACAAAGAAACAAAGAGCAGATGGGATTTTCTTAGGGCTTTTTACACCTTTTGGTGTAAAAGTTTGAAAGTTGCTGGTGTGTGTTGCACGTGCTATATATTTATATTTATTTATATACATGTTATGTATTTATATGATTTATAATGACAATGTTAGGTAAAGGGGATATTTTTTGATGAAGTGCCTTGCTTTTTCAAGAGCTTGGCATAAGCAGGCTGTGGGTATTTTTTAAGATTAAGACATGAACAGAAAGATGCAGGTGAAGAGACATGGCAGTTTTTCTCAAAATAATTTCTAATTTGTCACAGAATTCTCTCAAAGTGGAGAAGTTTTGAGGAGATTATTCCAATTGGTTAAAGATTTAGGGCAGAGATAACAGGGTGTTATAGATCAGGTCCATCCTGCATGGCATGGGAATTACAGCTGCATAGCATTTATTTGCTCAATAACTTTACCATTTAGTAAAACCACTCATCTGAAGCGAGTGCAAATAAAGCGCTTTTAGGTGTAGTGCTGTTGGCTTATTGATATTGGATATCAGCTCCTGAAGATTCAAACCACATTAAGTGACTGTGGCAAAGGCAGCATGGTGAACAGCCCTGCAGGAGGGATTGGAGCCTGGGTGGGGGTTAATCACATTCAGCATCACAGAGCTGTGATAAATCCTGAACCTTGTTTTTTCAGAGGCTGCGAAGTGGAGTTCTCAGAGATCTTGAGCGTCAAAATCAGAAAAAGGAGAATATTCGCCTGTTAGAAGAGCAGATTGCTTTGACAAAGCAGCTTATGGAAGAAAGAGACAATGCGCTAATGGAAAAAAGTTCCCAGCAGTCCTAGGCACAGGCTTGGGTACTTAGAGGCTTGATTAAAAACATTTGGAGATCATTCATATCTCACTACTACTTGCAAGCGTTTTAGCAAACAGAGATAACCTGTGGAAGACTTTTATCTTGTATAGGTTGTAATCCACTCCCTAAAGCTATAGGGTGGACAAAAACCCATTTCCTCTGTCATACTCTGGAGACTTGGTTGGCACATCCAGTGTGGATGGACTTGTAAATGTAGGGAGGAATAGCTCATTATTGCAAACACAACCTAGGATGGCTAATAACGTTCACATGAGTGGGCTGCTCAGCCGCCACGATGATGAAGCCACCAGGACCTCCACCTCAGAGGGCCTGGAGGAGGGTGAGGTGGAAGGGGAGACTCTCCTGATTGTCGAGTCTGAGGACCAGGCTTCAGTGGATTTATCACACGATCAGAGTGGGGACTCTCTGAACAGCGACGAAGGTGAAGCATCCTGGATGGAGGAGATGTCCTATTACTGCGAGAAGTGCCAGAAGTGGATCCCAGCAAGTAAGCCTGCCAGTTGTGTTGTGCCTCGCTTGCGTTCCTGTGGTTGTTGTTTGCAAGCTGCTTGTGCTGTCCTGCATGCCTGTTTTATGGCGCAGCCCTTGTTTAGCTGTATCCCATCGTATGTTGGTGGAGATAGGCTGTCCTGGCATTGCATGGAGCCCTGCCGCCCAATAACAGTGGGCTTTGATCCATGAGCATTGTGTATGTCCAAAGCTGGCATTCTCTGTACAGAAGTCTTCTTTAATTAGCAGAGAACAAGGATATGATTTCAAAAACACGCACACCCTCACAAGTCTTGCAGCTGTTTAGAGAACTTTGACCAAGCAACTTGGCTTCTCTGCTCTATCAGATAAAAATAATGACCCTTGCTGTAAAGCTCTGTGGAAGAAAAGGACTTTGTGATGGTTTTGCTTTTTCTTTTTTTTCCTGTTGATTTGTCACATCCGCGGAGCAAATGCCTAAATCTCAAGCTTAATGGTTTCCCATTAATGTGAATTTGAGTTGGCTTTCACAGAAAGCCAAATGTCCAGCCTGAAGCAGCCAGCTCTGGAAGGTGTTTTTGGAGGAAGCTGCAGAACTTGATCCCTCTGCTCTGGCTCTTGACTTAAGATATATGCTGTTAGCAATGTAACAGATGACTTTACTTATTAAATTCTGGATTATCTGATCTGTTATTAGATCCAAAAGTCAGATATTGCTAAGCACTGGTTGTTTTTTGTTTTGGTGTGAGGTTTTTTTTTTGTTTGATTTGGGTTTTTTGTGGGTTTTTTGTTTGTGGATAGAAATACTGAACTCTTCAGGTGGCAACTGCCTTCCAGATATGTCAGAGCTGCCCTTTTATTAGGGCAGCTTAGAATTTGCCAAAAGTTACAGCTTAGAAATCTCTTGAGTCATGTTAGTATTTAAATGTTAGCGTAATGGAACCAGCTATGTACTATAAGTTACTGTGCAGTAAAAGGGAAATATTAACTTTAAATGTATTAATAAGAGGAGCAGAGTTAAGGGTAGCACGAGTTACATTGGAGTGCTTGATTTAACACTCTGTTTGTTTTATTTTACAAAGATGTTCCTCTCTCCAGTTACTGTGGAACAAATACAAAGAGCAGAAGAAGCCAATTGCAAAGCAACAGTAACTAGATACAAATGTGCAACATAAATGTGGAAGGGAAATACTGTGCTCTTCCCTGATTTGTCAGTTATATGGAGTTCAGTTGTCACTTGTGAAAATTGCCAACATGCTCACAAAAATAATCACTTTTTTACATTAAATTGCCATTTAGAAATTCTGTCCATCTACGAAGTATGTGTGGGGTTTCCCCCTATCTCACATAGGTGCAACTTTAATAGTTAAATTCTGCAATTCACTATGGAAGCAGAGCATCCATATATTAAAAATGCTTCATCTAGTGTTGTTATACAGTAAAAGAGATGACATACTTGCAGTGTGCAAGCTGACACCAGCAGTGTGCAAGATGACACCTTTTGTGTGCAAGCTTCCAGAAACACTGCAGTCTTAACTGCTTCCCCGCCCTGTGATGTAATTTTTCAATTTTTCATACTTGTGTAAATTAACTCTGGGTGAGTTTAGAAACTCTGATTCATATGATTAATTATTTTTTTTCTCTTCTGCAGAAACATAGAATTAGAGCCTGTCACTTTGGATGTGTGGGGTTTTACAGTTGGCTCTATTGCTTTTGTTCAGACAAACTTTTACGCAGGGTTAGCTTTACAGAGCAAAGCGTATGCCAAAGTGTTTTGCTCATTTGGGATCTGATACATCAACTGCACAAAGAAAAAGTGTTTCTTGATAGTGCTGGGCCATTCCTTTGGCTCTCAGTCTCAATAAAAGATATTCTCCTAATAGGAGAAATAAACACCTTAAGGCTTCACTCCATGTCTACTGCAGTGCATCCTGGAGGCTGCTGGAAACTGACTTCAGTAACAGTTTGTGGACAGGGAAGAGAGAGCTGTAAAGGCACATAGCAGTGAGTGGAAAGATGACATGGAAGAGAACAAGTGTATATACTGATAGCCTTTGCAGTGGCATTAAAAGTGATTAAAAGGTCAGCTTTTTTTTTCCTGAGTAGGGTGGGAAAACAGTTATGTATTGAAGTCTATAGGTTATCGGAGGGAAGTAAGGAGGAATGAGAAACGCTGCAGAAACAAGGAAATCCTTGGCTTTTGAACCTACATTCAGATGTTATGTAGAATACCCTTTGTTGATTCCTGTGCTTTTCAGTTGGTCACCACTGGCTGCTGCAACAGTGAAATGAATCTGTGCCTTCCATGACAGCAAGGTCCTTTGCTTCCTGGAAGCTGCCTGGGTCTTTGAACTCTGGGAAGAAGGCAAAAAAAGTACTTTTCTGCCCGATATTGGAGGAAATCCAAATTTCCTTTGCAGCACTTTTTCTTATAACAGGACAAAGAAATTGCTTTTTGCTTTTTCATTTCAGGTCAACTGAGAGAACAGCTCAGCTACCTCAAAGGAGATAACTTTTTCAGATTTACTTGCTCTGATTGCTCAGAAGATGGGAAGGAGCAATTTGAACGTCTGAGATTAACATGGCAACAGGTAAGTAAAACGTTTGTGCCAGCAGAACAGCCGTAGGACTTTGTAAAATTGTTTGTTGTGTATGTACTACGTACAAGAGGAGGATCAGTATTGGTAAGAAAGAAGCATATGCATGAACTTTAGAAATGAATTAGCTAAGGATTACCTGCATATCAGAACTTGAGATTTTGGCAGGTAAACTGAAAGACAAACCACTCTCCTTCTTTTTCCTTTTTTTTTCCCCTCCTTAGGTTGCTCATGAATTCATGGCTTCAGGTAAATTTTAGCTGCCAGGCATGAGCAGGTTTTTGGCATATAAGAAAATGTAAAATGACTGAGGTGGCAACATAGAAACAAAAAGCTTGCCAGCTCCCTGAATACAAAGCTCCGACCTGGCTGCTTATGCACTAACAAGAGTCCTTGGTGTAATTCACTATGACAATGACTTGAACACCTGAGCAATCAAAATAATCTGCATTATATAGCAGTGTACAGGTACTAGACTGATGCACATCATGTGTGGGGCGCTGGAGGGACAGGCAGGCAGTGCCTCTGCTCAAAATGCATTTGATCAGGCAGCAGATGTTGCTCAGCAGTGAGTTTTTCCACATTGGGCAGTATGTATGAGATATCTGTTTGCATCCTTTAGGACAGCTGTGGTGTGTTGTCCCATAAAAGATAACTTAAACATCAATTATGACTCCTACAGTCCTTTCTCGTGGTAGCCAGTGCAGGGGAAAAGATTGGTGTAGCAATCTGTGGCTGGCAGACCAACAGAGTTTCACCAAGTTTCTAATTTAGACAGCAAAGGCTTCTAGCATTATGCCCAAGACTCTTCAGAATGGCATGGGGAAGGGGCAGACAAAATTGAAATGGGTGAGGAAGAAGGCTGAGTAATGACTACCTCCTTAGGCTTCCAGCAGCCAGACCGGCTTCTGTTTCTTAATAAGTTGAATTGAGGGCAGAGGTCGAATTAACTTATCTGAAACAGGAAAAAATGGGGGCAGTGATTTCTGTATTTTTTTAGAGTATGTTGCCTCAACAGATCCTTATCTTTAGCTGGTTGAAAAGAGAATTGTTTTTAAAGTCCTGAGACACTGTTCCCCATGAAATCCTAAATAGTTACCAAACTAAGAGGGATTGTGAGGCAGGGGACATGAAAGCTGTCAGTATTTTCTCATTTTGACACGGTCAGCAATGCATCCCAGAAAGCTAAGGTCCACTGTGAAGACTCCAATCTGCCTAAGAAAAGCACAAAAAAAAAGCACATTTCAGACTCCTCTGAGGGTGAAGTATAAGTCCTTGTTGGAAGTGGTGCCAAACTGTGTGATTGTTGAAAGGTGATCCCAGCCCAGTTGATTTTATTTGTATTCAAATGACTTAAGTAAATGTAATTAACGGTTGGTCACCTGGGATTTACTTAAAAGAGGTGCCTGCCATAGTTTTCACACCTGCCTTTTAGTTAAGGTATGTAACAGGTCAGAATGAATTTGGTTGTGAAGTGTGTGTAAACAGTTTCTATTTAATGAAGATCACTTGGAGACAAACTTGATTCTTGCATACCTGAAACAATTAGGAGATCTTTAATTTTACAGAGCATTTACAATCTGTTCAGTTTGGAAGGTAATAGTAAGTGTCTAGAAAGACCATTGTCTGATGGATTAGATCATTGTATTTCTGATGGATTAGACAGTGGGATTACTTGTGACTATTTTTTTTTTTTGAAAGACTGTTTCCCTACACTACTTTCAGGACCACAGTTGTACTGTAATTCATTTATACAACAGCTGCAAAATTTCTGTGTCTCAGCATAAACCTGCATAACCAGGCAGCTTGTTATTCCCCTGGGATGGAGAAATCTCTGGGCAAATGTGCATCTAACAAGGACAAGAACGGGCAGCATGAAACCAAGAAGAAGATGGATTGCAGAAGTTGCCTGTGAGATATTGCAAAAATAAGATATTTATGAGGGAGCACAGATCTGTGTGTATGTGGCAACTGTGGGGGACAGTTCAGCAGAGAAAGCTGAAAAGATTTACTTGTATCCAACACTTTGTTCCAGGTTGTCATGTTGGCAATGTACAATTTGTCTCTGGAAGGAACGGGCCGTCAGGGGTACTTCAGATGGAAAGAAGATATTTGTGCTTTTATTGAGAAACACTGGACTTTCTTATTAGGGAACAGGTAAAGACGTGATGTTTTCCTAAAGGTCTGAAGGTTGGTGAGCCAAAGGAATTAAAACTTATTATACAGATGGACAAGAACTGGTTAATTTGGCAACACCTCTGTGGAGCTTCACTAGTGAGAAAATTGGAGCATTTAATATTGAAACTCTGAATATAGGTATGAGGGGTACTCTTGAGAAAAAATAAGTATTTCTTACTGGGGAAAAACAGCCCTAAGAATGTCACACAAAAGCAATACAAATGCTTGTATTTTGGATTATTTATCTTCCTTTGGGTAGCATGTGAATCTGCAAATATTTTTGTAAATAGTCACAACGGGTGGGCTAGTCCTGGAATCACGAGGCTTTAAGGACAAAAATACGGTCCAGCAAAGTATCACATTACTTGGCTGTAAGCCTTGCAAGGACCAAATTCTTCCATAAGAACTGAGCTTCACCTTTTAGATTGATTTGGATCTTAATACTTTTGGCCTTTGGCTTTTACATAGAAGATGTTACAAACCAACAAAACATTTTTGATTGTGTGTAAAGAAGCTGTCAGAGTAGGAACCCCCCTTGTAAAGAACAGCCTTCGCTGTATGGGTGGACCGCATGTTTTTTCTGAGCATGCTGAAGCTGTTGAACCCAAGTGTCACTGTTAATGCATGTGCTAGGAAGCCAGGAAAGGAACTGAGCAAGTCTTCCAAGCTGCAGATTTGATTGACTTAACTGCTTCTTTTCTTAAGCAGGAATTTCTCTGTTGTAAAGATCTGGCCTTTCTCCCTAACCAGATTTACTCTTTGGCTTTAGTTTCATTGCTTGTCTCTGCCTCATTCCTTTGTTCTCAGAAATGTTAGCATTTGTCCTCCCTGGAAATCACCATGATCCTGACAGGCTGATGGCCTGTTGTCCCTCATTAAGGGAGGCATCGACTCCCAGGGTTTGCTGCTTGCTTTTTTAAGACTTTCCCTGGGAACTGGGCACTCCTTGCTCTGGTTAAAATTCAAACGAGTGATTACTGGCCTCAGACAAAGTCTCCCCACTTGCCTGGACAAGTCACTGGTGGAGCAGAGACAGCTGCATTGGATATGTAGCGGTTCAAGGCATGCAATGCTTTTTTTCCTTGGCATATTAAAGTACAGCTTATCCAGATTTACTGTAACACTCCAGAGTTTGAGCTGGGGCACCTGATTTAATCCCCCACATTTGAGGTTGAGTACCCCAAGGTATGTAAGTGCAACACTTGGACAGCAGCAAATACCTGCTCAGCCAATTCTTGCCCAAGTATGGAAGTTTTTGCCAGTGGAGGTGTGCAAAGGCAAGAAGGAATCCTGAGATCCTGTGCAACTGTGAGTTTAGGCTGTGCACCATGAACCAGATTCTCCAGTGTCCAGGGGACTACTTCAGTTATTGGCTACAGGGGCAATTCTTTAATATTTCTTCTCACTTCTTCCCTAAGTGACATCCTAGATAGCTCCCTGCCTTCAAGTGGCCAAAAATATGCTTCAGAGTTAGTTCAATGTGTGTGCATTAGTGCCCTTTCTGTCTTGGAGGAGGCTCCAGGATGAAAGCACAGCTGGCGAGTGGGGACCTAACACTTGTTTCCCTCTCTCCCACCATAGGAAAAAGACCTCAACATGGTGGAGTACAGTTGCTGGCTGTCTCTCTGTGGGGAGCCCCTTGTTTTTCCGCTCAGGGGCACAGGAATTTGGAGAACCAGGATGGTGGAAACTGGTTCATAACAAACCCCCAACAATGAAACCTGAAGGAGAGAAGCTGTCTGCATCTGCCCTAAAGGCAAAAGGTAACTCTGTCCCTGATGGTGTGTAGGTTCCTGGCTGCTCCAGAACTGGAAGCCATGAGAAAAGTCTGGTTAAAACCATGTGTTTGTGTGCATGGACAATTTCTTAGTTTAGTTCTGATGTAAGGGTTGACTCAAGAGAACTATGGTGTATATACTGTAGTGTGAGAAGCCTGTTGTATTTTATTACCTTTTTGCATTGTGCTAACTGATTTAAAGGGTTTTGAGGTTTGTGCAGAGTGTTTTGTGTTGTTCTCTTTTATCTGAAATCCCCAGTTTCTCTACTTCTCTTTACCCTGGGGAATGTCTTTTGACTTCTGTCACTAGATGCAAGTTCTCCTCTGTGTAGAGGAACAAGATTGGGGCTTTAATGAGGATTTAGTTGTGCATTGCCTTAATGCTGCGTGTCTGAGTGAATTTCTTGTACATATTGAAAATATATCTTTTAAGACATGTGGTCAGTGTGTTTTTCTGTATGTATCCAGTGACTGCAGCAGCTCAGTGTCTGTTAGAATAAGTGAACTACTTTTTTAGCAGCTTCAAAGCCACCTCTGGATCCCATCATTACCGTGGAAGGACTCCGAAAGCGGGTAAGCCGCAATCCAGTTGAATCAGCCATGGAGCTGAAGGAGAAGAGATCTCGCACTCAGGAAGCCAAGGATATTCGGAGAGCCCAGAAGGAGGCAGCCGGCTTCTTGGACCGGAGTACTTCCTCCACTCCTGTTAAATTCACCAGTCGCTGCCGCCGCCCCGATATTGTCCTTGAGAAAGGAGAGGTGATTGACTTCTCCTCCTTGAGCTCCTCAGATCGCACACCTTTGACAAGCCCTTCTCCTTCCCCATCACTGGACTTCTCTGCTCCTGGCACTCCAGCCTCACATTCAGCTACTCCCAGCCTTCTCTCGGAAGCAGATCTCATCCCAGATGTCATGCCACCACAGGCTCTGTTTCACGGTAAGAAGCACTATGTTTTTTGTTTAGTAATGAACCACATGTAGTTTTCGAGGAATTTCTCCCAATGAACTGCAGGAACTTTTCAAGATAACATGGGAAGTAACTGGTAATATTGTTTATCTTAATTGAGTGTGAGAATTGACTAGTTTTCCATTGTTGTATCATCAGCTTCTAAGGCCAGAAGAAACCCTCATTATTGTTTTCTGAGGGATCCTGAATAAATAGTGGGTAGATTTCACATAGCAACTGCTGCACCACTCAGGATAAGCTTTTCACTGCAACACAGATAACACTGTTAGATAGCAACTCTAGTTTTGCCTCAAATGTTTTTAACAGGAGAAATTTTATTCTCATGCCAACGTCCCAGTAGATTTATAAGTTCGAGCATCTTGATTAAGAGATGCTGAATTTGGGTCAGATTGCAAAGCAGTGATGCAGGCTGAATGCTGTTAGTTCCTTAAGGAGCCAGACCAAAATACTTCTGGATGGCAGGAAAAATAGGTTCTGTAGAGGAACAGAACTTATTCAGGATATGCTAGCTGAATATACAGCTCACCAGATTGACTATTTGATCCCTAGTCTTCAGGAATTTTCAGCAGCTTAACGTTCGTTGAAGAGCGTGAGCTTGCAGCTCAGGAAGGGGCTCTGTTTTCAGATGCTAAACTACAAGACACTTTAGGAACAGGATTGACTGTGTCCTAAAATTGGACTCTTAATAGTGTCTCCTGTCCAAAATCAGGAGATCCAGAAGTATATAGAAATGAAGTGTATTGGGTAAACCCACGTTGTTTATCCTTAGCAGAAGAGTCCTGTGACAACATTTTTTGAAATGGAGCTTTGTTGTTTAACTTTTTTTTTCTCCCTGGATAATTTTGATCTGCTCAACAGATGATGAGGAAATGGAAGGAGATGGAGTCATAGATCCAGGAATAGAGTATGTACCCCCTCCCAGTGGGACAGCCAGTGCTGGCACTCTGATAGCAAGTAGAAAAAAAGTGAAGACAGCTGAGCAGATCAAGCAAGAGGTGGAGAGTGAGGAAGAAAAAACAGAACGGATAGAAGGTGACAGTGAAGATCCTGAAGAGTCAAACACATTGTTGAAGGTGAGGGGACGAGACAAAAGAAAGCCACAGCTGGAGAAGGATGCTAAACCTAGAGCTCCCAAGCATACCTCTGTTAGTATCTATGAGGAAAAGCTGCTGCTGAAGAGACTGGAAGCCTGTCCCAATGCTGTGAGCATGACCCCAGAGGCCCGGAGGCTGAGGCGCAAGCTGTTAGTCAGGCAGGCCAAGAGGGAAAGAGGACTGCCACTCTTTGACTTGGACCAAGTTGTGAATGCTGCACTGCTCTTGGTTGATGGGATTTATGGAGCCAAAGAAGGAGGTGTTTCCAGGTCCCCAGTAGGGCAAGCAACATACAGAACTACTAGCCAGGACTTCAGGATCTTGGATAGATACCAGGTGGGTGTTTCCAAATCTGAGTGAGCACTGGCTATTCTAAAGATTTTGCTACAGACAGCAGTGTCACACTGAGGTTATCTGATTCCCAAAATAAAAAGGATTATGTGAACAAGACTCATTTTGACTTGGGGCTGTGTCCTCACCAATGCTATCCTAAGCCCCTTCCTTCCTGAGACATGCTTGTACAGCACAAATGTCTATCAGTGTCAGTCGGCACCACAAATGTTGATGTATTTGTACTCCAGCCCTGCTCAAATGCTGATGGTGGAGGTCTGGAAGTACCCAAACAGGTGAATGCTCTATAAAGTACGTAGGAGGGAGATAACTTCCAGTGCTTTTCTGAGTGATGAGGGCAGCTCATAGGTTTGGGCACTAAATCTAAGAGTGCACAGCAGAGTCCACAGAGGTGGGACCATTGTGGTCCAGTTCATCCTGTCACAATGAAAGGCCCTTATTCTGCATCCATTGATACAATTCCCCTGTGTTAAATCTTCCTGAAATGTTCTGCATTTTTCTGTACATATAGACAATGCTGCCTGCCATGAAGGGATATCGACAGCAGACAACAAAGTTTCTGTATCGACTGGTAGGCTCAGAAGACCTGCTGACAGACCACAGTGTCGTTAGCCCTTACACGTCCCGTGTCCTGAAACCCTACATCAGGTACAGATGATCAGAGGTTGAGTTTGCTCTTGGCTTGTGTACCGACGGCCCACCGAGAGGACACCTTCCCTGGGCGGTGCTCCCCGCACCTCCTCAAAGTACAACCCAGTAACCCCATGGTAACTATGGTAACCCCAAAAGGATAGTTTTACTTAGCTGAGTAGTTAAACTGATGACATCCGGAAGGGTAATCTCCAAGAGGGAGCAGGGCAGAGGCAGAATTGCTGTAGTCATTCAGTGCAAGTTACTGTTGGGTCAGAACCATGGTTTCCTCACTCCTGCTGTAAGGGGAAGCTGGCTGGGCATGCTGTGGATCTGGGAAGTGTCCTGGCCTCTGACACAAGGGTGTTTTTCCTGAGCTGGGTGTTGTTTTCCCACATGAATGCAAGACTGCTCTTTTTTTTGAAACTGAGCACGTCAGAAAATATTTCATGGTCGGTACCCATTCAGCTGCAGTGGCAGTTACTGCTGCTTATTCACTTTTTGTGTTTGCTTTTCATTTTCCTGGCAGGCGTGATTATGAGACAAAGCCCCCAAAACTCAGGCTGCTGGCAGAAATCCAGGCATATCCACACAGAAATGATCTCAACTGGAAGGCTGAGCCAGAAGCACCCATTGATTACTGCTATGTTCGCCCTAATCACATCCCCACTATAAATTCCATGTGTCATGAATTCTTCTGGCCTGGTAAGATTCCTTCAGTGCTTGGTTTTCTAAGAAGGAAGTGGTTTTGTTCAGAAAAAAACATTCTTGGGCCAAATTTTTCTTCAGCTGGTTCTGGCTCGGTTCTTAGAAAACCATTATCAGATGTCACAGGAATGCATCTGAGATGGAGATGGGTTTGGTGTCTTTGTGTCTTGAAATCATGTAGAACTGGGCAATTAGGCCCCAATTAGCACAGCATTTACAGAAATAGGTGCCAATAGAAGTAGTCTAGACTAGTCTAGGAGTTAACTAAATTTAAGCATCCAGTGAAACATTTTTCAGAATCAGGGGCTGAAGTAAACACTTTTACTGTTCATTAGCTTTGTAAGAAAGTTTCTTCCTAGCAGCCATAAGCTGGATATGTTGGAGTGAAAGTTGGGAAGCCATATGAGGAGTGGCTGAGGTCACTTGGTTTGTTCAGCCTGGAGAAGAGGAGACTGAGGAGAGACCTCATCATGGCTTTCTTACAAGGGGAAGCTGGAGGGGCAGGCAATTATCTCTTCCCTCTGGTGACCAGGGACAGGACCCAAGGGAATGGCATGAAGCTGAGTCAGGGGAGGTTTACGTTGGATATCAGGAAAAGGTCCTTCACCCAGAGGGTGGTTGGGCATTGAACAGGCTCCCCAGGGAAGTGGTCACAGCACCAAGCCAGACAGAGTTCAAGAAGCGTTTGGACAATGCTCTCAGGCACATGGTGTGACTCTTGGGGTTGTCCTGAGCAGGGCCAGGAGTTGGACTTGATGATCCTTGTGGGTCCCTTCCAACTCAGGGTATTCTGTGCTTCTGTGAATTGCATTTACAACTGCAGGCTCTGCTGTGATGTCCTTAATTTCTTCAAGCCTCAGTATGTACTGTGTTTGAATTTTTATGTGTCATTTCTTGAACTGTCGGCTCTCTGGGACAGTGGCTGCCCTTTAGGGGGGTTGTCATGAGGCTGCAGTCTTCAATTCTTCTGAAATAATGATAGGGATGTTCATCTACTGCATGGATCAGCTTCTGATCAGCAAAGAATGCAGCAGACTAATTTGGAAAGGCCCAGTACAAACAGTACACACCTTTATTCCAAGTAACTGTTTGTTTTATGTTTTGATTTGCAGATAGTGATTCAGCAGGGTTTGTGGTTCAGCAGTGCTCATATACTGCTGTCAGGATCAGGGCTTTATGTGCTGCTCGTTGTCCAAACTGTACAATTCAGGGCCTTGCACACCTTTCTTTTCACAAACTCTTTCAGAGCTCATGAGAAATACTTGCAATCCCAACAGAGACTGAACCTCTTTGTCATAGTCTCTCCTCTCCTGATAGTGCATTTGAAGTTCTGGCCAAGTTGTGTTGCACCTTCATTAAGTTCTTCAGATCTCACCCTGTTTTATTTAACATAAGGAGCGTGGGTGACTGTGAACTGCTCATCATTAAATCAGAAAGCTGACACTCCCATCAGTCTCCAAACAGGAATCAAAATCTCTTCTATGGTGAAGAATTTCTGAGGCCACGATATGATTATTGCACCCTGGTTCTGTTTTAGCAAGAGAGGTGAGGAGTTGCTGCTTCAGGAGGTAAAGCCCAGTGTCTTTGTGGTTGGAAAGGGTTTAGCTTTCCAGTGGGCTGGTACAACCTGGGGGGCAGGTGGAGATATGCAGCTGGGTGAGCCTTGTTAAACTAGCACTGCTGTTTAGAGAAACACCTGTAATTCTGCCTAAGTTTAGGCATCCGGAGCACGTGGGCTCCAGGGATCATCAGAGACTGACATCTTAAGTGTGCTAAGTTGCCTAATAACAATGCTCTCATTGACTGAATTCATAAGATCTAGGCATTTCACCATGTGGGGTGAGCCCAGGCTTTAGTTCTACCCCTCCAAATCATTCAAGTCAGAGCCCTTTTTGCTTCTCACAAGGCAGAAACAAGTTTTCAGGTAGTAACCACAAACGCGTTGTTGCGAAGCAAGATTCGCCCTCGTTGTCTCTTACAGTATCTTGTGCCTTCATGCCCTAATGGGAACTAACTCCTGAGCAGACAAGTGGTAAACCATCATGAGCTAAGCCTCTTCCTACGGGAATAACTGTGTGCTGGGGGGACGGCACCGTTTCATAGACGCCAGTGCTCAAGGCAAGGTAGCGTTCCTGTACAGACACGCTGTAAGGCACTCCACAGGCAGTTGCAGCCTTGAGATAATTAACACAGCTCCCTATTGTCAATCGATTCCTCCCACGTCTTGCTCCACCCAGCGTACTATCAAGCAAGACAGTAATTCCCCCACTTAATTTGTGCGCGGGGCCTTATGAAGTCGTGCATCTCATCAAGAGTGGTTACTGGAAAACATACTCTGCTATTTTGTTACCCCACGTTCCAAGTATATTTGCAATTGCCAACCTGAGGCTGAAACTATTTTTGGCACATCTCCACTATGTCTTGCATCTTGTTTAGGGTCTGTCCACTCAAATTACCAAGCAATCAGTCTTCAGTGTCTTGAACTGTAGCGCTTGACGCTAAAATGCTGTGTGGATGCTCTAGGAATGCAGCAGCAGTGTGATTAGGCAAGGTAACAAACTCCACTCAGAAGTCACCAGCCTCGGGTGTTTGTGTCCAGCCTCTGACTCACAGAAGCACCACTGCCTGAGAGGCTGCTTCGTGCCCCAGATTGGAGAATTCACAGGCTAAAAGCAAATGTTTTGATAGCCTTGAAAGCTGTGGTCAGGTTCACAGTGCAGCTCTACAAACAGCTGAGTATGTACAAGAGGAAGGAGTAGGAGCTCAAGGCAAGGTGGAGAAAAGAGATAGGAACCATAGGTAATGCTATGAAAGTTGAAGGCCAGTTTCGTGTGTGCTGCCTCCAAAGAGAGCGAGTTTTAAGTTTTAGTTTCATCCTTAAGTCATTTGAAAGGAAATTAGCTTTGTTACTTTCTCCATACAAGATTCACTGCTAGTAATCAGGTCTTATTTTGTCCCTGTTTTGTTGAATCATCTCCTTTTACCCAACATACTTACCTAGCAGGGGAGACACCATGATCAGGCAGCTGGTTTTCCCAAGGCAAGGTTCATCCCCTGCACTCTGGGTGTCCCGACCCCTGTGATTTTCCAAAACACAGGAAATTTGAGTGCATGATTTGTACTAGTGGAGGACTGTTCTGGCAGGAGCCTTGGACCAGATGATCTCCAGAGGTCCCTTCTGATGCCAACCATTCTGTGATCTCTTTAATATGATATTAAAGAGCTTTGAAATAAAGGTAAAAGGAAGGGATCAAGTGAATGTTTCTGAAAATCCTTAAACCCTGGAATTTCCATGCAAGTGGTTTGTAATGTTTTCAACTGCTGTTTCTCCCTTTCTCCACAGGAATAGATTTGTCAGAATGCCTGCAGTATCCAGACTTCAGTGTTGTTGTCCTTTACAAGAAAGTAATCATCGCCTTTGGCTTTATGGTGCCAGATGTGAAGTACAATGAAGCTTACATCTCTTTTCTCTTAGTTCACCCTGAGTGGAGAAGAGCTGGGATTGCAACCTTCATGATCTACCATCTTATCCAGGTAATCAAACGGTACCATGATTCTGCCAGAGAACTAGCTCTCCCTTCTTCCTTGTGTGCACACATGCAAGTATTAGAGAGTAAGAAGTGTTGTGTTCTTACCTTCTGGCTCTTTCTCTTTGCTCTTTCTCTGCTTACACTCTCTTGCACAGATTGTCAGCAGCCAGTTTGAATAGTTATGGGGGAAATAGCTTCTACAACAGAAGCTAAAATGTATTTAGAACAGCCATACTGGTCAGGTCCTCAGAATTAGCCAGATGCTGTACACTTTGACTGGCTTGGGATTAACTTGGTGTTCTTCACTGGTCAATAGTTCACGTAAAAGTAATACTGTAAATTTGGGGTTTAAAGGAGAAATTGAGATAATAGCGGGCAGGTTCAGTTAGAATCTATTGCCGCTTTCTTGGCTACACTTGGAGGTTTATTCCGTGACCAGGGCTGTTGCATTAAATCAGTTGCTGATCTTAATAATTCACTTTGACTTTTAATACTTTGGTTCAAATACAGCTGAGTTGAAAACAAAGAGTATGTGCAACCTCATTCACTTTGTTCAAACTAGCTTGTTCAAACTGGGCCTTCTTGCACAGAAACACGTGGGAAAATGAATCTGAGCTAACTAAATGGGTGGTATTAAATGAAATAATTCAATTAAATAAATAATGAAATAATTTTTGAATCAGTACTGTTATTTAAGTGGCCTTAACTCCATTTACTTTCTTGAATTTAACTGCAGGAAAGCCAGCTTAATTTTGAGTAAGGATGCAGATATATATCCTTTTCATAGCCCATCTGTACCTCTTGTAGACCCACAGTTTTACCACTTCCTGAACTCTCATGGCAGAGCTGCCAATGGGAAACACTTCTTAACTTGTTTTAGTCAAGATGAGCTGCACTAATAAAACTCATCATTGAAAATGTTTTTTCTCTTATTTGTTTGGCTGAAGAAAGGTAGGGAGTGCTGGCAGAGCCTTAGGAATAGTGATCTGTGCTTTGTAAAAGCAGTTTTCACTGAGGGTAGCTCCTCTGGATCATCCAAGGGTAACTCTTCTACCTGCATAGTGCTCTGCAGTGTCCACCTCTTTTCTCTATATGTTGACACAGGCCACTAACCAATATACTTTAAATTCACTCCTTGCATTTCCCAAGCATCTCTGTGTGTTGAAGTAGATTGCTCTCAGTGGTACTCTGTTGATGTGAGATGTCAACACCCAGTGAGAACAGGTGGGATGTGCCAAGGTTTGCAGGGATCCAGCAGGTGGACTGTCTCTCCAGCAGAGTTGGGATGCATTGGCAAGTTAGCTGTAGAAAATCCTTACACCTTTTTTTGTAGGATGTATCACAGCAAATTAACCTGAACCTGCTTGCAGGTAGACTAGCATAAAATTATTGAGCTTAGGAAAGCCAAGCAGATTTGAGGTTAATTTGCTCACCAGCAGTGAGAGATCAGCACTGTATGTTTGGCTCACATTAGATTTATTTTTCCATTGCTGACATTTTGTCAGTGGTGGGAGGCATTTAGCTATGAAGGAGATTAAATGGTGGTTGTGACCTGTTCCTCAGTCAGCAGATTGTAGGTGCTGCTTCGCAGCCTGCTTGGGCTTGGGGTCTACTCTCTATAGCTTCATACACTGTTCAGATTAAGAGCAGTTCCCTGACTTTTGGATCAATGGGCTGAGGTTGGGGATGAATTCTTGAGAAAAGCATAACCTAACAGTAAATGTTTTGATGCAAATGGTGGTGACTGGTTTGCTCTCAGAAGTTACCCTCTAATGCATCTGCCCAGAGGAGCAAACTGCATTTTCTTAATGATCTCATTCAAACTTCCTTTTCCCCCAAAAACCTGCTGCAAATTATTTCTTTTTTTCCTTCCCTCCTTAAATCCCCTGTGAGAGCTTTACCTTTGAATGTTCCTCCTTGGAAATTTTCTAAAGGATTTTACTGTTCCTGCTTACAGTTACAATACATTCAGTATACATAGAATGCTATTAGAACATTTGATGAAAGCAGAAAAAAATTACTTCGGCATCTTTATCGGTGTTGCCGGTTAAAATAATTTGGGATCTTTAAGGTAACTTCAGCTGTGCTATTTGCTGTCTGGACTGGATTCCTGCCTTCTCAGTAGGTGGAGTGCTGTGCCCTGAAGGATGGGAGAGGAGCTGGGTGGGATAGACAGGAATTCCAGTGCGACAGCCCAGAGGTGCCCTAGGGCTGCTCCAGTGGTCACAGGGAGCTCAGCTCTGTTTGCTGATGAGGAGTGCAGCAAGGTGCCTGATCCTCTGGCAGGTTTTGTCTTTTCTTCAGGCTGCTGTTAAGTATCTGAGATCAGTGCTGTACACTGAGATTATTTTTATTTAACAATTACTTTAGTAATTGGCAATGGAAAGATGACAAATTATAATCCCAAACCTTTGTCAGAGAGTCCGTGTTTCCCAGAAACAAAGGCTTGGAGGAACAGCAGCGTTCCCTTTGCCTTTGCTCTTGATATGTGTGGTAATTTCTGTGTCTGGGCCTCCAGTTTTTCTCGCATTTCCTCAGTAACTTGAATACCTGAACTGATGAGTCTCCTCACCTCCGCATTCCCCCAGAGGCTGTCTCATTCTCTCACTGTGATACCTTCTTTTTTTCCTTCCCTCCTTCCCTTGGCAGACCTGCATGGGCAAAGACGTAACTCTTCACGTCTCTGCAAGCAACCCTGCTATGCTGCTCTACCAGAAGTTTGGATTTAAGACTGAGGAATACGTTTTGGATTTTTATGACAAGTATTACCCCTTGGACAGCAAGGAGTGTAAGCACGCGTTCTTTCTCAGGCTGCGGCGCTGATCTGTCAGAGCTGTCTGGGGATCTCTGGAAAGCCCGATCTGCCAAAAAAACAACTACCACAGCTTTCAGTGGAGGATGTTGGCTGTCACGTGAGAGCTGGAACCAGACCATGGTGTTTATCCCTGGGACTTTGGATTTCAACAGTGCTGTGTTGTTGCTGTGCTGAAACTGCAATCCAAGAGGATTGATTCCTGTGCTCCCAAGGGCAGAGGCCTGAAAATGCCAGCTGGGATACACTGAAACCAGTGGAAGACCGAAATTCTTTATGGGGAATTTTCCTGGCACTGTTACTTTGAAGAGCCTCATTGACAAACAAGCAAAAAAATATTTGTCACTTCAGAGGAGCCCCATGGATTTCAAATTTTGAAACCTGTCAACAAAAAAGCTACAGGTTTTTAATTTCTTATTTTGTTTATGAATAAAAATGAACCTCTAAACTTAAACCATTCAATGTTTCTGTAATTTGATTGCTTTGCTAGGAACCATGTCTTGAATCCCTGAAGAGAAATGAGATATTGGTGCATGTAGCTGGACACTAACTTTAAGAAAGCTCTACATGTGCCAAAACAGTAGTACTGGAACCATGTTTTAGGAATAGTAAAGAGTGTGTGAATTCATGTGATTCCAAATAGAAGGCTCAGAGGAGACACTTTTCTTCTGCTCCTTCCCTGCTGCCTTCCTTTTCCCTTGTTGACCCTGTGCTCAGTGTGAAGTTCTTGCAGTGCACAGTATTTTGTGTTCAGGAACAAGGTGTCATGTGGGTTTGTATCTAGGCAAGATAGGACACCATACCTGCCAAATCAGCCCTTTGAAATCTTACAACCTCTCTGCCGGTTGTTGGTGCTGGCAGAGTTGTTGGCACACCTCTAACCATAGAGCTGGCCTTGCAGGCTCCAGCATCCACCTCCTTCTGCTAAAGGCACTCTGGATAGAAGGAACTCAGAAAAGTCAGTGGTGATGTTTGAAATGCAGGCTGATTTGTAGAAGCAATCTGCTTGCAGCTTGGAGGGAGGAGGTAGGCCAGATCCAGTTCTTGGAAGCACCTAGGCTGTCATTTCATGGTTCTAAGTATAAGTAAAAAGGAGAGCAAAGAATAAATAGAAATAGCCTAGAACTAAAGAAAATACAAACCCTAAATGGTTTCTCTGGTAGTGGGCTCTTCTCCTTCAGAGAGAAGCAGTTTAGTGGCTTTTCTCTCCCTGACTTTCACTGCAGATGAACAGAAAGCAGCACTGACCAAAGGTCAGCCTGTGCATTTTAACTACAGATCACATCCACTGTGATGTTCCTTTCACATCAAGCCCACAAAGAACTACGCACCAAATGCGACTTCTTTGTTTTTTATCCACTGTGTGTACCTGTTGGCTACATGGCCATAGTAGAAGTTGCCTTAACAGAGACTCATTTTGTAACAGAAAAGGCACACAAAATATGTTTTTGTGTACTCAGTGCACATCATAACCAACACGAAAACAGCGGTAGTGGGAGGGAAAAACGGGCCATCCGAGGGTTGTGTGCCCTGACATTCATGCGCATTTCTGGCTGCTTTATGACTACATGAAAGTTTTCGATGTTATTGATGTTACGAGTTAGCTGTACTTGGAAAGAAAAAAAATACCTGTCTTTATGAATGAATTAAAGCCCTTCCCTTGGAAAAGCCTACTTGTGGTTGTGCTGTTTGTTAAGCTGTCTCTCCATCATATTTCATTGAAATCTAGTAAGTAAAGTAATGGCCCGTCTTCGCGAACAAAGAGCCGGGGAAGGTCCTTACCCGCATATGCAGATAAGGCCTTCGAGCCTG
>JAWWES010000115.1:10169917-10183417 GCA_035583135.1 Lophotriccus pileatus
TCCCTGACCAGGAATCAAACCTGGGTCTCAGCGGTAACAGCGCTGCGTCTTAACCACTAGACCACCGGGGGCTCCCATTGAAATCTAGCAAACTCAGATATGGCAGACAGAGGATGTGTGTGGGCAGCTGACCAAGCAGGAAACTCCTTATTTCCCCACTGGACAGCCGCACAGAAGCCACACACATGCAGGCCTTAGCAGGCTGTTCCTTTCCAGCCAGAATTGGGAGATATAAGGTAGTCTGAAGAAGATGATCAGTTCTGCATTGCATTCTCAAAGGTGACCATGAAGATATTGAGGACCTGCTTGCTCTGTGCTTATGTCTCTGTGGCTTTGTCCGTCAAAGGGACAATGCCAAGGGAAGAGGGTGTTATAACAGACCTGGGACACCTGCTGTGCTGCAGACAGGTCTTATCCAGGTGCTTCATTTACTCACAGATCCTCAAAGGCAATGATTAAATGCCTTTGAGCCTTTGCACCTCAGCTGTTTTTCAGGAAGACTGGTAACAATAAGCTCAGTAAAGCTTGCAGGGAATGGAGATCAGTGTTGCTGTTTTGCTTTTTTCTTGCTAATTTGCCCATATTTCTGTGAAAATTAGCCAGTTAACAGCTGTACTTATATCCCACACTCTCAGGACTGTAAGCTTAAGTTTTGATCCCTTGGTGTTATCGTCTGTGCTTTTCTACACTGTACACCCTGTTCATTTGTGCTGCCTGTGGAAATGTAGTGTGCCTTTGAGTTGCTTACTGTGAGATCCTTCCCTGATGATCCTAATGGCTTTGGTGGGTACAAGTGTGGCTGACTCAAGCATCACTTCACTGATGGTTTGGGTAAAGGTGAACAGCCATGACCCAAGAACTTCCTGACTTGCAAAGAGATCACAGCAAACCAGCTCTGAAGGACAGTGGTGAAAACTGCACTATCTGTGTATTATTTTCTCTTGGCAACTCAAGCTGTTTGTAGGAAACATTTGCTTGTATTCTTCTGGCTGTAGGGGTGAGCACGGAGGCACTGTTGGGTGAGCAGGAATTCACGCTCAATTTCAGCAAGTGTCTCCCAAGAACAGGAGGCTGAGGCCAGCATCCTGACAGGCACTGTGTGAAGTCAGGTGTGCAATCTGATAACCTGAGGAAATGCACCAGGGGCTGCCAAGGAGCTCTACTTGTCTACACTAGGTCAGCACCAGAATTTGGCAGTCTTTGCAATAGCTATGAAATAGCTGCTGCAGATTGATCTCTCTTTTGTGACTGCATAGGGATCACTTCCAGCGTCCTCTCAAGATAACGTTTCCTCCCCATAATGAGAAGTTTAAAGGCCAGTGCTTGAATAGCCATGGCTTTCTCTGCCAGGATGAGGCTCTTAGCCCTCTGCCTCCCTCGTTGTGCCTTGGAAACCAGGGTGATTGGTTACCTTAGCTATGATTAGAGCCAGCATCCACCCTGTTTTATGACACGATTACTCCACGCTTCCCTGAGCTGTGCAGTGACTGTAGCAGCAAATAGAGTTGCCAAACACAGCTCAGTTTAACGGAACAAAGTTTTCCTGGAGGATAAAGGTGGAACCTCACCTTCCGAAAAGGGCAGAAAAGCCCAAGCATTTCCATGGCCTTGTCTGAGCTTTGATACTTCACGACACAGGAAGCAGCCTGCTGTAGTCACCTTCTTGTGCCTGTTCATCTGCTGTAGCTGAGCCGGGTAAATACTCAGATCATTCTGCACAGGAGTTATTGATTTTGTAGAAATAATACTTTGCAGCTTACTTTGAAAGGAGAACTCCTTAGAGTCCTGATGTTGCACACGAGTCAAATGCTTCTTTTCAGATTTCAGATCCAGGCTGGGGTTGAAACAAAAGTGCTTGGTCCATTCATTGCCACCTATAGTGTGAGGATGTGCCGCTTCGCAGACCTGCCTGCTTATGATGATAACCTCTTAGTGAGTGGTTGAGCTAAGCCATCTTTATCACTTGTCTCTGGCAACCTGGTCCGCAGATTTGCTTCCCTCTAGCCCTTCCGTTATTTCTGGAGGCGACGCTGAGCAAACATTGCCTGCTGCATCAGACAGCGCAGGAATCTGAGCTTCCGCTGCGGTGACGGAGGAGTAGCCAGGTCGTCCCTGAAAAACCAGCGAGACAAGAGTGCTCCGTCCTACTTTCTTCTGCAGACAGGCAGCGTTAGCCAGGCAGGGACAGTCAGCTCAGCCGCTCCCGCTGTCTGCGAGAGTGGAAGGGCGGCTGCCTGAGGCAGGAATAAGCAGCCATTGTCGCGGAGGAGCGGGAGCATCCCTGAGCGGGTTTTGCCTCAACAGGAGGCGAGAGCAATCCTGCTATGCTTCTCCACCAGCTCTGTCAGCACAGAAACCCGTGGCACCTTCCTAGGGGTGTAATTAAAAAAAAAAAAAAAAAAAAAAAAAGTCGATCTGGCAAACTCATCATTCTTTCCCCTTGGATTTGTGCTGGGGGTTTTAAGAAAACCCTACAGGACAACAAAGCTCTCGGTCTCCTACGGATCCCCGAGGCCGCCGCCTGCGGGCCGCAGCACCGCCCACTCCCGCCCTGCCCCGCGCCCGCCGCCGTTTGAACGGGGACATGGCGGCCGGCGCGGGGCCGGCGGCGCTGCCCGAGGAATGGCGGCTCTACCTCGTCTCCTCCCGAGCCGCCACCTTCCGCAACTGGCCCTTCACCGAGGGCTGCGCCTGCACGCCCGAGCGGGTGAGCCGGGAGCGGGGGGAGCGGGGCTGAGGGAGCGGGGCCGGCCGGGCGGGCGCTGACGGGACTTTCCCGCCCTCCTTGTGCCCGCAGATGGCGGCGGCGGGTTTCGTGCACTGCCCCAGCGAGAACAGCCCCGACGTGGCGCAGTGCGTCTTCTGCCTCAAGGAGCTGGAGGGGTGGGAGCCTGACGACGACCCGCTGTGAGTACAGGGTGGTTTCCCTGGCCCCCTCCCCGACCGGCACCGCTCCCGATGGCGGCTCCGCTCCGGCAGCGGGAACCTCTGCTGTCCGTCGGGGTGCTCGGCGGGGGAGGACAGCTGCGTGTGGCTTGTTGGGAGCTACTGTGTTCTATTTTCTCTTTCCCCCCCGCCTCTTTTCAGGGAGGAACACAAAAAGCACTCTGCGGGCTGTGCTTTTCTTTCCCTTCAGAAAGAGCCTGCTAGCCTGACACTACAGGAGTTCCTGAAGCTGGACAAAATGCGAATAATAAAGGCAATTGTACGTACACAGAGACCGCAATCTGTCCCCAACCCCCTGTGATGTTGGAAGAGTTACTTAGTTTCTAGTCTTGGGATTGTTTAGCTGGACTCCTTGTTCCTTACCGCAGCGCTGCCAAAGTGCTTTGCTGCTTCCAGACTGGGGCTGGATGAGGTGGTGTGCCCATTCCTGGTCCTCAGTCTCTGCTCTATGCGAGATGTAGCCTGATTTCCCCTTGAAGCTCGACGATACTCCGTTTAGTGGTAAGACAGTAACATATTATTTTTACTTTCTGCAGAAAAAAGAGATTTCTCAGAAGATGACCGAGGTTGAAGATGCAGCCAAGAGCACGCGTTCTAAAATAAAGAATCTGGCCTAGGCTGCTGCAGCTTCACACTTGCTAGTGACATCTTTCTTGTACATGTACTGTGGCCACTGTGACTGAATGGCCGTGTTTCCCGAGGCTGTTTCCAGACTGGCTGTTTCTGAGAAGCAAACTTGAATTCCTCTTCACTCACCTGAGTCTGTCTAGGAAGTACCTGGGGTTTGATATATTGCATACATAATCTTTTGCTGCAGCGATTCTCCTCATCTTCCTGTTGGTTTTATTAAAGATTACTACTTGTAGGTTTACTTGTTCTCTTATTTTTTATTGTTATTTTTTAAACCCAGCTGTTTAGAGATATTGCTGTATTGTAGAGATCCTGTTAGCTCAGGTGCTAAAACATATTTTTGGCAAGAATTGACAGGCATTTCCATTTTTGTACTGAATATACCAATGCTTTTGGGTATTTTGTGACATGAAAAGGGGAAGGATTTTTAAAAATCCTTCAGGGATTTAGGATTGTGGCTAATAACATTGAATTATACCAAATCTTAGTGTGTCTGGTATCCTTGTAAACTTCTGTTTGTAGTTGGCTGCTGCCTCGTGCTGATGCATGTATAGGTAAAAGTTGAAGGCAGAACAGCAAAGTCGTTTTACTCAATTTTCTGGAGGAAAGAAATCTGACCTTTAATGCAGTGGTCTGCGCTGAATGCAGTTTTAACATCAAAAGGGAAAATCAGATCATCAATTACAGCCAGCAGTGCTGTTGCCCAAGTGTCAAACTTTTTTAAAGCAGCATTCATCAGGCATTAAAGACATTTCAAAGACATTCAAATTTATTTGTGCCTGGGAAGGTTTGGTTTGATCCTTTCTTTGCACAAGTTTGGAAAGGAAAAGAAATTTACAAAACAGTGCAGTCAGTGAGGAACTGTGCTCTGAACTGCTGGAAAGGAATGGCGGGATCTTGGAGAAAATACTTGACTGTTACAGGGCCCAATCAGATTGTACAGGGTTGTGAATTTTGTGACAGAACTGAACATACATGATTAGGTGCTCCCAAAGTCAAAGAATCTCCAGTTCTATTTTGGGAAAAAGGTGGTTGTAATAACACGTTGATGAGACCAGTGTTCCTGAGTTTCATAAGCTTGTCCAATGTTCTCTGTCCAACCTTACTTGGAACAATGAAATAACCTCATTATTTCCAGTTGTAACAGCCAAATCGTATGCCGATTGCCCATCTGCATTCTTCTTTTGTGTATCTGCATTGCAGCTGTAAATAAAGAACAGATTGGTTTAAAACACTTAAATTCATTGCAAGTTACTGGACTTTGTGAAGTAGCTTGTAGGTAAATGTTGATGCGGAATAATTTCAGAATTTCTGGGTGCCTCTTCCTGCAGGGACACAGCTGTGTGATAAGACCACTGAGCCTCAGACAGGCTCTGGCCCTTCAATGGTGCCAATTAGGTCTGTGCAGGCAGGCTGTGGTAGCCTGTGGCTGAGCTTGAAACCCAGCTACAGTACATACCATAACAGGACTCTGATGCACTCCTCTCCCTGTGATCCAAGCAGAACTGCCTCATGGAGAGCTGTGTTGTTGTGCCTGCATAGGAGGAAAAAGCAATGTACTTACTACCAAAGGAAACTGTGCTGGTACATGTCTTAGCCTATAAAACTAAGGAAAATGAACACGATACAGAACACACTAAAGGTGTGGTAGGCTTTAGTGAGGTTTATCATGTTAAGTGGATGGGGGAAGGAATGGAATAGAACAGCAGTTACAGTGTAACAGCAGTTAGGAGAACTCTTCAAAGCTGCCAACTGAAAGGACTGTGGATACTGTCCTTGAAAGGAGCTCCTCAACTACAGATTTGTGTCAAAGGAGGGGTGGGAGGTTAGTTCTAAAACTGGAGCATGTGTGCTTTTTTTGGTAAAACTTCAGAATACCCAAGGCAGGGATTCACTGCTCACTCACAGTCCTGACTGCTGGTCTATGTCAGCACCTCTCTGCACAAGGAAGGAGATTGCTTCTGTGTGCTTGTTAAGGACAGCAACTGTGAGAGCAGGTCGATCCTTGTCATTGATACAGTTTGGGTCAGCTCCCTAGAACATACAGCAGAGGGAAGGTGAGCTGTTAAAAAAAACATACAGATTCTTCAACTTCCGCCTCGCTTTAATATTATGCCAATTCAAGTTGGAAAATGGACTTTATGCTCAAGAGAAACGTAAAAATTGTGTTGTTCTGCTTCTTCGTGTTTTTTTCTGAAAATGTTTGTCATCTCCTAGCTCAAAGCTAGAATAAATGTATATAACAGCAGTCAAATTAGATTGCACAGTCAGAGTTCACCTTACCCTACCACACAGCAAAAACTTAGAGGTTATGCTTGCTTTTGCTATACAGAAGACTTGACCCTAAACTATAAAACTAATACATTTTTCTTTCTGTTTGGCCTTGACAAGCTTAGAGAGGAATGCCTTATGCACCCTAGAAATTTGGGTAGAACACATATAAATGTAAAATAGGTCACATCTTCTCGAAAATGTTCATTCAATCTGAGGACTATTGCGAGATTGTTACCTCCTAGGCATAAAGCTGAAGTTGCATACCAGGCTAATATTCATTCAGTAAATGGTCTAAGAGTTGAAAAGGGAAACTTCAGCAAGCAATAACTTACTTCATCGAGCAATTGTTCTATAAAGGTGATTCTTCCTTTCCCATTTGGACCCAGTTCATCCAGTAGTTGTCTGGATTCTGGCTGGGGAGACATAGACAGTAGTAACATTTCACATAGTGAACACACAAGTAGTTGGGCCATATCCTGCCTTGGAGTAAAGGTGAAAAATGCACACAGTGGCTTGAATGCAATGTATCTGAGCCTCATTATTGCTAATCCATGACTCATCTTTGGGAATGTCTTTTTGAGTATGAGCAAGTGTTTGGTAACCCAGGCTGATACTTCACTATTGAGGTCTTGATTCAGCAAATGTGTCTGAAAAAGATTAGCTTTACATCAGTGGAGCTTTCCAGGGCTGTACAAAGATCTGTTCAGCACAGTAAAAGTAAATATATTTAGGATTAAAATCTGAAGCTTCCAGAATTTGTGGAAGTATTTTATTTTAAAAATGTGTGTGTCTCACAGAAGTTAGTTTACTAAATCTTAAAACAAACATACAACAAAATGTAAACCCTTTTCCTTTAATTTCTTCACAGGCTTCCACCTCCTTCTTCTCCAAGCATTTTTATCTCTGGATTCATATCAGAGAGCTAGGTATCTTCTCACCTGTTGGGTTGGCTAACTGTTCCAAGCTTAGATTAATGTATACTTCCCTTTTGAAATTTTCCATGTCATTACTGACAGTCTGTTTACTAGGCTGTTCTTTCAGGAAGTTTAGTCTCTAGTGGAAGTGAAGCCTTGCTTCTGGAATTAAACTAGGCCTCAATTGTGCTGACACCTGAGCTTAATGGAAAAACAGATTTGACTTAAAAGCTCGTTACGTAGATCATCTTCTCCCGCCTAGTTCACAGACATACTGTGGCAACAGTAGTTCTAGCACAGCCAACTGTACATCCTCGATGGTGTCAAACATAGTAAAGTCAAGGGCAGATGACAGTGCCTTCATCTGATATTGCTTCTGAAAAAAACCTGTAACAGAATCAGTCTCCAACAGTCTTTAAGCCTAAGGAGGTGTTGGTAAAATACAGTGGGTTCAAAAATGAGAGAAACAATCTAATTAAGCTCTTAGTAGGAAAAAAATTAGTTATTTTCAGTTCTGTAATAAATGTCAGTTACCAATGTTCAGGTTTTATATTAATCTGAACTTCTATCCCCTGCTTCCAAGTCAGGGTTCAAACCTGTCTATTTTAACCCTTGAATGCCCTCCTTCTTGTTAATGCTGCTCTATAAATATTTTTTCCTGTATTTGCAGAAGATACTTACAGAGAGCTTATCTTCTTGTCCTGTAAGTGTTCTTGAATTTGTTCTCTTTATTCTGCCTCTTGAATGGAAAAGATTACAATCATCTTTGCCTACCAGAAAGGAAAACAAGTGTTAATTCAAAGCAAAGCCAGAATCGTAATTAGATCTTGTGGGAAAGGTCTGAAAATAATTTATCCCCAATTAAAGCAATATTTATCAGTTTTCCACATGAAAAAGTGATGACATATTTGTTGCAGATCATACTGGTTTTAACAAAAGTTTTACACTTCGTCAGACGCTGAAAAATCTGCTGTTTTTAAATGGAGATTCAATAAAATGTGGAGTTTGGGTTGTTGATTTCTTTTCTAACTAGCTGCAGCTATTCACCAGTTTTGACTCAGATTCATGAATTGTTTTGTCCAAAAACCTTAGAGTTTTTTAAAGTAGTTTGATTTCCAAATACTTAAGAACAAGACTAGAGGATCATGAGTAGATATGCATGGCCATTGTTTTTAAGAGATATAATCTATCCAATGTGCAGGAGGGTTGATAAGGAAATTATGCAGCATCTGAGGATCTAAGTGCCTGTGCACAGTCACATTATTAACACCAAAAAAAACCCAGCTCCCAGTGCCATAGTTGCCTCTTGCCAAGTTTCAGATTGGAAGCACAAAGTGGATGAAACTTATATGGGAATTGAAGCACGTCAAATGATTCTACAGCAATTTCTGAATTCTAATGCTGACTTTACAACTAGCTGATTTAATGAAAATCTAAATCCAATATGAGATGCCTAAAATTCTGAGCTCTTACTGACACCAGTGGGAGATGCAAGTTAAAAAACATCGTCTATGAAAACTAGATCTAGAAGTAATATATCTCATCATTTCTTTGCCAAATATGCCAAAGCTGAAGTCCATGGCACAGCTCAGAAGCAGAGATAATATTGATATTTATGGCTCCTATTGTAAAAGAATATGGAAAACATCTAAAGTTTTATCGCTATAATAAAAAAACCCTGCTATGAGTTATGGCTGCAGTTAACTGGTCTCAGCTGCTCTCTAGGGATGAAGGATTCCTATGAATTTTTCACAGAGTCTGTATGTTACTTAAGTCTCAACTTGGACACATTTTGAAACCTTAAGATCAAGTTAAGCAGGCACAGAATATGCCAGTATAGTAGTTTACCCACCTCAGTGTCTAAGCTTGCAAGCATTACTTCTGTATTCCTGACAGCTATATTTATGGTCTATTATAAAGACAGGGGGAAAAATAATCTCACCAAAACTGGTCTGACTCCTCTCCTTTCCATCTCTGACTTCTGGTACAGTATTCAGGTAATGATTGCTGAACTTCACTGGTTTATTAGTATGAATATCCTGTAGAATCATCAAATGCAGGCAGTTAATAAGATTATCATGTAATGCTGTTATAATCTTGCTGTGGCACAAAACAGTGCTGTTTGCATATAGGCTTTTAATATCACTCTCAAGTTACCACAAGACATTATAATATGTGATTGACCTCTGTTTTGAGGCAAAATAATGTAGCAATTTTTTCTAAGCCTTGTGATAGGTATTTGTTTTGATTTAGAGTAAAAAAAATGGTGATACAACCTTACTTAAAGAAATTAAGATTCTCATCCAAATTAAAGTGTTTCTACCACTTGAGAGATCTGATTAACTTCTCACTTCTGAAATGATATACCTTTTCAGACCCCACATCTCAAGGTAAGCTTGCTAAGTTTCTACAAAAGAGATATAATCTGAATTTTAGATTTTCTAACCAGTAGATTTTCATGTTTGAAATGCTGGAAATCAGGGTGGGTTTTGGAACATGGTAATTCTGGTGATAGGGATTCCAGATTCTGAATACAGTTAACAGGAGCTCTGACATTATCTCCAAACGATTGAAAATTACTAAGCTTATTTCTTAAGAGCACAATTTGCAGGCTGAAGAGAAGCAGGACCTAAGATCAAAAGCTAAGAGGTGCTAGAATCATCAAACAACATCAGCTGAAAGAAGAATGTTCATATTAATAGCAAACTAACAAAATGCAAGATGATATCAACATAACCATGAAGTCTGGCTTAATCAGATAAAGATATCTGTTCATCCAGCTCCAACAGAGAAAAAAAAGTTTTTTTTCTCTGAAGTGAAAAGTTAATACCTTCTGAATAAAAGAATTTCTTGTTTAGACCTGAATTTAGAATACATCAGCATTACACTTACTGGTTTAATGACAGCTTTAGGCCAGCTGCCTATCAACAGGCCCCATCCCCTGAACTGACCTTGTTAATAGCAAGAACATAATTCAGTGTAATAGCGACTTCATAGTCATCCTCACGGATGGTAGCAGAAATAATCTAGAGGGAAAGGGCAGCCATTAGTATGTCTTGCAAAAAAAAAAATTGACAGAAATAGTTTTAGGAATAAATCTTGATGCTGATGTTTCTTATGCAGCCAATACGCAAAATCACATCTGGCCTTTGCCTACTTGTGCTCTTGTAACTAACACTTCCTGTGCAACTGAGAAAGAGGCAAGTGTCTTTTGAACAATTTAGAGTAACTGAAATGCCAAGTAAATCCAAAAGGTGTAATGAGGCTAAATTTCATGATAGTTCAGTAACTCTCCACTGAGATTTTGCAGCTGCATGGAAGGCTGTGTCATTTTTGGGACTCCCAACTCCAGGAGAATTGTTTACTGCTCTAGATACACCAGTCTGTGGAAGCACAGCATGTATTAAAATGTGAGCAACTTTGTATATCAATTCACTCAGACAGTACTGCTGGCAACAAGTCTATCCAAGTCATGCAAAAATGTGCAAGGAGAATTATAAAGAAGTGGAATGAAGCTCACAAGCTTATACTGCAGCTGGTTGAAAATTTTGAGATAAGGTTTCTTTATTACATTTCTAATCCAAATGAAAAACTGAAAAAGAAGCATTAAACCCTGATAGTTAACATCTGCTTTGAACCATTTCTGTTACTTTTGAGGGCAGTGGTTTCAAGACAACAGAATGACAACAGGCTAAGAAGCAGCAGGAATAGCTTTCTCTAGGCAATTTTATATTTCATAGGCCTATCCTTTTGGATCCTCTACCAAAGGAAAGAAGTTGCAATGGACTTATACCCCAGTTCTATTAAGCAGATATTCTAGTTATAGTTGTACTACAGCTTCTGAACATATTGGTGGACAATAGGTCTCAGTGGATATAGATTCAGGTGTAAAGTATCTACTGGAGCTTCACCCCTCTCTAAAGAGTAACTTGACAAATGACAATTACCTTTCTGACCCCCAGTATTCATAAGCCTTTCTGCAGTTGCTTCTGTGCGCTAAAACTGGCGGGGCGGGGTGGGGGGAGAGAGGAGGCTTGGCTGGTGTATCACTTCAGTTAGGACAGGCTAAGAAATACTGAGCTTGAATTGTAACAAGGGAGATTGAGATCAGACACTGGAGAAAACGCTTCCCAGAAATTATGCCAGTTCAGGGAGTTCCCAAACCCACTTCTGCCTGCATCCCACTTCCAGCTGCCCACTGCCAGCTTACTTGTGTACTAGCAGTGCTACCCCTTTTTCCCTCCAGAGCTATTTTTAGCCTAGGGCAGTCACTGATCCTGTCCACAGGACTTTGCCACAAGTGACTGTGCTGGCAGCACCTAGAAAGCAATGTGAGAGGATGCAGCTACCAAAGAAAGCAACACAGCACTGCAGCTGAATAGCAACAATAGCTGAGTGCAGAAATGCACTGCATGGGCCAATTGCAAAATCTCCATTGTTGATGAGTTTGAAAAGCCTCAAGAGAAATATCAGTCAAGAACAGTTTAGACGGACCTCAGGCCAGGGACCAAATGTTCTCCCATGCATACCAGCCCTATCTTCTAGGACTCTTTAGGAAGAATTTCCAATTTGCACCTTCTTGCTGTCACCCTGTTAATCATTTTAATGCAGTTTGGTGACACCCTGAAGTCTCCAGTAAGAAAGCAGTACTCTGTTCCTGTAAAACTAGTATAGTTCACACTAAAAGTACACTCTATAGCCAAAGAGAATAGCTATCTGCTGCTATCATCCTGGACCAGAGGCAAGCACATCACCAAAGTCCCATTTCTAGCAGGGCTTATTTAACTGAGCAACTACAGAGAGGTCATCGATCTCTTCTTTTTCTTGATTGCCTTCCGTGGGGTACTATAAAAGCAGCTGAGCAAAGGCTTTCTCACTTTCCTTACAGCTGTTAGGTGAAAGAAGAATAGAATTAACCATAGGAAAGAAGGGAGAAAAAATCTTCAATAAGAGACTAAGCAAAAAATAGAACAACAAAACAGGACAAATTACACACACAGATCACCATCTAAAGAAAAGGGAGACATTTATTTTTGCAGAGTTTATCTAGCAGCCACAATAATCTTTTCATAACGCTTCATAGGAGGATATTACTCACAAGTTCCTTCCTACCTTTCCCATTCGAGGTTCTCCAATCAGTGCTCTGAATTCAAGGTTGTTCTGAGCATAGCTTCTAAGGTGAGCACAGACATGATCCAGCTGTTTTCTCCAGTAACCTGATCAGAGAGAGTTAAGCAGGAGAAAAATCCTTAAAATGTGATTAACATTTCTTCTAGTTAAGTGATGGAAGATTTAAAAGATAGCATAGTTTCACTGAGATTAAAAAAAACTGAATTTTTTTTTTTTTTAGAAAATTTATCTAATCAAGAAAATGAGAAGGAATTTACACCCTAAAAAAACAGGTGAAACATTATCTTATTCATAGGTTATAATTCATCCTTAGGGCACCTTTATTGACAACAAAGTTATATCTTGGATGTTTCTTGGGAGTCAAAACTGGTCCCATGTGAAGGGAGAGTCTCACACTATTCCAGATCATAAAAAAAGGAAAAAGTAAAATATTACAATTAAGCAATTGTGTATTATTGAACCAATTTTTAGTTGTTTTGGAATAACTGACAGGTAACAATAAGCCAAATCTAAAAACTGCAGACACAGAAACTCAGCAGATACAGCATTCTGATGTGTGTAAGTTATTTTCCAAATAAATTCCTTTAAATTATATATGTGAGAGCTTATTAACAGCTTAAGCATTTCTGCTCTTTTGCCTGTTAGAGTCTCCAAGAGAGAGTCAGCATTCCTTTATGCAGACAGAAGGCATGAAACTTGAGAGGCTGAATGCATCTGGATTAAAAACTCACCTTAAGCCATTTAGAGTTTTTTGTACCTCCTGTCCAAGCACTTTGGGAACTACATTCCCTTTTCATCAGGGAAAGAAACAAAAGGACTTGTTCTTATTCTGAACTGATTGTTATCAGGATCTGGCTAATTTTCTTTTTTTAGCATACTTATAGAAAGTATAGAGCATTATTAATTTCATTGTAAATAAACTGTGTAGACTCGGTAACCTCATTTAACTTACACAATGAAGCTGTTCTGACCTTATCCTTTCCTTTATGTTAAGTGAAGCCCCAGACAGTGTAAAGAAACCAAGCCAGAAGGAAAGTTCTGCTCTGACTTTTACAAGAGAAGGCAAGTGCACACAGACTTCTGTGCTTGGAAGACTCTTTCAAGATTGACCTGGTGTGTCAAACTAAAACAGCAAGTCTTATTTGTTAAGCAGCTTTAAAGGAACATAAAAAGAAGGATATGCAGAACAACATAAATTGTTCCCTGCTATGGTCTCACATGGCTAATACAAATAGGAAGTGTTCATTAAAAAATCTAAACTAGACTACTACTTGATGAGCAATCCATTCAGAGAAGTTAGTAATATTTGCAATAACTTGGTTCATGACTATCCTAGATCCCCAGATTTTATTTCAAAAAATCCAGGTGATTAGAAACATATTGTTGCATGGTTGATGTTTTATTATATCTCAAAGGAGTTTTTGGCAGCACTGATGGAATACTTGAATCCATGCTGCCAATAGTTGATTGTACCTATATCACACTGACGTAACGTTGTAAACTTTACTTCTTCGTAATGTCTTGGCTCATTGTCATGGTTTTGCTTTGTGCTGCTAGAATGTTAAAAATTGTTCCTTTTCCTTGCCTGGTGGGACCGGTTGGTTCC
>JAWWES010000115.1:10183517-10259294 GCA_035583135.1 Lophotriccus pileatus
TTTCGGATTGGTAATTGCTTAGGGGGAGGAGTTTTTGGGTCTCCCCTGTGGTTTAGTCTCAACAAAACACTTGTGTCAACCTCAAACGGAGACACTTATGTTCAAAACAGGCTGAAAGTAGAACAAAAAAAGAAACAGTACACATCAGAGGATTAGTGATTTGGTATTGCTGTTGTTTCCCCCTCTCTTAACTGTTCTGTATTTTTTTAATCTTCACAAAAGAAGGTTAGTTAATGGCTGGTATGGTCAAGAAATAATAAACCTCCCACATCTTATTTAATCACTTCTATTTAAAAACTTTAATATCAAACTTTTGATACAACTTTAATTGAATAAATAATGGTCATATTTGGCATATCTAAACAAGATTTTCCTGAGTGATAGTGTACAGCCTTGTTGATACAGATAGTTTCAAGCCATGTACACAGCTCAGCACCAAGGAAAGGACCAGTATGAACTGACTGTAAGAGACATTTATTGGTTTATGGAATGAAATGTGTTCCTCAGTCCTTGTCGGGGTCTAATGGAGAATGCGTTACACAGTGCAACTTCAACAATGTTACCTCTGCTAAATGGATTAACAGAATTCAAAAGCAGTGCAGAATTTCTCCCGAACCTCTCCCAGCAACAGCAGTTCTCACTCACAAGTCAAGAGCTGTGCTTCTGATAGAGTTATACAAATGTTCAGTGTCAGTTTACTCTTCTCTTGGCACTATTATCGGCCAGTCCTGTATTATCTCTGATGAAATTAGGCTTCCTGACATGCTGAGTCAAGTGTTGTATTTCCTACAGCGATGTCTAAGAGAACATGCCACATTTCAGAGCAAGGGAGTAGTAACACAGATTTTTGTTAGTGATTATTTTAAGAGTGCATCTGGATACAGATACACAGATTCAAAAGAGGAATTTCTAACATTAATTAGCAACATTTTATACCCAATCAAATTAATTAATTAATTTCAATAGCAGCCTGAGGGGTTGACTGATTGTAGAAGAGCTAGAGATGAGAAATAAGATCTAAAAAAGTAACTGCTCCTCCAAGCAATGCTTTGATGCTGTAAAGATTTTAAATTAACTTGTCCTATGGATTGCACAGATGGACTGCCCTGTGAGATTAAAGACAACTTTGCAACAGGGCCATTTGTTAGATGCCTAATTAATACTGATGGACTGTCTTGAACGGTTTGTGATCTAGAAAGCTGAAGTTGAAGATTTCCCAGGATAGTCCTCTAAAAATTACAAGCATTTAATGACAGCGAACAGTCAAGTCATTCCACAAACAATAAACTGACCACAAAACTCACTGTGAAACAAAGTTGTCTGCAATACTGATACAGTAATCTGTGAGTGGATAGATTCTTCCACGAGAGATGTAGATGTACTGATACCCTTGGGGGCTGGAAGAAGTGGTCTACAAGAGCTCTCAAAGTTTCTACCAACCCTATTTTTTTGTAATCCTGTTAAGAATCCTTTCCTCTAGTTAAGTTTTCTTCGCTTCTGAAACTTCTATAATTAAACTTCAGCATATTTTCAAGAGCTATGATCCCCTGAGTTTTGTTAATTGATACTCCCCGCAGGTGCCATCACAGGTCTAACTGAAATTCATGTTGTAGGGGCTGGGGAGGGTGCTGGGAGATGGGGTGGCTGTTCAGTGGTTTCCAATTCAAAGGCAGGTTATCTGCCCCTGTGTGGGATCTGAGGAAATCAAACAACTACCAAATTTGTAAGGCTGCACAGAAGTCAGTAACCACAATTTTGGTATAGCTGATAGCACTGTTTTAGCTATTTGTGGAGATCAGTGATTGAATTCTAAGGCACTGCCTTTACAAGTGACTGTAAATGGTGAGAAAACAGACTTGTAAAGATCTAAATCAGTGTCGTACTGATATCACATTCCATAGACTATAATATTTTCAAGAAAGAACAAGGTCATACATTGTTTAGAAAACATAAAATCAGAAATTCTAACCTTTTCCAGGACTAATGGCTGTCAGGAGAGGCTTATGATCATTCATCTTTTCCAACTTTTCTTTTTGTGAAATCAACTCAAGCTCCTTCTTTTCCAACTGTTTGCTAGATGGGTAAAAAAGTCCTATGGTTTGGGTTCCTTTATCTTCTCTTTCTGTTAGTTCTGGCCTTGATTTGGTCATGGAAACAGGATGAGGTTGCCAGGCAACTTGAGCTTGTAATTGTTTAGCCTGGGGGGTTGGAGGGGAAGGGAAAGTCTAAGTAATATAATTAGATATAATTAAATGGCTTACAAGCATAACTTAACTAGAACAGTACACAAAATTGTAAAGGAATGAACGAGCTAGCAGGAAGAATCACTCACAATTCTTGATTTTAATTACCAGTCTGTAAGAACAATACAACTTATCACAAATATTCAAGCAAAATCAAAATTCTTCACAATTGCCAGGAGACATGTATGCTTTTGTAGGGCAAAAGCTGGTCTTGCTAACTATTGTGGTCTTTCTTAAAACAGAGTTTTAAAAACACTGTTACATTTGTATGAAGGAATACCTTGTATAAGCACACCACAAATAATTCAAAACCAATAGAATAAGCTTAAAGACCTAAGACTTTTGAAAATCTGATTGTTTCTCACTTGCTGTTTAGGATGAGGCTGGATTAAGGCAGAAAGCAAAACAAATGTATCCTGGTTTTGCCCTCATGCTCAAAGACCACAACATTGTCTCAAGGAAATGAACGGAGCTGGGCTGATCTATACCCACAATAGACCAGCCTTTCAGTTGTCTTGAAACCTGGCTTTGGAATACGGTGTGTCTTACCCCAGAAGATCCCAGTGAGTCCCCAGGATCCATAAGAGTGCCGTTTGGAGAGCCCTGCCTTGATGGGGGCTCTATGTAAACACCACAGGAGACGCAAAAGCGAGCATACGGCTGGTTGCTTGTACCGCACTTGAAACAGGTAAAGTAGGATGGAGGAGGTCCAGGCTGGAAAGTTCAATGCAACACTTGTCATTAGAGAAGCATATGATGCATGGTTCAGGAATGATAAGAGCAGAGGAATGAATGAAAAGGAAGTAAAATACCACTCCCTAAAGCTGTTAGATTAGGAATATTAACCAGGATACCAGATTGCTACTACACAGGCAGTTGCAAGACAGTAAATCTTCAGATATCTGAGCACTGTACTATGTAGGCAAACATTTTTTCAGACAGATCTAGCATTATGATAGGTTCAGTTTTAACATACGCTTTCAAAATTACTTATTTTATTTGACAAAGCCCTGTAATTACTAGTCTGGTACTCTGGTAGGGAATACTGACTGGAATTCTCTCCAGTTCAATTCTATCACCCCTCTCACCCCCTGAATTCCCTGATACAGTGCAGGACTGATGGTTATTGGATATAGGATAGTGTTTTGAATTTTATATGCACTCAGCTAACAGTAAGTACATTCTCCTTGAGTGTGCTCTGAGACTGAAATGGTATAGAAGGGAAATTCTTTGCACAAGCTCTATTGAGCAGCAGTTAAGTACTTGTCTTTACTCAAGTTAATGAAATCTTCAGCTAAAATGATTGCATGCATCATCTCATGTCTGTAATTGCCTGTATAGGTGATTATAGCACAGTGTAGTTATGGGAAAACTTGCATTAGGTTAGCCTATACTTTAACCTTTGATGGATAAGTTACTTTGGCTGAGTACAGGGCTGATGCATCTCAGCTTCTGTCATGAGCTGATGCTCTTGACCCATGGTAATTTGTTAACATTCCTAAAACCTTAAGTCACTGACTGATGTGGGGTCAGGATGTCAGCTAAGCCTTTCATTTTTCCATACATAATTCTATGTGCTCTAAGCAAGTATCTTGATAATAATAATCTGTCTACTAGCTGACAAGAGTTTTGCAAAGAGAAGTTTGAAATTGCTGCAGGTCACAGGTAAGTAAAATCAGATTTGTACACACAAACACCATGAGCACATGCCTTGGCTCCACACCAATCACAGAAACGGGCATCACACTGGTTAACACGATGACATTTGGAGCATGAAACTGTCTTCTTTTGCTGGCTGTGGTAAGGTGGGGGGGTGTCTCCTCCAAACATAGGCTAATAAAAAAAAAACAAGCATTAGGGAGAAAATGCTGCTTATGAAGAAAAGCTCACAAGCCTAATAAGGGGAAAGATGAAGGCAAGCTACTCTGATAACATAGATTAATATGCAGCCTAACAGAATTATTGCAACTTAAAATGAGCAACAGAATGGCTTGGATCTAACCTGTAATTTTTTTCATTACAAAACCATGGTAAAATGTGGCATTAATTAATTTGAAAATATTTTTAGCAGAACTAGTACCAGACAATAAAATCCTTATCAGTGGTGTCCTTTTACACTATGTATTTATTGATAGGCCCCATGTATGAGTAGAGTTGAAATAAAGAGTGAGGGTTCTCTGCTGATAATCTTACATTTTCAAATCCAATATACGATAGCTACTTTTCTTTGTACCTTCCTTTTTAGTAGTATGGCAGGGGAAATGTGTTCAGACAAGGTGTTTTCTCACAGTTTGGAATTTGCTGTACAAATATTCTTTTTGCACTCTATTACCTTGTGCATCTTATACGTTACCTTGTTTTTCTACTACAATTAACTTATATGGGTAAGAAAATAAAACAAGGTTTTCATCTGAAACTCGCTAGAGGTTGAGTATAGACCCCAGTTAGGACAAATAGGATTTAAAACTGCTTTGTAAGGTTTTGCTTCAAGCTTTATGCAGTTTGTTTTCTCTACAAGTCAGGAATATGGATAAGCAACAGAACCCGAAGAAAATTATTTGTATTATACCACAACAGCAAGTAAACAAACATGAAATAGTCCTATTTTCATCTGTGACCTGCATTTCAACTGGAACTATGTAATTTGAGGGTTCAATTGGAAGATAAAATTTACAAAGGCACAAGTATAAATTTCTTCTAAATCTATATTATTTTATAGTCATTAATAATAATATCAGCATTATTAATTATTCAGAAATTACTAATGGTTATCAATAATTAATCTATATTATTAGCAAAATTTCTGTAATAATTCTTAGTAAGCAATTAACTTTCTTAGCTTTTACAGGTCTCACCATTCAAGTTATGAACTCTCCATATGCCTAACTACATATGCAGTAACATATTAATGTCTACATTCAGTGAAGCAGCTAAACATACTTTTGTCTCAAGTAAGTACAGAATCCTACTGAAATTCACTTTGCAATGACATTTCAGTTGCTACACAAGAGCCTTTTGCCTCTAGCAACAGACAGTTTTAGAACTCAGGATGTTATCCATTACAATCAGAAGATTTTAACTTGCAAAGCATTATTTGTCTCTCATTTCTGTATTTATCACAACCTGGAGAAGTGAAATGTATCATAAGATTTCCCTACAAGACTTTTCAGAACTGAAATTAAAATTCTCCTAAGGAACCAAATGAGCTAGCTAAATGGGGAGTTGAAACAGACAGCAACTTTAGGGGTAATATTTACTACTGCTTTTCTCACCTCTGTGCAGAGTCACGGCCAAATACAAGCATACTAGCTGTATGTACATAGGAGAGGCAGCAAAAGGAGATAAAAATAATGTAAAAGTGGAGATAAGAAAAATAATGTAAAAGCATATTTTGTTTTTAGAAAATAATTGAAATAAGTGTGAATGATCTTCCTTATGTATATCCTCAACTCTTCTATTTCAACTGAAAATAATCTGAACAAAACCAAGAGACTTCTTTGGAGTCAAGACTACCCATTTTCTAAGAGCCTTTTGAGCTTACTCAATGGCATTCATAATCCTAACTTCAACAGGAGAAACTTGAAGGTACATGATACGCTTATGTTTAGCTGGACGTTTGTGATGGAGCATCTGTGGCAATACTGGGCTTGAATATGACATGTGGGAGGGAATCTCTGCCTTTGTAACACAGGGACATGGGGATATAACTTCAGTTTTCCAAAGATAAATAATGTTATGCTTTCATTTCATTGATACAAGAAACCTTACCGTCTGTATTTCAGGCAGTTTGCTTTCGCAAGTTGCACAGTGTTTATGGTGAAGAGGATTTCCTGTGCCACACACCTGACAAATTACTTTACCCTTTAAAACAGAGAAAGAATACATTTCACATAGTATTTGAAAACTGTGAACAAGAAAAAGAACAAGAGGACTTGATCTTACAAAGTGCTGCAGTTATTCAGCTCTGCAGATAGAAGAGATCCTTAAAGTCTGTCCTATAGGTTTCACACTTTAATTAGGCCATATTGCCTGGTCATCATAAATCTGTGTATCTTGGAGACTATTTTTTTTAAACTATTGTACAGTTTCCTCAGGAGAGCCAGTATCAATACCTCCAGATATTTGTATACACTAGTGTCAGTTTGCTTAGTCACTACACTCACACAAAACAGTCCAGTATCTGCAAGGAAAATTATTAATAATATATTAACTGTTAATAATACAATATCATCATACCATGAGGTGTCTTAAAACAGCCTTAAAAGTTCTTAGCACAGTCACTATTAACAACTGAGTTTCTACCAGGACTAAGAATAATGAGACTGCAATTTTGATTTGCACCTACATCAGGGCTACCATAAAACATTACATTTGGGCCAATGTCTATAACCTACTTGTGGTGGGTTGACCCTGGCTGGAGGCCAGGTGCCCACCAAAGCTGCTCTACCACTCCCCTCCTCAGCTGGGCAGCGAAGAGAAAATATAATGAAAGGCTCATGAGTTAAGGGCACTAATTACTGATTGCTGTCATGGGAAAAAAGAACTCAGCTTGGGGAAATTAACTGAATTTATTACCAATCAAATCACAGTAGGATAATGAGAAATAAAACCAAATCTTAAAAACCACCTTCTCCCCACTGCCCACTCCTTCCCAGGCTTAACTTTACTCCTGATTCTCTACCTCCTGCCCTCCTCAAGAGCACAGGGAAATGGGGAATGGGGGTTATAGTCAGTAACCTTCCTTCCTTCTCAGAGGGAGAACTCTTCATAGTCTTTCCCTGCTTCAGCCTGTGGTCCTTCCCAGGGGAGAGAGTCCTCCATGAATGTCTCCAACATGAGTCTTTCCACAGATTACAGTTCTTCCTTAACTGCTCCAGTATGGGTCCCTTTCCATGGGGTGCAGTCCTTCAGAAACAGGTTACTCCAGCATGGGTCCCCCGTGGAGTCACAAGTCCTGCCAGCAAACCTGCTCCAGCATAGACTCCTCTCTTCATGGGGCCACAGGTCCTGCCAGGAGCCTGCTCCAGTCCGGGCTTCCCATGGGGGCACGCCTGCCTTTAGGCATCCACCTGGTCCAGTGTGGGATCCTCCATCAGCTGCTCCCCCATGGACCTCTGTGGGCTGCAGGGGGACTGCCTGCCTCACCATGGTCTTCACCATGGGCTGCAGGGTAATCTCAGCTCCTGTGTCTGGAGGTGCTCCTCCCCATCCTTCTTCACTGACCTTGGTGTCTGCATAGCTGCTTCTCTCACACATTCTCACTTCTCTCATCGCTGGCTGCAATTTGCTCCTGCACAATAACTTTTTTTCCCCTTTTAAAGTATGTTATTCCAGAGGCCCTACCACCATTGCTTTTTGATTTAGCCTTGGCCAGCAGTGGGTCCCTCTTGGAACCAGCTGGCATTGGCTTCATTGAACAAAGGAAAAGCTTCCAGCAGCTTCTCAGAGAAGCCCCTCCTATAGCCCCCCACCTTGCTACCAAAACCTTGCCATGCAAACACAGTGCATTCCACCCAGCACCTCTGTCAATCTGATAATTTAAGAATTATCATTAAAATCCACATTACAATCAAAATACCATCATCACAACACTGAATGAAAGTGGACAAGTTACACACAATCCATCCCCCTTCCTTTCGCCGCAATTACAGCAAGGGAAATTCCCCATGATCACTCCACTCTCTAACACTGTGTGGTTCATGTTTTGTCTGTTACCTCTTCCAATTACTATGCTTATCTCAAATTCCTCATGCCCCACATAGGGCACGAAAAACGACTGTGATGCATTGACCTTGGTTGGATGCCAGGTGCCCACCAGGCCACTCTATCACTCCCCTCAGCAGGACAGAGGAAGAGAAAAAGATGGAAAAAACCTCATAAGTCGAGATAAGGGCAGTTTACTAAAGCAAAAGTGAAAGTCATGTGTGCACAAGTAAAGTTAAAAACTCGAAGACTTTCTGTTTTCCAACAGCAAGTGAAGCCTAGTCACTTCCTGGGAAGCAGAGCTTCAGCATGCATAGAGGTTGATCCACAAGGCAAATACTGTAAATAATGAATGCCCACCCTACCCTTCCTCCTCCTTTCTCTTAGCTTTTTTATCTGAGCTGATGCCACTTCCCTTTGGTCAGTTTGGGTCAGCTGTCCTGGCTATGTTGGCTCCCAAGATTTTGCCCAACCCCAGTCTACTGGAGATATTGGAGAGACAGTGCTGATGCTTGCCAGCATTGCTCGGCATTAGCCAAAACACCAGTGTGTGTTATGGACACCTTTCAAGCTGCCTGTGCAAAGCACAGTACTGTGAGGGCTGCTGTGCGGAAAATGAACTCCATTTCAGACAGGCCCAATACAGACATCAATCTGACAACTGCCTCAGATTATGAATCTCCTTTGTTATCTGATTAGTCTTCAGAGAGTAATTTCCTTTCATCATCCTTTTCCTTCCAAAACTGTTTGCTTGCTATTACCACAGAATCCCACTGACTGGCTGAGGTTGGAAGGGATCTCTGGACGTCACCTGGTCCAACCCCTCTGCTCAAGACAGCCACCTAGAGCTGCTTGCACAGGGCCATGTTCAGATGGCTTTTGAATATCTCTAAGGATAGAGAATCTACAACCTCTGTGGGCAACCTGTGCTCAGTCACTGTCACAGTAAAAAAGTGTTTCCTGATGTTCAGACGGAACATTCTGTGTTTCAGTTTGTGCCCATTATCTCTGGTCCTGTCACTGGGCACCACTGAAAAGAGCCAGGGTCTATCTTCTTGCACCCTCTCTTCAGGTATTTATATAAATTGTTGAGATCCCCTCTGAGCCTTCTTTTCTCTAGGCTAAGTAGTCCCTGCTCTCTCACTCTTAATCATCTCTGTGGACCTTCACTGGACTCTCTCCATTATGTCCATGTCTCTCTTGTAGTGGGGAGCCCAGAACTGGACACAGTACTCCAGATAAAGCCTCATCACAGCTGAGTAGTGGGGAAGGATCACGTCCCTTGACCTGAGGGCAACACAATTCCTAGGGCTTTGCCTCTGCACATTTCTCCCAGGTTACCTGTCCCTTACTTCCTCCTGGTACCATCTGTATACTTCCTTTTTATATATCTGAGTTTTGACAGGAACTCCTTGTTTATTCATGCAAGGCTGCTGGCATTTTTGCCTGTCTTCCAGCTCATAAGGATGGACTGCTCTTGATCTTCGAGAAGGTGATCCTTGAATCACCTTAAATCATCACACCTTTCTTGGACCCCTCTTTCTGCAGGGCCTTATCCCATCAGACTTTTTCAAGCAGATTCCTGAAGAGCCCAAAGTCTGTTCTCCTGAATTCCAGGGCTTTGATCTTGCTTTTGTTCTTGCTCTTTCCTCTCAGGGTCCTGAATTCCTGTTTTGTGGTCACTACAGCCAAGGCTGTCTTTGAACTTCACATCTCCAACAAGGCCTTCCTTCCTTCTAAGTATAACATCCAGCAGAGCACCCTTCTTCTTTGGCTTCTCAATCACTTGTTGAAGGGAATTATCTTTGATATTTTCCAGAAGTGCTGGACTGCTTATGCCCTGCTTTGTTGTTCGTCCAGCAGATATCAGGTGCCTAAAATCTCCCATGAGGACCAGGGCTTGTAAATATGAATCTATTTCTAGCTGCCTGCAGAAGGCCTCATCCACTGTTTTTTCCTGGTGTTAGAGGGCCTACAGCAGACACCCACTACAATGTCACCCATAGAGGTGATTGAATAATTTAGGTGGGAGAAGACCTTTAAGATCACTGAGTCCAACTGCTAACCTAACATGTGAGCCATTGCTCCACACTCCACTGCTACATCATGTGCTCCTCAGCATGCCCTTCTGAGCTTATGTGGTTCACCTTTAATCCTTATTTCCATTCTAGGTGTTTTTAATCCTACTAACTCTCAAAGCTCTTGTATTTATACAAAGCCAGGTTGGATCAAAATATTTGTAATGAAGTAATCTGTTAGAAAAATGCATGCCAGAAGTTAAATCACTTTTATGTTACATTTATTCTCAATTACCTTTATGCAGATGTTGCTTTGGGGCTGCAGCTGTGGAGCTATTGGTGACTCACATACAATGCAAGTGGGTGTATTCATTGGCACAGGATGTCTGCATTCAAGACACGGTGCCATCTGAAGAAAAAGCCACAATGCAGCATGTTAAGGACCACAATGAAATCTTAAGGTTATAATGAGATTTCAATATTTTCCTATCTGGAGTCTATATCAGCAGCAAAGTCACTTGAAACAAAGAAACTGACAGCATCTGATGCTGACATTGGTCCTTAAAGATCAAAGGCTATTGAGAAAATACAAAGACATCTGGACAGATAATGCCAGAAAGGTACTAAGTTAATTTTCAGTAAAATTAAAATGCTACTATAAAATATGTACAGATAATTGAAATTCTCCTAATTATGAACTTAATCTAAACAGGTGGTGAATCTTTTCAGTCATTACTTAAAACTACAGCATTGCCCCAGACGAGATATCTTTCTGATTATACAGGACAAGAGACACACCATTGACTTTTTAGGTCATGTTATTATCTCCTGGGAAGGGCTTAGAGAAGACAGTCACAGGCACCACTGCAAAAACTTGGTGCCCTTACATATGCCCACACATGCCACCGTTTAAGGTTTCAGGAATATCAGATGGATCTTCTAAAGCTATGACATAAGCACTAGTTACTAGCTAACTAACTGCACTAGAATAAGACGCATATTCAGGTCCTGAAGACGTAGTGGTTGTTGTTGCAGGATGAGGAGGAATTTGAATTTGTCCTGACACAGGCAAATAAAACACAATTTACTTTTTCATTGCTTTCCCTACTAGAAAACATGGCACGTGAAGAAGTCTACAGTTAATTTTGCCCATGATTTGAGAGTTTCATCGGCTCTACTGCTGAAGGTATTGAGCAGAACAAAAAAATTAGAACAGAACTTCCAAATGAAAGTGCAATGAAGTAACAGGTTTGCCACACTGAGTGTGTAACTTGCAGAGGATATTGTTTACTCCAAAGATGATGTGTTGATTATTATGACCTCTTGCTGACCTGCCTTCCTTCAGGGAGTGGGAAGCGATGTACTGGCACAGGTGGGATAGGAGATCCACATTTCTGACAGAAGTGAGCCAATGGATTAGACAGGCGAGGTGCAGAACAGTGAGCACATCTGAAAATAAGACCAAACTGGCTGAGCTTGTTTCAGTATTGCACTGCTGCCTAATAATTAATAATCGAGAACTTGTTGTGACATGGCTTAGGCCACAGATTTTTTGGTTGCGGTTTCCAAGCTATGGTGGTCTACCAGACCATGCTCCAGTATTCATGATATGGAGTTCTGAATTCTAAACAGCTTTGGAGAGTCAAAAGCTCTCTGGCTGCTATGGAATTTCATACTTTCTTCCTGACCATGAGGAGGTAAACATGTGAGGTAAACAGGTCTCCTGACACATGGTCTGTATCAGGCCTCACTGCTGCACCATGAGGAACCACTGATGTAGATCACAGAACCCTTCCAATACTGATAAGCATTAATATTCTCAGAGACTACTCCAGTGAGCAGCATTCACCTACAGCAGTAAGGGTATACTACAATTTGAAAAGACAGTTTATCCCCTGACCCTACAGGTCTTAGAAAAAAAATTTTAAGAGATGATAAGACAGGTGATACCTGCGTATGGTAAACTGTAAATAAAACTACATTTAAGAGAAAGCCTTACCTAGATTATATTATTCAGTTATGAGACAGTGTCTGTCTTTGCTTTCTTAATGTTTATAGAGGCCCACAGTATTACCATTATTGCCTTGTTTGCAAAAGGCTCAGACACTTTCCAAAGGACAAATATGTTAAAAGGAGAAGTCACTTACTTAAGGAAATCTATTTCCCTCTGGATCCTTGACACTTGCATGCTTGCTAAGCTTTTCCGGCTAGTCACTGCAGAAGAACTTGCAAACTGAAATAAAGTTATTTCTTTAGCCTTTAGTAAGCAAATATTTGCAAAATGCATATAAAAGTAGCAAAATCAGCTAAAGATGTTATTTAAAATGACAGGAAACAGTGCACTGAAATGCACTGCTTTAAGGAGCATCAACTATACTTGATTCCCCCATTAGCTGCATTAAGAACCCACAGCTTCTTCCAATAAAAATAAATCAATGTCTTGCTATTTACTTCCATGACAGCACTACTGAATACCGAGTTTCAAATATTAACTTGGCAGTAGGTATTTGCTAATTGCGCATTCAGTAACATGTCAGAAGAGAATCAGAAGGAACACTAATTTTATCTGCCTGGTTTTGTCCATACTGATAACTGTAAACTGCTTTGGGCATTCCTATTCTAGTATGTCATTACCATTAAATTTAAATCAGGACTGTAAAACGCAGACAAAGGCTGAGAGATCTGAGAAATCACGAATCTTAACATCTTCATTTTTTTAGACCTCTGTCCTGATGACAGCCTTATACAGTTTTCCTCAGCACCCCTTTGCTTACCTGTAATGACTCTGTTGGTGGTGCTGAGACAGATTCTTCTCTGTACTGTGTGGTTCCCAAATGACTGGCAAGGAGCTGCGGTCCTTGCAGGGACCTGTGAGAAGTCTTTCTTTCTGTTTCCAAGATTAAAATTACAATCCTGTTATTCCAATGTCATTCACTTCATGCAGGTAATATAATGTCTTAACATGAATATTACATACTCTTATTAAGAATATTTAAAAGTGCATTTGACATCCAGATTTTGGATTCAAATAAACTTTACGGAATTACAGGAAACTTAACTAGAAGAAACATCATGTCTCTCTCAAAGAGCTTACTTCTGTATTTTCTTTTTTTACAGTTTTATTCCTTCCTTCATGCTCAAAAAAAACCCCAGCTCCTAAAAGTAAATTCATGAGTAAACAGTAATACATTTCTCTGCTCTTAAACAGTCCCATTGCCATTGCTATGGAATAACAGACTTTATCTACTGTGAAAATCTGGGTCAAGCTTTAATTTCTGCTTTGCGTATTTATTTTGCAAACATAGTAAAGAATTCTGTAAAGGATTTGCAATCCCATCAATTTAACAGCATTTTCTGGCACAAAGAGAAATACAGACTGAGCCTTGTTATGTTGCTGAGAAATTAATGACATTTTAAGTTTTTAAGAAGTCACATGAAATGTATGGAAGGTAAGTTTTGTTCTCTATTTGCAGTGCTGAGAAGAGGATGTTTTGTCTTCTGAGATGGTTTAAAAATGACAAAAGAGGAAAAGGTTACACTATTTTCTGCTATGACAGAAGACTATCTCAGTTTTATGAAGTAATACTATACCTTGAAAGTCTTGGGATGCTTCACCCCAGGCAGGCTTGATTTCCACATTCAGTCCATTCTTCTTTGGTTTTGTAGTAAACATTCCACCTTCCTTATTCTAAAAGGTAATTCCATTTTAATTCCAGGTGAAATTTTTGCTTTTACTCTAATCCTCTCTTGCTACATATTTAAGCTATTTATTTTCAATGCAAGTATTTGAAAAACTTCTATTATAAAATGTATTTTTAAAATATCTGACACTAATTGTTCATAAAATACCACTGGGAAAAAAAGCGTCCCCTTGAAATTTTAATATTACAAAAAGGACCAAAGCAGCAAAGGTGGGCAGACAGACAAAATAAAATATATTAACAGTATAGGCAGTTTAATCTCTAAGTAACATATATATAACATTTTATATTCACACAGGAGGTTACAATTGCTAAAACTTACCCTTGTGGCTATATCTTTTAGAAAATTCTTGTCATCATCTTCAACAGAGAAAAGGATGTTTGGTTGCTTGTACTCTACCAGAAACACCTTTGTTACGACTGTACTCTTCCTGCAGTCCCTAAAAATCAATATTCACAAAGCTATATACCTGCCACAAACCCATGTGCATCAATGAGCTACTGATGAACGTGGCTCATTTGGTTGAACATCTCTTCCAAGCTTGCCAGTTACTATTTCAGTTGATAAGTATAATCCTGCGCAATATTTAGTTGATAAAAAAACTTTCATGTGCTAATACTTGTTAAATTACAGCAGTAACATTGAAATTGCTGTAAATGTTCAAACCACTCAGGATAAAAACATACTGGAAACAAGTGTTAATGGTAGTGATAAAAAGAAAATACACATAGGCCTAGGTTTTGCATGTCTCTGCACAGGGAATATAATGTTGTTATATTCCAGCACAGACACAAATGAAGGCTACCTGCACGTGCTAACAACAGGGAACAGCAAGCACAAGTCTCCAAGTGGAATGGGAGTTTCTGCTCTGTTGGAAATAAAAGATAATGCAACACAGTACAGACAGAGAATTTATGTGTCCTCTCTCTGTCTCTGAGCATGTAATTAGTTTGGACAAAAGCAGCGGCTCTGCAGCAAAATCCAGTTTTCTATGTATTGTCATTTTACCCAACATTGTACTTAAGCTGTGAAGTTTGGCATTCTGTGCTCCTTTGGGAGAAACTGAGCAAGTTCCTGGGAAGATCAGCTTCCATAAAACTGTTGAAGCACTGGATGACCCCAGAAACCACTATACTTCCTCTGGTGTTTCTGCTGATCACACTCAAAGGATGAGGTCTAAGTACAGTTTATTAGCTTCTCACTCACAGCCTCTATGGATTGTTGGCCTACACCCAACAGCCCAAGAGATAACTCAACCACACAAACACCTGATGGATAAACAGTATTATGAGAAAGCAGTGTCAATGCAATTCATAAAGATCATTTCAATTGCAAACTGGCTCTGGAAAGGGGCATTTCTCATTTGCAAGATATGGAGTGCCTTAAACAACACGTCTACAAGCTATGACTGAGATATCTGTCCATTGCCAAAACAGGACTAAAATAGACAAGTTACTTACTTTGTAACTGCCAGTGCCTTGACCATTATTTTCCCAACTGGTAATATGATAGGGCCCTTATACTTAAAAGTGTTACACTCTCCATAGCCAGGTTTCCTAATGAGTTCTGGTTTACTTCCATCTAAAGTGTAATAAATAGAGACCTCGGGTGTATCTGAAACAGAAAAAGCAATTATGCAAACTGTCTTCAACCTTGGAAAAACAAGCTCTGCACTCCAGTGTACTCACTACTGTGCTTGATTTTTGTCACATAAACAAAACACACATAACTTTTATGTCGATAATATTACTTGAACGCATAAAATTACATGCAAGTATATTTGGCTCATCAAAAGCTGTTGGTTAAATTTGTAAGTTCCTTAATGAAATGGACACTCATAAAAATCATTACTAAATGTGAAGGAAAGTATAAGAGGCTAAACATTTCAAATGAACACAGAAATAAAGGTTTCACATGGAGTCAAAGGTCTTATTCATACCTGATTTTATTTCAATTAGAGTATTTGTGTCTATTTCATTTTTAGCCTTCCCTGGAAGAGGGATTCGAAGCGGTATGACCTGAGGAACTGAGACAGAGCCAGCTGTCATTTTTCTCAACAGCGATCTTTAAAATATAAAAATAAAAAGGCAGACAATAATTTTTCTAAACAGAAGAATGCACTGAGAAATACAGTCTTTTAACATGATTCCTTGTCCTCATTTGTTTCTCTTAAAAGAGAGAACACTGGATTCTTTAACTTGTTATTTGTCATTAATATTTGCATGATTTTCACATTGAAAAGGGGCAACATCCTATTTCCAACTCATTCTCCTGTTGCAGAACTGTGAACAAAACTTGAGATGAGAGGGAGACTCCACAACCTCTCTGGACAATCCGTTCCAGTGGTCAGTCACCCGCACGGGCGAAGTAGTTCTTCCTCATGTTCATGTGCTACACCACCGAGAAGAGCCTGGCTCCATCCTCTTGACATCCACCCACCAACTACGGGCGGATCAGATCTTCACCCGACCTGAGGAGGCTGCCAGCTTCTCCCTCAAGGCCCCGCCTGCTCTTGGCACACCTGGACCGAGGCACGCTGTGCCTCGTTTCAGGCTCCTGGGACCGCATCCCTGGCGGGACACGCACGGTCCCGGCGGCATCCCCATCGCGTTCGGCCCCCGCCAAAGGGCGGCCAGGCCCCCTCTTTCCGCCCCCTCCTCTCCCGGCCCGGCCCGGGCTCCCGCCCCGCTGCGTCCCCGCCGCGCCGGCCCCGCTCACCCGTCCGGTCCCGCCGCCCTCCCGTTGCCAGGGGCGACGCGCGCCGCCCGCTCCCGGCTCCCATTGGTCGTTGCGCAGCAACCGGCCCCGCCCCTCTCCGTTGCCCGGCTCAAACGTCATCTCGCCGCGCAGCACCGCCCCCGCCGCGGCATGGCGGAGGTGAAGGTAAAGCCGGAGGTGCCCGACCCCGTGGACATCGAAAGCAGGTGCGGCCCTGGGGGTTCTCTCGTGGCAGGTGGGGAGGCTGCCGGGCGAGGGGAGAGGCAGGATGCAGTAGGAGTGTGTGAAGGCCCGTAGGGGGCCAGGGAGACGTGTTTCCGGGCGGGGGAGACAGGTGTGGGGCGTGCTGGTGCCTTGAGGGATGTTTAAGGCCTGAGGGGAGTGGTTCGAGGCCTGAGTGTGGACGGGAAATAGGTGCTGAAGGAGAGGGTTATGGTTGTTTGAGGCACTGAGAGTTTCGTGCTGGGAGGTGCTTAGGTGGCAGTGGGGAATGGGGTCAGGTCACCTTTGGCTGCCCCGGTGTGCGCCATGCTTAGTGTTGTCAGCAAGAGCAGAGGTAGTTGGTCCAGCAGCTGGGACAGGTTTGTCTTTGTCAGCACAAGGGAGTAGATGCTGAGTTCCCTCAAGAGATATGACCAAGAAGCAGTGGCTGGATACTTTTGCCCTGAGTTTTTCTTGTCGCTCTCTTCCATCCTGACTAATACTGTTTACATTTGGTTTCAAGTGCAACAGAACATGACTTTAAACTTGCTTTTCTCCTCCCACAGGATTATTGAGCTGTGCCACCAGTTCCCTTATGGTATCACAGACCAGGTGATCCAGAATGACATGCCTCACATGGAAGCCCAGCAGCGAGCTGTGGCCATCAACAGGCTGCTCTCCATGGTAGGGGGTTCTCACCTTCTTCATTCTATATCAGCCAACCCTGAGCACATACATACATACTCTGTACCTACAGTCTGCATGCGGCAACCTGTTGGGCAGGGCTAGCAGATTAATCCCTTTGGTTTTAGCAGCATTTGCTATGATATACAGTTACCATAGCTTACTTTTGATTGCCATGAGCACTAATGATTGCCAAAGTTAATTAAGGTGTGCCTCAGCTGACTCTTTCTAGTCTGCAACACAAAGTTAACATGAAGGCGCATATTGATGTGGATCAATGGATGAGGAAGCCACCACTGAGAAGTACCACATTTGGGGTTTTTTTATGTGTTTAGGGGTTTTTGGTCTCTTCTGGATGTGTTACTTTGTAAAGCAAAATGCGTTACAATGGTCGAGAGTAACAGTTGGCTGTAAGTGTAGTTCCGCGGATTCATCAGTTGGAAAGATGGCCACAGGTGATAACTGCAAGGCCCATTAATGAAAGGCGATTAATTAGCTGGAGAGAAGAGGATGGATGTTAGCCCATGCTCTTATATGTCTTATAGAACTCCTCTGAATCCCTCACAAAATGGTTGTGGATTACTCTGATGACGCAGGTGAAACATGTCAAGGAATTTTTTTGTATCTTCTGTAAATTTCCCACATCTCACTGGACATTTCTCTTTACTGTATCAGGAGTCAGCCTAAGACAGGAGCAAGGATCACACTCAGCTACTCCAGCCACGTGTTCAAGAACAGAGAGTATCTGTTTAGCCTTGTTGGGTCAGTGTGGCATAAACTTGTGTAGTAGCTAGAATGTTCAGGCTCTTTAAAAGATCAAGGTTCCTTTTGGTTCCATACCTACATGCTTCCTGAGCATGTGGAGTCAGAAAATAAAACAGTTTGAGTGGTGCAGTCCAGAGAGCACTCTGAAAAAGAGGGCAACTTGTTTTCTTAGAAAGAAGGATAGTGGAAAGTATCCAAATTGAGCAAGGTGTGGTAGTTGTTTTTTTGTTGTTTTATTTGGTCTTGATTTTTTCACTAATGGAAGAAGCTTCTTAACTTTGATCCTGTGATCCATACTAAGTGTCACTGGAAGTAATCTTTCCCTTTTTGGTCTTTCTGTTATAAATGTGTTCCATTATAGATGTTACCAAGTGTGTTCAATAACTTTTGAAAGGGCTTTCATAATGAGGCTTCAAAGATAGTTAAGTCTCTGGAATTCATTTAAAATTGATGCTTAGGAGTGGGGAATATGTGGGAAGATCTAGAAAGTACTTCAGATATGGGGGGGAAATGGCAGTGAGAGCTCAGCCTCAGCTGAGCATCAGGTGCCTTGCTTGATTTAATCTGCAAGTACCTCATCATTCAAGAGCATTGAAGTGTGAGTTTTAATCAGGCAGATAATGCAAATCTGTAAGAAACAAGATTGTAACTACAGGGAAGGATCAGCTGGCAATGAAAATGCTAATTAATGCTGTTGTACAGGGTTACACTTTTAGGCTTGTGTAATTGCTTGCCTCTTCAAAATAGGAAATAAGGATTTTCCTGGCCTAGGCGCAAGGTCCAGAGCAGAAGAATTTTTCTGTGTGTGAGAGATGCCCTTAACTTGGTTCTGAGAGTCACTGCCCATCCTAATTGGCAACTTTCCAGTGATGTCTACTTAGTAAAAAGTAGAACTTTGAACAATTCCAAGTTCCAGTAGCAAAGCTTATGCAGTAGAACTCCATTGTGGTTTTTAGGTTGCCATGCAAATGAGTGTTTTGTTGGAAAGTGAGAGCTAAGTACACAAGAACTTGATGTCCCTCCTACCATATGGAAGTTAGGAGAAGTAATAGGAAGTGCACAGATGTTGTGGGAAGGGTCAGGACCTGTTGTTATTTCTGATGGCTGATGATCAGTGGATACATGTCAAGGAAAAAAATGTCCTCAAGGGTATTATTGTACTTGTAGAGAGAAAATATCCTCAAGGCTATTATTGCTTCCTGTGGTTAGAAATATTAGTTTTCATTTTTATTTTATTTAGTTGACATTAAATAAGGTTTTTATTTTAGAATTTTAGAATATCCTTTGCCACCTTCTGAAACAAGGTCTTTGAAGAAAAGTAAATGCATTGTGCCCATCTCTCCTAGGGGCAATTGGACCTTCTCAGGAGCAATGCAGGTCTACTCTATAGAATCAAAGATTCTCAAAATGCAAGGTAAGCTTGTGTTTGCTGGATAAATATATTTGGAACACAATTCTACAACTTGCGTAGCATTGCTGAGAGGACACTCAGCAGTGTAATGTGGATTCTGTCACATGGATGTCACAGAACATAACTGCTTGTTTCAGGAGGGTACATTAACTCCCCTGAGGTCACCCTGAAATCTGTTTTAGGTGTAGTGTTCTCTACTGAGCAGAGGGTGCCATGGGACTATAGCTCTAACTTCCTAGCAGAGCTCCTGGTTCAAATGACAGCAAAGTGATTTCTGCAGACATATGTATGTGCTCAGGTGAAACCCAGCTGAAGCCTGACCAAACCCTCTGCAAACTGTGGTTCTGTGAACTTCCCCACTGCTCGTGTTACGAGATCAGCACTGATATTTACAGCTGTCCTGGGAGGCCACTTGAACTCGTGCTCTTGGATTTATTAAAATGTACCTCCAAGCCATGTTCTGTGTTTCCTATGTAGCCTATATAAATCTGAGTAAAAGATGCCTAGATATACTTCTGGAAAGAAATATCCTTCAAAATTGTCCTCAGTGCAGGTGTACAGTCCTTTCTTTCAAATGCTTTAGAAAAGGATTGCTGAGTTCATGCTTTCTTGGACCAGTGAAAAGGCGTGCTCTAGAGTTGGGAGCATTCTGCTATCCTTTTGAAGATGTTCTGTCTAGAGACAGATTATCCTAAATTATGCTCTGTGCTGTGTTTGACATTCTAAAGTTATGTTAGTATGTGACCCCAAATTCCCCATTGTTATGACAAGTTGAGTGATTCCTTCTTGGTCACTTTTTTTTCTTTCATACTGTGCTATTTTCTCTTTACTGTGGCTTCTCACTGGCGAGCTTGGCTTGATCCAGAGAGGATTGCTGTCATGTATATTTGCCAATGGCTGGCTTACTGTGTAGAGTTTTTCTTTGTGCATTGTTTTTTGGGTTTTACAGTACTTGTTTGTAGTTTAAAAAAGAAAAATCCATCTTCTTTCAAATTTTGAACCTTTCAAAAATCCCGATATCTTTCTTATTTTTACAGTAAAATGAAAGGCTCTGACAATCAAGAGAAGCTGGTTTACCAAATTATAGAAGATGCAGGCAACAAAGGTAGTTTAAATTATGACTGTGAGTGGTACTAACTCTGTTTGCTTATGGAACCATTCCTGTCTGAATTTGTAAATGCTTCCCAGACAATACAAATATAAAACCTTGAGTCTGCATACCAGGTCTGTAGCTAATGCTCCATGTATCTGTGTTTTAAAAACAAAAGAGAAGGTTACATCTTTCTCTGTTAAAGTAAACTTTCCTGGTTGACTTTTGGGAGGCACTCTTTTAGAAGACTAGGAACAAAAAATTGCAAGTTATCTGTGGGGCTGTCAAGCTGAGGTATCTGCAGAATATTCCCTACTTAAAAGAAAATGTAGAACCCAGATTTAACAGGTGTCCTGCCAGCAAAAACCACTGCTAAATAGGGCTGTCTCAGCATTTGTTGCACACTGTGGTTGAGAGTCAGCAGGTAGAACTAGTTATCATATTTTTGTTGAAGCAAACACTATTTACAAAGAAGTACTATTCAGCAAGAATGTTTCTGTGGTGCACTCATGTTGGCAGTGAATGGGGTCCACTTGTAAGAGCTCTGGGAGGAGAGGTAAAGGGCAGGAGGACAGTACGGTTGTTGTGATATGTGTCTTGCTTTTGTCACTTGTTTTTCTCCAAATCCCTTCTGTAAGTTCCCGCCTTTTTGCTGGGAGTAGTAGGGATCAAGGATACATCCTGCGGTAGGCAAGTGAGTTAAGCAGTGTTGTGGCTTTTGGTATGTGAGTATGTATAGAAACAAAAGGTTTCATCTATTTATTTTCATTTCACTTCTCCGTTTTTAAACAGGTATTTGGAGCAGGGACATTAGATACAAAAGCAATTTGCCTTTAACGGAGATCAACAAGATACTGAAAAATCTGGAAAGCAAGAAACTAATTAAAGCAGTTAAATCTGTGGCAGTGAGTATTTTGTGAATTTTTTAACAATTTCAAGCATTTGCTGCATGCTTTTGTATGCTTTTAACAGAGGACTGGAAACAGAGAAACCTCATCCTACGTCCAGCTTTCTCTTTCACTGTGCACCAGTGTTTGACTCTGCCTTTAGTGTGCAGGTTTGAGGTGCAACAGATATGAGAGGCTATAAGGTTTATGAAATAACCAATATACTATTAATAAACATCACTATTAATATACAATTCTGCCACTCATCCCCCATTATTAATTACGTGCCATTACAATCAAATTGGAGTTTTAGTTCTCTCAATTCCTTATTGCACACAACTGTTGTTACAGTTCTGTTACCCTTCACAGACCTCCTTGTGCTGCTTGTTGCTAACTTGCAGTTCTGTCGTTTTCCCCTGTACTCCCATACCTGGTCTTTAGGACATAAACCTAGGGCAGAGCCTGCTGGGTTTCCCCCAGCACCCCCGTGGGCTTGGGTCCACAGGTCAGCTTCTCTGGTGTCCGCATCCACAGTCCTGCTGTCTGCTTATCCTGTCCTCTCTTGTTCTGACTTTTACACCTTTTTCTCTTTTTGCGTTTGTTAACTCATTTCTACCACTCTTTCCTCCTTTCTCCACTCAGTCTCCACCCAATTGAGATGAGTACCCATTACCTGCCCGTAATTACTCTTTCTCAATTGGTCCCAGTGTTGCTGTAGCACAATTTGATATTTCTGATACTGAAGCAAACTCAGCCATACTAGTGATATGGTTACCTAGTTGCAAGTTGCTTTGCAAGGTTCCTCTGAATCTCTTGAAACTTCCTTCAGTTATCTGGTTCATATTGGATTTGTATTGTTTACTTTAAACAATTTCCAAGGCATTTGATTCTGTTTCAGTCTTGGTTCCCCTACTTTGTTCCAGTTTCTCAAGTTTCAGCTACTTTCCTATGTGCAAACAGTCCACATACCAGAGCAGGACTTATTCTTTTCATTGTTTATCACACTGTTACAATGCTTATGCAGCACCCTGTTCTCCCTTACCTGCTTAATTACAAATCATTTGTGTTAGCATGTTCTTTGGACATTCTCCTAGTTTCCAGCAGAGAGACTGTTTTGTTGTGGGGTCTGGTAAACTAGATGGAAATAGAAAAGCAATAGCTTTATTGTGTTCTTGTGAGGGATGCTGGCTTCATCTAATCACGCAGGGGACATAACGCTGCTGAAACTTCTTCAGTTGTTGAGTATTTCTTTGGACAACCTTTGGATAACCATTGTCCTTCAACTGACTGCTACTCTCAGGACTGAAGCAGCATTCCCATTTCCCCTGTCTAGGTGTGGCAGGAAAGAGTGGGCTCACAAGGGCTAACATTAGCTGCAGGCTTTAATCACGTAAGGGTCCTCCTTGTCATCCGTGCATGGATTCAATCCTGCAGTTGAGAGCTTCTCCATTATGTTTGTCTTTGCTGTCTTTTAAGGACGCTTGCCTGCTCCCCTTTGACTGCGGAGAGGGATTATAGTCAATAGACTAAAATTAAACTCACATCTTCTTCTGTGAGGTTTGTGTTGTGTCCATATCATTAGCAGGATTCCCTCTTCTAACACTGTTATAAAATGATTAGGAATTGAAATGTGTTGATTGTCTCTTTATCTCTGTGTTACTAGAGGGTCAAACATGTTAAAGATAGCTTGAGTCAGCTGGATTGCTGTATAGGAGTAATGAACTATCTCCTTTGCAGATTATCTGCTTAGATTTTCTTTTCTTGAGAAATACTTTCAGCTGCTGGGAGCTGTGCACTTTTCTCTAACAGGCATCCAAGAAGAAGGTCTATATGCTGTATAACCTGCAGCCTGACCGGTCAGTGACTGGTGGTGCTTGGTACAGCGACCAAGACTTTGAGTCTGAATTTGTGGAGGTGTTAAATCAGCAGTGTTTTAAATTTCTGCAAAGTAAGGTGAGTGTCAATATTCAAGCCACCTTCCATTTGTGTTGTGCAAGTAACTGTTTTCTTTATAAAACCAGTACCAAACAAGGCTAAAATTTTCCATAGGTGTTGGCTGTTATTTGCAACTAGATTGGCAATCTGTACCGGACTATTATTTTTGTCACAGCACATGCGATGGTGTTGCATTTTAATGATGGATATTCTTACACCCTATAAAAGGAGTGAAGTCTGTTATCACTGAGGTCCAGTGACAAACTAGGCAGCAAAGTACACAGGACCAAAAAATCTAGCAGAATTCACTGTGTTTTCTGCAGAGCTCCTCATTTCTGAGAGGATAGAAGGCAGCAGTCAGTTCACCTAGCTCTGCCTAGAAGAAAATTGTCCCTAGTCTAACTGCAGGAGAAGTCTGATGTTCATTAAATATGTCTGCAGCTTGCAGCATTTGTCTGTTCCATTACAATATGTTTTATCTGACCCTAGGTACAGCAGAACCAATTTTTTTTGTCAACAAAATGCCAAATGCTGATATTCCTTCATATTAATCTAAATTAGTGTAAATTTTGTGTCACTTAGTATAAAATTATATTGGTTGTGCACTGCATTGTCTCATATACATCAGTCTTAAGGATATGGCTTTAAATGCTAAACATGTCCCAGAAATGGTTTGGAAATCAACTTTTATACTTTAGTGTGCTGGAAACTGAACCCTGAAGGAGGCTCTTGCCAGTGAGCGCTGACTGTAACAAACTTTTGCTTTTTTCTCAGGCAGAGGCAGCTCGAGAAAGCAAACAAAACCCCATGATCCAGAGAAACAGTTCATTTGCATCATCGCATGAGGTGTGGAAATACATCTGTGAACTGGGAATCAGTAAGGTCAGAACAGATTAATCTTATTACGGTTCCAATTGTCAGTGCATGACTTGCTGTAGGAGTTGGGTACTGCAGATTTGGTGAAGGTCTCATAAGTGCCTTAGTACCCTACAGTTCAGTGTAGGTGAGCTTTGAAGCTTTATTGCTGTTTAGGGAGGGTCATTGATGCATAGGATTCCATGCTGGCTTGTACATCTGGGTTTTCAAAGATGTATAAAAGAATTAGCATTCACGTCCTTGTTAAGCATCTCAGCTTGTTTACAGTTTATCATTTCTCTTAAGTTTACCTATGCATTTCAAGGAGTTTTAGGGGAGAGAAAAAGAAAACGAGGGGAAAAAACCCTTTGCAATTACCGGTCACCATCAACAAGTGTATCTTCAGCAGTCTTGTCTTTTTCTTCTTTCACAATTATTTTCCTGCAAAACTGGAACTGTATCATGCTAGGATGATGTAGACACTTCAGATGCATAGTGAAGTTCTTTTTGGTAAACCAAGGCTAGTGCAATTCAAAAGTGCTTGGTAGGTAGGAGGTGATATTAGTATTTGCTTTTTTTTTTGCATCTGCCACAACCCCATAAAGTTCCCAAGTGAGAATGGTGGCTTTTTCTGAGCTAGGTTAGAACTTTAAGAATTTGTTACTCATGGTGTTTGCTCATTTTCTCCTTGCAGGACTTACTGGCATCCATCTTTCCTAATATTTCTTTTACAAATTGTTTCTTAGGTAGAGTTGTCAATGGAAGACATTGAAACCATTTTAAATACACTGATATATGATGGAAAAGTGGAGATGACTATTATTGCTGCAAAGGAAGGGACAGTAGGCAGTGTGGATGGACAGATGAAGTTGTACAGAGCCGTTAGTCCTCTCATACAACCCACTGGATTAGTCAGGACACCCTGTGGACTCTGCCCTGTGAGTAACTAATTCTGTGTATGGTTAGGTGTATGCATGCAGATCTTGAATATAGTCCTGCAAATGGCCATTGCAAGGTTCTGCCCATGAGTTGACCCTCATGGTTTTCTAAGCCAGCTGTGCTTAAGAGTTGCCCATGATGCCTTAGCTATGGTGTAAGAGGAAGGTTCTTCAGTTGGTCTAAAGCGCCTGGTCTACCAGGGTGTTTCCCACTTACATCCAGTCTCTTTACTGGACTGTATGTGAAAGAATGCTGTTAAATATAGCCTGTTCCAAATTATATTTCTGATCCCAAGCATGCCAATGTTTTTAACAAGCTAACTTATGTCTGTCTAGCTTTTGGTGTCTCTGCCCTGGACTGTAAACTGTTATATAGCTAAAACTTGCCAGCATGTCTGTTTGCATCATTTACTACAGGATCTGTTTTGCTCTTCGCTCTCAGACCTGGCGAGATTTTGGCCTGTGTTAGACTAATGCTTTCCTACCGAGGAAGAAATACAAAACATGTGAGCACTATCTAACAAAGTAATTACTCTGCTGAAACTGGGCTTTCCTTTGCAGGTTTTTGATGATTGTCATGAAGGTGGTGAGATTTCTCCATCAAACTGTATTTATATGACAGAGTGGTTGGAGTTTTAAAGTGAAAGAAAACTGTAAACTTGATTCACAGCCAAAGGGACAAAGCAACTTGCCTTCTTTGAAAGTGGACTTGTAAATTTGTATGCAACTTCAGGACATGGAGCAACTTTGTTTTAATGATATATAAATGTATCTGTTGTGTGAGCTGTCCTGTGAGTGGACTGGAAATTGAGTCAGTGCTGAAGATCAAAGCTGAAGTGGAAATGTAAAGCCATTCTCATACCAAAAGTTGGTTCTGTGACTTGAAAAGTGCCACAGAACCACCTGTGTGGTGATGCATCACTTGAGGATTGTGTTGGGTGCTCTACAGATGCTTATTCTGAATGAGAGAAAAGAAGCCATTAGCTGATCAGAAAAACTTGCTAAAGTGCTAAAGCTCGCACTTTTTTCCATGATAGCTCCCATCTAATTGAAGACTAAGAATCTGATGTGGGAAAGATTCTGAATATGTCAAACAAAACTCACTGATTCCTTATTATCTTTCTTACTTGTTAAGTTATCATTAAAACTCTGACTTTTCTGATGTATATCTGTGCTTTGTTTCCTGTATTGATGCCTGGTGATGCATCTGTTGCATTTACCCTTAATCAAATTTCTGGTAGTGTGTTCTGCAGCTGCATCACAATACATGTATATGTATGTTTAACAAGATTACAACTTAGAAATTAAGAAACTTCAGGTGGAAGTGTGGAAAAGGAAAAGAACAGCATTTTATTAACAAAATCTGAATAAGCAACAAATGGCACTATCAAAAACTTTCAGAAGAAACAAAACTAAGTCCCAATTCCCGGGATGGGGTGGGGTGGAGGAGAAACCTGCAGCAACCCGAGGAGGGAGGGGGAGAGGACTGGGGAAGGCAGGACTGTCCCGGCAGTTCAAGAGCTGAAAGTGCTCGGTTTTGATCTAGGCTGTGAGATTGAGAGTTTTGGTGGTACGTATAAGTGAGAAGTGCAAAGCAGCCACGAGCTTTGTGTAGTGCTTTGGTTTTGGGGGAAAGAGTAAAATCAGCTGTGAGTTTTCCTTTAGGACATTTGGTGTGGGCTCAGCTGCTGGACTCTATATGGTTATCAAGTCAGATCTGCTGGAGCTGAAGAGAAGGAGAAAGTCTGTCTATGTGAGAAGGAAACTGCCTAGCTCCTGGGTTTAGTGTGTAGTTGAAAGGTCGTAAGATGAAGGGCGAATCTAGCAACTGGTTTTGCCCTGGCTTACTTTACTGAGATCCAGTAACAATTTTTGGACTAGGATCAAAAGACGAGTGCTTAAGTGACCATGAAACGGACGCTAGATGGCAGTAAAGACCGTGTAATAATTACAGCTTTTCTGTCCGCAAATTTCCCTGGGAGAATTAGAGCTGAAAAATTTTCGATTTGCAAGAACCCTGCAAGAGAGAGAGAAGGAGCTAGTTGCGAGAGCTGAGAAGGGAAGTTACATGGACTCTCCCGACCAGCCTGTCTGCTCCCTGTTCTTGTCCTCTCCCTTCCCTTCCTCTCTCCGCCTCTCCTGGCTCGGCTCATGCCGCCGCCCGCTCCCCCTGCCCCTGCCGGCCCGCCGCTGTCGCTCCTCCGCCGGGATCTTGCCGTACGGGCTATGGTGCTCCTGGGCGGGCCGCTCCATCTTTTGGCTCCACCTGGCCCGAGTGCTGCCGGAGCTCCTCCTGTGACTGCTCCCTGGGCCTTGCCCTGGGCCGGTCGATGGCCACGCTGCCACTCCTCCTGCTGCCTCTCCGCTGCACCGTGACATCAAGGCCGAGAACATCATCCTAGACCGGGCCACTGATGAGGAGAAGCTGATCGACAATATTAAAGGCCACGATCTACACGCGATGGGCAGGTGAGCCCAAAAACAGGGCCCAGGCGGGCACCGGAGGTTGCCCCCTTTGCTTTGATGGGGAGGGAATGGGAATAATTCTTCAGCCGGCTGCCAAGTTCTTTTTTGGAGGGGGAGGAGATGGATGTTGTGGAACACGAGCCAGCTCCCAGCCCTGCTGACAGCCTCCACCACCCCCTGGGCCTGGGGCTGGTGGCAGGGAGCCAGGGCAACAAAACCAAACATCCGTGGAGGGTAACAGGGAGAGGGGTACAAAACCCATGCACTGGCTATATTCGCTTGCAGGTGCAGAAGGGCTTGGGCTGCTCTAGTCCCCTTTTCTGCCTTGGCCGATGTTCTTGGCCAAGGCCGGGCTAGGGAATGGGGGGATAAAAGCAGAGTTTTCTCTACTCAGGCATGGGTCTTTTCCTTGCATGTGGCAGTTGGGCCTTCCCAGGCCCCTGACACCCTCTTCCAGCACCGAGGGCTTTCTTTTACAACCCAAAGTTTGTAAAGGAGTTGGGTGCTGGCGAGAAGGCAGCAAGTCACACTGTGTGCCATTGGTGCAGCCCTGGCTCCCTCAGGAATGCTTGGGCAAGAGTCTGGGACTGGGCAGCATCCACCTGATGAGCTCCTCCTCTGTCTTGTAGGAACAGCCGAACACAGCTCACCAGAGTGGATACTCTTTCACGGCTACTGTGGCCATTTAGCGACAGTCTGGGGCATCCTGCTCCATGAGATGGTTTGCGGGGACCTTCTTTTCAACAATGATGAGGACATTGTTCAGGGCCAGCTCTTCTTCCTGCCATGCGTGTCTTGGGGTGGGTACCCAGCTTCATGGCACAGGGGAAATAATATTGGGAGATTGCAGGTGGCACATGAGCATCCCGCTCTTGCAGCTGTGAGGGAGATTGATCTCCTGTGGTGAGCTGGAAGAGGTGGCACATGTTCCTCTATCCTGGTCTCCAAAACAGAAAATCAGCTGGGAGATCTGGGCACAGCTCTTGACAATCCCTCAGCTTGACACTGTGGACCCTGGGAGAGGATTGACAGGAGCCTTCTCCCACTGACCACCGGTTTCTGGTTTCTCTCCCCAGAGTGCCAGCAGCTCATCACGTGGTGTTTATCCATGCAGCTCTCAGACAGGCCATCGTTGGAAGACCTTTTCAAGCATTCTTGGATGCAGGACCTTCACCTGCCCCAGGAGACAGCAGATCCATCCCCTTGCACAGTAGGATCTCGTAGCCTGGCAAGTAACAGCTCCATGCATCTCATGGCATTAAGAAGCAAAGAAAACCACTGTTTCCCTATGAGTAGCATGGAGTAGGGATGGCAGCTGGTGAGATGCTTCTGCTGGTGCTGGGGGAAGTTGTGGAGGAAGTGGCTGACCACTCTCCAGTGTATTTGAGAAGATGTGGCAGTCTGGTGAAGTTTCCACAGACTGGAAAAGGGGAAACATCCCCCCTGCAGCCCAGTGGCATCATGGTCTTCCTGCAGATCGGGGCACAGCTGTGGTGTCCTGGAACATGACATCAAGCTGGAGAATATCATCCTGGGATATGGGCACCGGTGGGGTGAAGCTGATTTGCTTTGGTTGCAGCACCTTCCTTGAGGACACACTGCACCCAGATGAAAAAAGATGAGTCCACACCCAGTGGGGGCTAGAAGGGTGCTCCTGGTCCCAGGCATTGCAGAGCCCAGCCTGGCAAGGCACCGGAGGTTCCCTGCTTTGCTGCAGAGAGGCAGGATTCATTTTATAGCCAGCTTTTTGGCGGAGCAGGGGGTGGATGTTGTGGAATGAAAGCCAGTTCCTGGCCTTGCTGACAGCTTCTGCCACCCATCCTGACCGAGACTGGGGAGGGGGAGACACAGCCTGACAAAAACATTCACCATCGGAGTGACAGAGGAGGGAGTTCCAAACCCATGTGCTGGTCGGTTTGCTTTGCAGACCCTTGAGGGAAAGGCTGGTGCTTGGATGTGGGAAAGGTGGGGTTTTTCCCTACTTGTGGGTGGGTTCATTCCTTGCAGACCAGTTTAGGAAGTTCCAGGACTGTTTGTGGACTGGATCCACTGCCAGCACTACTCCAGCCATGGTCTAAGGGGACATCCCCTTCAAGATAAACAAGGACATCATCTCAAGGACATGCTTCTCTTCCAGCAGTGGATCCATCAAGGTGGGAGAATGGGTTTTGGAAGACAGCAGAAGGCAAATGAGCATCCTGCTCTTGCAGCTACTAAGGAAGTTATCCGCCATGCTTAGCTGGAGGAGGTAGCACCTGTCCCACCATTCTGCTCTCCTCTAAAATGGAAAATGGACTGGGAGGTTTGGGCTCTGAGCATGGCCAGCACCGTGGCTTGGGCACTGCAGATGGTGGGACAGGGTGGACAGGAGCCTTCTCCCACTGACCATCGGTTTCTGGTTTCTCTCCCAAAAGTGCCAGCACCTCATAACACTGAAACAGCATCATTGGCTTGCGAATTTGGGGGAGGGGAAGGCGGGTGTTGGAAGGGTATTTATTGGCTGTTAAAAATAAAATGGTTTTTTGTAACTCTTGTCGCGGTCAGGAGCGAACATGTGACGTGGCTGCGATGTGCAGAGATCCAGGAACTCAAGGAGCAGGAACAGGAACACTTTATTCCAGGAATGCTGCTACATTTATACACATTCAGGCTACACATGTCAGAGTACAATTGGCCTTCTAGTCACATAAACAATTCATCATTGGACACAGAACCACGCATGTTCTAAAACAGTGACTCAGCAGAAGTCCAGGAAGTGGGCAGCCTAGCTGCAGGAAATCCATACTTGTGTTACAGTCTCTCTTGTCCGATGTTGCATAAGCACAGATGTTCCTTTTACAAAATCCTAACACACAAGAGATCCCAGAACCAGCTGGGATCCCCCATATGTAACCAAAGATTTTATTTCATCCTTTTCCAAGATTTTGGTCCCCTTCCTCCAGGCTTATCAGCTTTACTGGAATTTGGAGGGGATTAAGCAACCCAAAAAATGAAACAACAGCTTTTGTTTCAAACTGCAGCAGCCACTTCAGTGACCCTGGACTACCACCCAGGCATGTGTGTGCATTTGAAAGGCAAGTAGTTTGCAGGGATGAAGATCTCACCCTGCTGTGAAACCTGGGAGGAAATCAGAAGCAGCAAAATGCCATTTCAGCTCACCCCCTGCCCAAATTCTTTATTTTTCCCCTCCCCAAAATGAGCAGGCAGGACTAGGCTGCTGCAAGGTTCGGTTTTGAGTGCTTTGTTCTCACTAATCAGCATGATCAAAAAAACTGTAGTATGTACTGATGGGAATACAGCTGCTGAAGGAGGAAAAGGAATGTTCGAAGGTAGGAGAGTCTCTTCTTATCTCCTTTCTCTTCCCAGAAGCCCCTCTTAAAGACAAATGTCTATGCTGGGTTTATATCTGACCCCCTTTTCACCCACGCATTCCCTCACTCCAGTGAGGCTTCATTAGCTAAACTAAGAGTCTCAGGATCAATCAACACATGCTCCCTGATGCAGCACAAGAAAACACTGTATAGAGTGAGGATGTTGACCCCTGTATCATCTGGATTTCAACCACCTCACTCACTCCCCTCCAATCCAAAGACACCAAAGTATCCTCAAGAGCCCCACAGTAATCCACCAGATCCCTGTAGCACTCCCTCCTGCAGGCCTTGGTGGCTGCAGAGAAGCTGCAAAGCCTTCATTGCAGGGACAGCTGCTCCAGGACCCCTTCGGCTGTGTGCAAGCAGCACACAAAGAGCAGCTCTGCAAGTTCAGTCTAAAGCAGAATCACCATTGCGCACAAAGGAGAACTGGAACTTCATGGACTGGCAGGATAAGCACTAATATGCTCACTACCCATTTAGCCAGATGCCATTTTCACATGGAATCATGTGCAAGATTGCTTTTTAATTTCATGAAAAACATTAACTTGGCTGTATTTTGAACTTGGAGAGATCAGCTGGCAGGTACTGTCTGAAACGTCTAGCCTTTACAGTCCAAAGTTTAAAACATTAGCATTAATGGCAAAGTTGAAGTTTTGATAGTGAAAACATTTATCCCATGGCTGAGTGGCTGTTTTTTACTGGTTTCAGTTGTTTGTTGTTATTTTTCCTTTTTGTTTTGATGGTACCTGGCTCCCTTGGGAGTTGTGACGGGATATGGTTATTCATCTGGTGCTGTTCAAGCACCCTCTCCTCTCTCGTCCTGGTATGGCTCCCACAGGGCTCCAAAGAAGAAAGAGGAAGCCCTTAAACCGCGTTCTGGTTTCCTTTTTGCCTCCACATGCAGAGCCGCTTTTGGAAGATGCCGTAGTGAGTGGAGACAGCTGGGTCTTCTGTTGATGCGAAACGCCTCAAACAGAGCTGTTCTCCACCACTTTTCCCTCCTCTTGCTTCATGTGGCTGGGACTTTCTGTCATTTCACCCGTTAGAAGTGCGTGGCCAGGCCCTCTTCAGCTGTGCTGAGCCCAGCTTAGCCTGCAGCCTGGAGGAGACAAAAATGTACCATGACAAGCTCCAGGGGTGGTGTCCAAGTTCTTGTTGAAAATGTTCACCTCCAAGCTGAAAAACTTAATCACTGCACTTTGTGCACTCTTTGAGAGATCTTGGGGGAAGTGTGGAGGATGGGAACTGGAGCTCAAAGTTTTTTTCTCTTTCGGCTGTTAAACACAAAACAAGTTGGGGTTTAGGTAGGGAGCCTGTAGTGTTTTCCTTTCTCTCCCTTTTTCAGCAAGCTTGAAATTCTTCCAGGAAAATGGAAGAATGAAAAGCTTTTATTTGGGTTATTTGGCCCAGAAACACAGGGCTTTAAGGTTTGCTCCTCTTCCAAACTGCTGTGGGTTAGCCCAGCAGGCAGGTAAACACTGCACAGCTGTTCTCTCACTTCCTTCCCAGTGGGATGGGGGAGAGAATTAGAAAAAAAGGTAAAACTTGTAGATTCAGATAAAGATAGTTTGAAAGGGCAGAAAAGGAAGAGGAAAATAATGCTAAAAGAGGATATAAATCAAGTGATGAACAATGCAGCTGCTCTTCATGTATTGCCCAATGCCCAAGGAGTGCCTGAGCAGTGGGCTGGCAACCCAGCAGCCAAGTCCTTCTAGTTTTATTTTTCAGCATGACACCATATGGTATGGCATATCCCTTGGGCCAGTTGTCCTGGTTATGTCCCCTGCCAAATTCTTGTGCACCCTGAGCCTCCTGGCTGGCTGGGAAGCATAAGAAGCTGAAGAGTCCTTGACTTAGACACTACACTGCTCAGTAAAAACTAACACATCAGGGTGTTACCAATATCATCCTAATCCTAAATCCAAAATGCAGCACTAAACCAGCTCCTAGGGAGGAAAATTAACTCTGTCTCAGCTGAAAGCAGGACACAAGCTCATTGCCAAGTGTTTAGTTAATCTAATGCTAGCAGGGTGGGTGCAGCATGGCCTTGAAGCCCTGGGCTCTGTTGCTTTGTTGTTGAGATGTGGTAATGTGAGGAAGAGAAGGAGAAACTGGCAGCTTCAGAAGAGCTGATTTGCTTTGCTTCATGCTGCTTGGAGAGCAAGTCCTGGGTCCGAGGATGTTAGCCTTAGTAGTAATTTGAAATTTATACACTTTAGCATATGTTCCTAGGTAGAATGCTTCTACTTTTTTATTCCCCCTGTATTTGTGATCTTTCTGCTTATCTTCACAGATTTTACACAGAGCATACAATTTGCCTTATGTCAGGAATCTGGGAAGGCAAAATTAATGTTCAGCTCAGACGGTGTTTCATTTTGCTCTGTTTTGGACCTGGAACAGTGCTCTGCAGTGTTGCAGGCTTCGGTAGAAATGACGCCTTTTCTGCTCTGTGAAGAAGGAGTGCATGGCTCTTGGTTAAAGCAGTTTCCTGAAGTTTCCTGGATAATGCCAATCTCGCTGTGGAATTCTGTGTTCTGAAAATGGCTCTTATCTGTGTACTTATTCTGTTCCTTATCTGCCAGCCAATTCCTTCTGTCCTTTCCAGGGAAGGGAATCAGGACTGCTAATGGAGCAGTCACAGATTGATACAGGTGCTTTAAAGCTGAGAAGAGATTGCCTTCTTTTAAAAAAATTTTTATAGCCAAGCATTCCACCACAGACTGTGCAGCAACATTTAAAACATTTGCATTCCTAATTCCTCATTATGTGTCAAGCTTGGTCACATTTTTGATGCTTGGTTTTACCAAAACCTTCATTTAGTTAAGAAAAGTATAAGGTGCGTCCCACATGGCTCATAAAGTAAGAACATCACCCTGTGGTCCGTCTCCAAAGTCAGCCTCTACAGGCAATTCCAGCTCCATGGTTTGCCAAGCTTTCATGTTTCTTGTGCTAAGTAACTGGAGGCATTTTGGCCACTTGCATCAGTGGATCTCCACAGCACTGCATCTCTTGAGATTTTTATCTGTCATATCAGGTGTTGGCAGACACCAACATGATAACTGAGTTTGGACTTATTGGAGAAAAACGGGAGCCTGGGGATCAAACCTGCATAGATGACCACACTGCTGCACAGCATTTCAAATGTGTTGCTCCTGTTGTTTTAAGCTGAGTGTTACTAAGCAACTTGAGAACAAACTTTAGGCTTTCTTCTAGTCAATCACTTTCAGAAAAATAAAAAATATTCAAAACACAGATTTGTGTTGTATTTAAAAGAAAGAAAACAGGAAAAAACCCAGAGTTTGATAGTGCATGGGCAGATCACAGGGCATTAATTTCCTTAAAGCAAAGGTGGAGTGGATGCTCACACAAAAGCCTCACCTGACTTGGCTGCATGAATTTAAGGTGAACACACAAACTATTAGAAGCAGATTGAGATATTTCACTGCAATGCCTTTTCCCCTCAAAGTATGTGTCAAAGTCTGCAGCGTTCAGAGATGGATTTCTGTGCATGCATTCAGATAGGACAAATCCCACTTGGCCAGCATTACACAGAGCTGCAATGGAGGATTCCTGTTGTTGGTCTCACTAGGAACAGTCTTGCCTCTTTGGCTTTGGAAGAGAACCAACAAGAGAAGGAAGCAATGAATGAGGGAACATATTTGCCTAGTTTCAAGGCAGAGACAAATTCCTGGGGCAAGTCAGGCTTGGTCAAATATCTACCACATATCCACAGGCTCCATGGTGCGTTTCTGAAAATTGTGGCGATGCCTAGACTTCTCCTCATGAGAGCATTTGGGTACTGCAGTGGTCTTCCCAGTGGGCTGGGGTACAGATTTCCTGACAGAGTGATGAACCAGCGTGGCCTCAACCAACCGTGAGGGTTAAGTTTGTTCTGGGAACAGAGAGGGAGGAAAATCCCATTGATTGTCTGTGCCTCGTTGTTGGCCTGGGTGGCCTGATGGCTTGGCTCCGCATGCTTCACCGAGACAACGTGTCCGGGCACGGCAGCTCCTGTGTGCTGTCCAAGCCTGGGGCTTGCAGTTTATTTCTTTAAAAAGTGTCTCGTGTTATTATCGGAGCGTTACTGATAACCTCTTCCCAGGAGCTCCTATGTTCCCTGCTGAACACGACAGCACCCTCCCAAGCTTGACGAGCACCCCGAGAGCAGAGCTGCTCTCTTCACCCTGTGCCGGAGCGGGAACGCCGCAGCGTCTCCCGCATGTAGCAAGGACACTCCGTCCGTCGCCGCTCCGCCCCGGCACCCGCCACCCCTAGCCTGCCGCCGCCATCTCGCCCCGTTCGGTAGCGGCCCGTCGCCCCGCCCGCCTCCTTGCGGCAGCCTGCGGTTGCCCTTAGCCAAGATGCCGGCGCGGCCGCGCCGCGGGAAGGGCGGGATGTGCCGCTGCCGCCATCTTGGCTGCGGGCAGGCGTGCAGTGCTGAGGTGGCCTTGCCGGGCGGGTGGGGCCTCTGTCGGGAGGGAGAGGCGGGAGCGGCGCGACCAGGTTGGGAGCGGCGGGGCCTGCGGGGGTCCCGGTGAGGGGTCGTGTCCCCCGTGAGGGGCGGTGGAGTGGGTGGGTTAGTGAGGTCCCAAGTGTGTGGGGGGAGTGTGGGGGGGAGCGTGGGGGGGAGCGTGGGGGGGAGTGGTCCGGGGCGTCTCCTGTGAGGGGGTCGGTGGTGTCTGTCGCAGGAGGGTCTGGGGGAGCCGTGGTGTCCCCTACTGCAGCGCTTGCACGGGGGTCAGCAGTTTCCACAGAGCAGCACGGCAGCTCAGCGGTCTTCCCTGTAGCTTTGTCCCTTATAGCCATGCCAGGCTGATCCGTGGTGTTCCCTGTAGCGGCAGCAGCAGTACGGAACTTTTTGGAAGCAGCAGCATTGTCTATAGCTTTGCTTGGAAGGAGTGGGGGTCAGCATTGTGCCCTCAGCAGATACTCCGTGGAGACTGGAATTCTGCCACCACTCATCTGAAAAGGCTTTGGAAGGGTCCGTCATCTCTTGAGGAGGGGATCTGGGACCTTCCCACTGCTGGGGTGGGCCCTGGAGGTCGCTGCGGCGCTGGGACAGGGAGCCTTGGGCTGGTGGGGAGGCCAGCAGATGGGTAGGCACACAGCCTTCACTGGAGATGGGAACACCTCACCTCCTGCTGTCCTGACCGTAAAGTAGGACCACAGCCCATGCCAAACAGATTTGGCAACCAGGGCTTGGCCTGGTGGTAGTGGGCTGGGCTTCAGTTGGAGGAACATGGAATAAATTTTCCCCGTGGCTGTGCTGCATACCTGAGATGTCAGGTGTTTGTCTTGCTGTTCTGATGAGCAGGATCTTTTACAGGGAGACTCAGCTCTGACTTTTATCCCAACAGACCTTTTTATGATGGAGATGTATTGTGAACCCTTCCGTTTATCTGTCCAGAGATGGGAGTGGAAATATAGGGCAATTCTCCATGAGCTTGATTTACATCTTTGATAGCAAGGATAAAGAAAATGGCAGTGAGTTTAGGGTTCTGCAGGAAAACTTCTCTGAGCAGAGGTGATGCTTCTCATTTCTCATGCATGTGGCCCTTGTGAATATCCCACCTGCAGTGAGGACCAGGAGTAGGGTAATGCAGGTGAACCTCTGACTTTCCTTGTTTAGAGTGGGTTGTGGAGCTGCTGCTCTAGACTCTCTGAGGTGCTGCTAGTGCTATGTGGTGTCTGTGGGCTGGATTTGACAAGCGAGTTTTTTGGATGCCTCCCTTTCTCAGAGGCATCAAAGGCAACGATGATGACCTGGAAGCTCTTGTTCATGTCCTACTCTGAAGTGTTTAGTAAGGCAATACAGAGAGTGACTCCTCTGTTCTGTTGGGGATATTTTCTCCCAGAACAGGATGTTTTCTGAAGTCTGCTGGACTCTCAGTTCCTTCCTTACTGGGAGTGGGACAATGGTGCTGTGCCCAACGGGTATCTAAAAATTACAGAAGACCTTTTTTTGACAGTTTGTCATGTGCTCCTTTCCATTTGTAAGCAGGTCAGACTGGCAGCCAGGTGACATATGTGAGGAATGTTTTGGTCTTAGACTTGGCCTCTCTTTCTCCCCTCAACCTTTCAGCTGAAGACTTCAGGGTGTATTGCAAATCTGACCTGTTTTCTGTTACTCACCCAGTCAGGCAGGATTGCCTTAAGGCCAGCATGAGGTTTTTTGGGTACTGAGATGTTAAATGTGTATCATAAGAGAAAAAACCCCTTGCTTTCTGGCTTTGAGATTCAGATTTCCTTGTTTCTTTGTTGTATTTGGATTGGCTATAATGTTGATGAGAGAACTGGGCAGAAGAGATTAATGTAGTCACATGGTTCATTGGATAATGGGATTAATTCATTGTAATGTATTGGCTTTGTCCTGCAGTGCCCTGTGCCTACCTGTATGTGATCTGCTGACCTCCTTTGCAGGCCTGTTGTCCAAACAGGTGACTGCTGTCTGAATGTGTGTTCTTATGTCCTTTCAGAGCTTTGTCAGTCCAATGGCGACCTACCTGGAGTTCATCCAGCAAAATGAGGAGCGTGACGGAGTGCGTTTCAGCTGGAACGTGTGGCCCTCCAGCAGGCTGGAGGCCACAAGGATGGTTGTCCCACTGGCTTGTCTCCTGACCCCGCTGAAGGAACGCCTTGACCTGCCGCCTGTGCAGTATGAACCGGTGCTTTGCAGCAGGCCGACTTGCAAAGCAGTGCTTAACCCACTCTGGTATGAATTTCTTGGCTGGGGACGTTAAGGGAGGCTGGATGGTACCTAATTTTTATCTGAACTTCACTACTTCTTTATCTCCCTTTTTCTCTGCCCAGTGCCTGGAGGCTCTTTCATTTAGATGTGGTGGGCTTGTTAAAATCCACAAGTGCCTACGGAGATACATTAACATGTCTGTTATTAGAGGTGGCAGGACCAGAGGAGACAGGAGGAGGCTGTTAAGGCAGAGATGAAATGACCCATCCTCCTACCACTGCAGAGAATTTTGTGGTGAATGATGAAACTCAAAGAAAGATGCCAATTTTACTGATACTATCCTCTGGACTGTGATGTTCACTTGTTTTCCTGCTTCCACATCCTGCTGCTTGTAGGTCAGTTCCAGTATGAGCATCAGGAAGTAATTTTAGAGGAATAGGCTCGGTCCCAAAATCGTGATGATCATCCATACTCTGAGTGTAGCACTGGATTGAGAAAAAGCAGGAAAGGCTAGCAAGAGAAAGTAAAATGAGACCAAATCCAGGGACTAAGAATATGGCTAGGCATACCGCAGCAGCAGGATGTTGTAACAGGCTGAGGAGAGTAAACTCTTCAGGGCAGGGCCTCTTTGTTCTATGTTTGTGCAGGATCTGGGTGGATGGGCTCCTGCTGCTCTGAGACTGTAGAACTTGTGTGCTACAGCTGTACAAACAGTAAGACAACTGAGATAAGCCTAAGTGTAGTGAACAAATGATTAGACCCAAGTCTTTGTCTGCCAGACCCTTTGCTCCCAAGAGCCGTCAGTGGTCCAATCATGTTGACAAGCCTGGCAGGGCTGAATAAGCTAATGAACTTTTTGGCAATAAAACAAGAGTCTGAATCCCTAGGACGTTTGTTGGTCCAGCTGGAGTGTCTGATACTGTTTCTTTCTCAGTGCTGTGAATCAGCATAGATAGTTGTGAAGCTGTGCTGTAAAATTGTTTCTGAAGTCATACTAATGCCTCATCTTTCTCTTGCAGCCAAGTTGACTATCGGGCCAAGCTTTGGGCTTGTAACTTTTGTTTTCAGAGAAATCAGGTAAGTTGGAAAAAGCATCATCCCTTCCATCTTTTCAGTGAGCATTTTACTGATGGCCTTCTCTGACAAAGGACATTAAGCCTAAATTCCTAGATTCCTTGCCTTGGGCTTTTTCTCTGCTGTACCCAGGCCAGAGTACGGTCTGCTTTACCTGACATCTTGTCTATTTTCAATCCAGTTTTGCCAGTGATTTTGCTGGCTTGCAGGACATAGAAAGGAAATAAAACTGCTATTTTGTCCCATGTGTTTCCAGTGTGCTTTTTTGCACTTGATATTTACTGTTCTTGCAAAGTATGAAATTCATTAGATTTGAGTAGACTTTTGGCATCAGAAACTATTGCATGGCTTTAAGACTTTCAATGCATAGTTGCTGCTGTAGTCCTACATTTTATTTACCCCGGATCGAGCAGCTGTCTGTCCTTCTGGCCAGTTGTTGTCTGTGCTTAGGAAAGCAGCAATGTGGATCTCTTGTCATGAATTAATTAGCTTGGTGCAGTGGCAGTAAATAAAGGGTTCAATAATCACATCATGAGCTCTGTACTGAAGAGGAGAGCCCTACATTTCTATCCTGTAACTTCCTTGTCCTGATTTTTTTTTTCTTTTTCAGTTCCCCCCAGCATATGCAGGCATATCTGAAGTCAATCAACCAGCAGAGCTTATGCCTCAGTTTTCAACAATTGAATATATAGTGCAGGTAAATGAATCATAGGCAATTTTGAAGCCCCCAGAATTGTCTTGTCTATGATAAATTATATATGTGTTAATTTGCTTTATAAATAATGCAAATAAATCAAGTCTGCAAGGTGCTTATGACAGGATTAATTTTATGCCTTGGATGGAGGCATTATAAAGTATCACCTGGTGTATGCATGTCCCTAAAATTCATCTCTTTCCACATTAGCGAGGTCCGCAGACGCCATTGATCTTCCTGTATGTTGTCGACACATGCTTGGAAGAGGAGGATTTGCAGGCGCTGAAGGAGTCCCTCCAGATGTCCCTGAGCCTGCTGCCTGCCAGCGCTTTGGTGGGGCTGATCACTTTTGGCAGGATGGTCCAGGTTCACGAGCTGAACTCTGAAGGGATCTCCAAGAGCTATGTGTTTCGGGGCACAAAGGACCTGACAGCTAAGCAAATTCAGGTATGCTCTGCTGTCTTGTAGGCCACTGGCTTATTCGTGTTAGCTCTGTTGACACCACTGCTAGTCTTTCAAGCACGGAGCTCTTGGGTAGAAAGGAGGGCTCAGTGTTTTTAAATGTTAGCCTTGCCCTCCCAGTTTTTGCCTCTGTAAATCCCTTTGAAGCTTGTCCAGGATTGAGTTGGTGTATCTCATGTAATGTACCCATTGATCCATTTCTAATGGGAGTGCAAAGATGAATAATTTCACAGATTTAAATGTAGTTAATGCTACAGTATTGCAGGCCTCAGGGTATGTTAAATAGTAGTATAAGCAATATATTCAATGTTTGAATAGTACATCTCCTCTGCCTCCTCTTTACTATTCTCTAGGATATGCTTGGGCTTTCAAGGTCAGTTGTCTCTATGCAACAGGGAAGACCTCTTCAAACTCCAGAGCAACCTGTTATTTCCAGCAGGTAAGCCTAACCAGCACAGCAGATGAGCAGGACAGATGTTTTGTGCCCCTTTGGGGCATGCTTCTAAATCTGGTTTTTCCAAGAGAAGCCTTTGTAAGAAAGAAGATTTAAATGGCATTGTCTTGTCACAGTTACTTCTCTACATTAAGTGATAGGTATTTGTGGATTACTAGAGCTGCTGAATCGGATTACTAAAGCTGCAGGCAGTGTATTAGACTTCCACATATTATAGTTTTACAGTTGCAAGAACATGATTGCCTTTCAGGCTGAATTTCTATTTGTCTTTGGAAAGCACGTTGCTTAGGGGTCGCCTGGAGCAAGGGCCTGTCTTTGGCGAATGGGGGCCCTGGACTATGGATAACAATCCTGTATATCATCTCCTACCTCCTGATCCAGCAAATCCAAGATATGATCATCAGTGACCCCTGAACAGTAAAGCTTGTATTTACCTCTGTTGAATACAGTTTTCTTTTTCACAGCTCTCCTGTTTTTCAGTGGCAGCTCTCATGTGTTTCAGCAAACTAAATCACCATTGAATTTTTTTCCTATTCTTTGTGTGACTTTGCCTTCTTGTCAGTGTCTGATGTCTTGTTTTGATAAAATATTTTATTTTGCATAGGCTTGTTATCTTGGAAAGTTTGGATATAAGAAGGCAACATGCCACATCTTTTTACTTCTGATTGCTGTTTCAGTGCAATTTATGTGTGCCAGGGTCAAAGAGATATTTTTTTTCTATTCTGAACTTAGAAGTAGGACATTGCATTTGAATTTTTGCAGGTTTCTACAGCCAGTACATAAGATTGACATGAATTTAACAGATCTGCTTGGAGAACTGCAAAGGGATCCATGGCCAGTGACCCAGGGAAAGAGACCTTTACGTTCCACTGGAGTAGCTCTTTCAATTGCAGTTGGCTTACTGGAGGTACTTGTAATGCTGCTGTTTGAGATGAGCAGTCAAAGTAAGCACGTGGCAAAGTTTGCTGAGATGTGTACAGGTGTCAGTCCATCTGGGTTACATTGGGCTGCAGAAGTGCAATTTGTCTCTACTGACATTTGATATGTATAAGCACTAGCTGATATGGAGGGCTGGAGGTTTCATTTAAATGGTAAAATTCACAGGTCTCTTATTCTTTTGTGTATTGCCACACAACAGGTGATGCTATGCACTGGGTTTATCTGAGGGTCATCTACGATAGAAGAGAACAGACTGCTTGATTCCTGTTTTGCAAACAGGAAGCTTAACATAGTTTGGGTTTAAACTTCATCAGAGTGCTGTGGTTGTCATTACTACTTATCGAGGTGGCCTCTAGCAGGGACAGGTCCCTATGACAGTGCAGAAACACAATGCAGACACTTCTCTAAGGAAAGCTTTGTTGCCATTTGTCTTGGGTTAAGGACAATGTAAGCCAGGGAGGCAGGACCTCCGATGGAATAGGGACCTCTCCCTCCCGGACTTGCTGTAGATTTGAAAATACGAGACTTTTTGACCAATGTGTAGAAATGAAATAACAGTTTTTACTAATAATGGAGAACAATATAGAGCACGGTCCTCGCTCCAGGCACGTAGCATGGGGAACTTCGGCTTAGTGGTAGCAGCAGCGGTGGATAGTGGGAAAGGGGCAGCCGGTGAACACGGGGGCTGTGTCTGTAGGGGTTAGTGAGGCTCACCAGGCAGACTGAAGGCCAGAAACAAAGAGAACCTGTTTCTCTCAGGCCAACTGTTCTTATCCCCTCCAAACTCCCACGACACCTGCCATGAGAACCCCTCTCCCCTCACTCTCCCCGCTTCCCCCCATGTGACTAGTCCCATGCCCCAGCTGCCTGGCCAGGCCAAGGTACCCTTGCATGGTGGCTTGGGGAAAATTCAGAAAGGGACTTTAAACCCATAATACAATTTAATAAGTCCTTTTTTCTTTTCTTACCTCCCTTCCTCTCCCTCTCCCTTTCTCCCTTCCTTTCTCCTTCCCTTCCTTCTAATATAAGTCTTTATTTTTATTTTAGGGCACATTTCCAAACACAGGGGCCAGAATAATGCTGTTTACAGGTGGGCCACCGACACAAGGACCAGGCATGGTGGTAGGGGATGAACTGAAAACACCCATCCGTTCTTGGCATGACATAGAGAAGGATAATGCGAGGTTCATGAAGAAGGCCACCAAAGTAGGTGCTAGTGCCTGCTGGGTGTGTTTAAAAGCTAAAAATGAATATTGTATTGGAACACTACATGGGGGAGAAAGGACAGTACACAAAGCTATATACATTGCTGTGTTGACAGCTGCCCCATGTCCTTCCCCAGGAAATATATTCCATTCTATCAGTGTAGGAACAGTATGTCCAGATATATGCATGGTTGTCCTTGAAAAGCCTAGTCTTCTGTGTGCGGTAAATTGTGAGAATGGTCAAGGGAAGGGTGAAAGACTTCCTCCTAGTTAGTTCTCCAGCATGGTTTTGTATCTTCTCAGAGAAAAAAGTATTTCAGTGTTATTTCTTAGCTGATGTTGGGTGGAGAGTTTGTTCATCAACATCATTGTATCTCCTGGGAAGGAAAAAAACTGTCTTCCAAGAATTGGTCATTTCCAGAAAATGCCCTTTGTCTTCTTGATGTGTAAAACAATTGTTAAAATAGTAAAAATGTCAGACATGAAATGTCCTTGTCAGCTTAGAGAAAGCAGTATGACACCTATCCTCTTAACTATCACCTGGAAATCTTTGGGTTTCCACTAAGTCATCACAGGCAAAGATCCCATGCGATTCCATGCACTCTCTGTATTTGAGACATTCAACTCAATCTCATCCAAGTGCATCCCTCATCCTAGATGGGAAAAGTGTGCTGCAGCAGAGCAGTAAGAGCAAATGGCTCTTTAGTTACCACAGCACTGGTAATTGCCCCATTTGTACCTTGTGCTTCATGTGTGTGCCTCAGCTGGACAGCAGCAGAAACACTGCCCACTGCAGCATCCTGAGCACTGTGTATGTGTTCCACAGCACTACGAGACTCTGGCTAATCGCACTGCAGCCAATGGGCATTGCATCGACATCTATGCCTGTGCCCTGGACCAGACTGGGCTGCTGGAGATGAAGTGCTGTGCAAACCTCACCGGGTATGTTCATAGCAGGACAGCACAAAGTTGACACCTGCATTTTTTCTTGGAGGGGAAGAATGGTTCAAAAAGCAGTTGAGATTGCTGTCAGGGCAAAAGGGCGAGATTGTTATCATTCTGTTCTAAACTGTGGTTTGCATTTGCCAGGAATTAAATGGCCAAACCTTACCTGATTCCAGTCCACATTTCTGGAGTCTCAAAGCAGCGTGTAAATTAGCACTGCTGTTATAAAACTCAGTGTCCTGCTTTGAGAAAAGTATTCTGAAGCATGGTGCAATATGTCTTTTGCAAATGCTTTCTGTCTCCTTTGGAGCCAGCAAGTATCCCTTCCAGAATTTATGGGATAGAGATGTCAAGCTTTGTGGCTGTGCATGACTGAAGTGCCATCACACAACTGTCAGTCATGGTGGGTAGAAGCCTTTCTTGTATGGGCTAAGTTTTCTCTTCTTAACAGCTCACTTGGCTTCCATGGGTCCAATTTTAAGTGACATCTCTAAGGGATAAATGTCTGTGTTCCGTGTTGCTGAAAATGGTCTCTGTGGGGAGGCTGTGTGCTAAACCAGGCCTTTTGGAGACTCGGTATGTCTTACTGGCCATTTAAAATACTCTGTGTCTAGGGAGTCAAAGGATGGTTAGAGCAAATGCAAGGTGTTTGTAAATAATCACTCAGTGCTCAGTGAGCAGCAGAGAGTTTGTTAGACCCTTTGGTTGCATTACAAAGCTGTATCTGATCAGGCCTGGGTTTGCCATGGCACTTAGGGGAGGCCCAGCCCAACCGCCCAACTGCTGCAGCAGTGCAGGCACCCCTTGTGTAGTGTAGGGGGTTCCAGCTCTGCTCAGGGAAAGCAGGCTGAACAAAGAGCCTTCCTGAGCTGAGACATTTCTAACTGGTAGAACATGAACATTTTGAAGGCAGCTAAAGGGATGGTAAGAAATACAGCTGAGAAAGCAAGCTGGCAAAGGTGGAGCACTAACCTGTCTGGCTTTGTAGGAGTCCGTGAATCTGTGTGCCTTGATGTGAATTCTGCCTATGCGAAGGCATGCTCTAAAAGTTACTGAATGTGTTTGCATGTGTGAGATTTGGAAGGATGTATCTTTTGTACTTCTAGTTCCCTTATATATATAACTTACAGTTGCTTCAGTTCCCTTATATATATAACTTACAGTTGCTTCAGTTCCCTTATATATATAACTTACAGTTGCTTCAGTTCCCTTGTGTATTGTTTTTTCTTTCCCAGAGGACACATGGTGATGGGAGACTCCTTCAACACTTCTCTCTTCAAACAGACCTTCCAGCGGGTATTTAACAAAGGGTATAACGGGGAGTTTCGGATGGCTTTTGGTGCAAATTTGGATGTCAAGGTGAGAGATTAGTTTGCTTGGATGACATAATGGGGGTATAATTCAAGTGCTATTCACTCAAAAGTCGGTTGAAGTCTCTGGGGTGTAGAAAAGTGTACATGTTTGAGGTCAGATGCCACCTTGACTTTGGGAGAAGCACTGCAAAGGAGTGGAAGGAATTTTTATTTGGAAGCTTGGTAAGTTTGTGGTGGTTTTTTTTGTTGTTGCTGTTGTTTTGTGGGTTTGGTTTTTTTATCATCTCACCAATTCTGAGCAACTGGTTTAGACTGTATTCTGTTTGATTGCCTTGATTAGAAAAAAACCCCACAACTTCTTTTTTTACCTTGTTCTAGACCTCTAGGGAGCTGAAAATTGCAGGAGCTATTGGACCATGCATATCACTGAATGCTAAAGGCCCGTGTGTCTCTGAAAATGTAAGTTTCTGACATGGAAAAATATTAAATAACAAAGTAAATAAACAGTGCGAAGTTTCTCTCTAGACCTACAGCTCAGCTAGAATGTCAGAGTTTTCAAGGAGATGAACAATTTTGGAATCACCTCTAGGAAGTGACAGTCTTTTCTAGACTAAATTCTTGACCCATAAGGCTTTCTTTAACTGTGTGACCTTCAGTAACTTCATTCACACTCAAAACGTAACAAATCTAGAAAGCCTGCCATTACCTGTATCTTGGATCAGAATTTGACATAAGCTTGCCTTTCCTGCTGTTAGAGGCAAAATTGTTGCTTTCTTTTGATTCTGTGCAGGAGCTTGGAATTGGAGGAACATCTCAATGGAAAATCTGTAGTCTGGATCCCAGTACAACTCTGGCCATTTACTTTGAAGTGGTAAATCAGGTCAGTCCTTGCTTCTCTTTTTTTTTTGATCACCTGTTTTTACACATCAAACTACTTGTTACAGGGCCATAAAATGCAATGACATCCCCTGTGTTGTAGGTGGATGGCTGCAAAGCAGTCAAATGTTTTGTAATAAAGAAATAGTCTCAGAAATTGTTTTCGTAGGTATAAATTGTCTATTATTTTTGTTTTGTAGAAAGCCTGCATTTTTTTCTTGTTTTTTTTTTCTATAGTATTTATTTAACAAAGAAGAAATTGTCTTTTTGCCAGTAGGTGCAGTGGAGAATAAAAATACAAATATGTTAAAATTTTTGGAGAATCGGTCCTTCAGGTTGGCATAACTTGATGGCTCAGAAGTAACTGTTGGCTGGGGAAGTTTCTGAGCATGTGTCAGCTTGGAAGGCTATCCCAAAGGAATTTTATTCCGTGCGTGTTCTCCTTGGTTTCTGTGCTGTGTGGGCTTGTTACAGTTGGAAAGAGTTATGGAAAAGCCATGATATTTTGAAGGCTAACCTTGTTTCATTTGCAGCACAATGCACCTATACCTCAGGGAAGCAGAGGAGCAGTGCAGTTTGTCACTCAGTATCAACACTCCAGTATGGAAAAGCGCATTCGTGTCACCACTGTAGCCAGAAAGTGAGTATCCTATGCCAGTTCTCTGGCAGAGTGGCACAAACTTAAGCTGCAGACTGCTGGAATTTTTCTAGCTTTTTGCTGCATGGAGTTGCATGCAGTGGCTGCAGAGTAGTTGGCACAAGGAGGATGAATCTGGTTTGGGTTTTGCTGAAGGTGGATGCATGGAGGACTAACCCTTTACTAACCCTGTAGTTGGGCAGATGCACAGAGTCAGCTCCAGCATATAGAAGCTGCGTTTGACCAGGAAGCAGCTGCCGTGCTGATGGCACGACTGGGAGTGTACAGAGCTGAATCTGAGGAGGGACCTGATGTTCTGCGGTGGCTGGACAGACAGCTGATCAGGCTGGTAAGAGCAACAGACTGCAGCTGGGTGCATTCTTGATTTAGTAAAAATGCTCTCTGGAAGTGACAACAGCAATCTGTTTTCAGATTGACCTGCTTCATTTGTACCTGATCATGGTCACATACTTGTAGTATGTAATAGCTTAGAATTCAGTTGTGATCAGCAGATTTTTGATGGGATAAGTAAACATCGAATCATGTTGAAAGAGTTAAACCTGAGACTGAATGAGTGATAGTGAAACACTGAATAATACAGTGGGAAGGTCTCTGGTTCAACCCTCCTGCTTAAAGTAGGGCCAGCCTTGAATTAGAGCAGGTTGCTCCAGGTTTTGTTCAGTTGAGTTTTGAAGATGGGATTTCTCTTGCTTCTCTTAACAGCCTGTTCCAATGTCTGATCACAGTCACTAGGATTTTTTTTCTTTCTCCTGCCTGTATTTCCCAGTCAGAATTTCCATTTGCCCAGTTACCAGTCAAGTCGCTGTAGACAGTGATTTGACTCCTTGATCCCACTCTTCACCAGGCTGAACAAACCCAGCTTCCTCAGCCTCACTTTCTGCTTGAGGTGCTCCAACACCTGACTAGCTTGTTGGCTTCTGCTAAACCCACTCCAATATACCCATGTCTGTCTTGCACTGGAGAGCCCAAAGCAAGACACAGCATTTAGATGTGGGCCAAGTTCAGGGTAGTAATCTGAATTAATTCTGCAATGTCTTGCTGTCTCTTGCTTTGAATTTTACAAGACCAAATTGTCTAAATCAGTGTTGGCCTTGTCCAGACACCCATGTGGAGTTGTACTAACACAGTATGGCACATCAGACACTGAAAAACAGAGATTTGAACACAAACAGGAACACTGCATGCTGAAAAGACTGTGGAGTCATTTATAGTTAAATTGCTGAAACCATTGATGCTTCTTATTTCAGTGAAGCAGTTGATGAAATGCCAGTCTGCTGCTGTTCTAGCAGGAAGTAGTTGCTGCAGAAGTGTTTCATAGTGTACAAAGCAGTTCAAGTATAATGTAGTAGCCCTGATTTAATGGAAGAAATTGGGTAGTACCACAGAAGCACTATTTCTTTCATTCTTGGATAGTTTAAAATCTAGGACTTATATATATATATTTATATGTAAATAGATTGAATCATCATTCTCATTCCAGTAAGACAGAGAAACCACCGACTTAAAGAATGTAAATGTGGTAATTACTTGTTCTAATCAGGTTCATGCCTTGGTTTAAAAACAATCAAAAGAACACCACCCTTCTGGGGAAAAAAAAGGTGTTAATTCTAAAAAAAACAAAGAGAAAATAGGAAAAAGAGATAGATAACCAAAGTATCCATTTTGCTTCCAACAGTGTCAGAAATTTGGACAATACAACAAAGATGATCCCAACTCCTTCAGATTGTCAGAATCTTTTTCTTTGTATCCTCAGGTAAGAACATGGCTTCCCACAGCAGTGGGAAAAGTGTGCAGGGATGAATGATACTAAAACATCTTGTACTACTTATCAGATTCAAGAAGGGAGGAACAGGTGCTTTTTTAATTTAGTGGGCTGGTCCTGTAGTTCAGTGCTGCACGTGACTGATAGGGGAAGAATTCTGAGTAGTTAATGAACTTGCTGTTCAGAAAGATTCGATTTGGGTCCAGAAGTTTTGGCAACTTTGGCTAACATTTCTCACTCATCTTTCCGGTGCAGTTCATGTTCCATCTACGACGCTCCCCATTCCTGCAGGTCTTCAATAACAGTCCAGATGAATCTTCTTATTACCGTCATCACTTTGCTAGGCAAGATCTGACTCAGTCTCTCATTATGATCCAACCCATCCTTTATGCTTATTCTTTCCATGGGCCTCCTGAGGTGAGTCTGTGTTTTACAGAAGAGGTGAATCAACAGAAAATAATGAGTATTCAGTCAGAGTAACACTATTTCAGCAAAAAGGCCCCTATATTTCTTTTTTACTTGTTAAAGCTGAGATACTTTTGTTCAAGATCATATCAAATTACACTTGGATGGCCTTGGATGCTCTCTGGCTTCCATCACTTCGTACAGATGTTGATAACCTGCTGCACCATTCTGTGATGCTGCAGGAGGCTGGCCACACTCTGCCAGGCATTCACATTGACCAAGCAGTGCCTCTATGGGCAGGGTTCAACAAGCTGGGCAATCATGAAGGTTAATATACTTCTGACGGCTTAGGGGTGCCTGACTTCATTCTTTATTTTCTCCAGCCAGTGCTTTTGGATAGCAGCAGTATTCTTCCTGACAGAATCCTCCTGATGGATACTTTCTTCCAGATAGTTATCTACCTTGGTGAGGTACAGTGAAATCCATTCTCTTTCTCTGTTTGCACTCTCTCCCTCCTGCCATGCACGCGGACAGCATTGCTGTTAGTGTAAAATAAGCTTCTTGCAAAGCTTAATGTTTAATGACATGGGATACACGATGCCTGTTTGAATACGATTTCTCCACTGTCAGAGTTGAAATAATACTGGAATTGCTAAGGATGTGTTCTGCACTGAATAGCAGCTGTTATGTTAGCTTGGTAATGAACATGATCCCTTACCATGCTTGGAAGAGGCTAGAGAAACTTGAAACTAAGCAGGGCAGAGAGTTACAGTTTGAATTTTCAGGTACATGACAGACTTGATTGCAGGGATATGACTCTTAAATACTGCTGCTCTTAAAGAAATCAGGCAGTTTTATGGTTTTTACTTTTAGATACTGGATGTTTTGGAAGCTGCTTCTGTATTTCTTCCATCATGACTGAAGTAAATGCTTAGATACTGGCTCTTTCTAAACATACAGACTTACTCTTTGGCTTTGATCTACTTTGGTCTGCCTGTGTACTCTGCAGACCTGTAGATCTGTATTTCAGTCCTTTCAGGTTTTGGAAGGGAGCAGTGCACTACAGTAGCTGAAGAACAGAAATGTGTCACATCCTAAAGTAGTTATAGGGTAAGGGATGAAGAGGAAGGCTGCTTTCCACTTCTTTCTCTGGAAAACTCCCTGTTCTTTGATGCCTTTTTCCCTCCCTCATATCCTTCCTCTCCCTATTCCCTCATGATTCCTATTAGTGAAAACTTTTTGAGAGGTATTTTAACCCTTCCCTTTATTTTTAAACTAAGCTACTTCGCTGTTATTTGATGACTGTTATTAGAATGCTTGAGGTTTGGCTTGATAGTTTTTGGCAGCTCTATTATTTGCTCCCGATTTCACACTGTATAGGATTTTTTCCCTTTGAGAAGTTAGAAGGGCTTCCTGATTGATATGAACAGTAGTTGAACACTTGAGTCAACAATGACAGTAGATCTGGAGTGACCTTAAACAGTTTCTACCTACTGTTGCAGAGCAAGACACTCAGCAACTGGGTAAAATTTAGAGAGAGGAAGAGCTAAGTGCGTGACCTGTATAGGTATAGAACAATTGGTACATACATATGGTACATACAGTAGGTACCGTGAAAATACTGTAAGGTCAAGTCATGTTCTTCATGTTTCTGTGTTGGCACAGGCTGAAACATAAGGGTTTGAAGATCACTTTCAACTAATTGCTTTTGCACTGTACAAATTGCCACCAGCTTTTTTGTTGAGTGCCTGTGCTTAAATTCAGGGACAGAAATTAATGTTTTTGCCAGAGCAGTGAAAGTGTGTATTTACCCTGTAAGCAGAGGTACATGTAACGTTCTGCTGCCTTAAGATGTGCAGGTTAAAAAGGGGAGGCTTGCAGACATCTCTGCTCTTGTTTTTATTTCATCCCTGTCCCATCAATAGACTATTGCACAGTGGCAGAAAGCTGGATACCAAGACATGCCTGAATATGAAAACTTCAAGCACCTACTGCAAGCCCCACTAGATGATGCCCAGGAAATCCTGCAGACCAGATTCCCAATGCCACGTTACATCCACACTGAACACGGGGGCAGTCAGGTAGGAAAGTTTATGGAGGAACTCTTTCTGTTGTTGCCTAGAGCAAATGGCTGTCTTTCTGCTTTTGTGGAAGGATGGTTCTGTAAGTTAAATGTAGTGGTAATTTAGCTCTTCAAAGTACAGAGCCTGCATATTTTCTCATGAACTTTTACTACAACTTTGTCTTTTAATAAGCAATTCACTTGCTGGATATACTTTTGAAATGTGAGGATGAGAAAAAAAATGGAAAAGGTGACTTAAATACATTTTATTCCCAAAGAGGTAGGAAAGAAATGATTTGGTTATCTGTCTATAGTTAGCCTGCAGTAATGCTGAATGATTGACCGTCTGATCCTTTATTCTCTAACACTGAATGACAATATAAAATAGTTCCTATTTTTCTTCTTGGAATTGCAGTTGTGCTGTGCTTACCTGTGCAGGAACTGATGGTCCAAAACAAAGATTTGGTATTGATTTTTGATGTGACTCTATTACACTGGTCCTCCACTGACCCCTTTTCTGAAGAGCAGTTGGGGCATGCAAGGGATGGTGCTGGTAATGTGCCCACACCGCATGGAACCAGAGCTGCCCTGCCAGGCAAGCATGGCTTGTTGTAGCAGAGCACTCAGTGCCCCTTGGAGACAGGTTGTCCATGGAGCAGGGCTGTTTCTGGACCTGAAACCTGTTTAAGTTAAATTAGTACCTTGCTTGCAAAAGCAGAGGAACATCTCTAGTCACGGATCTAAGGTGGTAATGAAGCTTGAGGGAGCTCACAGGCCTGTCATTTTACAAAACTACTGCTCTTTTGTCCTAACAGGCCCGGTTCCTCTTGTCTAAAGTGAACCCTTCTCAGACCCACAATAACCTCTATGCATGGGGACAGGTAAGCAATGAAGGAGCTGCTCATATTTGGGAGTGCTGTAAAATGTACATGTACATATTTGGCTGTGCAGTGTGGTTTCACCACGTGGCCATGAAAGGTGAGCAGGTTACATTTGTCCTCGATTTCTTACCATGGTTGTTGATAAATGGTACTGGTAGGGACCGCTAGATGATGAGAATAACAGTTTTCAAGTAGGGATGACTGAATTCATGCTCCTATTCTTGTACTGAATCTCCACAAATTTTCCACAAAACCCAGTTGATTTTGAAGTTTTTCTCAAGGAATCCAAGGAATGCCTGTCCAAACAGAGGTGGTGCATCAACAGCTCAGGACCTGAGTAGCTTGATGGAAGGAAAGGAGTGGTTTCCACAAGGAGTAGTTTGTTCCTTTGATTTTCCCTTCCCATATACCAGCTGCATGGGCAGTACAGGCAAACCAGGAGAATTTTTTGTGTTGGCTGCTACTGAAGGGAGCAGCTGATTTTATGTGGCCTATGTTCTTAGAGATTTCAGGTGACCTGATGTAGAAATTTATCTTGACTCTTCCCTACAAATATGATTTAAATAGATCACAGTGTATTCAGTATTCTGGAAAAAGTAACAAGCATATGGATACATATATATCTAAGAATTCTGAGAATGCTAGACTTTTATATCCTTTTTGTTTACCTTGTTTGTGTAGCACTCTGGCAGCAAAATTCCTAATGCTTTAGGAAGAAGAGACTTTTCTGCAGTAGTTCAGATTGTACTGGAGGATAGTGTTAGTTGCCAAAAAGTAGCAACTTTTCATTAGACGTGCTAAGCATTAGAGAAGCTAAGCATCTCTAATGATCATGTCTTTTGCGGGAGAAAAAGGTGGTTAATTTAGCAGGCTAAATCAACTAATTTAGTTTAGTTTTAGAGGCTAATTTAGTTTAGAGCACTAACATTTTATTTGCTTTCAGTTAGTCCCCTGCATTAGCAACAGTATTTTAGGCTCTTTTTTTTTTTTCTTCCAGGAATCTGGAGCTCCAATCTTGACAGATGATGTGAGTCTTCAGGTATTCATGGACCACTTAAAAAAGCTGGCAGTTTCAAGTGCATCATGACTGATCAAACTGAGGAACAAGAACAGACATGGATCATGTTGATGACAGAAATGGAGCAGTTTAGTTACATTTCCTTTTCTCTCTTTTAAAGTAGGGGGTTTAAGTATTACATGAAATAAATATTCGTGGGGAGTTTTTATTGCTCCTTTCTAATTTATTTGTATTTCCTTTTGTCTATATTCTGCTTACTCTACATTTTTCACGTTAATTAGAGCCAAAGGATCAACAGAGATTTTGACAATCTTTGGCTCAATTTTAATGTCGCGTGTTCTTAAAAAGTGACTTTTAGCAACCAGGGGCCTGTATTAATGAAAAATAAAATCAGGCGAGAGCACCACCACTTAGTGCTGTCCCCGAATTCAGGTGTACGTGCAATGGGCCATTCCTCCCTCTTCCTCCTTTCTCCGCCGCTCCCGCGGCCCTCGTGCCGCCGCCCCCGCCCTGCGCGCCGCCCCATTGGCGGCGGGGCGCGGCCAATGAGCGCCGGCGTTGTTAGGGCGCGATGCGAGCGGCGGTGTGGAACGCGCGGGCGGCGCTGCTGTACTCGCTGGGCGGGTGGACGGCGCTGGGCGGGATGATCTACTACAGCCGCCACAGCTCCGGCGGCGAAAGCGGCGGCGGCGACGGGCCCGGTACGGGCTGGCGCGGCCCCGGGACCGAGGAGGTGCCTCCGGTCACCTCCGCGGGGCGGGGGTGAAGGCGTGACGCGGCTGGGCCTTGGGGTGGGGTTTGGCGGAGGGCGGGGCCTGACGGGGGCGGGGCGAGTCCGGGGTGGTGCTTGCCTGAGGGAGTTGGGCTGGGCGCGGGGCTTGGACAGGGCGGGTACCGGGGGAGGCGCCGGGATCGCCTCCGGGCCCGCTGCGCGCTTCGGCCGGGGAAGGTGGGGCAGGGTGCTGTCCTCTCTGCCCTGCCCCGGCAGTACGCCCGCCCGCCCGCCCCTCGAGGCGCTTGGGTGTGAAAGTGACAGCAGCAGTCTGTTTTTTCGAGATTGACTTGCTTCATTCGTACTCTGGTCATGGTCACATAGTTGTAGTACGTGATAGCTCAGACTCCGGTTGTGATCAGCAGCTGTGAGGCAGCCGGAGCGCGGCCTTTCCTTGGGCCGGGTGAGTGAACCGGGCGGACGCCAGGCCCCCGGCAGCCCGAACCGGTTAACCCTGAAGGAAGATAAATGCCTTGTTGAAGGGAGAAGCTTGTGCTTTATCGCAGGTCACAGGAACAGTCTTCCCAAACTATTGCTTTTATTTACATTGTGAGAGTGCTTGAAAGCTGTGCTATGGGCGGACTAGGCTGGACATTAGGAGGCATGTCTTTACCCGGAGGATAGTCAGACAGTGGAACAGGTTTCCCAGACACCCCAAGCCTGTCGGTGTTAAAGAGGCCTTTAGACAATGCTTTAACCTTTGGTCAGCTCTGCATTGAGCTGCTTGAGCTAGCTTTAATGTGGGTAACTTGGAAACCGGTTGTTATTGCTGCTATTGTAGTACGGATTCTTGTCCAGTGCCAGTGCAGGTATCTAACATACCCTAGTAAATCACTTTTTCTGATTACACAGAATCTTTGCTATCTCTGCTATTACCAGATCTTTGGTATCCATTCCTCAGAATTTGAGGAAACGGGAAAAGACTGCCCATGTGGCTGCTATTGTGCCATGATGAAGGCATGAAACACTTTTATTGCTGTGCTTATCTTTTATCTCCCCTCTTACCCTCCCCCTATTCCTTAGAGAATGAGAATGAAAATGATCCTCAGACGAACCAAGTACCCAACAGAGAAGTATACACTACGGAAACACCTTTCGGATTCAAAGTGACAACAGAAATAACATACAAAGAAGTTCAGCCTCCTATTACTCGACTGCTCAGGCGTGTGGTATCATTCTTTGATTCTAGTGGCAGCCCTCCTTCTGAAAAGTGAGCTGCCTGAAAGCTCAGAACGTTGTGTTGGGGCTCTGAGAACGTCATCCCAGTGCCTTACACCAAACCACCACTGGAAAATTGTCCCTTGCATATTGCTGAAGCAAGAGCTCTGTCTTGGACACCACTCTGCTGGACTTGCAAACCTTCTTGTCTGCTTGTATCGTTGCTATTCTTTGTGGATGTATCGGAATTGCTGAACATGAACTGGGTTCGCCCAGATGTACTGTGAGGTGTTAATGAACCTGTGTGCTGCCTGGTGTCCCGTGACCAATGCTCTGACCAGGTGTCAAGTTGATTTCCCAGCTGGTGTGCAGGACATACCTGGATGATCCAGAATGTACCTGGGATGGCTTTCAACTGAGCAGCCCTGAAATGAATACTTGAAGAACAATTAGTAAATGGGAAGAAGTATAGTTTAAAGTTTCAGGTACAAGAGCTCTTACTCGTCTTTCAAATAAAAGCTTATGAAGGATGAATTACAAGTGCAGAAATGCTACTGCAAGATAAAAAGTTATTAAATTTTCTGCTCCAGGCTTTTGTTTCTGTACTGGTTTTCCTGATCCTTATCCATGCTATGCCCCATTGTAGGATACAAGCTCTGTGGCTGTAACTAATGTTTATTCTGTAGGGTTTTCTCTAGTCCTTTCGCAGCTCCTGGCCACCATTTTTTGTTGATGTTTCCCCTTGTTTCTCACTGCTGACCCTCATTGCTGTCGGGAAACCCTGCAGTCTCCACTTCCTCTTCTCGAGCTCTTCCCCCAGCCCCTCCTTTTTCTAGGGGCTTCCTCCAGTCCCTATGGACATGGCCTCCTGTGGCAGTGAATAAAAACACGATCCTCTCGGGATGGTGGAAATGGAGAGATAACTTTATTGAAACTGAACAAGTTCCTATATTCAAAAAGGCGCGGATTACAAAACGTGGGGGGAGTGAACACAGTCCTGTCCAATCACTTCAAAGCTGCTTCCTGGGGCACCCACATTTGGTCATCCTTTCCCGGGCTTCCATCAGGACTTCAGCTCCCAGTGTGCACCACGACCATTACATAATAGATATCCTGTATTATCTTGTTCATGATCCCACACATCCCCTGCTTTTATTAATTAAACAAAATTAACACCATACAAACAACACAACTTAATATTTAAGCTTTAAAATAATCTTGTTATAAGAGCTTATTGAACTGAGAACCTGTCCTTAAAATTTTTATTAAAATTGTCTATCCTTGTGAAGACCAAGAATTATAATATTAAATTTACGGAAACAAAAATTTATAATATTAGACCTGAGGAAACCAAGATTTATAAATTGCTTTAAGTCTGCAGGTTATATGTGATTAAAATTAAATATATTAAACCTTTAAAAAAATAAATAATGTAATTGTGTTTTAAAATAAATAAATAAGTTTAAAAATTCACATTCTCACTAATCCAGGCATACACAACACACATCCGCACACATCTGGTGGCTGCCCATTCAAACCATCACTCACACAACTTTAAAAACTTTATTTCTATACATTATAACAATAAAATAAGATTTAGCAGCAGTAGTTAGTTTCCTATTTCTGTGGTTTCCAATATGTCAATTGGTATGTACACCTAAGTCACTCCCACCTGTGGATTTTTAACAACATAAGCCTTACAGTTTCCTTTAAAATCTGTGAGCCACACACTGAACTGAGTTGTTAAAACCATCCTAAACAACGCACGCCAATCATAAGGTGTAAAAGTATAAGAAACACTCAAATTCTCCATGAATGTGAGAATACGGAGAGATGAAATCCCACTTTCTTTAGCCTTTTGGCGAATATCTTTAATTACTTCACATGGCAAATTTTGATATTGAGGGCACTGCCGGGGACGATAGATTACTGGGCAGGCTTTAACCACCTTCCCATCGCCTGCACTCAGCGCCTGTTCCCGTCGTTTTGCCCACATGATTGTCCCCACACTACCACGCGACCACTGCGCTTCTAAGCGGGGAGAAGCATCCAAATCTCCTTCATGACTTTCTGTGCAGTCCTCATCCGTCAGCTGCTCACAGTCCTCGCAATGCTCAGACCCGGGGCACGGGGCGGGACGGCGGCGGGAGCGGGACGAGATCGACAGCTCGGCTCCCTGTCCCTCCCGTGCGGGCACGCACAAGGCGGCGGCGGCCCGTCTACCGGCCCGGGACGAACGCATAATAGCGGCTCCTCCGCAGGCACACTACGGGCACGGAACGGCAGCTCATCTAAGAGTACATGCCGAACACTCGACAGCGGCAGCGCTGCCGTCATCCCAGGGCTCCGGAACACTGTCGCCCGCCCGCACGACACACAGCCTCCCTCTCTCTCCCCGAGGGCCCCCCCCCCCCCCCAAATGACACACAGATTCTCTCTCTCTCTCCCCCTCCTCCCTCCGCCTCGGTAGCCCCCCCGCCCCGGAACGTTCACCCTCCGACGCTGGGGGACTCCCAGGATGAGCAGAGGGAGCGAAACTCGCGGTTGCCACGGGAACTGATCCAACTTGCACTGCCTTCAAAGCTGTGATGGTTTCCTTACAAACAGCCAAGTGATTAATGGTTTCCAAGTCCCCAAGTCCTGCTTCATTAAGAAGCTTTAATCCAACTTTCTCCCATTCCTCCACCTGTGCAATCCTAGCCCGTGGAAAACTTGGCACATGCTTATAAATCTTATTTAAAAGTGCTATAATTCTCATCTTCGAAATATTTCTTTGTTGTCTGTTTAATAAATAACATAAGTTCTCGGCTGTCTGTTCTTGCTCAGAGATAAATTCCCTCCCATCTCCGGCCCGACACCTCGTTACCTTTTACTTATCTCTTCAGCCGGGTCCACTTGTCTTGTATTATATCTGTAGATTTGTTGTTTTGGTTTTTTTTGTTTCCGACTCGAGGGGTACTCCGCAGTTCCTTATGCTTCCGGAGCTCTTTTAATCCTTTTCATGGGCCAGAGACTGCCACAGGTTGGATATCCCAAGAGATTCTGATCTCTCGTTTTCCTATATCCCTTTTGAATTATGCCTTTTAAAATTGCCCCCCTTCAGGCGCCATGTGTGGTAGTGAATAAAAACACGATCCTCTCAGGATAGTGGAAATGGAGAGACAACTTTATTGAAACTGAACAAGTTCCTATATTCAAAAAGGCGCGGGTTACCAAATGTGGGGGGAGCGAACACAGCCCTGTCCAATCACTTCAAAGCTTCTTCCCGGGGCACGCATAATTGGCACTCCTTTCCCGGGCTTCCATCAGGACTTCAGCTCCCAGTGTACACCGCGACCATTACACAATAGATATCCCGTATTAACTTGTTCATGATCCCACAGACTTCCTTCTTGGGGAGAGCTGACCCAAGACTCTGCACTGGCAGAACTTCTTTTCTGTAGGGGCTTCTACCTACCCCTTCCCCACCTCTCCATTTCTATCAAGGCTCTCCCTACAGCCTTGTTAGGACACCGCTTGTCCTACCCCACATGAATCTCTCTAAGGTCTTCCATCTTGCCTTATGGAAAGCTATCTCTGCCCACACACCTCAGGTTCCAGATCCTTCCAGTATCTGAAGGGGGCCTTACAGGGAAGCCAGAGAGGGACTCTTCATCAGGAACTGTAGTGATAGGACAAGGGTGAAAATCTAGGGTAGATATTGGGAAGAAATTCTTTACTGGGCGGGTGGTGAGGCACTGGAACAGGTCTCCAAGGGACATTGTGGATGCCCCAGCTGTGGAAGCATTCAAGGCACGGTTTTGGATAAGTCCTTGAGCAACCTGGTGTAGTGAAAGGCCTCACAGCAGTGGGGTTGGGACTAGATGATCTTTAAGGTCCCTTCCAACCTATAGCATTCTATAATTCTATAGGAACTTTTAGACCACAAGCTCCACACAGTCCATGCACCTACAGACTCACCTTTCCATATAGACTTCTCTGGTCCCTACAGCTACTACCTCCTTTTCCAGAGGACTACTCCCAGCCACTACTTTCTATGGGCAAGGCCTAATGTCCCTAGAACTGTTGCTATACAGGTGCCACTCTGGTTACCTGCATTTTCTCCTTTTTGTAGGCACCCCCATGAAATCCTGCAGACATTAACTCCCCTTTAGAGGAATGGAGGCCCTCCACACACCGAACACCTCTGCACGCCTGTCCTTTGCGCACCTGTGCATGCTTGTCCTATGCACACCTCTCCACACCTGTCCCGCGTACATCCATGCACACCTGTCCCGAGCACATTTCCCTGAACACACCTTTCCTGTAGACACTAGGCCTGTACACACAGGTACACATCTGTGCACACCTGCCCTGCGCACACCTGCGGTCTGTGCACGTCTGCACACACCTGTCCTCCGCACACCTGTCCCTTTGCTCTCGAAGCAGCCGCCCGCCGGTGGTGCCGTCGGGAGCGTACCGGGGGGCTGCAGTAGCCCCTCCCGGCCGACAGGCGGCGGTGCGGTGCGGTGCGGTGCGGTGCGGGCGGCGGGCAGGGAGGGCCCGCCGCTACCGGCCTGTCACCGGTCGGCGCCGGCCCGCGCTGCGCCATGAAGGCGATCGTGCAGCGGGTGACCCAGGCCAGCGTCACAGGTCAGTGCGCCCTAACAGGGAGGGCTTGGGGCGGCCGTGTGTGTCTGTGTGTGTGTGTCTGTGTGTGTGTGGGCGCTCCCCTTTCCTTGTCACGCTGCGTGGGTTTGGCGTGGGCCGGCTCGCTTGCTTCTCCAGCGGGGGCCCAGCCCAGCTCCCTCACGGGTTGCGTGTGTGGTCTATGTATTGAGGTCTGTGTACATCCTTGTCTTTGCCGGCATGGGCCGGCAGTCCCGCTGCAGTCGCCTCCTCGAGTGCCTTTGTGTTGGTACCACAGTCGCAGTCATCTTGCATTGCTTGTTTGTGTTTACAGAAAAATGCTTGTTTGAGTTGGAAGGCACCCACAAGGATCATCGAGTCCAGCTCTTAGCCCTGCACGGGATATCCGCAGGAGTCACACGCCATGTGTGCCTGAGAGCACTGTCCAAACGCTTCTTGAATTCTGTCAGGCTTGGTGTCTCCGCTGGCGGGGCTTCCCTGGTCGCTGCCGCGCGTTGCTGCGTGTGCTGCAAGTGCCATCCCCTCTGCGAGCCCCCGCGTGTGCGTGTGTGCCCCGACAGCCACAGCCACCGGGCTTTGCTTGCTCGTGGGGCAGGGCTGAACCAGTGACTCTTCCACGTTGGCAGTGCGTGTCAAGAGTAGCCATCCCAGGCTGCCTCCTTGCATCACGAACACGTGCTGGCACCACAGTCACAGTTTTGCGTGTGCATGTCAGCAGTGGGTCCGTGACCACCTTCCGCCAAGTGAATGTGTCAGCACTGTAATCAGGGGGGCCTCCATGCAACGTGTATGTGGTGGCGGTGCTATCCCGGTTTCCCTCTCCTGTGGCTCACGTGCATTGGCAGTACAGTCAGTCACCTCGAGGCGTTGCAAGCATGTTGGTAGTGCACCCTGGCGCACCTTTTTACAGGATGTTTGGAGCTTTTTTACCAGTCTTGAGCCTGGATGCAGTTTTAACAGCTTATCTCAGTTTTAAGGCCACATCTAATCTTACTACACTGATCTCAGGATCAACCATGTAAAAATAATTTTAATTAAGATAATTAATTTAAGATAGTTTAAAACATTTCTTAGGAAAACACAGTAGATCTGTGATGGTTTGTGTTTTATTGTAAATGTCATTAAAGGGGTTATGTTCCCAGTTAGAAAGGCAGAATTTGCAGGTTGTTAAAAGTCATATTTCAGAAAATTCATGAGGGTAGAAGTCACCTTTTCACAACAGATACAAAGTACGAAGGGAATGGTGGAGTAGAGAACTTGAGTAAACTTAGTGACATCAACCACGTGGATAATTTTCACAAGTCTTGTAGAGAGTTCTGCCACCTCTCTGGTTAGCACAGCTGATCCAGCTGTAGTAAAAATCTTTCAACAAAATCTGGAGTAATCATCCTGAGCTCACAAAGAAGTTGTGATGCTGGAAAGCTTTTGAAAGAATGCTTCGGTGTGATCTTTAATCTCTACAAACTTAACACAGAGAAGCAGGGTTTGGAAATGCTGTTTTCTCTGGTGGATGAACAGTTTTCCAGCTGAAACCAGTGCCATAAAACAAGACAGTGCATTTAACCTTACTTTTCCCCCTCTCCTTCCCCAGTGGGTGGTGAACAGATCAGCTCAATAGGACGAGGCCTTTGTGTGCTGCTGGGCATTTCTTTGGAAGATACACAAAGAGAGCTGGAGCACATGTAAGTTGCTTATTTCCTTTTGCCTTGTACTCTTTTTCTTGTTCATTGCTGATACTGAATCACTGATACCTATGCAGTAGCCAAACAAATTGGTTATTCCTATTGGGAAATTCAGGTTTGCCAGTTAGTTCCTCTTGAGATTTTACCTTGAATGCAAATTTCTTATTTATGTTCCATTGAGAAAAATCTGTTTCCATTCCCTGTCTCTGTGTTTTTTAACAAGAGCAGACTCAAAAAGGAAGAATCAACATGTTGAGTTTTTCAGGTCTCCCTTTTTTTGATGTCTGTCCTTTACCCAGAAGAAACCCATCCTTCAATGATGGGATTTATCAGAAACCTCAAACTCTCAATTTAGCTTGCACAGGAGAAGTTTTGTTCTTCCAGAAGGTGGGATATGCTTTTCACTTGTCTGGAAACATGAATCAGTTTTGGCAGCCTGGAGGACTGGCTCTGGCCATCTGTTCCATGGCCACAGAACAGTGTGATTCAGCCAGCAAACACATGCAAGAAAGAGTTCTCCGGGGTCTTCTTCTGTCTCCTTCAGACAGATCATTGTTCTAAGACTGACCTCAGTCCTTACAAAGGCAAAGAAGAAACAGGTAGTGGAGCTGACTGGTGTCAAGAAGAAGAAAGGCTCAAGCAGTGAAGAGAGAAGAACGTGAGGGAGCGTGAAAACAACCCTTAGCAGATGTGGAAGAGAAAGTAAGAGACTGAGGATATGACCTGAAGGTCACCAAAGATCTCACATAAACATATGAAACTTGAAACTTGTAGAGAATTGCAGCAGAGCTGAAGGAAGTTTTATTCTGACTGGTTTACCTTAACTGTTTGCTTAGCTCAGTGTGTAACATTTGCTCTGTCATTGTTTCTAATCCTTACCTTGGTGAATGTGGAGGATGCTTCTCAATATTACCTGCGGGTGATCTGTAATGACTGTGCTCTCAACACCAGCTTGTCGGGATGACTGACACAGGAAGGCCAGGAAGCCAGCATCTGGGAAAAAGGGATGGAAGAAATCAGTTTAACCAGGTTTTTCAGGTCCTATTCAAGGAAACTTTAGTAATCCTGTAAGTGAAACAACAAACATCTCTAAGATTAAAACAGAGCAGTGATGATGAAAGTCTCAGCTTTATCTTATGCTAATGGCCTCACCTCTGGTGCAGCATAAAATGCCTGGCTCATGACTGCAATTGAAATGCTTTGCACTTGGTACGCTCTCTTGATGCTGCAGACGTGGAGAAGCTACAAGAAGAAACCAAAGACAGGAAAGTGGTTTGCAGTCCTGTTACCAGTCAAAGTCCTGACACGGTCTGGGTTGCGAGTCTGCCTGCTGCTTTTCAGGATCCATTTGTGAAGCTCCTCTTATTCTCTTGAGTATTAGAGCCAAAAATCACCACTTTACTGCCCCCTGCAGTTCTTCCCTGTTCCTTGCCTTCCTCTTTTCCTGATGGGAAAGTGTTGTCCTCATCTGGCTTGTGGGGCCTGGTTTGGGAATAGTGCTAGGAAGTGACAAAGCGGGAGGTGTATATGTGAATCATGACTGGCAACAACCATAGTGTAGGATGATCTCATCTCATACAAAGTGTGATTTTCCAGTGTGGTGGGAGGATTAAAATTCCCAAAGCTGTTCACGTTAAGTAATGTTGTGACACATAAAATCAGTGAGCTCTCTTAACTGACTATGCCATCTTTATGTCACTCTGTAACATGCAGTTATTCTGTTCTGATCCCATTCCCCATAAAATGATGGTGTGGATTATTGATCTGACAACATTGTGGAGGTGTATAAGGGCTTGCTTGGTTATGCCTCTAATAATGTGACGAGATTCCCATGGCTTAGGAATGAAGGTGCAAAGGGATATCTTGTTATGTGGAGAAAGAATGAATATGCATCTCCCTTTCATGGTACTTTATTCTGTATGGTACCTGGTGATTCTGCATGGGACAATTCAAGAATTCCACTGCCAGTTTCAGGCATTGGAATGGGCTGCCCAGGGAGGTGGTGGATTCTCCATCCCTGGAGGTGTTTGAGACTGGATGTGGCACTTAGTGCCATGGTCTAGTAACTGTGGTGGTAGTGGATCAAGGGTTAGCCTTGATGATCTCAGAGGTCCTTTCCAACCCATCTGATTCTGCGATTCTATGATTCTATGAAGAATTATCTTTTTCTACTAGGGTTCGAAAGATCTTGAACTTGCGAGTATTTGAAGATGAAAGTGGGAAGCACTGGTCCAAAAGTGTGATGGATAAACAGTATGAAGTGTTGTGTGTGAGCCAATTTACCCTCCAGTGCATCCTGAAAGGAAACAAGCCTGACTACCACATGGCAATGCCCACGGAGCAAGCAGAGTGTTTTTATAAAAACTTCCTAGAGCAGCTAAGAAAAGCCTACAAGCCAGAGCTTATTAAAGGTAAGGACAGAAGGTTGGTTAAACATTGATAAAACATTATCCGAGTGTTTTCCAAGGAGGCACAGGGAAATGCACACTTAAAATGTCCATCTTTTCTGGTAGTTTGATGTGTTCTTCCAGTAAACGTTTGTTCATGATAAGGAATGCATTTCTGATATCCCTTACCTGCATCCCTTTTAGTTGGTAACATAGAAAACTTCTAACATTCAGAATATCTACTTTTTGAATTGTTATCTTTGATGAGTTCTGACTAAGTTAGGACCCATTCCTATGCCTGGGAAGCTGGTAACAGAACTTCCTGTCAAGTTAGTGAGAGTAAGATTTGCTCTGGTAAGATTTGATTGGTTGACACTTATGGCCTGGGAAACTAAAAGCAAATATGGACTTTCTTATTTCCCTTAAATGAGGTGTGAAAAAATTGATATATCTCTGTATATCTACTTCTTTGTCCTTGGGCTTTGGAAAATGCTCTGTTTCTTAAATACTTTCAGTTTATAAATTGACAGTGACTTTTTGAACTTCTCTCAGTGAATAGCAGTTGTATACCTGAAATGAATAGCCACTGTTGTTAAGTGCCTGTATTTTGGCATTTGCTTGCCAATGCTTTATGCAAAAAGAGCTATAACTTCTGTACTTTTTTTCTTTGCTGAAAACATAGAAACTTAATACCACTGCCTGTGGTATTGTGTCAGATAACACATGCATTTGAAACTGCTGGCAGCACTGGAACTACCTGTTAACTTATGATTTTGCTTTCTTATTAAGCTGTACCAGTCTATGTTGCTACAACTCTGTTAGATCAAAGTTTCTGTTGTGCCACTTGCTTTGCTAGTGCTTTTGTTTGTTTGTTTGTTTTATCTATTTATTTTTGTGGATGCAAAGTTTCTGAAGTTTGGCAGTTTCATAGACCAAGTCCTGTGGTAGCATCAGCAGAGTTTACAGTTTCCCTGAGCTGAAGTATAATTTTATAAAATTGTAATGCCTGGTCTGTGATTTAGTGTGGCAGGCAAATATACTGGATTCTGTCCTGGAAAAGTCCCGAGAAAATCAAAACCTGACTTGCTGGAGGCTGTCCTACATGCTACTGGATTACAGCGAGTGGTGGGAGGGCCATGGGAAGGAGCAGTGGTAAATGAGCTGCTGGACTGTTAAATAGGTTTAGTGTATCAGCATGAGGCTCTAGCTGCTGTCTACAAAATCTGTACTCATGTACTTCCCCTACATGCACACAGTTGTAGTTATTGAGAGATTAGAGTTTGGTTCTCTGGATTGCTTAAAGTGCCCTTCCCTTTGATCTCACAGATTGCTTAATGCATTTTAGAGGAGTAATGTAATCATTGAAAATGGAATTTGTGTCGCTGAGACAAAGATAGCTCAATAAATTCAGCCAGGCAGAAAGGGACCTGGGAGTTTGGATCAACAGGAGGCTGAACATGAGCCAGAGTGTGCCCAGGTGGCCAAGAAGGCCAATGGCATCCTGGCCTGGATCAGGAAAAGTGTGACCAGCAGGACCAGGGAAGTGATCCTTCCCCTGTACTCAGCGCTGGTGAGGCCACACCTGGAATACTGTGTCCAGTTCTGGGCCCCTCAGTTCAGGAAGGATATTGATGTGCTGGAGCAGGTCCAGAGAAGAGCAACCAGGCTGGTGAAGGGATGTGAGCACAAGTCCTATGAGGAGAGGCTGAGGGAGCTGGGGTTGTTTAGCCTGGAGAAGAGGAGGCTCAGGGGAGACCCTCATAACTCTCTACAGTTACCTGAGAGGAGGTTGTAGCCAGGTGGGGGTTGGTCTCTTCTCCCAGGCAGCTCTCAGTCAGACAAGAGAGCATGGTCTTAAGCTGTGCCAGGGGAGGTTTAGGTTAGATATTAGGAAGAAATTCTCTACAGAGAGGGTAATCAGGCATTGGAATGGGCTGCCCAGGGAGGTGGTGGATTTTCCATCCCTGAGGCTGTTTAAGAAGAGACTGGATGTGGCACTTAGTGCCATGGTCTAGTAACTGTGGTGGTAGTGGATCAAGGGTTAGCCTTGATGATCTCAGAGGTCCTTTCCAACCCATCTGATTCTGTGATTCTGTGAAGTGTCATGTGCCATTGCCTAAGAGCCTTGTGTTTTTTGGTTGCTTTTTTTCTCGGTAGATAATTTGGCTGTTGGAAATCAGGCTGCTATGTGCGCCACTTTATAGGTGCTGGGCAGGCAGCTCCTTCATCTGTTATCTGCTCTGCCTGGAGCTTGCCAGGTAGGAGCTCAGAATGGGACGTGTTCTCCAAGGAGAAGCACAAACCATTCTTTCACACCCAGAGCAGTGGGACATTTGACAAATAAAATCTTGGAGGAGGTTCCGAATCATGGTTCCTAGTTTAACACTGTTTAACTTAAGACTACAGATGGGCATCCATGTCTGAAAATGAAAGGTTGCATCCTTGTTTGTCTTGCTTCAGTGCTTTCTTGTGAAATTGATTCTTAAACATCTCACTCCACTCTGAGGAGCAGAGGTAGGAGTAGTCTTGTTGTGCAAACTAACTTCCATATATTAGGCCTACCAAGGCTTCTCCTTATGTATCAGGGCCCTTGCTCTCTGCCTTGAATGTGGATTTAGTCTTCTGAGGGAGTAAGGATTAGCATGGCAAAGAGTGTGAAATGTCACGCTCCCTTAGTTATAATATCTCAGTAAATATGAGAGAATTGTTCCATAAGGAAGAGTTTAAGTCAGATTAAGGTTTGGTACAAGGTGAAAGCAGAATTATTCTCCCTGATTAATTCCCTTTGTAAGTGTTATCACTTCAGAATAAGTGTTCTTATCTGGGGAGCAAGAGTATTCGCATGGCGTTGATTAAGAATAACTTTCTAAGTAGACAAGCTTAGAAGTAACTCCTGAATAAAACCAATGTGAAGCTTTTGGGTCATAAGGCTTGAGATATGTTCAAAAATATTCTGAAAGTAAATTATATCTCTTTTTCAAGTCTTTACATCTCAGATGTGGCTCTCTGACTCAGACAAAGATCTTCTTTCCCTCTGAGGAAGGTCTGCATGCCGGATTTTTAGAGACAAGGAAATTGGGGAGATAGATGTCCAACAGAATAAACTTGACACTTCAACTATACTTCTAGGATCCTGTTTTATTGCAGAAGATGTTGTAAGGTGAATTCATCAGTCAAGAAGTCTTAAAGAGGGGAAAGATTTACTACACTGAAGAGCATTATGGTATAAAAAGCATGAAAAGAAATAGTGTTTAAGGGTACGTTATTGCTGTCTCCCATGGACAGTTCAGGGTCATGTGATAAATTTACCCAAAATTGATGGGGTAACGAACAACATGCAAGGAGGATGGATTCTTTTTCCTCCTCTCCTTTTGACTGAAAAGCAAAAATCAATCTGAACTCTTGGTACATGGAGATGAAAGAGATGATGTTTTCAGTTTCTTTGCAGTGCTGTACAGAGTCTTCTTCTGCCTCGGAGTCTCAGAAGTTGCATTGAAGGGAAGAACTTTTTGCAGCCTGTCTGCCTGAGCACTGCAGAAGTGATGTGTTCCCCCGAGCTCTTAGCTGAATGCAAAATCCAGGGTTTCCACAGATGTCAGTCAGATTTAGGGGAGTTAAGCTGTCTCCCAATTTACCTCTTCAGGAAACCATAATGCACAAATAAGAGATGCCCTTCCTCTGAAAGGTTACATGAATTGCCATATACTGGCACAACAGTAGACAATGGGACAAGGGAAGGAATGCAAGAGCATGTCTTTGAGGCAGACAGCCAACACTGGGGGAGATTCTGCTGAAGAATTATGTCTTCCTAAGGAGGAATTAGGCATTGATTTAAGAAGAAGTGTTGAAACTAGGTTTTATCTTTACCAAGTTATTTCAGGCAAGATTAGACTCTAAAGCTGCAGAGCAAAAAGCTTTATTACAGTGAGGTCACTTCTTGAAAAGAGGTGTGGGAATCAAGAACTTGGTTTTGTTGTAGAAGAATGCTGCCTGAACAGAAATCTAGACGCATCCCGTGAGGAAAGCACAGTGTGTGCAGGAGGCATGATCCCTGAAACTACACTACACATGAATTTGTGATAAGGGAAGTTGGCAGCTGCTTCTGACATCATCACATTTGCAGTGTGTTTGAGAGCTTGAAGATGAGGATGTGTGGTGGTCCACAAGGCATTTTGGATTAAGACCAGTTGGAATTTGGAATATGTGAAGAGATTCTCCCTTAGTTGGCTTTCTAAACCTTTTGAGAAAATACTGAGACTGAAACCTTCATTGCCTTTCATATTTCTGTGGTTGCAAGGAGCTGAGACCCTGTAAAGCCCTGGACCTCGCTGGACAAGTTTCTTAAAGGGTTTAGTTTGGGTTTTTTTTATATCCTGAAGCAGGCGCAAGAAAGAAATGCAACAATGCTCTCAGGAGGTTAAAGAAGAAATTTTTACTGGTAAACTTTGGACAATAAGGGAACTTTGGCGAAGTTTAAAGGCAACATTCAGTCAAAGTAAAGCAATTCAGAAAGCACTGACTTAGCAAACTCTAACCCAGCCAACTTTAAGTTACCCAGATTTCAATGAGAGGAAATTAGGAGAAGAAAAAGAGAAAGAGAGAGAGAGAGAAAGATATAGATACCGTCTTGGTTGCAGAGTGATCTTAGCTGCTGTAGATCCAAGACAATAAGGACACGACATGTGCATGCCTCCTGTTACTGCGTTTGTCTGCTCTGGTCTCCTGTAGTGTGGAGCATTGCTTTCAGTGTGCCAGTGACTGACAGCAACTCCAGGGCGGTCCTAGAAGCTCTAGGGTGGGGGGGGTGGTGGTGGTGTAGAGTAGTGCACCATCCCACCATAGCAGAACTTGCCCTGCCCCCACTGCCTTTAGTTGTTCTGAGCCAGTAATCATTTTTCCAGTCTCTCACAGATCCTTCTTGTCTTTGGGAGGAAGATCTGGAATAGATAGGCTGTAGAGGAGGGCAGCATTAACAGTACTCATGTCCTAAGTACTGTTTCCATCAGCTCTAAATCTTAAACTTTCTGAGCTGTGATTCATCTTGACCTCTTGATGTGGGGTGACTTGGAAGTTTAAGTATGAGGACAATGGGAGGAAGCTGTTACAGCTGTTCACTGATAGTAGTTTTTGGTGCTAAAACAAGGTGGGAAGTGCTTGTGATGTGGGAGTGTTTTCAGTGTTCTTGTAAAGGTGGGGGCTTATTTGACCACTTTATCGGTCTTTGAAAAAAGGGGTCTCTGAAGTTTACTTTTTTTGAGGTTCATACATGCATGGGAAATGGAAAAAGCAGTCCTTTTTGTGAATAAAGTACAGCAGAGAGATGAAACAATACATAGAGAGCAATTTGAAAAGTTACGCTCCCACTAATAAAGTTTAAGGTAGTATTTTTTGTTTATCATTTTGTTAAAGAAAGATGCATTAGTTTTGACTGGGCTTTGTGATCAGGGTATAGGTACATCTTGTTCTGTATATGCTGTAAATATGAACAGCAGCTCAAGTAGGGTCTGCTTGATCTTCCTAAAGAAGCATTGTAAGTGCTTTCTAAGCATGTCAGTAGATCTTTCCTTCATGGTCTACATGAAGGTATAGAGCCTTTAGAGCCTTGTTTTATTGTGCTGGTCAAATGAAGAAACTGCCTGTTTCTGTGCAGGAAGCAGTTCTGTGAGACTCCTGTGCTACAGTTGTTATTTGGTCTCTAACAGACTTACACATTATGGTAGCTGGAATTCCGGTGCACAGATACAGTTAAGCAAGACCAAGCACCCTTCAAACTTTTATTTCTCAACAGAGCAACATTTATAGATGTCTCTGAAAATTGCGTCTGCATGATTCACCAGTGAAACCATAAAATACAGGTTTAGGGAAAACTACCTGCGTTTTCTCTGCAGATTCTCATCTGTCGTGGGTGGCAAAGGGTTTGAAAACTGTGCTGAAAAATTATAATCACTATTTTTTTGATTGCTCTGACATATTTTCTCAGTGGGATCCCTGCAGATTCTCAGTTCCAGGCTCCTGCAAATTCATACAATGAGAAGAGATTTTTTACAATTTTTTTTTGCTTGCTTTGTAATACTTTAATCTCATAATTTTCTCTTATTCTCTGTAATTATTTGGTAACTTGCTTCCGTTTTTGATTCTGCACCATTAGCTAGCATTCAGAACACACTGATCCTTTCCTGAAATACTGACAGCTTCACAGTCTCTATTTACCTGATTTATCCAATCAAGTCAGCTGCACCTGGTTAAAGCAGTAACTCTTATGTGCCAGTAGCTTCTGATGTGCCTTTGTTTGATGCTACTGCAACTGGAGTTCTCCTCTCCCTTCAGAGGGAACTGAGCCTACAGAGGAATTGTCAGGTGGGAGGAGGTTTTCACTGTTGCTTTATTAGTTCTTCGTTTATGTGATGCAAAACTGGTCTGCACACACACAAGGAAGCACAGAGTAGGCAGGGGTACCCAAATTCTGGACTCACAGGATTGCTAACCCTGCCTGCGCCCCTTCCAGGCCTGTCCTGGTGGACCCTCATTCCTATGATCCAGATGTATTGCCCATCCTGAGCAGTCAGTAGGAGTGGCTAGCCAGAGGACCTTTTGGACTGAGGGGACCACTGTCTAGAGATAGAGGACACACACAGTAGTGTGGCATTTCATGGGGACACTAGGACTTGTTATGGGATGTTTAGATGAGGAGGCAAAGGCAAAGAAAGAGGTGGATCTAGGTGTTTTCAGGAGGAACAAGCATGGGAAAATAAAGGGATGAGGGTGTAAAAAGGCCCAGCCACATGTAAGAAAAGACTGATCAGTGTGCTTGTGGCCATGTCCTGTCCCTGATGACTACAGTCTGCCTTGTTTTCTTACTAAGTCCATTTCTGACTATTTTGAGGGATCCATTGCATGTGTGTGACTGGGGGTCTGGGTGCAGCAACTGGAGTTGGACCGTGGTCCGAGGCCTGTGTCTGCGAGTGAGGTTGAGTGAGCAAATAGCAGATGAGCTGGTGAGGAGCTGTGGTGACCAGACCTGAGTCTGGGTGTGTCTCTCTGAGGGTGAGACCACAGGAGGAACTGGCTCCCAGAGGGACTGGAGGAGTCCTGGCCAGGTGCTGGAAAGACTGGGGATCTCTATGGGTGAGATGTGTGTGTGTGTGTGTATGAGGGGGTCTATATGAGGAGCTGGAGAAGAGCTGCCTCAAGAGGCTCCTGTATCGCCAGGTGCCAGCATCTGGGAAGGCTGGGATCCATGGGCAATAACTGGGCAGACCCAGCTGCTGGACAAATCCACACTGTATGTACACACATATTTCCCACTAATAAACCCTCCTCCTGATCAGCCATCAGGTTTAGGGTGAGGCTTTGTGTGTTGTTTTTGTGCATGTGTGTGCTGAGTGTGTCCATGTTGGTATCTGTGCAGTTGGCTGTATGTGTATATATAGTGTACATGTGTTTGTGCATGTGTGCCTGCTTGGAATACATACTGAATCCTGTTACTATTTGAACCTAGGGATGTGCAGCTGTGGCAGCCATGCCTCTGTCAGATTTCTAGGTTCAACACTCAACATTTCTCATCCACGTGAAACACTGAAAGTCAGAGGAGCCTGTGACAATGAACTGGAACACCAGACATGTGTTCTTTTCAGCCATGTCCTCTGTGGGGCAGAAAACATCTGAGGACAGCAGCTGGTAAAATTATGCAGTAAACCTTTTAACAGAATAAATGCCTCAAATCATGCTTTTGGCCCCCCTTCCATTGGCATTTATGTTGCTGTGACTTTTCAGTGATCAGTCCAGAACCTTTTTCTTGGCTGCTGAAGTATTGGCAGTGGTCTTTTGTACAGTGCTATGATTTTTGTCTTTGCCAGAGCTTGTATCTCTAGTTCATAGGGTGACTGCCTTTGGAAAAGCAATTGGTTGGTAGGTCACTTGTGATATGGCCCATACGAGTTGGACAAGCCTGAACATGCCTTTTCTTTTTCCTTTTTCTTTTAAGCAAATACCAGACTTCTACCTGACTTACAGGACTTGACAGGGAAACACTAGGGAGAGCTCTTCATCCCCAGAAACATGTCTGTGAAAAATCAGGATAGCTTGGTTTGACCTCTCTTCAGTCAGGGACATCATGTGTTGCTGTGGAAAGCTGCTGTGTAGCTGTACAAAATCTCATGTAAATATTCCCAGTGATGGTTGCTTCACTGAAATTTGATCCTGTGGCTTTTAGCATGTTCTTGCTCACTGTCCAGGGTGGTACTGGAAGTGGTCTTGGTTGTGTTGTTGAGCTGACTCCAGGCCTGCCTTCCCAGTGAGACTGCTCCAGTCTTTGGATAACTGCTGTCAGTTTGCTGCAGTACACCTTTTTCTCTTCCATGTGTTTGTATTGACATGGGAACATCTCTTCTTTCTGCTGTCCCTACAGGAGGTCTATAAAGGCTGCTCAGGTGTGCAGGACAGTAGAAGAAAATATGTGGTAGTGAGCAGAGTAGGCTTAGCCAGGGATGGGTTGAGTTTGAGGAGTGAAGAGCTAGACTAGAAAAAATGAAGCAAGGAAATTTGGACAAAATAAAATGAGATGTGAGGAGGAGACAGCATACAGCGGGATGGCTTTTCTAGACTACACAAGATAAAAATGTCATGGCTCTGTTGTCATAAAAGCTTCTCAAATGCTTACAAAGAATCTGGTCTGTGCCTCAGCTGGTATGCTAATAAATGCCACTGATGACAAATGACACAGACATTTGTGATTTCAGAAGTGTATTCCTCTGAAGTAGGCAACGTTGAAGGAGTAGGCAGTCTTTTTTTCCACCTTTTTTTGCCAAACTCTGTCAAAGAACAACCTGTGTTGCAAGCAGGAATGTAGAAAAATGGCTGCAGTGGATTGGGACTGAGCTGCACATCAGTGTTCCCTGCTGTAGAGTATTCAATATCAAATGCTTCAGAACAGGCTTTTTATCTTTTGCTTATGTATAAAGTTTCTTCAAACCATCAGCTGCTTAGTTGAAGTGGATCCCTAGGCTTAGCTGTTACATCCTTTAAAATTTTGTCTCCTGACGGTGAGAACTATTCTGCCTATCCTGAACTGTGGGCACCTTGATTATCTGTAGACTTGGTTTGTTTTGTGGGTGTTTCTATACTTAGCTGTGTATTTATCATCTCTGAATGTCAGACTACATAGCTGGGTGCACGTACACTGTTATTTTCTTAGTAGCTTTCTTTAGTTCGTTAGTTGGCTGCCCTTTCACGTTTTTTGGTGGTTTTTTTTTTTGGTAGCATGTTTGGTGAACACTTTTGTATGTGTTATCCTTCCAGGAGCTCTCAGCACTTCTTGTCTCTTCCCTTTTCAGATGGCAAGTTTGGTGCCTACATGCAGGTACACATCCAGAACGATGGGCCTGTAACAATAGAATTGGAGTCCCCAGCTGCCACTGTTGATCCTAAACAGGTAAGTGACCCAGAAGGTCTGTCTGCAAAGAATGATGTATATCCTCTGCAGATTTGTAGCATTCTTCTTCTAGCTTTCCTTAGGCACAAGGACCTTGTCCTTCCTGTGCAGCCTCTGAAAAGTCAAATAATTTGTTTTCTTCAGTTCCCTGTCCTGTTTATAGCTGCCTGCTGTCCTGTTAAAGGTTGTGCATGTGTAATGCAAAAAAGCTTTTTACAGTTTATTCCTCCTCATCATTAAAGCTGCTGTTTAATCATGACTCATTAATGATGTTTTTAATGTATGTGGACAACCATCCTTGCCCGCTTTTAGTGAAGTTTCTTGCCATGTAGGAGCTTGTGCATGTAGGTGACTGGATGGAACTGGAGACATGCCTCTTTATTAGAAAAAAGGGAACAGCAAATTTAAGTCCCAAATTTAAGTCTGGAGTGGAGAGGGGATTTAGATCTTCTTAAGAACAGTACAAATTATGCTGAAAAACAAATGCAGTAATGAGGTTTTCTCATCTTCTAAACACAACAGTGACTTTTCCAGGCTGAAAGAGAAGGGGCGAGGATTTGTTATTACCAACTGTGCCTCTGCAAGGCCACACCAATCTTACCTGTATAATGCTTCACTTAACTGTGTTAAACTTGTTACTGCTGTTTATAACAAGGGCATAAGGGAAGAACTAGAAAACTATCAGCCTGTTAATCTAACCCCAGTACCTGGAAAAATTACGGAGAAGATCATACTGGGTGCTGTTGAAAGGCATTTAAAAAACAGTGCAGTCATCAGGCACAGTCAACATGGATTCAAAAGGGAAGTGCTGTCCAACTGGTTTGATATACCCTTCTGCATAATGGATGAAGGGAAGATGGTGGATTTTCTGGATTTTGGTAAGGCTTTTGATACTTTCTCTCACAACGTTCTTCACAACAAGTCCTCCAGCTATGAAGTAAGCAGATACACAGTGAAGAACTGGCTGAAGGGCAGGGTTCAAAGGGTTGTAGTCAGTGGGGCTATATCTGGCTGATGATCAGTCCCCATCAGTGTTCCTCAGGGCTTAATTACAGTACCCCTTCTGTTCAATATATTTATCAGTCTGGATGCAGGAGCTGAATGCACCATTAGCAGATTTGCTGATGAATCTAAATTGGGAAGTGCTCTTGACTCTCTTGTAGGACAAGAGGCCTTGCAGAAGGATCTAAATAGTTTGGAGCGTTGGGCAGTCACCAGTGGCATGACATTTAGCTGGGCCAAATGCTGGGTTCTGCAGCTGAGACAGAACATTACTTGACAAAAACATAAACTGGGAGGGGGATGGCTGGAGAGCAGTTCTCCAAAAAGGATGTGGGGGTGCTGGCTAGTAGCAGGCTCAGTAGGAGTCAGCAGTGTGTGCCTGAGCAGCCAAGAGGGCAAACCCCATCCTTGGGTGCATCAAACATAGTGTAAGCAACCAGTCTAAAGAAGGGATTAACTGTAAAAAGCATTGGTGCAGACTCACCTTGAGGATTGTGTGCAGTTCTGGGCTCCACATTCAAGAAGGTTGAATACTTGAATACATCCAGAGGAAGGCAACAAAGCTGGTGAAAGGGCTGTAAGGAATATCCTGTGTGGAGCAGCAAAGAATTCTACCTTTGTCTGGAGAATAGGAGGCTGAGCGTTAACCTCTTTGCTCTCTGCAGCTTCCTCAGGAGGGGAAGTGGAGCAAGATGTTTTAGACTGTAAAGTAGTAGTTCTTCTGTTTCTGGTCTTTCTTTCTGTACCCTCACAGTTTTAGCACAATGAGTTCTCAGGCTCAATTGTGCATAATTAGCAGGAGTAGTTTCTGACTGAAATGGAGAGGATTGAGAGAGCTTTTAACCCTGCTGCCCTATCTGTAGGTGTTAAATAACCCAGGGGGAATCACCAAGGTATGCAGGATTCTGCAAGGTTCCATTTCTTTCTTAGGGAATGTTGGCTTGTTTAAGGATTTTGCTTTCATAGTTCAAGGCTGCCTGCTTTACTATAATATCTTCCTGTTGACCACAACATGGACAGAAGTAAGGGAAGGATGCTGGTTTTCAAACTTTCTCTGGCGTGAAATCTTTGTTTAGTGTGAATGTCTGATTCTGCTTCAGTCTCGCTTGGTGATTGGCTTTCATTCCTCCTTAAACCACATTTCATCAGCAAAGAGGAGGCTTCTTGTGCAGTATGTGCTTAGAACACTGTTACTTGTCCTAAGGTAAGGATACACTGATGATCTTCTTACTGAGTCTGTTTCTAAAGCCTGTGTAAAGAAGGTCAGAGTCCTTGTATGAGTATCTGAGTGGGTACTGGACAGTCTGCAGTGAGAGTAAGAGTAAAATTTTCTTGCCTGCTTTCTGCAATGTGTTGTCCACGCGCATTTCGTGAGCCCTCTTGGATTCCAGCTCATTGCTTGTCCTGGTACGGAGGATTCTTGTGTGTCACAGAAATGGCTGAGCTTTTACAGTGACAGAGAAACTGATAAAGGAATCCAGCCCTGTACTTTTTGGACGCACCAAGAGTTTGATCTACACCACGTTTCAAAGAAGAACCCTGTTACTTGAAAAGTGGCAGCACATTTTTAACTGTTACCGGGTACCTTTTCTAGCTCATGTTGGGACCTTAACACGCAGTCAAAGGCACGGCTGTTTCTGATGCTCCGAGGCATCCTTTTCTGATACTGTTTTACATGTGTACCATTGACTTACCCATCATACAAGATGTTATGGGGAGGAGCCAGTTTAAATTGTCACTCTCTTTCCTCTTCCCTCCCTGTGGCATTTTTTTTTTTGCTGTTATGCAGTCTGTTGATTTTCTTGTAGTATGGGAACCAAGTCTTAAGGTTGGTGTGGTTTTTATGTTGTTGCTTTCTGCTTTAGCCAGAAGGGATGACTGAACCATCCTGCTGTGTTTAATGTGATGTTAGCCAAAAGAAATTAGACAAATGATTGTCATGGCATGTGGCAGTGAAATACCTCTTTTTGTCTGAGAGATTATCTGTGTTTGTAACTGGGAATCTGAAATTTATAATTCCTTTGCAATGTAATGAATAAAATTAATTTAAATGCATTTTTTATTCCTTGTCCCAGAGAGATATAAACAAATCACATAATAAAAAAATTAAAAAATGTGTCTTCCTTATACAACGAATATGTATGTGTGTATATAACATCTATAAATATTAGATGAGTGTATTTATCTATCTATAATAATAATATAATGGCCCGCCTTCGCGAACGAAGAGCCGGGGAAGGTCTTTACCTGCATATGCAGATAAGGCCTTCGAGCCTGCGCAGTGGATTTTT
>JAWWES010000115.1:10263050-10276933 GCA_035583135.1 Lophotriccus pileatus
CTTTCTTTCTTTCTTTCTTTCTTTCTTTCTTTCTTTCTTTCTTTCTTTCTTTCTTTCTTTCTTTCTTTCTTTCTGTCCTTCTGTCTTTCTTCCTTTCTTTCCTTTCTTTCTTTCTTTCCTTTTTTTCTTTCTTTTTTTTTTTTTTTTTAAATCTATTCATTTCCTTGGTGGTCAGACATTGGGGGATTATTTCTGTTCTATAGAAGTGGTACTAATGTAAATCAATTTGCAGAAGGCATTGAATAGATTTCTGGAAATTTGTTTTAGATTTATCCTGCAAAGGGATCAAAGAAATTCTCAAGTCCTGACCTCATGAAGAGCAGCTTCAAGATTGGTGTGAAATGGCTCTGTTTTTAATTGAGTTGCAGTCAGAAATGGATTGTCATATGGTACAACAGCTAGGATCACAAGTTCTGCTCTCTTTGTATCTGCTCTCGTTGCATCTTCCCCTTTTGATCCTGGAGATAAGCAGGCACACTGGGAAGAAAAATGTGCTCTTTGAAAATAAAGTGAGGATGTAGTATTATTTTTCACCAACTGTTAGCCTTACTGCTGTGCTACAGTTATACAAGTTCTCTCCCCACTGTTTCTGGGTTGTGTGTTGAAATGAGAACATTTTAGAGAGGACAAGTTTGTAGACCTTCTAGAGTGCTTTGGTCAGTCCAATCTTTCCAATAACATTTGAATTTCTAAGGAGCTGAACATTTCTAAAATGTGATAAACAAATAACCTAGCATTAATTTTCATGCTGTGACAATAAATAGATACTTTTCTCTTTGGGATTTGAAGGAATCCTATTGTATTGCTACTCTACCTATAGTAATGTTCCTGTTTGTTTGCCTTCCACAGTTTCTTATATAAAAGCTACAGTGGATTCTTGAAGAAAAACACAATATTTGCCTCAGCAACACTCTTCAACGACTTTGGAAAAGGATGAAAAATGGGAAAACAGAACTAAGACATTAAAAACATATCATTCTGTATTGAAACAACCAAAGCAGTGCTATCAGAGTTAGTTGTTAATGTGTAGTATCAGTAGTGAAAAGGACTTTTGACATTTTTGTGTATGTGTTTCCACATAACTACTGAATAAAGGGTGACTGTAGGCAGATTGTAGCAGAACATTCACTTTCACTACATAAGCTCCATTAAAAAAAAAAAAATCAGGGGTTTTCCTTAAACTTGCACTTGAATTCTGAAAATTCTCCAAGGCTTGTATATGGATTCTCATTATGTGTTGTCACATGCTACCTATATCCATGTCAGCGTGTAGATCTATGTATATTTTGTTCAGTTGTTAGCTGCTACGTAACTCCAAGGTAGGCAGTCCGGTCTTTCTGCATGGATTTAAGTTATTACAAGGAAAGATCAGCCGCTGGTAGTTTAAGAACACAAATGTCCTGTAAACTTTTTTAAAAACAGAAAAGACTTTATTAAACAAATGATGCTAGCTGAGTGCCTGTTGGTGTTTGTGTACTGCATTCCCTGAGATACAGCTCTGTGTAACACAGTGGGAGGACACGGAGATAAAGTTACAGACCAAAACACATCTACTGTTCCAACTCATCCACCTCTCCTGTGGAAGTTTGGAAGTCAGGTTGCTGAAATCTTTACTGTTTCTAACACATCTAAGTCATTTAGTTACTTTGTGGTGGCCATCACAATGGCACACAGCTGCTCAACATGCTGCATCGTGTCCTGTCAGATCCATCAGAGGCAGAACAGCATTTGGAAGCTGCCAGCTTCCAAAAAGAAGAGCTGAGAAGCAGCTGCAGAACTGCTTTCCTGTAGGTGTTAAAGCCAAGAAAGCTTCAGGGGAAATGAAAGACTGCAGCTTGTTGCACCTTTGACTTCTTTCAGAGATGGTGGTACCTTTTATAATGGCTGTGCTCCAGGCCTGCCCTGCCCTTACGGTCTTCCCTAGCCATCTGCCACGAGCACCGTGAGAGCCAGGATGCTCACTGCACAGCTCTCTACCTGACTGTAGGGATAACTCACTGATGAGAAGTTGTTGTTAATCCAGATGCATATCACAGTTGCAATGCTGCACACTGTGCAACCACTGGGGGAGTGGTTTAAACTTCCTCTTGTAGGCCACTTGTGCTGTAAAATATCAGTCAACCCAAGACAGGAGAGTTTGAGAACTTCAGCCTGACAGGGCTTTTTAAAATCAAGCTTAAGGAAAGATTTGTCAAGGTACACACCTGGCATTTAAACAAGAATGGTGAGTAGGCAGGATAGGTTGAAGTGTTACACTTAAGAATTACATAATTTCTCATCATAATATGCAATTTAGTTTGCCTATAGTCACAGCCTTGTCACAAGCAAGGCTCTTTCACCTCTGGATATACACCTGTTAAGTCTTCTCCCTTCAGAATCTTCCTCACCTGGGGCTACAGCCTAATGGGTTGTTGTCAAATCAGTGCTTATTTGGCTGCAAAATGCAAATTCAGGCAGGAAAATGGTCAGTGCCTGCCTCTCAGGTTTGTTGGGGCTGTGGACCAGCCAACCCTCAGTCCTGCCTTATTAGCTTAAGTGTCCTGCTCCTTTGAAATCTTGACTTCTGGTTTTCAACTTGTCCGTAAGAAGATAAGGGTGTGAAGCAAACCCCATCTTGGCACTCTGAAAGGTAAGCTGGTAGAAACTAAACTACAAAGAATAATAAAGAGTGAGAAGAAGATGTGTCAAAAATATGTTTCAGGGGAGGCAACAGGTGATGCTGTAGCTGTGTTGGAGAGACAAATGGCAAAGAAAGGGCTGTTGGGTGAAGATGGTAGGGAGCCTATGCTTGGCTCCCTGCTCAGCTGCGCTTTCTCTGCATGACCAACTGCATGGTCTTTCTGAGTCTCCTCTAAGCAGTAACTTTTTCCTGCGTTATGTGTGGGGTATGAGGATAAGCTCTCCATAAACTGGGCTGTGGTCATGGTCTGAGGTGATGGAGGGCCATGAAATGGAGATATCCAGGAAAGCTGTGTGTTTGGGACAGACATGTCCTGTGCCTCTTGTCCTGTGCCCAGTATATTTTTATGCGCCATGATTAGTTTCAGGATTCAAAGAAATACCAACCAGCTTTGTTGAAAGTACAGCAAAAGCTACTGCCCTATTCTACTTAAAGCAAAACTTGGGAAAGGCCACTTTTACAAGTCCAGTTACATGTCTTTGAAACTCAGTATCTATCCTGTGGATTTTTCTGCTTGTAGTGAGCTGCAAGCAAAAACCAGGAGACATGAATTCCTGTCTCCATTCCTCAGCCTGATACTTTTTTAGGAAAAGAATATTTTCTCAACAGAAGACTCTCCAAAGAAGCCCCCCTGGTAAGCAGAAGTTACGCTAGGACTTCTTTGAAAATGTTCTGCTAATTTTCATTGACTGCCATAACCAGAAAATACAATAATCCCACCAAAAATGTGTTTTGCAGGTATTTTCAAACATCTCCATTCAGATGCTGAATCTACGGGCTATGTTAGTTTGAAGAATGGGATTTTAAGAATGGAACAGTCAGAGTAAGTGATGTTTCTACAAAGCTTTTGGAAAAATGATTGGACTATTTTAATTTGGGGTGCGTGCTCCTATGGTTCTTAGTGCATGTTCACTAGTTCTCAGTGAAAGCGAGATGGCAGAGCTCTGGCAGGAATCAATAGATGGTGTGATATAAACTGGTTGTCTGAAATCCTGAGGTTGGCCACCTTTCCATATTCTGGAGTACCCATTCCTTTGCATGCCAGTCTCAATTTTATTTTAAGTACTTGTATTTCTAATGCCAGAAGTAGAGAGGACCCCATCTCCTCCCCAGTCCACACTTTGCTAGGTTAAATAAACAATGTCCTAGTCCTTCCTATGAAACCTGTCCTCATGTTCACCCTGGCATAAATGGCTCAAAGCTGAACTCTCAAAGGCATGAGAAGCCAGGCTGAAGCTTGAGGGCTTGATGACATGGTCCTAGAGAATGAATCATGGAAATGCTGAGCTCTGGCTGAACCTTGGATTTCCACACTCAGCATGGAAGAGCCAATGGAGCAAGTACAAACCCAACTGAAAAAACCCAACTGTTTCCCTTGTAACTACATCACATGATGTATTAGTGTAGGACGTTTTAGGAAACAACAGGTGTGAATGGGACTGAGGTCAGAGCGGCATAGCCCTGGTGGGTAAGAGATACCAGGGGTTGGAGACAGCCCACAGTATAGTGGGATCTGAATATCTCTGCTTGCACTGGCTGGGGCAGACATTGAGGACAGGACATCTTGAGGGCAGGACATCTCCATGTGTGCTGCTGTCCTGCTGTGCAGGCTTGTGTGTTTACCACAGCCCCTGAGAGCAGGATGTGCTGCTAGACACCTAAATTTTGGTGTGGCCTCTAACTTGATATTTTTTGTGCCTGTGTTAGCTCACATTCCTGTTGATGCTCTGGACTTGCGGTACCCATTGCAAGGACCTTTGCCAGGCCTGTTCATGATGAAGTCTCTTGCTCTTCCTCAAAATCTTATCACACGCTGCTCTAATGAATCACTCCCAGTGTTTCAGCAGAGATGAGATGCAATTTCAGCACAGCAGGGACAGCACTGATAGAGTAAGCGTGTCAGTGAAAACATGATTCTGAGAGAAGGAGGCAGGGCATCTCTGGGCAAAACACTTGGGTGCCGTGAGCAAGTCAGTGGTGCTTGCTCTGTTCCCTAGCCTGCCCCTGCACTGGGCTTTCGGGGGAAGAAATCAGGAAAGCAAAATACCTTTGCCAGGGTGTTCTTTCAGGCTGGCTTCTCACAATTCTCTTAAGGCTTTTAATCTCTATTCTATCTATGTTTCATGTGTGTTATCATTTACCTACTAATCTTTGTTAAAGGACTGCTTGGTAATGACAACACCAAGTACGTAGAGAGACCAGGATGGACCAGGGAAGAATTTTGGGGTTGCCAAGAGATTTTAAGAAAGGAGGAAGTGTATGGTCAGGTTTTCCAGGCTGCGACACGTCTTTTTGCTGGGCACTCATCACTACAAGTCAGGGGGTGCTCACTGCGTGAGCAGGTGTGCTGGGTGGGACTCTGGAAGTGACAGAGATGTATGGTCACAGCCACTGTCACGGCCTTCACCTTTACACAAGGAATGTGTCTTGGTGGATTTGCTTGTAACAAAGTCCTGAGGAGCAATCAGGATGTCACAGAAGCTCTGTCAAGAAATGTGGTAATGGAACAGTTAGTGTACACATAGAAAAAAGTAAATGTGAGATGATTGGTGTTTGAAACAAGATTTGTGCATAATGTTAGAGCTGCTCATAAACCCTCACACCGCTGGAGTCTCAGTGAGACTGCTGAATTGCAAGTGTCTGTTTTGTGTCCTGGAATGTGTTGTTGAGAAGTACGCAAAAATATACTGTAAATATTTGTATAAAACATGTATTGAATAAATGGACTTGAGTGTTACTGAAGGCACTTGTGTACCCCATATGTATATTTAAAAAAAAATTAAATATTTTATTTTTCTGTGCTAATTTCTTTCAAAGACCTCCTCTGATTTAATAAATACTTTAATACTTGAAGTCAGCAGTATCTGAATATGTTTTTGTTCTTCATGCCTTTAACATTATATGCTCAATATTTTAGAGTTGCACCTTTTATTTCCTTGACAAAAAATTATTATGGATTTAATGAATATATTGTAACACTGGTGTATGGGGAATGTGGCTCAGTCATGATGGAAGGAGAGGAGTTTTACTCCTTGTGTAAGAGAGTACTTTGCTATCCATAAAAAAAGTGGGTTTTTTCTCATGTTTAGGTAAACATGGGGGATGTTAACCAGGACCAGCTGAGGTGCGCTGGCAAAATATTTCCTATTAAGAAGCGGGCTTCATTTTATATGGGTAGTTGAAAAAGCTTATGGCTCTACAGAGGGAATATATGCCTTTTTACTAATCTTTTTGCACTAATACAACTGTATGCAAAAGATTGGAGTACTTGGGTGTGAACAGTTCATGTGGTAGATGTCAAGGTTGAACCTGTAAAAGACTTGCATGGCATCTCTTATAAAACTTTGAGTATATTGTCTTTGTAGTAATGGAAAAGGCAAATCTTGACTCAGGGAGCATAAGGTATGATGTGGCTGGCGGAGCAGGAACAGAGATGTTTAATACTCTAAGACTCTTTCCCTTTGTGCCACCTGGTGTCAGCAAAACCTAAGAAACTGAAAACTACTCCAGTGGGTTAATGTGGTTTTCACTGAAGTTTCCTTCCTTAGAAAAAACCTATCATTTTGGTAATAATTGACATAGTTTTTTCTTCAGAGTGTGTGTATTTGCTGTAAGTATTTGCACTCTGCACTCACCAGACAGCTTCTTTGTTCTAAAACTGTGCAATATGATAATTTTTTTTTTGGGTGTATGAACCCAATGCTCTGCATTACATTTGTGCAAACCCCTCAGTCTTGCAGAGAACCTGTGAGTCTGAAAAATCTGGTAAAAGAACTGCCCAGAAGCTTTCAGTCTTTTGAGCAGCAAAGGTATTTATTTGTTGACATCAGGAGCAAGCAGTGGTTCGCACCACAAAGAACTTGCTCCAGGTAGCACGCAAAAATCAGCGTGTTGTTTTTTCTTGCGAGAACAAATGGGACACTTCACCATCAATATGATGCTCAAAAAGCTCCAGCTTTATTAACAGTCAGATCTTTCATTTACACAGTTGTTTCTTTTTCACACACAACTATCTAGTTCTTGATTGGTTACATGCATTGTGCACAAGCTGTTCACATGCCTAAAACTATATTCTTATTGGTTGGCTAACATATCTTATTTCTAATAACATGTCTTATTTTTAGAACTTTCTTCCTTCTTGCCTAACCATAACATTCCATTTATCTAGCTCTTGTTGTGTTATTGTGGCCTTGAATTCTAAAACTTTCTCTAAACCTTTATCAGCTGGTCTATAGAAGTTTCAACCCATCAGGTTCCCACATCAGCGGTTTTATACAATTTTCCTACATGATTCTTTACATATGCATATGTTACATCATCTATCTATACATATTAATAATAGGTGGAGCTTAGGGAGGTCCTTTTCTTGATCCTCAATTTTAGGGATACTTCCGCCCTTCAGTCTCGGGGGTCTGGGCCATCCAGTAGTCTTCCTCAGTTTGACCTCTTTACCTTTCCTTTGTGCTTGACCCAATCGCTGAAGCTTGGAGAAAGCCTTGGCTTTAGTCCTACTTCTCTAATTCAAATGTCTGCCTTAGCATACTTTTGCCTTGATTTATCACCCCTAAGCCAACTGAATAATGTTTCTAGCATTCTTCTTAGTTTCAGGTCCAGCGATCAGAACAGAACAGAACAGATTTTTCTTTAGCAACATAAGCAGAGCAGGTGTGGGGGGGCTACTCTTAGCAGAAAAACCCCTTTTTAGGGGCCTCTTTTTAGGCCTTGCTCTTGTTTCACCTGCCAGGGGAATGAGCAGCCACTGGACTGGGGGTGCCTGGTGCCCCTTGTTATTGCAGCTTACACAGCTGTGTGCTGGTACCAGCATTGTCATTGCTGCCTTAATGGAAGCCTCAGGCCCTGGGTTGTCTTTAGCTTACAGCATTTGTCAAGTTACACTGCTGAGATTTTGGCAGCACCAGTATATGTATTATGGGCATAAAGGCAGGAGCTGGATTTTCCTGAGATAATTTCAATGCTTACAAATACCGTAAACTACTCCTTATGACTGACAAATACCTGCCTGCAAAAATAGCTGTGTGCCTTTTGAATGAAACCGGAGTATGATCATCCACGTGTACAAGTGCTCTTTTAGGGGAGGAGGTTGCCTTTGCTTGTGCTATTTTAATTAGGTTATGAATATGTCTTTCATTCCAGCTTGAGAATTTGTTTCTTTGAAATACGCTGGCTCCTCAGAAGTCAGACACCGTCTGTTGTACAGTGGATTTTTATTTTTATCTACAGGGAAATAAAAGGCTTGTGACAGCTGCAAATAAGTTTTCTCTGAATGCTTTTCTTTGTTTGTTTGGGGTTAGAAGGACACAAGATAGGAATGTAAAGAACAAACTCATTTGTTGTTAATCCTAAAACACTTTCACATTTTAAAAGCTATCATTTCAGGATAGTGCTTCAAAAGGGCAGTCATATGGAGTCTCTCTATGGAGAGCTGATTATTGTGTGCTTTGGGATGTTTTCTCATGGTCTCACAATGCTGAGGTTTGCTATTTCTGAAGCAGGCACAAAGAGCAGTCAACTGGGTAACAACATTCATGGGTGTACTCCAGGAACTGGAGCGGTATGGGCAACAGCCTTGTGATACCCTGACCAGCCAAGGAACTCCTGGCCAGTGTGGAAAATTTCAAAGTCAATAAATGTTTTTAAAAAGGGAACGTGAACAAAACCCCCCGAACCTGCTAGAATAGTTTATGATATGCTAATGCATAGTGAGGATTTGATGAAAGGGGAGGGAGGCTGGAGCAATGGGGATGTTTATTATTTACTGTGGATTGTAAAGAATAAAAATGAAAAGTTTAAGTTTTAGGAAATTTATTGGAATATAGCCAGTGGGCTTCATGAGTTCAGGTGTCCACTGGAACCATCAAGTTGTTGTCTGCCTGCTGCAAAATTGCCTCTGTGTTTCAGGTGGGAAGAGGGACATGAGAAACTTTTATGTTCAGTTAGTTTAATGTAAGTATATTTTTAACACATCTAACTAAACTTTTCATGAACAGATTTCCGTTTCCTCACCCTTGTTTTGGGAAAATACACGTTGTTCTGCTGTAAAAACTGATTGGAAATATTTCTGATGGTAGGAAAAACTGGTTTTTTTCCATTATGATCCATTGATGAAAGTATACTGAGCTTGCCAGAATGTTCCTACAAATAATTACAGTGAAATAGAATGCATTATTGATTAAAATAAAGAAAAATTATCCAAGGTTCAGACTAATGTGTCTACCTAAGAGTGTTGTTGACAAGTCCATGGAGTCATATGCTGACAAGAAAACCATCTTGAAGAGCAGCACAACGCGTTCTTGCAAGAATAAAAGTGCGGACATTAAAACTGGAACTGATTATGCTAAACATGGTTTAGGGAAAAGGTTTTCACATTAGCCCAGAAGTTTTTTGCTACAGTGTCTTAACTTCAACTTTGAAAATTGTTAGCTGTTTTCTGCATTGGTGTTCAAAATGTGCTCTCTGTGGTTTCACTTGTTTCTTCACCTGTGCCAGCTCTAATAACCTTTGAGGGTTGAATAGGATCTCAGGCTGGTAGAATTGTTGCTTCTCTTGGTGCAGGTACCACTGTTGGTTATCCTCCAATCGTAGGAGGCAAAAAAGGCAGAAAGATTTTGCATATCAATGAGAGGTCAATCAACAATTTTTTTTCTGTTATATCCTACTTAAAATACTTGTCCTTGGAAAGATAAGCACAGAATACATTTAATTCCTGTTTTATGCCTAGTGCCTCATAGGGAAGGTCCCAGATGCACTGCTTTTGAGCACATTTTATCTTGCTTTCCAGCATCCTTTCTTTCCCCATGATCAAGCTGATCAGCTCCTTTTCCTCTGTCTATTGTAATCCCCTTCTGAAAAGTGAACCCACACCTCTGGGGCTCCTGCATAAGTGCCATTTCTAGCACAACTTGCAGAGTGGGCTTTGTGATAGTTTTGAAAATATTTAGAAGGATGTAAAAATAAAATAAAAGATGCTCAAAAGGACCTAGATCTATGTTCTCACCTATAAAAACACTGTTTACAGAAATACTGAACAGCCTTTTCTGTAACAAAGTGGAATATATGGAATATATTTAGGCCCTTTAGGTTTTGCTGTACTAGCTTCACAGTAAGTGAAGCTAGAGAGAGAGCCTACAGGCAGTTTTACTTCTTTCTTCGTTCCAAATTCGTCCTCTTGAGAGATGCAATGCCCATTGAATCCTGCAGCATCTCGTTTTACTTTGTGATTGTTGTTGTTGTCACTCATCAACCCCCCAGCATGTTTTAGGCAGGCTGCCTGTTTTTGATTCTGCTTTGTGAGCCATGCTCTGGCATCCTGCTTTCCCAATTCAGCAAGACAGATTGAACAGAGAGATGCAAAATGACTGAAGGAACAATTGTGATTGTGCTTCTTTTGCAGAAAAGGGGGTTTTGCATGTTGACTTTCCAGGTCAGATGTGTGGGTCTTTAGGAGGCTGTGGTGGACACTGGCTACTAGAGTGAGCTAGGGCCGATTGGGTTGGACTCAGTACTGTGCTAGGATGATACAAGGCCTTGGGGTCAGTGCTTAGTCATGTTTGCTGACTGATGCTTCTTCAGGCATCTTAGCAAAGCTCAAATCAGACTTGAGGGCTGTTTTCATGTGATGAACAATAACTTTAATCTTTATTAGTCTCTCTGGGACAGCCTTTCATACCTAGGATAGACCTTGTCAGATGAGAATGATTCCTTGCCTCAGCTGTTATGTTTTGCCTTTTTAATCTCTCCTAGTAGGCCCATGAGAGCTTAAATGGTGCAGGAGTGGGGAGACCTTATCACTCTCTACAATTACCTGAAAGGAGGTTGTAGCAAGGTTTGAGTCAGCCCTTTCTTGCAGAAAACTAGCGACAGGGCAAGAGGACATGGCCTCGAGCTGTACCAGGAGAGGTTCAGGCTGGACTTCAGGAAAAATTTCTTCATGGAAAGGGTTGTCAAGCATTGGAACAGGCTGCCCAGGGAGGTGGTGGAGTCACCATTCCTGGTAGTGTTCAAGAAACTACTAGATGTGGCACGTAAATGCTTCGGTTTAATTGGCATGGTGATTCTAAGGGTTTCTCCTTCTTTCAGTGATTACTTTCTGGGGACTTGACAATTTGCAGGTATTTTTTAATATATTTGTATATATATTTGTATATATATATATTTTAATATATTTGTATCAGTAAGCACATTTAGTCATGTTTTACACATCCTCTTTCATATAAGGGTAAATAAGTACTGTTAGGACTGACTCTGTGCACATCACCTATGACGATTATTGCAGTGAGAATTTAGTGAAAAAAATCTTTGAGTTGGGCACTTTAATTATCCTTTAATTGTATCTCCTTAATGGTAATGAATTCTTTTTTCCTGTCGTGCTTGAAGGTGCTGAAAATGGGCACATGGGCATTTCAAAAGATCTATTTCACTGTATCCAAGATGGATCCAGTGTTAAGTGACACCATCCTCAGTGTGGAAGAAATTGTTTGCCCCAAATGTTGTGTCAGGTAACCTGGGAGTCTGTCATCTCATTTCCATGTCCTGCTGCATTCTGAATGATAATTCGTATAGTTTTTGCATTGTTATCAGATGAATTTATCCTGGCAGCTGTAAGGCAGTCTAAATGTTAATGGAGTTGAAATACATTAGAAGAATGTATTGAGACTACATCAGAATAATTCTTTAAGTGTTATAAATATTGCATCTGTTTATGAGTTCATTTGTTATGTTTGGAAGTGAATCTTTATTAAGAGATTTTTTTGAGAAAGGTTTTGTTTTAATATGTTTTTATAAGTGAGATATATGACCTATTTCTGGAACAGAAATACATTAGCTTAATGGTTCTAATAACCTAACTTGATTTCCATTTCTATTTATTGGGTAAATAAGCAAATGTGAAAAATTAAATTACATTTGTCTAAATTTTTCCCCCATTAGCTTTTCAGGTTATATTTAAAGTACTGAATATCTTGAATTTTTCTGATTTCTGTTTTGAATGTGTGGGGGAAAAATAGGCTATGTCAGTTCTCCATTGTCTTTTAAGGAAAAAATATTTATTTTAGGGATACACAGAAAAAATAAAAGTAATCCTGGAGAAAGGAGCAACACAGAAATGTGAGGAAAATTTTGAATTACACATTTGTTTGTTGCTGCTCAGTATGCCAAGCTGGAGAATTTAAGAAAGTTTCTTGTGGTAATGGTCATCATTTAGCTTGGATTTTAAGACTTTCATTGATTTGACATCAGATACAGTTTTACAGGTTTAGTTCTGCTTTTGGATATTGTAATGTCAAAATTCAATGTTTTCAGTTTAATTTTAGGTACAAAGAGGTATGTAAAACTGTTATCAAATTACTGAAACAAAAATATTTAAATAATGGATATATTTTCCCTTAAGTAATAGCAAGAAATAGGAAACCAAAACTCTGAATAGACTAAAGACTAAAATTCATGGTTTTATTAATCACTCTCAGCAGCATTAGCAAAATGGTTTGATTCTGATGAAATGTTTCTGTAATAGGCTATTGTTCAATGAAGATAATCTCTCTCTGGTCCTAAAGTGACAGTAATAGTTTAATTTACATAGACTTATGCTGAATATCTATATAAAACTTTATAGACATACGTAAATATATGTACACACAAAACTTCAGTGCAATTATTCTTTACAGGGAGCTGGACTGATGCCTCCAGTCTCCTTTTGGAGTAGGAGGAGAAAACCACATGTAATGCTTAAGTAGGATTGTAGATAGTAATAAGTAATGAATATGATTTATACTTTCCCTTCTTACCTTTTTTTTATTATTATTAGCGTGCAGTATGCTACTAATAAGGTGCAGCTGTATGAACTGTCTGTCATCTGAGCAAGATTATTGGTGTGTCCTCTACATGAAGAAAGTGATTCTCCTCTTTATTATATTATTTTATTTATCTGACTGTAATAGTGCAGCATAAATAACTAACTACAAAGGATTACCTTTTTTTGCTGCATTGCATTTTTAATATTTTAAGATAAAAACAGGGTGATCAATACCGTGTGTCTTCAGCAGACCATTTTGCTGGTCTGAAGAAGTTATACAGCCTTCTTTAAAATGCTATTCTTTGAAGGTAAGTTAGTTCTTTACCGTACAGAAAAGACTTGCCACAAGTCACACCTATAGATGTCAGGAAGGTCAATTGCTCTGCTGGGATGTCACAGTAGCGACAGCTTAAAAAGGAGCAACGTACTAATGGTTGCCTTATTACTAAAGACAAGTTGCTAAATGGTGAGGTGCCCCTGTGAAGTCACTAATCACTAATTCTGGGCAATTTGTTGTTTATTTTGTGCTGTATAAAACATGTATCAGCTCTTTTTGTCAGGTGTAAGCATCCACTGCCAAGCCGAAGAAAAAGCCACCACCCTACAAACTGGCATGGGATGGCCATGCCAAGGGGCAGATCCAGACCTCCCAGACCCCTGCTCTATTTATTGATGTGTCCAATCCCTAAGAAATAACTAGCTTTTGCAGCAGAAAACCAAGAGCAGAAAACAATTCCTGGAGTTGTGAGGACATTGCAGAGAAGCTTCTCCCAGGAATCCATGTGTTTTGCACATGACTGGTGGCACTTAGGAACAGAGATATTTAATCCAGGCTAAATATGTTTAAAACTGCAAAATAATAAGGAGACACTTGATCTTAACTGTTAGCAAAAGGGGATTGTCAGCTGAGCAGTCATTGAATCTGTGTGTCAGACTAAGGACTCCTCTCAGGCTGATGAGGTCAGGATGCAGCAGATACTGAGAGCTGCTTTTTTCTCTTCAACTCTTCAGGAATGAAAGATGGGCTGGTAAAATTTTCAGTACCAGAAACATCTTTAAATCAAATACTGCCTATATAAACTTTTCCAACATAGTTTGCAATCTTTGAGCAGCATCAATAAATCTGAGTACCAAAGGAACTTCAATAGCTGGGGAGGACGGAGGTCAGAGAAGCAAGTTATGTAATAAGATGATTTTTCTGTTTCAATATCTCAGTGCATGCTGTTCAGCAGAAGGAAATACTAATTTTGCCTACAGCTTCCATGTTCACCTCCAAACTCCAGAGAAGCCTGTATCTAAATGCGTACCATGGGCACCCGTGGGAGCCCCCGGTGGTCTAGTGGTTAAGGACGCGGCGCTGTCACCGCCGAGGCCCAGGTTCGATTCCTGGTCAGG
>JAWWES010000115.1:10277513-10288172 GCA_035583135.1 Lophotriccus pileatus
GTGGCCTCAGTTCCGCGCACACTGTGTGTCACCTAAAAAATCCACTGCGCAGGCTCGAAGGCCTTACCTGCATATGCAGCTAAAGACCTTCCCTGGCTCTTCGTTCGCGAAGACTGGCCATTTACTTTACCATGGGCACCCAGTATTGTTATGAAAGGGATTGCTGGGTCATATGAAGTATCTGTTTCTGGTTCTAATTAAAACACATTTATTGCTTACCTACCCCAAATAATGGAATACAAAATGTTAGAGGCACCTGAGCCTCCATGTGCAATGTAATTTACACAGACAGTCAGCAATGTAAATCAGTGTGAAAGCATGTTATTGAAATGCTGTTCTTTAAAGCAATCTCAGTAATGGGAAAAAAATAAAATGTAGTTGTTCCATAATGTCTCACAAATCATTAGTGACTCTAGATATTTGCAGTATTCTGGAGTTGCTTGTAGCGACAGGAGCTCAAACACACTGCGACCAAATCAATATGATTGAACAGTGTGTCATTTATCAAAACATACAGTGTATATTCATAACCCTCTGACCCTTGTGGGTCCAGGATTAGGGTCCAGGGACTGGAGAGTCCAGGCTGTCCATGAGCTGCCAACCCGTGTTCATTGGCTAAGGTGTCACATTGAAGATTCCCACCTGGAGTTCAGCTCCCACAGCAGCTTCTCAAAACATGAAGCAGCTGTTGATGGGAAGCTTGTTCTGTTCTCAGGAGAAGCATGTCCTGTTGACCACAAACCAATCTCATTCCCATGAGAAACTATCTGAAGTCCACAGGTGTGAGCTACAAAACAGGTTTTCTTCCCATGAGAGCCTGAGGCCTCTCTCTCAGCTGAAGGGATGGGTTGTTCATGTCCATATTTTTACAAAATATGTCCATTTATTACAATCATCCCAACAGTTGCTAATACTGATGAGATGTCTGACCAAGGAGCAGCAGAAGTGAGCACCATGTGTACAGCAGTTTGTGGTGGTGATGAAGAATGATTGGCTATGAATACAGCTACAGCCTTGGGTGCTCAAAAGTGCCTAACCTTTAGCTGCAGATCACATATTCAAGTGTGTGGTTTTCCAAAGAGAGAAAGTTTTCCTGTTACATTTAAATATTATTCATAACTGGGCTTGTCTTTATATTACTGAGTTTTCCTGCTCTCCTTCCTTTAATTCTTGAGATGACAAAGTTACACCTTTAATACTTGCATGTTGTACGGGATTGGGGCCACGTGCTAAACCACCTTGCTGAAACCTCCTCTGGGAAGCTCAGCTCTTTTAAGAGGAGTCTTGTAGAGCATAATTGCAGTCTAGATTTTGTGCTTTCAAAGGGCCTTAATCAACTCGTCTCTCTCTTCTGGGAACTTGGCTTGATGCTGTAATTGAATCAAATGGACTCTTAATTATTAGATTCTATACAGTAAAGATGAGTTATTGAAAAATAGTTTCTCTGCGTGCAAGTGTTGTGCATGAAGCCAAAGCCACACTTTTAAGCCACGCTTTTATAACTTAAGCCTATGCACACATGCATTTTGTACCTTCTCTGCTTCATTATTCTTGGAACAAGACCACCATGCCATGCAAGCAGTGTATCAGTTCAACACAATGGCTCCAACAAGGGCTTCAAATCAGTGAATGGTCTATTCTTTTAGATATGACCCAAGTAATGTTTTGCATGGCATGTGATGCACACACCCCTGCTACAAAATATAATAAAATAATTGTTGTTTTACAGTGCAATATGTAGAATTGCAGAGGAAAAATAATATACATATGGTAGGTCAGTGAGCTACCTTCACATCTTTATGGTTAACTTTTCCTTTAGTACTACAGATCCTCATTCCTAACTCTACAGGAATTTGTTCATGGGAAAATGCAGTGTTATTCTAAAATAATTATGTTACTGTCTCTGAGCTCTGCTTGTCCTCCTACCAAACAGTTTCAATGCATAAAATATTATGCAAAGGATAAGCTCTCAGGGCTGGGTTATGTTTATTTGTGAATCCTGATTTCAGTGTCTTGTTTTTTTTTTCTTCTTGTCTTCCATATGTGACTGACTCTGATTTCCTTTATTTAAGGAAGAAAAATCAAATTAAGCAACACTATAACCCTTATTAGTGTTTCAGCCTTGAACTGAAAGAGGGCAGGTACAGATTAGATAAGAGGAAAAATTTCTTTACTGTGGGGGTAGTGAGGTACTGGAACAGGTTGCCCAGAGCTGTGGATGCTTCATCCCTGGAAGTGTTCAAGGCCAGGTTGAATGTGGTCTGAGCACCTATATTTGAGATGCAGTGCTTTGATAGTTCCTATGACACAGTTTTAAGGTGAAATTTAAGCAAGTGGTCACGGCGTTGTCTGTCCAAGCCCAACCCAAAGCAGGAGAGGATTGGAGTAGCATCCCTGGGTTGCAGATGTGGAGGTTTGGTGGTGAAGGGAGACATCAGATTTTTTCTGTTTTCCATGCACCTGATGTGGAGAGTGAGAATTTTGGTAGCTCCAGCAAACCAACAGGATGTCCTATTCCTTGTGTTTCTAGGATTTTGATATAATAAATAAACCCCTGAAACATGCAGTCCCCCTATTAATTTAGGGTACTTCTTGTAACATGAAAGGTTTATTTGGGTGCTTCTTAAGTAATGCAGCTGAAGCACACAAGCAGCACGAGGATCAGCTGCTTTATCTATTGTCATGTGGTTTTAATCCTGTGAACTTACTGTGCAGGGTCTGGTAAGCAGATGTTGCTTATTCAGATAAGGTCTGCTAATCTCCAATCCTCTTGCCTGGCTAGTTTAACATGTGCTTTCAGAGAATGGTATATGCTAATTAGTTATTGTGATTAGGTTTAGTGACGGTTATAGAAAATCTGGAATAAAAAAATGAGTGAATGAAGATGAAAGTTAGTAAAACCAATTTCCTTCTTCTTTATGGGAAGAAAGCCATAATGAAAACCTGGTTTATTACTACCCTGGAGAAAAGCATCTTTCCTCTATTCTTACATCAAACATCTTATATTAGTCCCCAGATTTTGTTGAGCAACAGGAATCATATCAAATGCGTAGAAAGAGGTTTGAAGGACATGAAAGTAAAGCAAAGCTGTGCCAAGGTTAGGAGGGAGGCAAACTGGTACAGTTAGAGATAGTGTGATACAAAGCAAGGCAAAAATACCAGTCGAATTTTTGTATTTTTTCTCACATAGAAATAACTGCATGGTAATGTGTAGCTCTTTTACTAGGCCCTATAGAATTAAACTTGTATTTAAAATTATGGGGTATGAAGTATTTTCTTCTGTTTTTTGTTATCCATGAAAAGATGATTAGACTTCCATATTTATGAGGTTTTAACAAAATAATTTAAGCTTTATAATGTCATTAAAGTTATTACTTGACTGCATGAAAAGAGCAGGATTTTAAGATTTACTTAGTTTTAAATACCAAGTCCTATTTCAAATGTCAAAGGTATTTCAATAAAACCATTTTTAGCTCAAAGTAACTTTAAAAAATGTTTGTAAGAGTTTGATTTTATGTCCATTGTAGTTTAATTGCATTTAGTGAAATTCTGTTGTTCATTGGCATTAACACTTTTCTAAGCAGTAGTTAGAGTAGTTAAAATTTGGTGTATGTGTGCCTCTGTAAATCATATTTATATAGAGAAGACTAAATGTAAACATACCACACAACTTCAATTCCATGACAAAAATATCTGGCAGCTCATTTATATCACGTATATTGCTTTCTATTCTTTTGTTATGTAATCCACAAATGCTTTGTTAAAATTTTGTTACATTTTAAATTTTTGTCAAAAAAAAAAGGATGACAAAAATTAGTGATCAATTAATGGAAAGTCCCTAGAACAATGGTAAAATGTTGAAATTTTTGTGAAACTGACTAGGTAAAAATATGCCTATCGAGCATTAACTGAAAAACACCTAGCTTAAATACCAAATGGAAGTGCTAAACCAATAGCCTGACAAAGTTCATCAGTGCTACAGTATGAGATCGAGTTACATTTGAAACCGTATCATTAAATTGCTTTGAAAGTGGCGAAACCGCTTGCTGACCACAAGGGCTACATGTCAACCATATATGGGGGCCCCCTGGCAGAGCACTCTGAAGGGCTTATTGAGATCTACCTCAAAAAAAGAAAAAAAAGAGAAGCTTAGATAGAAGAGGGGAAAATGCCACAATCACGAGGTTGAGGTTGGCCAAGCATCCCCAGCCGTTGCTTGCCTTCTTGAAAAATCTGCTTTTCAAAACAGGGCTCATCCCATCACAATCTAGAAAACTGATGTTTTCAAGCTCAGCTGCAACATTAGCTATTTCATCCTGGAAAATAACAGGACAATTATAGATGGTAAATGACATTTATGCATGTAGCTGATTAACTGTCCCTGATGCTCCCTGCAAAACTGTTGTATGATCATGTACTGGTCAATCCATTGCAACTTTAATGTCACTGTTATCAGTGACAAAGCAGACTCACCATTTGCTTAAAGGAAGCTGGATTTTTGTGTCTCTTCCCTTCATGTTGTTGGTAATGCATAAAAAATTATTTTCTTCTGGTTGCAGTTAAACATGAAGTTCCTTAATGTCAAAAAAGGGAACAATTTTAAAAAACCACACTAGAGAGTGCATAAGATAACTTTTGACATAAATCTCTGGGAAAAAACCCAAATTATTAAAGATTTTTGTTTTGATATTTTTGTGCACTTAGCACATTTAGTTTACCATGTAGATGGAAATTCAGGAATGTATATACATCTAGGCAGGAAACTATTCTGGGAAATGACATGGCTTTTTTTCATACATAATGCCGTAACAGTTGCTCATACCCGCTGTGTTCCCCAGTTACCCAATTAAACCATCGTTAAAAGTTCTTCACACATTGTAAAAATTTGAAATGTAAGTTAGGCTAATTTCTGAATATGTACAAGTGCAATCTCTGGTGGAAGGAGAGTTTGTAACACGCGTTAATTCTGTATTTAAAAACCTCCAAAAGCTAAATATACTTCATCTGACTTTTTTTTTTTTTCCCCCTCTCTTCCATCTCCAAATGTGATGGAAATGGTTATAATGCATTAGAGCTGGGATAACAAAATGCTGCAGAGATGAGTGCTGCCTATGACTGAGGCATATGCCTTTGAAAGCATATACATTTCTTTCCAGTCTAACTTCCTTTTAAAAAGTAACAGAGGAGTGTCTGATTGCATTAGCAAGGGTGATGCTGTCAAATTTACTTTAGAATTGTCTTTGACAGGTTTACTGTCCTCAAGATATAAATCACTACTGATTTGTTAAAAAATGGCAAAGCTCTCTACGTATTGTTCCTGTTATTATTTTTATGATAGTGCGTAAAATGTCAAAACTTTATAGGAGTGGTTCTTTACGTAGGATTTACCCTGTAGAGGAGGATGCCTTTAACTTCATTTTGGAGTTAATGAGCTGGGAGGAACTCCTTCCAGCTGTGGAGCAAAACCTTTCAGATCAGAAAGGGGGAGCACTGCCCAGGTTGACAGGAGTCCCTTTGATAAGTGTTACAATTAGCCAAAAACCCTCTGTATGCACCAATTTCCAGAATTTAGGTGGGAGACAGTGCTTTGTGCTACTGTACAATAGCAACAGAATGACAAATAGTCAGCAGTAATTATCCAGAACCTGGGGATCAGAAATAGTAGTTACCTTTTCAGAGAAAATGACATTTGAATGCTTTTCACTCATTGTGGTGTTTAATTCATGTCATACATGTCATGTTTTAAGGAGGTATTTTTAACATGAGCTAATGTGTCCACTTCAAAGTGATGTGTGTTCACCATTTTGAATGCTATAGAAAGTGACTGAGATGCTGTCAGACAAGGCCCAGCACATGTGAAGGAATGGCAATGATGTTGTCACAAGAACATTTGTCTGAGTACACACACAGACATGAGCATCCAGGGCAACTCTCCAAGCTTAGATGAAGGAAGACACTGGAAAATGGTGATGTGACCTTGCTCTGTCGTGGCCACTTTTGACATCCAAAGGGGAGGTGGGAACTGCTATGGCCGCACTCTGGGATCTAGGTAGAGGAATTCAGGTGGGAAAAAACAGGTATGGGCAGTGAATGTAAATTAGCACTGCAAGTCACTGAACATGACTTGTTCAGCCTCCTGAAAATTTTAAGAGAAGATAATGAGTATTATTTGATTACATTTTCTAGACAATATCCCACTGACTTTATTTATTAGTTTTGGAATTTGATTTATATTTATAACAAAGCATCTATCCTGATACCTTAACACTTGGTAGTGGTTAAAATGCAGACAACAGAAATTATCATAATAAATATTAAAAGCTTATTGTCAATTCTATGATCAAAATGAGGGCAGCCAAAAAAATTTTCAATAGCTCTTTATCTTCAAATACCACCCTCAAGAAAAGCAGATTTAACATATAGAATTTGCAATACAACATATGTATTGTTCTGGAAAACTTGTGCTTAAATGCCTTCATTACTGACACATTTCTAACAAAATTCTTCTTTGAAAGGTGACAGAATTGTGTTAATGTTATTAAAAAATGATATTTAAAGAAGAGTTTCTTTGGAGTATTATATTTAATGCTAACTGACATCACTTTTTTGGAATGACAAAGGGGGTTGCCTGAGGAAATTTAGAGTTCTTTCTTTGTTTCCTTCGCTATTTGAAACTTTACATATGAAAAATATGATTACCTACTTTCATTTTTTTTTTGGTGTCTATGCAAGTTGCCTAACTTTTTGGACAAAAGCCATGACAGCGAGTCTGTGATTAACATTTTTGAAAGAATATGTTTGTGGAGAAGCAAGGACGTGGTGGGCAGCTAAATTGCCCAGGCTTTTGGGAGCCGTCCTTGGTAGTCTTACTCAAATTATAGCAGATGAGCAGCTACATCCTTGCACAGTGGGCTCAATATTCAGTAACCAAACACAAAGAGAGGAGGTGGGAGGGGTGGGGGGGAAGTCAAAAGTTTTCCCTTTTCAGCTGTCTCAGACAACAGCAGGTAGGCAGGCCAGATGCTCTGCCGAGATACAGCCTTTCCCACTTGAGCAGTACTAAGCACTTTAGCTGAGATAAGCTCGTCACATGGCTGAGCACCAGAAATTAAAAGGGAAATGTTCATGGTGACGAGTTCAAGAATTGGCATTCACACCTTCAGCTGACGTATGGCCTTGGCCTACTGAGTTTACTGCCCGGCAGACCTTGTGCACTGGACGTCGTGACCCCACGTGCTGAATGAGCAGCTGCTCTTCACCAGCTTGCGACTGAGTTGCTTACAGCCAGCCTTGGACTCTGCTGTAGAAAGGAATCCGCAGCTCTCTGACAGGTTGTTATTGCAGCCGTTTCTGCCTGGACTTAGCATCTAGCCTCTCTGTGCAGGATAATGGGAAGGCAGACTCCTAGAGATGTGGGTCTCCTCCAACAAGCCCAGGAGCTGCGTGTAGCCAAATGGCTCTTCATGCAGCAAAGCCATATCTGGTGTTTCTTGTTAAGTCTGGAGTGCGGTGGGCACTGACATCCCCGTCCTGTCTCCTCCAGAGCTGCTCAGCATGTCTGCGTCACCAAGTGCGCATAGAGTTACGTAACATCCCATAATGGAATGTGATGTCCATGTTACTAGCAAGTAGGGGTTGCTTGTGGCTTGCAGATGCTGGAGTTGTGTGCCAGAGAGAATGCAGTGCAGCTGGGTTTAAGAGTAACCCAACATCCAAAGTTAAAGCTGAATGTTATTTACCCTTTTAAAAAGCGGAAAATCAGTTCTGAAAGTAAGCTACTGTGAAGTATTTCAGAAATATAATTTCTAAGTTTGCAAGAGCTATTTTGGGCATTTAACTATGGTATTACTAGTTGTTGAATTTTCCTTTTCTTCTTTCTAGTCTGACTAAGTCTAAGCATCGCCCCTCAGAGACAATAAATAAATGTTTATTTTACAACATAAGGAGGTTATTACAGACTCTGTAGTAGTGCTTTGTTTTGCTTTTTCATCAAGATGCCTAGAAGTGGACTCCTGTCTTTATAATAGAAAACACCGTTTTATTTCACATGTCTGTTGTGCTATGGTTCATACAGTTCTTTCCTTATCCTGAAGGTTATTCAGTGAGGTTTGGGAATAAAAGGTGACATAATGAATTTTTTTTTCCAGAAAAGCTTTTTCTTTGAACCCCTGCAATATTGTAAAATTAAAAAAAATTCTTCAAAGAGATACTGACTTCTGGCAGCTGTTATGCTGCTTACCATAATCCTTGTAAGAATTAATTAATTTTCTTCTCAACTTTGCTTTCTTAGGAAGAGGAGGCTGTGTTGTTACTGGAAAAGCAAAAGAGTATCTCTCTTCCCTTTTTATTTAGTGTAACATTTCAAAACAAATCTTAAAGTTTCGATGCAACCTCCATCTCCTTTTCTGCCTTAAAGGAACAGTTTAGGGACTTGATATGTATACAGTTGTCTTCAAAGACAGATTTCATATTATGATATGAATTAGCAAGTGTGCAATGGAAAAGTTTCCCAAGAAGTTGAATTCTGCTGCAGTCCAAAGTAGGACTTTCATTTTACTGTATACAAAAAATACTGTGGAATATATGAATATTAGGACTGAACTAAGTGAGGGAAACATCATTTTTAAAAACCTTTTTTGTATGTTTTTTGACTGCAAATATGACTGAAGTTGTTTTGTAGAAGCAGTGAATAAATCTGAATACCAGTCATTAGCATGGTAGATTGGAGCGAAGATTTACATTTGGGAAGCTACTTACTGCCTTTTTGTTTGAAAACACCATCAAGTGCAATAGATTTTAGTCCTTTTTAGAGACTACTATAAGAAATCCCATTTTTATTGGTAAGAATGTCCTGAAATCCCTAGCTTTTGATTCACAGCATGACAGAAGAATAATTCTCCTACACTTCTTGCTGAGACCTCTGCACTTCATTGATAAGTGCTGTGACTTGGTGTTTGCCACTGGGAGTTCCAGCATTAGTCCCCTTGCTCAGCATGGGCAAGTAACCAATAATGATCTGCACTTATTACATAGCATTAAATGTGCAGCACATAAGATATATAGATCCTATGTGCAATATTGTATTCAATTATAAATCACAGAAGGTCACCATCTATGAAGCAGACCCTGCCTTAGTTTCTGGAAGCATGATTCTGAGCTGCTGGACAGCTGCATTACTTGTGCTTTGGCTTTTGTTGCTAAAATCAGGCCACGTATAATTTATGTGTTGGATTTTGTTTGCAGTGACAATGCCATCAAGCTTTCTTAAATGTTAAAGATTTTCATTAAAAAAGGAGACTGTCCTAATTCTGTGTAATTTCAATGATGGCATAGATTGAGCTGTAAATAACAGGACACCTCCGCACAAAGAACAAAACTATTACTTGCCAAGAACTCTTAGTGCACAGTGTTACATGCAGATAAACCCTCTCCAAACTATCTCTACCAATCTTAAATTCAGAAATATTTCAGAACACAGGAGCCATTCAGATATTAGTTGCAGGCCTTTAGAAACTGTGCAAATTAGCTAAAAGTTACTCTCCCATTTTACCCTCTTGGTTAAGAAGTTAATTGAAAATTATGATTTTAAAACAATTAACTGAAGAAATAGGTGTTTTTTTCTTTCTGAATATTTATAAATTATACTTAAATTTTCTCTGGTTCTAGAAAGTATACTTATTCTGATCCATCTCAGGATCTAATTTTAAAAGAATATATAAAACGAGTGTTATATAACATGTTTGCAGAAAGGGTTTTCAAGCATTGGAACAGGCTGACCAGGGAAGTGTTTGTGTTTCCATCCTTGGAGGTATTTAAAAGATGTGTAGATCTGTTGCTTGGGGAAGTGGTTTAGTGGTGGACTTGATAATGTTAGATTTATGGTTGGACTGAATGATCTTAATGATCTAAATGACCCTATGATTCTATGTAATAAATGCCATAAGATTTATCAATACTACACATAAACTTTGGATATCAGAAGAATTTGTCCTTTCTTTTCTGGGGAGGGGTTGCAGCCTCTAGAGCCACAGTTTCCTTTACCTAATTAGAATTCCAAATAACCAAGTGGAATATATGAATTTACATAGAGAAACTGAGGGAACAACTGATTGCCCAACATAGGCAATAAATTCACATTTTAACTTCTAAATATATATATATATATAAAATGCAGAAAATAAATATAGAATACAATTGAGGTTTCCTTCTGCAATAAAGAGTGTTCTTTGTTGTGGGGAGCATCATCATCTGAAGGTAGGTGCTCATTCTATGGGGTGAGATTTCTGAGTCAGTGAGGAAAACTAGTGTCATGGTTTGCTTTGTGCTTCTAAGTTAAGTTGGAAAATTGGTTTCTTTTTCCCTTGCTCGTGGGGGAGGAGGGAAAAAAACCGGTCGGATTAGTTTTCTCCGAATAGCTAATGGCCCCAAATTAAGACCTCGGCCACTGGTATTGAGATGCTAATCTCTTGGGTTTTGTCTCTTGAAGGAGCTGGGAGATGCTCTGGAGATGGGGGGGTGGTGGCCTAGATTGAATTGGAAACAGTTTCACTTCAGCTGCAGGAGCGGGGAGAGCTAGGAAGCGGCTGGGCTGGCTGTGTGAGCTGCTGCTGCTCTGCTGGCCGGGCATTGATTCTTGGAGCGGCTTCTCTTAGATTTTCA
>JAWWES010000115.1:10288795-10322820 GCA_035583135.1 Lophotriccus pileatus
TGGAATCAGCCCAACTCTCCAGTCTGTCCAGGTCCCTCTGCAGAGCCCTCCTGCCTTCCAGCAGATCAACACTCCCCCCCAACTTGGTGTCATCTGCAAATTTACTAATGGTGCACTCTATCCCCTCATCTAAATCATCAATAAAGATATTGAGCAGAACTGGACCCAACACTGATCCCTGGGGAACACCACTGGTGACCGGCCGCCAGCTGGATACAACCCCGTTCACCACCACTCTCTGGGCCTGACCCTCCAGCCAGTTCCTAACCCAGCACAGAGTGCCCTTGTCCAAGCCATGGGCTGCCAGCTTTTCCAGGAGTATGCTATGGGAAATGGTGTCAAAGGCTTTGCTGAAGTCCAGATAGACACATCCACAGCCTTCCCCTCATCCACCTGTTGAGTCACCTGATCATAAAAGGAGATCAGGTTGGTCAGACAGGACCTGCCCTTCCCAAACCCGTGCTGGCTGGGTCTGATCCCTTGTCCATCCTCTAGGTGCTGTGTGATTGGAATTGTGGCTTCTGAAAGAGCTTGTTTATATAATGCGGTATCCTGATTTCTGAAAGGAAGGTTCATAACATTTATTGGGGTACTGCAGGAGTCAGGTTAATCTTTGTGTATCCGTAAATTCTTTTATGAATTGCTGCAAGACTTTGGGCTCAAGGACCCCTGTGTTCAGAATGCTGCTATGTGAAGACAGTTATCCAAGAAGTCTTTTTATTTACTGTAGGCAAAGAGTTCATATCAGAAAATTATGCATCTAGGAAAGTAACAGAAACCCTAAATTTATGCAGCATAGCACTTTTGAAGTAAGCAGGCAGTCTAGACACCTACAGCAGTTACATAAGGATTCACTGAGGACTTAGTAATATTACATTAAACAATAGTGTTGTATATAAAAGTATTAAAATATAATGTTAGCCATTTAGTTGCCTTGCAATGGGAAACAAACCACAAGAAGGTATATCGTAGGAAAAATCCATCAGGGTAGATTTGGAAATTGCTTTATATGTGATAGATTATGGGTATAAAAAGATGCTAGATAGGAGAAGGGAAGCAGCTTTCAGGGCCTATTTTAGTTTTAAAGCCATACGTATTTAAACTATATATTGTAACCTGGGATAGACCCACAACAGCTTATTTGTATGCATTCATGCTGGTTATGGCAATTGCGTTCAGAGGCCTCCTAAAGGCAGAATTACACGCTCATTTTCAGAGCTGTTGGCTCTGTGAGCACGCATGGCTGCTCAGCAGCTGAAAATGAGCATGCTTCAAGTGGCGTGCTGATATTCAGCTACTAAGTAGTAACTGAAACTAATGGTTACTCCTGTAAGGACTGCTCCCTGTGTGAAGCCTTGGGCAGCGAATGCTGAATAGTTTATCTCTGCCCTCTATAAGACACCAGCTGTAGCATAAACCAAGCTTCATCCCAAGTGTAGGTATCTCTTCAGGCCTTAATATCTTAAGCTGCTGTGGTCTCCTACTCTCCACATGCAGAGAAAGTGAGGGAAATATAGGGCTTCTAGCTTACTTTCTCTGAGACTTGTGAAGACACTCTAAGCAAACACTGATAAAATTGCTCTTTGGTACTCACTTTGTCCTGAAAAACTGTCCAATTTAAAAACTATGAGGCTACTGGGTTGGAAAATATTTTCTCCTAGGCATATAAATAAGAGAAGAGCCTTTGCTGCATATAGTTATTAAATATGAGATCCCACCCTGCAGTCTCCAGGGGATTCAAAGTCTGATTTTTTTTTTTGTTTTTGCAGTATTGGCTAATATCTGATACCATTTTCTGTCATATGGTCTTTTTTCCCCAGTAGGGGTGGGGAGAGACTATTGAGATGTTAAACATTTTATCGTGTTTTGGGCAGCCTAGGGTTTTTTGATTTGTGTGGGGTTTTTTTGTCATTAAATATTGAGTCAGTTCAAAACCTAGTTCAAAATGCTACTGCCTGTGTTTTATCTAGTGACATGTGCCACACACAAACAACTGAAAGGCATGGAGAAATCTGCAGCTGAGGCCTACAATTTTTGTTTCATTCACATACATGGAATTACCTGTCTTATGCAGAGGTTTGGAAAGACGTATCCTGTATATGTCACCACATATTATGTTTGTTTCTCAGTCAAATGAATTTTTGAAAGTCCAGTTGTAAGATTGGAATAAGACAGCTGCAGGCTGTGCTGATGTTTGGCGGAATTGTGTGCTCAACTTGCTCTCCAAATTCCTTCTATGTTCTTTTGAAAAGGCAAACGTCTAGAGAGAGTTACATATACACAAGGTACACATAATTCCATTTAAAAAAAACCAAACCAAAGCAACCCCCACTCCAGGAAAACCCTAACAAATCAAACCACCAGGAAATACAAATAAAGAGCAACCTCTCTTTTTGGCTTTCGGATTCCGCTAAGCAGTTGAGAAGAATAGCAGCCTTTTAAATAGGACTTTTCTCAGCAGGTCTTGTAATACCATATGAAACAGTGTCATCAACTTTATTTTTAAGTAGAGAAAGTGAGGCAGTGCAAATTCTTCCCCTGCCAGGTCGCATGCATAGCTGGCTGTGGGGGCAAAAGATAAGGTGACCGTAGCTATCGGTCATTTGGCTGCCAGAAGGGCCTGCAAACAAGAGCGCTCACTGTCAGTAAGTCACTTTGATTTATATTAGCAGTCCCCAACAAAATAAAACCAAAAATTAAATCCAAGCCCTCAACACAGAGAAATTGTGGGATCACTGAACTGTGATATGCCTCTAGTTTTACAGGGGAATGCATACGCGGAAATCTTCTAGGTTATATGTGTGTATGAAATTAGATCAATGCAGTGGTGTGAACGTCCTTAAAATAAATACTTCTGATCAGGTGAAAAACTGAAGTGTATCTTAGGTTTTGGCAATGAATTTCTTGAAATGGTGGAAACATTTGTTATTATTATTATTATTATAGCTCTTATAAGATGCTTTTCATCAGTGTTTCAGCATAAAAGTGTTCTGTAAAGTGCTTACGCAGATTGTAATACTGATTACAATCAAAGTCTCTCTTTTGAAGTTGATCTAAGGCATGCCAAATATGATAAGAGACTGTTACTTTGTGATTTATACACATTTTTGGATGGCTGACATCAGCCTATACCCATTTAAGAAATTGATCTTAAGAGTACATAAATGCTTTATATGACTCTCGGGCACATTCTGGGTAATTTAGTATTAATTTATTGTTGTTTTCACTTTGTAATAATGGAGATAAAATTGTATTGGATTGAACATACAAACAACTTGAGTAGACAGGTCTATTGTTTAGATGTATGGAGGTATTGGTATATTTTTAATTTCCCTTCATACCTCTTCTGAACTAATGACACGCATATGTATGTACATTTAAAGCCCAGTTTAGGTTGTGTTTAAAACTGCTGGGTATGCAAGTGAGGATTGCAACATTTAATTCTATATAAGATGTCCCTCAAATGTAATTAAATCTGATCTTTCTTGCAGACAAATGAATAATACATGGAGTTTAGGTGTAATCAGGTTATGAGCTTTCTGCAGTTCTCAGATGATGCACAGATGATGTGCAAAGGTTAATCTTTATATTAAAAAGAGAAAAAAAGATAGTCGTATCTCTAACACGAAAATCCAGGTTGCCTAGGATACCATACTAAAGAGGCAGAAAATTCAGTACATGTTTACATCCTCTTTACACAAACACGACCTAGTACTTGTTTAGTCTAACAGATGTATAGATTTTGTCTGAATAACTCATTATTTTCTCTTGAAAAAACATGACATCCAACAGGGAGAAAGGGATGGGGCTGGGGAGAGCTGAAGAGGTAAGGTAGAGTGATGGGAAATTGGAACTGAAATACAGAAATGGCAAACACCCAAGAAGGAGAAAGAGAGAGAAAACGATGAGGCTGGGAGGAGGAGCAGATGCCTGGCAGGTTTAAAGAAACCTGATATAGATAAGTGGAATTAAACTTATCAGCCGGTTGTATGCATGTAGCAAATAATGAGCACGCTGACGGCGTTTTCTTTCCCCCTTCCCCCCCGCGTACTGCCAGGTGCACCGAAAAGGCTGCGGTAGGTTTCGCCGCCGTATCCTGAGGCGGGCATGACGGGGATCCATCGATCGCATCCCGAGGCGGGGTGGGGAGCACCGGTACCTCCCGCATGCCGGAGGCCGCTTAGTCGGAGCCCGCAGCAGCTTGGGGGAGCTCTTCGCATGTCGGAAAAACACAGACCGGACGGGGGGTGGTGGGGGGATGGTGGTGTCAGTTGCCTCTCAGGAGAGAGGTATCGGTTGTAGCGGGTCATTACCAGCTGTAACCGCAACGCCCGTGTGCATAGCCAGAATCACCGATTGGTCCTTCTCTCTCCAAGAACGTCTTAATTGGGGTTCTCTGCTGTGCTGTTCTTCACCCAGTATCTCTGCTTCCTTTTCTTCTCACCCTTGCTACTCTTAGAAATCCTACACACTTTGGGAACATCGCTTCACCAGATTGTATTGCTGCATATATTTGAGTCCCCAGTGAAAAAGATATCAGTGAGTTTGCTCAGCTAAGCAACAAATAGATCTTCCTTTTATTAGAAATGCATAATAAACATGTAAGGAATAATACAATTGTTCCGGTGTGTTTTATCTTTGGGATACTTACTTGAAATAGCAGCATGCTTAGTATCTTAACAGAGGGGGAAATGGGCTTTGCAGTAGTAAATCTCAGTGCATAGCTCTGGCAGCTGTTGCCTTGTGTGTAGCAGAAATCCCACTTTTCTTTAGCTACCACACGAATTTGCTGTTGTTCAGGAGCTGTGCCATGAGAAACAGCAGTGCAGCCCTGTCTAGGATCTCCAGCTGTGTGTGGAGATCTTAGCTTGAAATTTATCTGGCCTTGTTTGTATGTAGGAACATATGGATGTTAATCCCTGGAGGGAGCAATGCTCAGGCTTTTCCACAAACTGACTTGAGAGGGTTCCCTGTTCTGTGCCCAGATGTTATGAGTGCCAACATGACATCCTCTCTTCCTCTGTCATCCAGCAGACTAGGAGCCCAGAGGCTGCAGCTGAGAATGCTTTTAACCATCCAGTCACCAATACGGTTTTATATAAATAATTTATTTACCTTTGCTGACTTTGTTGATAGGTTGAGCGTGTCCACCGCCATCTTCTGTTTCAAACATAAACATATTTTTAGGATAGTCATTATTTCTGGCTGCAGACTCCTGATAACTGTAGCTGGCAGCACTCAGCAATGGCTGCTCATCAGAGTGCTGTTCACAGCATTTAGAGCTGTATTTGCACTTGACATATTTGCCTGAGTCAGCTGAGCTCTGCAGCGAGGAGCGCTGTGATCCGGGTTCTTCCTTAATTTTCATGCAATGCGCCTGTATTGATTCAGTCCATCTTCATGACAACTTCTTACTGAAGAGTGGTGTCTCAAGCCCCCTTTCTGACTGGATAATTTCCTGGGTGTATGTTTGGACAACAAAGGGTTGAGAAACGACAAATGCCTGCTTTGTAGTTTGGCAATTTATTATTCAAACAGGCTTTTTCATTTCTTAAGTTTCTTAAACTACTTTTGGGTCACCTAAAACATCTTGTTTTCTATCAGTGTGATGAGGCTTTTTTATAATGAGACAAGATTTTTGAGCATGTATTGCCATTTAGAGTAAAGTTTACTGCTTTCACCCTGACCAAACAGAGTTGTATGAATGTTCAGTGTAATGCTTGTATCTGGAGAGAACAGGAGCGTTAAATGCATTTGTCATGGGTTTTGTTTTTGTGCTTGCTGGATGGGTATTTCATGTCAGAAAAATACAAAATGCTGCATCCATTAAACACATGGCAGAAGGCTCCTCTGCAAGATGTCATTCATATTAGTGTTGTAGTTGCTTCTTTCTGACACGATACTATTGTATCTATGAAAAATAGTCCCTGGATTTTTTTTATTTTGTACATTGTAGATTTATAGAAATGTGGGCGTGTTTTTTTGTTGTTTCTTTGTTTCTTTTAGTTCACAATACCCAGGATACCACTGTTGAAGTATAGCACAGTCATTCTCTGAAATTATGGGCCTAAAGTTTAGGCTGACCCTGAACCTGGGAAAGGCTGAGTGTTGAAAAATCAGGCCAACACAGCCTGTAAGACTTAATTGGTTGACTTATCTTGGTGACTCAGGAACCACAGTTGTGTCTCCAGCTTGACCTTGCACTGTTTAGCACTGAAATGTGATCCATACCTTGTCTTGTGATGTTATCTTTCTCTTACAGTAGTGCTAAGTGCAGCCACCCCAAAACTCATTTGATGGTATTGTTTGTGCACAGCATCTCATCCCAGGGGACTGCTTCCAGTGTGTCTGCTTGCCTTGAGAGGGAGTGGCTGAAGTGGCAGTTGCAGTATGTGGTGAACGGCTGAGAGTTTGCAGGGTTGCTCAGACCAGCTGCTCGGTGGGGTGATGTGGGTGTTCTGGAACTTCTCTGTGCTCTACTGCTCTGCATGGGAAATGTCTGTTCTTCTTCGCAATCAACTTTAATTAGACAGGAAAATGTCAGTAGAGGATGGTTTAAAAAAACCCAACCAACCAAACAGATATTATGAAAAAAGAAACTGCTCTCTTAGATATGTTTTCGAATATTGGCATTTTATAATAGGCCAGTGTTAAAACAGAGACTTTTCTTCATAAAGGTGATGCAGGACAATTCAGTAAATTGCCCAGTGTTGCTAATCCAGGTGGGTGTCAGTCATAGGTATGAAAGACTTATCTATTTGAGCAATGCTAGTGTATATTTTGGATCACTTTCATTTTCTACATCTGCCTGTTTGTGCCAGGACCTTCCAGGTTACTTCTCTAGGGTCTTGTGTGGTCCTTCTAAGCTTGTTCATCATTAATTATTCTTTTCCTGATCAAGTGGAAATTGTGTTTTAATGGCCTGGTGCCTTACTGTCACTGCTATTCCATGACTAGTTGGTTCAGCAGCTGTAACGAATAAGGCACAGAAGGTGTTAGCCTGTTGAGTATCTCAGACAATTGCAAGAAATCATCTTGCATCTGTGCTGCTCCTGCTTTCTACCATGTAGGTGAAACCACAGGGAAAGCTGGAGATCAAAATTTTGTTTCCCATTACATGCATGCTCAATAACACTAGCCTAATATCTTGCAGGAGAAAGTACCTCAAATGAGCACGTCATGTAATTGGTTCATAAAGGCATATGATATAGGGTTACAACAGTAGAAAGAACGGAAAGCTCCCTGTAGTATTTCCTATTGGTAGATACTTACTATAAATGAGCACCCAGGCAGGGAACACCTTTTCTGTTTTTTTCTGGAGAGGAGTGTTAAATTTTTCTTTTGTAACAAATTTTTTTGATTGGCAGGAAAAAAATTTCTTTGCTTAGAAAACAAACACATCTCCTCTATGGAATTAGACTATAAATATCTAAGATGGAAACACCTTTGAAGACTGAATTAATCAGGTTCCTAGCTGGATTTTTCCATTTTAATTCTGTTTCTTAGAAAGGTGCATCACAAATACCCCTTTGGCTGCTGTTATGGGGTGGAGTAGCATCCTTGGTTTTCCCCAGGGGCCCATATCCATCAGTGCTCCTGCATCTTGCTGCAAGCAGCTGCTCTCTCCTTTGACTTGCATTGGGCATTGATATCTTCCCTCTTGCCAGCCTGGAGCGCCCACTTTTCCACTGTCCCCAGCTGTGGCTGGTAGCTCTTTGCACTAACCCCACTCAATGCTAGCCTGCGTGACCATGAGCTTTAGCACATAAGGTGTTTGCAAACTATTTTTTCCCTGATAGTATATCTAAATACCATTTGTAAATTAAATGGGGTCTTGTGTGTTTTTAGGGGGTCTGGTTCTGGAGCTTGAGGTGGGCAGAGAAAACATTCAGTTCTCAACTGAAAGGAGGAAAAGGCAAACCTGAAAGGTGGATTACAGCCCAGGAAAGAAATCAAGACTAGTGAAGTTAAGGGAGAGACTCTACCTAGTGTGATGGGGTTAATGAAATGTAAGGAGAAAGCTGCCAGGAGTTTTGAGCCTGAGAAAATACTGAGAATGATGCAGCCACAACATTGCTCCTTCTCTTTCAAGAGTAGCTCAAGACTGGATCTTGAACTCAGGATCTCGGATGAACACCTTTATAGTTTAGCTTTGGAGAGAGCTAGAAAGGATGTGGAGGTTGTGACCAGTGTTTGTTTATATCTGAATTTCTTTGGAAGGCCAGTCCACTGTTTGCATGAAGCTGTCCTTGAAGTTGCCTACACCTGAAGTAACTCCTAACATCTTGGCAACTGAATAAGGGAAGGGACTATGTTTCTTAGGATGCCATGTGGGATTTTGCACTCCTTCCTCACTTGTGCTGCCATAAAGCCAGGACATGATTGCTCTCACTCCTAGGAGAAATACATCACTAGGGAGATGCTTTCCTTGTCTGGGACTGGTTTGTAACAGAGTGCCTTTATTTCTAGGTCTGTTTTTATTACCAAGTATTCTGCATGCCTATGGAACCCAGAAAAAGAATTGCCCCTTACCTGTGAACCAAGATACTGTAGAATAAAAAAATTAAAAAAAAATATTTTTCTTCCTCCTCATGAGATGTTTGTTTAAAAAAAAAGATAAATCCATGCTTCTTTTCCAGGTATTTTAGTTCTCTTTCAATACCCATGGAAATTGGTGACTATACTTTAAACTAGAAACCCACTGAAGCCTGAACTGATCTTTTTCTTTTAAGAAAAGTTATGAAAACTCTTCATATCTAAATTAATTTTAGATGTGCTGGTTTCACTTAGGGAAGGGGCTATACTATACTTTCAGTACATCTGTCATATCTGTTGTTTGATGCAAGGGAGCCTTGCAAGTTACTGGAATTGTGAGGAAAGGGTGAAGCTGGCTTTTGAGCCCAAAACTTGTGTACCTCAAGTGGGAGGCAGACATTGTCCTCTGCAAACAATAGGGAGGGAGGAACGAAAGAGGGCAGAGAGAGGCAGCTGCAAAAAGTAATTCAGAGCAAGAGTCCAGCTCAGATGCTCCAAATCGTGCTCTGAAATAGCTTCTTGTTCTGTCTTCCCTCCCATTCCCTTGGAAATATTTCCTGGCTCCTTTATTTGATTTGGTGCTTGCAAAGTTACCTCCTGTAGAAAGAGCTTGCAGTATTTCTGTGTGGCAGCACCTGGATTCTCCATCTTTTTCTCTGTCTGTCTGCATTAAAGTTCCTCATCACACAAATGTATTGGACTGTGCTCTTTTTGTATTCTACAAATATTTGTTCACATTGCTGAACTATCAGGACAGTTTCTGGGCAGTAATATTGTGAAAGGTTATAAAAATGATCCAGATTAACTTTGCCAGCCCTTGTGTCTGGCTTCCTAGTCCAGCAATGCCAGGTTCTGGCTGCAGAAACTGCAGGAGCTGTTGGGGCAGACATCTAGTCCTGCTCAGCCTTTGTGCTTGCACTGCTTGCAGCCTGATTGTTTTTTATTTTTATTTTTTTTTAGCTTCTTTCAGTGATTCTCAAAGATAATCCTAGTATCTCTTTTTTTTTTGTTTTGTTTTGTTTTCTTTTGTTTTTTCTTTAATTTATTTTAAAGAAAGATTTAAGTTTTTTTGCATAACATGTGAAATAAGATGTTTATATACGAAATAATATTAAATTTCTTAGTATATAATCCATGGAGGGCAGAAAGTGGTTCACAGGGAGTATGATAGAAAGACAGATTCTGATAACCCCACCATAAGCACATGGACAAAGCATAGGAATATGTAACACCTTATTGATGTGAGCTCCCTTCATGGAATTTTCATGGCATTTTCACAGCCTCCATGCATTGCTTGTTTTGTGTTCGAAAGTTTATTTTTCCATGTTATCCTTTATGTTTGCTCTTTGATCTTACTACAAAATCTGCTAATATAGCAGAAATGGCTTTAGATTTTTTTTTTTACTTGCAGTTTAATTTTTAGATAGTTATATGTTGGGACTACAAGGCTGTTCAATACAAATACGAGCTGCTGTAGTTCATGTCCATACTTGAAATCCTCTTCGCTAGTATTACATTCTTCATCTTATTACAATCACAGCAAGGTAAAGAGAATCTTTGGTTTTTTCACTATTTTGACCGCAACAATGAAATATAGGAGCAATAACATGCAACACGGCTTATGTTTATTGAAGACAATTCAAATCACCCATAATTAAAAGAATATGGGGTGGGTGCCTGATTCCTACCAAGTCCCAGAGTTAGGAAGAACAAGAACACAAGACTCAGAATAGCATACTCAGAAAAAACGTGTAACTTTGAGTCCATGCAGATTCCAAGATTACTTTTGAGGCAGAACAGGCTGAATTGAGGGAGCATTTTAGTACTGAAGGATCTGAGGCCATATTCAGTATGGACTAATGTTTGTGGTATAGTGGTTGCTGTGTGGCCATAGGGAGCAGAGCAGGTGAAGCTGGAGATGTGCATGATGCTAGAAGCATGGAGCGTCTGACAGCCCATGCCATCACATCATTTTCTTTTGATTACCCTCTTTTCCTCCTCTCCCATTAAATTACTTCAGCAGAGAATGAGGTTTTTGTAGTCTTTACTTAAGCAGCTAGATAGTCTTCTTTAAAAGGGAAGGCAGAAAATCTACGTTAGTGGCTTCATGGTGTGGGAAGAGGAATTTCAGGAGGAGGTTTGCCTTTCACTAGACACCAGAAGGTGGAACTACTGCTGCAGAGAAACTGAACATTAAAATAGCCCCTTACTGTTTTGCAAAAGTGATAGAGGGGGTGGAGAAAAGGAGAACAAGAGTGATATTAATTATGCATGACCTAGTGAGAATAGGAGTTTAATACTGCTGGGGAGAGGAGGAGCTTGGTTACACTTCTTTGAAGCTGGGCTCAGCTGCCAGTTTTATCATAACTCCAGAACAGTTACATGGGACACAGGTGCTCTCCTATGTTGCCTGCTCATGATTGCTGCTCTGTGTGCAGCATAAGCAAGTTAAAGAGGGAATTGGTTGTAAGCTGTTTCCAGGAGATGCCTTTTTGCTATGTAAAATACATGAAATTAGAAAGCCAAGGTGAAGATTCATACAAGCAGATTGGTAATTTGTTGCCTCTGCGCTGATGGTATGTCTGTTTGTTGCCAGTGTGCTTATTTAGGGAACTTGCATTGTGGATCTGTAAATATAGGAAGCATAGTTTTACCTGGTATAACTTCATTAAAATTCTTCTCCATACCTAGCATGATTGAATGTAAAACCCTGAGATAATTGTTTTTGGTGCTCACAAACAAGAAAAGCAGACATTAAATTGGCATGTATTTGTTTGCATTATCTAGGGTCTCTAAAGCAATTACTTTTGCATATGTTAGCAAGTCTGGAAGCCTTTCTGTTTGCGTCTTTACAGGGTAGAGACAGTGACCACAAGGACTGATCCTTGATGCAGCTGAATTACTACACAAGTGACAGGATCAGGCCTCTGCTGATGTCTGTAGTGAACACACCAGATTTTTTTTTCAGTATTAAAAATTTCCAGTGCTAGGCCTTTGTCCTCATTTATCTGGCAATAAGGCTTGTGCTTTAGTATTATCTACTGCAGCCTCCAGGAATTTGATATTAATTTCACCTGGGTAGTTTCACTACCTAGGCTGGTAACAATTCATTATAACTGCAGTGATTTTTTTTCCCTTTGGTCCAGAGATTATTTTGGCTATTTTCTCAGCACCAGAAAAGCTTTATTTGATAAGCGGATAATAACAAAATAGATACTGCATTTGGGCAATCATGTGTATGGTCCAGAAATTTTTCTGCCTGCTCTCATTTCTTCCATGCAGTACACAGCAGGTGGAGCATTCAGCCAGAGAAGACAGTCCTGGGATTTAATTTTCTTTCTGCTGGAGGACTCTGAATGCATGTTGTCCATTTCTAAGTGAACCTAGCCATAAGGAGTCTCATTTTCCCTCTCTTGACAAAACGAGCTCTTTCTATAGGATGCTTGAGTAATAGTTGCTCCAAATAGCAACAGAATCTCCACATGACTGAATCATTCAGATGCTCCCTAGAGAAAGGAAGGCCTTGGGTCACATTTGTCAGTATGCTTACTGATGAATGTATGAGTGTATGAAAACAGGCCACAGGTCTCCCATCCTCCCTAAAAAGGACTGCAATCACCAGGCATCAGAGTTGGGTTTGCTCTCCCTATGAGAGAGGAACTGAAGCTCTGTGTCTCCCATCCTGGGCGAGCACAGCAAGGACTTGGCTCCTGGATGGAGAGAAGTGCTAGCTAAAGTGTGTGAGGAAAAAGATCGTTCAATCTTTATCACTGATGCTTTAGTTTGAGGAATAATAATAGAAGTGAGAAAATGTGGGAAAAAAAAATCCAATATGGATAAAAGCAGGAATGGTAGGAAGCACTGGAGGCAGATATATGCAATAGCCCTCTGATGCTTTCTACCCTGCAACAGGGCCACCTGCTCTCATTTGAAATGATGATCTTTGTTCTGAGTTCCAGATCGAAAAGCCAAGCAGCAAGCAGTGTACAATCAACTGAGAAAAGCTACAGTTTGCATCTGCAGAGGTTGTGTGCACAGGTAAATATGTAGGCATTGGTATCTCATTAAATTAAGAGCAGTGTTTGTCTGGACACTTTAATTACAGACATAATTTACTTCAGAGGTTTTTTTTTTGAGGAAGGAGTTGTTCTCTTAGTGTTTGCTGCTGTGAGTACACAAGAATATAGTCTCTCAGAAGAGAGAAAGTTTAGAGAAGCATTTCTACCACTATTTCACAAAAGTGAAGCAAAACCTGGGGCAGTGGAAAAGAGCTGCAAGGCTGTAACAGCCTGTACCCTACTTGAGATGGGATCTTGGTTCCCTCAGATAAAGAAAGAAGATATGATTCTTGCATGCCCAATAAATGGGGGTGATGGTCTGACTTGAGTAAGGGATTTGTGGCTGTGGGTCCCACACAGAGATGGTTGTTCCCTAACTCTGATCCTTGGGCCACTTCTATCTTGATGAACAGCCAAGGTAGCTTGTTTAAGTTTAAGGAATGAGGTTTATTTTCTTAGCCATTTCTGTTGCAGAAGGCTGGGGGTGGGGGATGGAAGGGCAGAAACTCTCCTGGAGATTTAGGACAGAAATAGAATGAAGAATAACTTCTGTTCTGCAGACGTCTTCATAAGAAAGGCATTGGACAAAATTAATTACTCTGGTCTGTTAACAAAAATGCATCTGTGCCCTTTACATTGTACAGTAGGATGTGTTTAGGAGCCTGGAGCTTCTTAGTCACAGGCTGTCTGTCCATGAGCACAGCCCCATGGAGCAGCAGGGCACTGGCAGGGCTTGGACAGTGGTTGGTGTTTTTTTTTTTTTAGTTGGGTTGTTGTTTGGTTTTGGTGTGGTATTTTTTCCCCTTCCCCCCCTCCCCCCCCCCCCTTCTGTCCCATGAGCCAGGGGCATTTTGCTGTCCTTTTGGAACTATCTATTCTTTGAAGTTTTATTTTCTTTTGTTTCCTTAGTCGTTCTTGCTTTGGAAGTGGCTGTGTAGCTAACCTCCAGCTCAGAGAAGCCTCTGTACAGGAGGACAGGCATCCTGTTGTTTATCTGTCTTTCAGAGGTAACAGTTTCTGTAAACTGGCTGTTTACATTTTATCCTCTGATTTTAGCACTTACAAGAAAATTTTAACCAGAATCTTGTCTAAATCCCAAATAAGAGGAAGAGAGCGCTGCATCAAGGCCACATTTGCTTCCCAAAGCCCATTGCTTGCTGGCTTGGTCTCAGTTTTAATTATGTATAAATCAGGAATGTTGGTGGTGCACTACATTGGCCGTTTGTTTGAAGTGCAGAGTAGAGTTGCCTCTGAGGAACATAACTTTATGAGAGAGAGGACAGGAGCAACCATGAATAAGTGCTTGGAGGTGTTTCTGGACTAAGATAATTGCTATATAATGACTCCATCCTATACTGAAAAAGAGTGTGCAGTAAATTATTTCTGCCAGTAAGCACAAGTACTTCAAAACTAGCTATTGTACTGATTCTCAAAAGTACAAATATGCTGTCTTGTTCATACTAGCTTATCTTTTTAGAACTGTAGACATTTACAGGGATGACCATGTGTAGCAAGAAACAGGTTTCTCATCTTGTTAACTCTTTTCTTCCTGGCCTCTTAGAGCTAGGATTTCACAGTCCTTGTGCTTGGCAGATTCTTTAATTTGTTATGGTTCTTTTTGTGCCTGGAATTGGATTTTTAATATTTTGGCAGATGGTGTCCAAACACATATGGGTTTTACACCCATGGCTCCCCTAGTGCCAGCTGGGCATTTCTTCTGAGTATTTTTCTTTCCTAATTATACCATAGTCCAGGGCTTTTTTCCCCCTCTCCCCTAGCAGTGGTGTATTTTGCAGTTTAAGGTATGTTGCTACTACTTCACAGTTTAGAAAGGTGGAAAGCACTGACCTTCAAAATTGTTGCCCCTGTCCTCTCTCCCCCTTAGTTTCCACTAATGTGAAACTTTACTTCATTAATGTTTTACAGCATGTGATGCATTTCTGAGTGGTTCAACATTACAGTAGACGGGTAGAGATTGAATGTGCTGTAACTGTTTCGTGGGCAAAGCCTCAGTTGCCCACTGAATGAATAAGCCTTATGAGAGAAATCTATTGAGGCACATTTAAAAATGGAGGGGGAAGGGGAAAAAGGCTTAAATTGTAATATAAAGAGAATAGAAATGAGGACTTACTTTTTTTCTAAAGGCTAATGGGACCTAGATAATGTCAATGTGGAGGCTGCCATAGTAAATTGTTAAAGAAGTATACTGCAGTAGTTTACCTGATATCTCATCACTTTGAGATTTTCAGAAAGTGGCAGGAGTAGCTTCTTGCTACAGGTTCTAGGGGTGATGTTCACATTTCTACATGGGAAATTGCTAGCTAGAGAATAACTACTTTCACGTGTCCACACTGGACACTGGGAGTTGTTCTCACGTGGCTTGGGAGATTTATCTAGGTAATTGTTCATTAAACAGTACTGCAAAAACTGTAAAACCTGATTCTTTTTTTTAAGTCATACATTGGTATTACTTTACACTTTAGTAGTTATTGCCTGACACAAAGATGTGTTTTTAAGTGTACAGGTCTGTATAAGATTGAGTGTGCAGCTCCTAATGCACCTCTCTGCATTGTCATGTTATTCATAGTTTGATTCCCTACTAGTGTGGCAATTAACAAGGTACTTAGGAATCTGTCCCTCATAGGATGGAAACCGGGCTTTGTTAACACTGAAATGTTTTTTAGTTAGATGTCTGCAGTCACTTGGCAGAGAACAGGGGTGCAGAGGGGGGAGATGCTTTCTGAATGATCACTATGATCATGGTTAAGAATACCTCTTTGACCTACCCTAAATTGTACTTGAGTTGCTGTGCAGCTGGACTCTTGGATTCTCCAACAATAGGTACTCATATATATTTTATGTACAGGGGCATGTGTCTATGTATGCATGTGTGTATTGGGTCTGACTGAGCTGGAGTTCATTTCCCTACAGTAGCCCTTCACAGTGCTGTGCTTTGCATTGGCAGCTAGAAGGGTGTCGATAACACACTGGTGTTTGGCATCGTAGAGGAAGGTCATGGTCTCACATCATAGAGCAAGGAAAGATTCTGGCAGAAAGAAGGATTTTGGCATGAAAAAAGGAGAGAGTCTGGCATCGTGAATGGAGGAGAAAGTCTGGCATCAAAGGGAGAGTCTGTAATCACTGTGTCATTTTTTAGGAATAGTATTCCCCAGATTTGTGTTCCTCCTGACGTACCGCATACTATGTGTTGGTTGTTCACTTTTACCCCTCAGCCTTTGGAAGCATAGGGACGAGAATGGGAGGCAAAAGGTCAAGATCACAGGTTGAGATAAGAACAATATGCTATGAACAGCAATGAAATAAGAAAATGAACAGTAACAACAGCAGTACTAATACTAATGTACTAAATATATTAATGGCAAAAGGTGATGCAGAAACTCTATTGTCCCATTACAGGAAGAGGAAAGTCACATCACAAACAGGGATGTAGACAAGGTGGAGATGCTTAATGCCTTCTTTGTCCATGTCTTCAACACTGTTGATGGACTAAGGGGGTACCAGTGCCCTGAGCTGAGGGACTATGGCTGCAAGAATGATAAAGTCCCAGCTGGCCCTAAAGTTGTGAGGGATCTGCTGCTTCAGCTGGATCCCTATAAATCTATGGGGCCTTATGGGATTCATCCAAGAATACTTAAAGAGTTGGCTGATGTCATTGCGAGACCTCTCTTTTTTCTTTTTTTTTTTTTTTTTGTTTTGTTTTTGTTTTTGTTTTTGTTTTTTTCCCAGTGGCTTTGGGAATCCAGAGACGTCCTATTTGACTGGAAGCTGCCAAACGTCTTCAGTTTTCAAAAATGGCAAGAAGGATAACCGTGGAAAGTACAGGCCTGTTAGTTTCACTTCAGTGGAAAATCAATAATTGGGTTAACAGGTTGGGCAGTCGATGTTCCTGCAGCAGAACTGTAGCCAAAGGCTACTGTAATGGCAGTCTGGGAGTACTGTTCTGCTGCTGAAGAAAAAGGCCTTTATTTTTCAATTAGCAGCCCCATTGCATTTTCAAATGGGCATAAAAAAATCCTGTGAATAATGTGTCTTTTGTATGTTACGTGATAACAAGAGTTGATTTAAAAACCCCTCTGATTTACACCAAAAGGAAAACTCAAATACATGTTTCTTCTCCCTTGCACTGTTTGCATTTTTGCTATTACATCTCTTCTCCTATATCTTTAATTAAGCCAAATATGTTTACGCATGTTAGAAGTAAGAGGATAGAGCTGTCCTGTGCTTACTTGGGTTCATTTATTCTGAACTTGGAAAACCAACAACCCCCTTTCTATAAAGGCAGTATATCTGGGGCTTTCTGATTCATATTTTGAAGTGTATTCCTATGCACAATTCCTTCTATTAAAAATATAAATTAAAGTTTCAAATTGGCGTTGCTCAAATGAGACACTGGGAAACATTACTGGATTTCCTGCTAACTATAGAACTTCTCTGAACAATAGATCTGGAAGAATCAAAACTTTCAAAATGTATCTGGGGTAGTTATTTAGTGTTATGGTAATTTGTCTTTTGCTATTTGTGTGTTTGTGCTACTGTCTAGTTCTGAAACTGCTATAGCATTTCAGGGTCTGGGGCAGATAAAGTATCAATGATGGCTTCAGGGAGAGGACATGTATATTTATCATGTGTCATTTTCTCTGAAATGCTCTCCTACCATCCCAGCTGCATCTCTGCTCTTGTAGGTGTTAGGTGGTAATTTCAAAATATGCAATAATATGAATTCCTTTCAAGCACGGGACTAGTGTTCCAGCTCTCATTTATCCATCTATTCACCATGAATGGATCTATTTGATAAACTCTTTTTCAGGAGAAAATTGCAGTGATGACACTATAGCGTTCTGATACTGTGCGTTATTGAAGGATTTCAGTATTATCTTATCAGGCCATGACACAGCTGAGGTGCAAAAGTGTGACCTACCTTTCCTGTAGCAGGAACTATGGAAAGTCTGCTTTTCTTTTTCTTCTTTTTTTTTTTAAGAACCAGTTAATATCATGCAGCATTTTCCTTATCCACATTGAGGGATAGACTAAATAGGGCAAAAGGATCCTTGGCTATTTTTTCTATGTATAAATCTCTTTGCTGAGGGTATTTAAAACCTTTTCTGCCTTGATCTGGCAGCTCAAATCTGTTACACGATAAAATCTTAATACTGTGACTCTCCTCTTGATTCTGGATGTGAGTTGGTTTATCTCCCATATTCAGGTGGCATACTTCTTCAAAAATGTATTTGATCAATACAAATTTTGATAGATTCAGAAGATTTTCCATGAGAGATGAAACATCTTGTGAGTACGTGATGACTGAAGTTTCACACTTTTAAGAATCTGGGAGAATGTCATTAGAGTGCCATCTATTTTATACCTTTACTTAAAGGAGAATGTAAACAGGCCCAGTGAACTAGTGGATCAAGCACTAACTCCTTCCTCTGCATAAGCAAGTGCGTGGCTTCTGGCCTGTGATCAGTCTCTGTCAAGGAAGAGAGACCATAGGCATGCTTGGAGCTCAGTATGCATGTGACTGTATCCAAACCTAGTACAGATTGCCTAGTCTATTGTCTCAGTTTAATGAGACACAAGTGTTTTCCTGAGGATGAGTTACGAGGAAGACCCAAACTCCTCCCTCTAAGCAATTGTAAATTTGAAATTGAGAAGCTCCGATTGAGAAAGTGTGGAAAAAGGAAAAATAACCACCCTTTATTAAAAGATGTATGTGCATTGGCAGAACAACGAAAGAACACAAATAAAACAACCCAACAATAATTCTATACCCAAAAATAATCCCCTTCAAAACAAAAAGAAAAGGTAAAGAATTCTGTTTGTGCCCTTTGACGCAGTTCTAACCACGGCCAGCAGGGGGTGCTGTTGGACAACTGGAGATGCAGGGCCTGCAGTGCACTGTGCCAGCCGGCAGGGGACGATGTTGGATCACTGGTGGTCACCACGCGGGGCACCCCCTGGTGTGCTGGAGAAGCCAAAGATAGAAATCTTCCTTCCCCCTCACCGGGAAAGGGGAAAAAAGGCAGAGAAAAAAAAAGTTCTTTCCAATGGGAACTCACACATCTGCGGCTGAACCATGTGGACTCCCCTCTTCCTTGATGTGCACAAGAACCGCTGCTGAAAAAACACAGGAACGGAGGAGGGAAAGAAGGTGACCTCCTTCCCGAATAGTTCCTCTCCGATGAAAGTCCGGGCAGGTCCTGGGCGGGGCAGAAAAACAGGGTGCAGGCGAACCGGGGCCAGAAGGAAAAAAAGCCTGCCAGGCAGTCAGGCAACCTCGAAGCTCCTTCCACCCAGACAGAAAAAGTAGAGAAACTCCTCATCCCTTCCCACAGACACCCAGGGCCATCAATCTGGAATGTGGACCTAGCGGTCAGTTCTTTTATGTTGATAATTACCCAAGGCAGAACCAACCTACCCATTCAACATCCCTCTTTCACATTGGGCAGGGGGAAGGGAAAATTCCTGCTTAGTTTCCCAGAACAAGCAAAACCATGACATCTAGGGCATGACACTGTGTCAGCTGTAGCATTGTGAGGCTGGCAGGGCAGCTTTTAGTGTAGTGAACTCTTGCTTGTAATGGATCAAGTGCAAGGCTGACAGCCTGATCCTCTGGGCCTTGTTGTGCTTTGCAGATTAGCCTTGACTCTAGATCATCTTAAATTTTGTATTTCTTGCTGTTTCTAAACATATACAGTAGTGCAAGATTGGGCTTTCACTGTTCTCTGAGAGAATACATACAAAAAAGTGTGGTGGTATGTTTGTATCAAATAACACCTTGGCAGAAAAAAAATCCAGTTCATTTTGTTATGGAAAATCCACGCTATGTGATGGATTCTTTTCCTTCCTCAAGTGGCAGTTGGAGTTGTGTTATTTACCTCTGTGCTATTTTTATGTGCTTTCAATTGTGATGCTCGTTTTAACAATACTTTTAAACGCTTCATATTAATATTTCTATTTTATAAGAGTCCTGTGGGTTCCATCTCATCAAATTAGTTCTGTGAACATCAGCAGAATTTTAACTGGCTTGATTTGATCAAGTCAGTAGTGGATGTTCTGACTTCACTTCTACTTTACTTTGATTTTCAATTTTATTTCCCTACTGCTGTTGTGTTGTTGACTTTGTTAGGGCATACTGCAATAAATTCAGATGAATACATTTATAGCCAGCCTCATGTCTGATACAACTGAACTATACTATGTTTAAAATGAATTCCAAAATGTGTCAATACCTTAACCAGAAATTTGAGCTATTGGCTTATTATGTCATCAAAACTTGCTTCATGATTATTTGTTATACCGAACTTGGTCTCTATTTTTCCCCTCTGGATTAAAATTCCATGTGGTTGCTTCTGACTGCATTTTAATAGTCTGATATGGAGTTCTTTACACAAGGCTATTTACATACAATTCCTAAGATATTATGGTTTCTGCCCCAGAGGTTCCTGATTCAGTAAATACTTCAGCCTCACATATATCAGACATTGATTGTCACAGCTGCAGAACAGCAGGCTGACGCAGAGAAGTTCCATGTAGATGAGGTCCATATAGGAAAAAGATAAAACCTGGGCGTTGCTGTGTAATAAGTGTTCTGGACAGCTTTTCCTCACAGAGAAGTACTTCTATCCACAAGGTTCTAATGAGTGATATCTCCACAATTGAAAAAAAGCTAAAATGTGTGAATATCTGCTTGCAGAGTTGGGATTTGGAAATGTAACATCTGACACGGGCTCTGCAACCAGTTATGTGCACTTGAATACAATATGTCTTTTGAGGCTCTCATGGATTTTTGTAAATGCTTGATGATCAAGCCTTGGAAGTAAAATATTTAAAATTTTCATTGGAGTGTCACTGCATGGGATAGCTTTCCTCAGGTAACTAGAGACACAGTGTGCTGTTGCTGTCTATATGTCTGATAATTTATACTGACGCTGAGAAGTGGGACTTCTGGTTTTCTCCTCCAGTATCTCCTGCTAACAGTTATTCAGTTACCTATTGTTATATGCTGACAATTAAACCGCTGTATTTCAGAAAACTTGAGTGAAGTCTTTGTGAAGAAGGATTTGGAGATAATTAAAAGGAAGGGCAATACAGAGGAATGGGACAGCAATGAGATGATGACAGTAGGGAAACTTCTCGTTGGGATCTTGATAGCCTCACTTGATCTTGCTGACTGTGATGCTCAGATACTAAGACAACATCCGAAGGAAATAAAAGGGTCAAATTCTCTTTGTTTTTACAGAGATTCTGCTCAAACCAGATGTGGCTGACTGCTGAGGTTTCTCTACAGTTTGAAAGTGGTCTGTGATCCTAAGCTTCAGCCAGATTTGTTGGTCATTACAGGAAGAGGGATTTTTGGCCTTTATGAGTGAGTTACTACACCTCAGCTATTAGCAGTGATATGAATTCCCAAGCACTTTCTAGAATTTATCATATGCTTATTCTAGAGGGATGACTTCTTTGTGCTTGGCTGCACATTTAGTAACACTTATTCTAAAAACCAGGGACTTTCCTTAGCCATAAACGTCCTTAGAAAGTAATCACAGAATAACATTTGGGGGACATAAAATATACTACCATATTGACATTATTTTATTGCATTTTCCTGCCAGTTTTACTACTCTAATAGCTTGTTTCTTTTGTAGACTCTGAGTATAAATAGAGTGGAATTAACAGATATAATTCAGTATCGTTTTTCCATAACTCAAATAATGCAAGTTTAACCAATGATAACTTATATTTATAACCATGTATGTTTATATGCTTCAGTTTAGAATGAGTAAACTATAAAATCTAACAACTGTAGTGTTTCGGGTTTCAGGAAGAGTGCCACAAGAGCATTCTGGGATACATAGTCTCCAGGACTCCGGAGCACATGAGAAGTGAAGTGCCTTGGCAGGATTGGTTGAGAAGTTTAACTGCTGCGACGTGTTACAATTCAAAACTGCGATTTAAGCCTTTGTTCTCTCTCAATAAAGCATTCTGTTACACACCACATTGGTGTCTCTCTGGTCCACGCAGACCCTTTATTTATTATATTAATAATATTGCAACAAACAACTGCATCCCTTTCAAGCTTCTACTAATTGTCTGAAACAAACAAAGTATATACATTATTCATGTCTCACTTTCAGCATAAAATTGGGCATTTTTTACTGTATGTTACGTGCATTCTACAAGTAAGTAAGCTGAAAAAAATTCCTAGTTAAAATCTTGCTGTTTAAAGCTAATAATACAGAAACTTCCCTGTAACTTAGAATGCTTTGCAAGTAAGTTTTACCCTTATATTGTGTTGTAGTTTCTTTCTGATATGTTATTGCTGTAGAATTGTCTCTTAGAACAAAATAAGAATGATAATATAACGGATTTAATGGTACAGAATAATAACTTCTAGTGTATCCAAGAATGGGCATTACTTTGAGAAAGCATGATTGTGTAGCCATTGGAGACCTGGATTCCAGTCTTTGGACTAGCAGGGCATTGTTTGACTCTTGCTTTGTATTACTTGGGCCCAGTATTTGCAAAACGTGGGTTGAGATTAGTAATGTGACACAGATCCACAATGAGCAACTGCACAGGGAGTTGTTCTGGTTGCAACATCCTGCATTATGGGAAAAAGCCTGTGAAAGAAACTGCATAGATTTCTTTTTATGACAGGGTATTCACAAAATGTGAATGTGATAATGGCTCTGTCTACATGATGGATTACACTCTTCCTGAACTTAGAGGCTTAAAGTGCGTTGTGGCCACACAGCAGTCCCTCGGTTCTCTGCAAGTTTCATTGCACTGCTTCCCCTCTGCCTGCCTAGGAACACACGGATGGCACTTGAGATGTGGAGCTGTGGTGTGTAAAGTATAAGCAGGAGGGAACTACTGCGTAGGAGCTTCCCTGATCATCCTGTGTTTTTGTTAGCAGTTCATTGTGGAGGTGTGAGACACAAGGAGGGTGCACCAATACTAGAGCATCCAGTATCTGCTACCCAGTTGGACTTATGCAATATACTGTAAGGCCTAGAAGCAAATTCATAGCCTTGATTGAGAGTTCAGGGTGAATTACTTAAAGGCATGTCCAGGTAGATGCAGCGTTTTGATGTGTGGCTGCTCTTCGTACTGAGGAGGAAAAGATAAAATTGGGTGAGTAGTCAGCATTTCAGCAAATCTCTTCATTTGTGAAATTCCATTGCTAAATATGCTTTTCAGTGTTCCCTTTGTAATCTTGCAAAGACCAGGTTGATACAGCAATATGTGGATCTCCAGGAGGCATGATGATTTCCTTACGAAAGATTAAATCAGAAGTAATGTAATTTCTCAACTTGCCCCCTGAAGCTGTAGTGGGATAAAACACCTGGTTTTATTTTTAGGGAGTCTGGTACCCTTGCTCTTAAAATGTATAGGAAATAAAACTGCCTTCCCTCCAGTTTTCTCAGTTCTGTCTGTGTTTAGTGGATATGCTCTCTATTTGTGTTAGGGCAAGAGCAGACCAGGTCCTTGCCTGAAAGTGTAAGGTGAATGTTGGTTGCCAGTGCCTACATTCCTTGTCTTCATGTCAAAACAAATAACTAGCCTTGTATCAGCAGAGAGGAGGTGTGTGTTTTTCCTAAAACGATATATAATGGTGTGTATCCATTCCCTTTGCAATGAAGACTGCTGAAATGCTTTTCATAGCAGCTTATACAAGACAAAGTGTCTGCCAAGGAGGGAAGGGTAGGAAGAGAGAGGACAAAAAACCCCAAACTCCTCCGTCCAAGTTATTATCATTTTGAAAATCAAGACGCTTTAGGCAAAAAAATATGTTGAAAAGGAAATAACAGTTCTTTACTAAGGAACATAATAAATAAATAAATAATAAATACCAGAATAAGCAACAACGGTGTAACAAAAACTTTCAAACAATTAGGTTATCTTTTGCCTTTTGGCGCAGTTCCAACCCACAAACAACAGGGGCTTCTGGCGGGCTCCGGCAAGCAACAGTGATAGTGGCGACGGTGAGCTGTGTTGGTGCCTCGTTGGGTGGAGGAGGGAAACAAGCAGGAGGCGGCAGCTGCCGGCAGGAGGATGCTCTGGTGTGCAGCGAGAGTGTGAGGTGGCGGGCATCTCGCTGCAAGCGGCGCGCTGTAGGGTCTCACCTGACGAATTTCCTGAAGAATTTCCCCCAGCCAGCAACTGCGCAGCGGAACACAGCCCCGCTCCCCTCCCTCCCCGCCACTTGACTGTTGGTGTGGAGAAAATTCGCTGACAAGTTTAAAACTGTTACACAGCCTTGTGTAGAGCTACCTATGATTATGTGATGCCCATACTCTGTTCCCACTATGAAATCCATTATATCCATTTTGTTTTCATGTACACGGATTGCTCAACCTTACACAGAACTAGATACTTTTTTTTTTAGTTCAGAAATCACTTATATCACAGAGTGTAAAACTGCCTTGTACAACCTTATCCACTGTATCTGAATAATAGCCCAGAGAATGCTGCTCTTCAGATCTGCAGTCATTTTTTGCTGTGCAGCAAGGTATTGTTCTTGCACTTCTTTTTTCATTGACATTAGTTTATGTCCTATTGAAATGAGATATCATACTGCTGGAAATTATTCTGTGTTTGGCTTGCTAGGTCTCATAGACTTTCAGCATCTGTGAGGTTTTTTGGTATAGGTACTGCTTTACTTTGTAAACAGGTAACTGACTTTTATGGCAAATGCATTCCAGGTTTAACTGGAAAACTTGACAGTAGTATTCATAATAAGGGGTAGGTACGCTTCCCAGATGGATTTTTGTAGTTCTCATTTCACCCCTTCTCTTTTTATCCCTTTTTTCCTTACACAAAATGACTTAATGGACCCCCCCTCTGTTACTGTTCAGAAGCCAAAACTCAAAGCGAGAACTCTCTGATTCTCATTGTGACAGTGTGTCTGCTTAGCCCTGCTCTGAGAATTCATTACCCTACTATAAGCAAAAGCCTTCTTTTTCTGTTATTGATTTCTTTTTTTTTACCTCTCCAGAGAAGGCAGTTACTCAGCTTGTTTGCTGTCACTTTGAAATGTCATAGATGCCATTTGGACATTACTTTGCAGGAAAACAATGACAGGTCAAGCAACCCTTAGGTTTTAAAGAAGCAGAGCTCTAGTACAGTCCAATGTATCTCAACATCTAAATGACAATAGATACCAAATGAGACAAGGATATACATTTCACAGTAACAAAGAGGAAATGGTTGAGCAAGCTTGTGCTTGCTGCTTGGATATATAACATCTCACCTATTTAAAGCTTTTTTTTTTTCATTCCATCTTCATGCTGAAGAATATAACATGAATATTAGGACTTGTCAGTAAATCAGAAGCACTCTGAAAGTTATTACTGTAAATGTATACTGCTTTTTGACTAGGAGAGACCCCCACAATCTGATTAGGTTAATAAACATATAATTGGTGCAATCCTTACAAAGAATCATAGAATGGCTAGGGTTGGAAGGGACTTTAAAGATCACCTAGTTCCAACCCCCCTGCCACAGGTAGAGACACCTCCCACTAGACCAGATTACTCAAAGCGCTATCCAACGTGGCCTTGTTTTTTATACCTGTTCTCTGAAAATAAAGCACAGAGGTATGTAAGCTTACATAGCAAGAGATAAGATGAATTTTATATTCTCTAATAATTTTCATTTATTTCTTCCAAGCTTAAAACTGATTTAATTAGATTATCAAAATTATAGTATACAGTGGTACTAAAATTCCTGCTTTGTAGCTTGGGGGTAACCTTTGAATCTGCCACTAATTAAATATGTGCAGTCTGGTTGTGAACCCTCTGGGTCTGAATGTCGTGGCTTTGGTTTGTGGTAGAGCACAATAACACTGCTGGTGTAAATGGTGGTCAGTCTTTTAGGGGAGAGGGTGGCTACCGTAGGTCACAAGGTAACAGAGAACTGGGACTTGAATGTTTCCTTTTTTTATCTTAAACGGAGCATTGGTGTTGGACTGTCCCTGGGGCACCTTAGGGAACAGGAGCAAAGAGACCGCTAAGCCCTGCCAGCACTAGGTGGTGTTTTCAGCCCAGCAGTGAGGAGCTTGGCAGGCAGCGGCAGGGCTGGAGAGCCTCTGGCGGCAGCTCCCTGCCAGCCTTGGCTCTAGGGGTGTGTGGGGTAGAGGATTAATGCAGCCTGCCACCTCTTTTAAAAACTCTGATTTTAAAAACTGTGCTTAGGCAGAGTTTCTTTCTGCCCTCCCCAGGACAATGCTCCTGATTGTTGCACCTGCTGGCAGATAAGGATGGAGATTAAAGGGCATTCTGATCCTCTGAAGATGATCCTTCTGCTTTCTCTAAGAATTCTGGGAGTGTTATCCCTCTAGAATTGCTACCTGCTTTCTGTTGTTGATCTCTGACCCCTTAGATCACACTAGCTTTTTAGGCAAATTGTAAGCTGATTTCTCTTTGTGCTGGTTTTGGTTCGGATAGAGTTAATTTCCCTTATAGTAGCTAGTATGGGGCTGTGTTTTGGATTTGCACTGGAAACAGAACTTCTTTTGGGAAGCACTTGTAGCATGTTTTCTATATGTGATTCAAGGTGTCAAAGAACCAAAGGTTCTGAAAGAGTTCTGTTGAGTGAAATCTCTTGGAGTCTTAAATAAAGGTAAAACACCCAGGCAAGTGTGTGGCTTTAGACATGACGCTTTACAGAGGCCATCAATCATGTTTTAATTTTTAGAAACAGAAGTGATCAAAGAGTACAAAATGTGTGCTTCAACCTCCAGTATGTAATAGCAAGCTGATACATGTAGTCTTGGGAGAGATGTGTGGGGTTTTGCTATTCAAGTCAAGAACTTTGAGTGTCCCTCCAGTATTGTTTGAGTGCTAAGCTAGGAGCATGCTCCAAAGGAATATGGTTTCCCAGAAGTTCATCAGCAATAACCTGCTGAAATTCAGGCCCCACAAATTTGTTTGAAATCAGGTGCTAAATTTGCTACCTTAAAAATCTCAGATGTGCTCTTTTCATTTTTAGTGCATTTCAAAATTATCAGATTTTCTTTCTCCTAAGAGTAGAAAGTCATTCAACATGTGTTTCTCGAATTGGTTTGAAAGGGGTCTCTGCCTCTTCAGGTTTCACTTTCTCTATTGTGTGAATAGAATTAATTGCTTAGGCTCAGAGTTTGAAATTTATTCTGACTGGCTAATACTTCCATTTCTGGAGAGCAGAAGAGCTTCCCTTGATGAATGGCTTTCATCACTCAACATGTGAGTTGTGAACTAGCACCAAAATGTGCTTTTGATAAATACCTGGGTATAAAAATGCATTTGTCATATGTATTCATACTTACTGCAGTAATTTAATATAAAGAAATAGTAGAATTATGACAAAGATTTAATGGTGTGCTTCTAAACATGGACAGGTATTCCTGTTGCTTTATCTCTATCAAATACCTCTGAAAGTCTTTCAGTGTCTTTAAACCCTTTTCTTTTTAATTGAAGACTAAAATAGAGAGTGAGTACCAATAGGAAATGAGTGTCCAGGTTGAGCAATTACATATATGAGTGGTTTCAAGAAGTGGATGGGTGTAACTTCAGACCTGTGTATAGTTTGAAGTCTGATTTGTCTCTCTCCAGGTGTAGACAGGTCACTGCATGGCACGAACAGTAAAGCCTGGCATTCAAAGAAAGGACATGTTTGCTTGCCTGGCCTCATGGCTTCTGCTTGTAAGAAATCCGTTTTAACCTTTTACTAGCTATAGAAAAAGGAGGAAAAAAATTGAATTGCTTGGGAGCAGAAGAGAATTTTTATGTGGGGGGAGGAGGGGAAATCTGTTTGTCAGCTTTTAAAGTGCTAGTATGAGAGATGATTATGTCTAACCTTTGTCTGCAGAGGCACTGAGAAGGAAGTGAGCCAGAGGGATGGTTGCTAGAATCTCTTCTTGCTTTTCTGAGACCAAGAGAAGAGAAACCAGTGAAAAAAGAGGTATGTCCCTCTGTCTGGGGCACAGGCTGTTTGAGACTACCTGCCTGCCGGAGGGGGCTGGTGCTGCTGGTGTTCTTGGCAGCCTCCCCAAGGTATGGCAGCAGCGCTGCTGGTCTGCCAGAGGCACTGGGCTGTCACTGAGATCACAGGCTTTCCCAGCCGGTGCAAGAAAGCCAGCCTTGGTTAGCTAAGGTGGTCTTCTGTGAAGTTTAAAATGGGAAACTAAGGGAAGAAGCAAGAAAGAATTGCTACCCTGGAGGGCTGGCACATCTCCATGAGTATGTATCTCCTATGGCAAGTTATACCAGAGGTATGCTGGCAGTCAGTGGAGGTGGGATGGTTTCTGGGTCAGTCTGTGGCCTGACTATGCGGAGATGTCTTTGATGACTTGGATAAGAGGATGATGTAGTAAGTCTTTGATTTGTGTGAGTAATGGAGCAGCAAACAGTGATTAAAAACTACTTCTCTAAGTCCATCTGATTCCTGAATGATTTGGCACAGCCCCTCTTTCCCTCAAACACATTACTTTGTGTTTACCAAAAGCCCCCTCAACAGTGCAATGGGCTCAGAAGTTGTTTTTGGTTAGCAATGAGGTCTAATATGTGATTCCTAAATTGTAGTCTCTGAATTTTCATTCTCTTGTATTTTATGTTTCCAGGGGCTATATTAATGTAATGTAGCAGTAAACCTTTTTGTCTACACTAATTTGATTGTCTAGTTTTCTTTACATAAGTTCTATGCTGCTCACTTGTTAGAATTATCTGTGATGCTCTAGGAAATAATTTTTGTTTTCAATGCTACAGCTGCTACATTTTCCTTTTCGCAACGATGGAATAGGTTTTATTTAATCAGAACTGTTGATTTACCTCATTTACTCCTCACTTGCATAAATTTCTCGCTGTTGCATCTGAAGCACAGTAATTTAATTTAGCCAAAAGTTGTCATTAAGAAATCACACTGCTTTCTGGTGCTGGTCCTAATTTGGACCCTTCATTTGGACAAGCTTTTTCCAGTGGATAATTACCCTCACTGTGAAAAATCTCTAATCTGAATAATCTGAGTTAATTTGGCCTGTTGATTTTTCTTGTATATATCTCTTCCAGACTGAAAAAACAACCTTAATACCTACCTATACCTTAATACATATGCTTGAGAAGAGACTGGGGGCTGGGGGCTAAGGATCGTAACTGGCATGAGAAACAGGAGTGCGACTGGAACGTGGGGGTTGAAGGCTCGTTCTCAGTGCAGTGCTGCAGCCATAACTCCTGAGGAGGAAATAGATGCAGTGTGTCACCTACACTGCAAGGTCCACCCACTTTTGCATCTTATTCCTGCTTGCCATAATTACTTTTTCTGTTAAAATTCCGGTAGGTAGTAAACCAAATATGTCTGAACTTCCTCAAATGTCAGCCTTCCAACAGTCTAGTTCTCATCATAAACTTTGCAGGTATTTATACCTCATGGAAAGTGGAAAGTTTAAGTCTTGTTTTGGTCATTGATGTCTGAATTTTTCATCACTTAAATTTTTGATGAGTGACCATGTTTTTTCCTTTGTTCTTGCAAGGAGGCCTTTTGTTAACAGCTATGCCTCATTTGGCCTCCCTCTGACTTTTCCGAACTATATGTGCAAAAAATCATGGCTAAGTGCAGGTGATTGATTAATTGAACTAAATCAATTTTTTGTTTAAACTCACGGAAAGATAATTTTTATCATACTACTGATAGTGCTGCTTGTTGCACTATATACGTATTGCTTCTCTGCTGTGAAATGCAGATGATATATCATGCTTATGCTGTTTAAACATCTAGTCACATCTTGTTAGAGACAAAAAGTTCTCTATGAACTCTAAGAGTTTTCTAGAGCCAAATGAATTTACCTTCTGAAGCTAGGGTTAGATTTATGTGGAGATGAGCAGATCTGAGTGCAGTCCTGAGTGTTTCAAAGGGTTGAAATAAAACCTCTAGCAGAGGTGGTTATAATCTATAGGACTTGTAAAATCTGGTAATGTCTTCTTCTGCAAAGGAAATGAAACCTTTTGAAAAGTTCATTGCTGACTTTGAGGCAGTCTTTTGGCCTTGCCTCTGAGGGAGCTGCTTCACAAGGCAGGTGGTAAGCTGGGAGCCAAGGGAGACCCAGAACCATCATTGGCCAGCGTGCAGGCCCACTCTGAAGATGTGAGTGCAGGGTGACAGCAAAGGCAGCTGGTAATGGGGTCCAGCAGTGAGTGGACAAGAATGAACCACACCGGGGATCATCCAGGCCATCAGTAGCAGGAGAGAGGACAGAAGCAGCAGGGTGGGGAGGGGGAGATGGATGACTACAAGGAAGGTCCAGGGTATATCCTAGGAGACAGGGATGAATAACAACACAGCTCAGGTGAGGAGTGGGAGTGCAGCCTGAACTTATCCAGAGTTTCTGTGCTGTGGTCAAAGGTTTGGTTGGGGGTCCCAGGTGAGGATGGTCAGGGTGATTGAGAGCCTTCAAGTGCGCTCAGGGCTCTGAAATTTTTTAGTTATTCTCTGAGTGTATGTACACATGTGTAGGGAAATGTTTTCATTAGGTCAATTAGTTGTGACTGATTTTCTGATTTCATTAAAGAAAAGATAATTAATTTTAAAAGATCTAAATAGACACAGGCTCTTTCTTCCTACATGGGGGGCGTGCAGATCATACTGTCCAACTCCCAGGTACCACCTTGCCCAACTCCCATGGGCCAGCTGCTGACTAAAGCCACTGAACTCCCTGGCTGGTACAGTATATTCAGTGCAGAAGTATTAATTTGGCTAGTAATTACAGTGGGGGTGTTTTGTACAGCCTCTTACTCTTTATTTTTTGCAATTACAAACTGTGGTTAACAATTCTAGGTTGTTTTCAATGCATGATTCAATTCAGAGCAATGGGCTTGCCTTTGTGGACTGTGATGGAATAGGTCATTTGAGTCATCTGTATTTCAAAGAACAAAGTACAAGCAAGAAGGGAACAAAGCCATTTTGGTTCTCACTGGTATAATGTACTCCCTTCTACAAGAGAAGTAGGTTTCCACATACTTCTGTTAGGGCTTAAACTAACTGCTGTGTGTGCTAGTTACAGGGGATGGGACCAGTTTATCACTATGTGGGTATAACCAAAACTGTGTATTCTATTCCGTGTAATTTCGGGTGGACTATTAATAAATGGATTGTTTGCAGCAGCTGCCCAGGACACACCTGACACCTCTGGCTACAAGCTGGGTGTTAAAGAAACCTTTCGAAGCAGGGCAGTGAGTGTTCTTTTGTTTTCACACCAGTGACTTAGCTGTGATAACTCCCCTCCAGAAAGGCATTAACACCTTCAAACCCAGCCTGAGGGGTCATCCCTGCTAATGGGCCCATAACGGACTGTCATAATAGGCAGCTGCAACACCTAGACCATCAAAGATTCCAAAAATATCCCATGACTCACAAAGTTAAATCTTCCATTGTGAAACTCCCCACCATGGGAGAGGTACTGGGCATTTCCACCTGAACTTGAGCATATATGAACTTCGGGTTTTGGGACTTCTGGTACCACGTCCGATCTAGAGGAGGACCAGATCTTCAACAGAAGTGCCACCAGCATCTGGACCAACATGTTTTCTTTTCTTTTTACTTCGCCCCCAGAGGGACCACATCGTTCCTGTCCCAGGGTGCTGGGTTATACATTTGTTTTTGTGGGTTAAAACCAGTTTTTCTCTCTATCATTATATTTATAATAATCTTTTTAAAGTAAATTTTATCTCCGACTTGTAATATCTCTTGAGTTGGGTTCATTTCTCCCGCTGGTTTAGTTTTAAACCAGCACACTGTGTTAGCAGACTGCAGGCTCAGTTCAAAAGACTAGTGCTTATGCAGCTATGCAGCTGGTTCTGGAGGAAAGGAGTAAGAAGAAAACTCAAAGGCAGTGCAAAGGAAGGAATTTTGTGATTGTGTTGCCACAAACACTTGACATGAGAAGTTTTGGTCAGTTCTCAAATGAATGGCTCTTGCAAATTATTACTAGCTTCTAGCTTCTGTTTTTGGTTTGTCAGGCATTTTCAGCAACATGTAAAGCGTTGTTTCTTGCTGTCCTTTTGCATAGTCACTGCCAGGGAGGTTACTGCTTGTTTTCAGCTCCCCAGTAAGTATCTGCTAAATCTTAGTGACATTCTATAATTTTACAGGGGCACTGACAATTTGTGAGACAGGAAATAAAAACCAAGCTTTGCTGCTGAGTGGACAATGTATGCTGCAAAAGCAGGGAATGGAGAAAAGGTGTGTGAGAAATATCTCTGAATAAAATTTCGAAGACGGTCAAATAAAGTGAAACAAAGAACTTTAATTACAGCGCGCTGAATGCAACAGGTTTTGGTACCCAACCCTTGTATCCCAAGAATGGGAGCGACGAGTCCTTTTAAGATTTCTTGATTTACATAAACACTCCCTTGCTCCTCCCATGGCAAGCTTCACTCCTTTTCTTCCTTATACGGTGACATAGTCTCTTTTCTTTAGCTTGATTGGGTCTCTTAGGGCCGATTTATGTTCTTCTTTTGTTAGCTTATTAGCTATGTTAACCAGCTTATTAATTGTGGTCCCTTGATAATGAGCCCTGGCTGGGCCCATTGTCTTACAATCTTCTCGAGTTAGCCCTTATACAATACAGATAACAGGTAATTATAACAAAACTAGCCACCTATAGCTGCAGGTAGGCTTGCAAACAGCAGTAAGCAGAAACAGCAATGGTCATTATTAAATAACTCTCCAGCTTCCAAGCATCTTAACATGAGTAAACTCCTGCTTGTAATAAAACTGCCCCCATTCATTTCTCATGGATGCAAAGAAGCAGCAAAGATCCAAAGATGAGTATTTATTAGATGAAAAGGAAATGCTCTGTGGCTGCTTCACTGCTTGGTTTGAAAAGAGGAATTTAGTTCAAAAGGAAAAGGTGTACTCAGCCCATGTTTAAAGCATCCAGCATTAGCAAGCAATGGGAGGTAGGGAATCAGCAAATGCTTATCTACCATAATTAATAGGTACTAATTTCTATGATATTAAGCAGTCATATCTTTGTTTATTCCCACTATTGACAGACAAATCACAGTAGATCTTTCTGTTCTGTTTAAGTCTGTGTCAATATCTAGCAATGAGACACAAAAGATATGTTCTCTTCCAGGATGTAATTATATTAGAAATAACTGTCAGAGCAGCCTTTAACAAGCCTTCTTCTTGTCAACACAGTGGCTGGCACTCTGGTTTCTCAGAGCATAAACACTGCAAGGGGTTGTTCTTCTATGTGATGGCAGCTTTCACAAATGGAGAAACCTTGCAGTTTTTCACATTGTGCTGAATGTTTGGAACACCTTTTTGAAGATCAGTATGACTTCATGCTCACTGGTGATAATTTCTATGTCATGTTTTCAACCGCCATGAAGAAGACATGAGTGACAACACACTAAACACAGGAAAAGAGTCAAATTTAAGCCAGTGTCAAGTAAACAATGAGACAGATATCACCCTGAGAACTCTCTCCTTCATGAGAAAACAAAATAGTTACTTAACTATGTAGCTGTCAAGTAATGTGCTAAATAGCTATCCAAATAGTTCTGTAGTCTTCTGAGCCTCAGCAGAGGGGATGGCATGTCATGGAGTGTGCTGGAGCAATTAAGCACTTGCTGCAGTGAACTGTGCCACCCAGGCACTGAACTGTGAGCTGCACTGAGCTTATTCCACGGTGCAGGTACAAGAGCTCTTGGATTATGAATGTAGTTGGTGATTTCCCACAAACTTTGTGTTAGAGTGTGTTTTTCCTATTGTAGTGTCCCTATATCAGTGCCAGGAAATTGTTTTAATTGGTACTGTTTAAATAAGAAAACTTGATTCTTTTTGCAGCCTTTTTATAACTGTCCTAGTTAGAACAGCTGGCACCAATTCATTACTGGATGGGTGTAACCCAAAACCTGTGTATTCTATAGCCTTCCATGCCATTTCCCAGAAACTGTTATCAATTGAGCATTTACACCCTCTGCCCAGAGCAGCCTGACTCCTCAGGCTATAAACTAGGCATTAAGAGGCCTGCGAGATAGGCAGATGTTCCTGTCCTCATGCCCTTTTATGGAATTCCCCACTCTGAGGGAAGGACTGAGCATTCCTGCCTGAACTGGAGAATATATAAACTTGGGTTTTTTGGAACCCTTTTACCACTCGTGGGATCAGAGGAAGACTGCAGCTCACTGCTCTCAACCAGACTGCAGCTCACCGCTCTCAACCAGACTGAGACCACCACCTTTGACTGGACTGCAATCACCACTTTTTGACCAGATTGCAGCAGCTCTCCCACCAGCAGGTTTTTTGGACTCGGGGGTGGGGCAAGGAACACCACTTTTGTTCATGCCCCAGGGTACTGGGTTATACATTTGGGTTTTGTGGGTTAAAACCAATTGTCTGTCTGTATAATCGTACTTATTGTATTATTTTAAT
>JAWWES010000115.1:10322920-10345499 GCA_035583135.1 Lophotriccus pileatus
CTCGAAGGCCTTATCTGCATATGCGGGTAAAGACCTTCCCTGGCTCTTCGTTCGCGAAGACGGGCCATTATTATTATCATTATTATAGACCTTCTGTGGGGACAGAAAACATGTCCCTGAAGTCTGTAATGCTGGGCTACAGTGCTTCATCTCATTTAGGTCAGTCTTCAAAAATGATGTGATGGTTTCTTGTGTTTGTTTTGTTTTGTTTTGGTTTGGTTTGGGTTTTTTTTGTTTGGTTTTTTTTTTTGTATGGGATGGGATTGTTTGTTGTGGGTTGTTTGCTTTTGTGTATGTGTTTGGTTTTGTTGTTTGCTTGTTTTTTTCAGTATCACTATAATATTCTGTTGATGAGACTATTTTGTGCTGATTTTTATCACTCACTTGATCTGTTTCCTATGGAGAAGCTTCTGGGCTGGGAGATGGGAAGCACAGGCTACACTGAGCTTGCTGAGCTCAGGGGGAAGCCCCACGTTGAGTTCAGTGCATGCTAAGCCAAAACCGTGGTAGAGTATCTGATGAACCACATCTCTGCCTGCTAGTGTGAGCTCCTCTGCATGCTGCAGGGCCTCTGCTCCCCAAATCAGCTGCTCCTTGTGTCTCTTTTCCCTACTAAGAGCCCAGAGATCTGACTCCCCCTCTCACTGAGCAGCTAGAAGGAGTGGAAGCCTCTTATAGCCAGTGGCAGAACAAAGAGCTGCTAGGAAGAGGGAAGAGGTGGGTGGGAGTGAGACATAAGATTCACTTGCCTACTCATCCTTGGTGGGCTGCTGCTTTTTATTTTTTTATATTTATTTTATTATTATCAAATATTAAATTGAGTGCATGGATTTACACGGACACCTACATCTTAGAAGTTGCCTGACAGCCTGATTACCTTTATTGCCCTGATGCTTTTGTGTATCATGTTAAACCAATGGCATTTTGGCTAGAAAATGCCCCAAACATGCAACTACATTTATTTTTGAAATGAATTTGAAATCTGGGAAGACTCATCTGCATTTAGTATGACAAATGACATACAGTGTTGTTTGGAATAGACTTCACGATGAATGAAATATGTTTGGAAAGGAGTAGCTCACCACCTGGTTTGATTTTTGGGGTCTGACAGATATTGCAAGGGGAAAACTGATGCTATCCTTTGGGTATGATAAATTGATTATATCTGTATAGTGAGGTGAGCTCTGAACTTTTGGTCAGCTTGTGCTGAATTGCTCTCCTCTGACTTTTGTCTGTAGTGGCAAATGAACACAGGAGAAAAAAACTACTAATAGAAAACAGCGGAGCCTGGAATATCTGTAGGGGAAGGAATTTTAAATGATGCCTAGGCACTGTGCATTTGCAGTTGGGCTTACTGCAAACCTATTTACCTTGAAAATGCTGTCTCTTTATATCCAACACTTCTGCAGTCCCAATGTTTGTGATGCCCTGCATGCCTGTGTCACCACTCTATCAAAGAGCTAAAGGTGATTTCAGATTGAGGTTAACTCTCTCAGCTGTTGTCTAAAGTATAATAAGCTTATCAGTGGAGCTCACACTTAATTATTTTCTTTAGCAGATTTAGGGCTTGATCCTGCCTGAGCAGGAGAAAAAGAGAAATGTCATCTCCTTGCTGTATCTCTATATGCAAGGAGGATGCTCTTCTGTTGGAAAAGCCATTTGCTTCTTTGGTTTCTTTCTGTAGCCAATGCTTGGGGCAGGATGTTTGCAGGGCTGCAATTAGGTTATTGAAGCTGGTTTAGTTTTGGTTGCTGTGGGGAGCTACTGTGCAGTCACAGCATCCGAAGACCTGCAGTAAGCAGGGAAAGCATACTTTTTGGTGTATCCTGGCAGCACCTTGTGCCAGAGAGCAGCAAGGGCTGTCTGCTGTGCAAGAGGATGTGATGTGGGAACCCAGTACGAGCTGCAAATCAAGCAGGGCAGACCTGGGGGTGGTCATCAGATTCACCCCAGAGCCCAGATTGTCAGATGATGAGGCAAGTCCAAGGCTGAGCTCTGAAACCAGTCTGATGACTGGGATCCAGATCCGTGGGGCATTTGCTCAAGCACAGGAATGGTTGCAGTGCTGTTGCAGGATAGCTCAGATGGGGATTAAGGACATGAGCCTCGGTGTCAAAGCCAAGCAAAACGGGGAGAAACTCAGGTATGGCATCTCCCAAAATTTTCTGTACAACAGCTTTTACGAGGGAGCTGGTCTCTGGCAGAGAGCTGAGCCAGGATTGTCAGGCTGTGCAGCTCTTGCATCTGTCCCAAAGGCATATGCCTTTTCAATAAAACCTTAGTAGATATATTTATTGTTTTTATATCTCTGTGTTCCATCTACTTTCTTACTGTTAGCTGATGCATGTAGTAAGGGTAGTAGCAGTGCTTGTGAGGGTTCCCAGCATTTTTCATTACTGCTGCACATCAGCTCTACTTAGTTGACAAAGAGCCACAGTGTACAGCCCTGTATGACAGAGGCAGATGTTTCTTCCTGAAAACGGGTGATTTTTATACTCAGCAGACTAATTTCTCGTGCATTACTGGAAAATAGTATGAAAAAGAAGGGAACAAAATTCTGCTTATCTTTGTCTACTTACAGACTAAAACATTTGTATTTTTGTCATATAAGCATAAAAACAAGAGTAAACGATTTACAGGCTTACCTAGAAGGCTATAGCTATTGGACAGTCATTACTATTCCATTTAGTTGTTTTATTCTGTTTGAAAAATTATTTTATCTTATTGGGCTATCATTTTTTGTGCAATTTCTTGACTCTAAAACTATTGTTTCTCTCTTTCAGACACATACATTGCATATATCTGATATTTTCAAAGAACCTGTAATTGCTATAAAAGCAGACAGAATCATTTGCTCAACATTGTATTTTTCTTTGCAAGTGTTATCCTTGGTAATTACTAATTATTACCCTAGTTGAAGCAATTTAAGAGTTGCTTTCTATTCCTAGCTGGCTGCCTTCTTGTCCACCTTTTTTTTTTTTTTTTTATTTATGGAAATTCTACCAAACCTACAGAGTCTCCTGCTTTCACAAACTACCCGTCCTGTTATACCCAGGATATAAATGGCTTGCTTCTTGGTGGTTGTAGTATGGATGATCACTGGGGAGATTCTCCTTGAGAAAAGGGAAAATGAGTCCTGCTGTATACCAGAAAACAGGATACCTCCTCTAATTTGCTAGAAAGCAAATTAGAGAAAATTGAAAACAAACTTGCTGAACACTTTTTACCTTCCAATTCTTATGCATGGAGCACAGCCTCCTCGGTAATACGCACTCATTAAATGGCTGTGTTATCCATGGAATCATAGAATGGTTCAGGTTGGAAGGAGACCATGAAGATCATCTAGTTCCAACCCCCCTGCTGTGGGCAGGGACACCTTCAACTAGACCAGGTTGCTCAGAGCCCTCCAGCTGAATGCGACCCATCCCCAAAGGGGAAAGTGAGAAAGGGAAAAAGGCGGTTGCGCCTGTGGACTCACGCTGTCAAAGACTGGCTCTGGCTGGAACTCCCCTTTCTCATCAGTGTGTGTAAACTGCCATTGGCACGGAGAAAGAGGAGGAGGAGGGGAAGGGCAGCCTTTCCCCTCAAAAGTTCCTCCGCAGAAGGCACTGGTGGAGGTCAAATTAAATTAACCATTTTAATGGCAAGCCAGGGAGATGGGACGGGGTGGGGGGGCGACTCGCCACCGGGGCGGTATGGAAGTGGTGCCGCGGCTACCTGTGCTGCCTCCCACCCCCCGCGTGGTCCGGCCCTGCTCCCGACACGGTGGACAGATGGTGTCTTGTTCCATATCTCCCGAAAGATGTGCAGGGATGGCATAGAACCCTTTCGTTGTTCTGTGTTTTTACAGACAAATCTTTAAAAATTACTGGATAGATTCTTATGTTGAATAATTTAGTAAAATGCCTAGCTCCAAAATATCTTATTCGGCAAAGGCATTTTTTGCCAGGAAAAAGAAAAGAGAAAAGCCCTTTTGGGCTGAAAGTTCCACCATTGTCGAGATAGAGATAAAATCTAAGAAACAATACAAAGAGATGCCTAGTAACCCGGCGAGAGCTGCCTAGCTCCAGCCAGAAAACCTTTGAAGTTTAAACTGTTGCTTAGTAACTGAGTAGAGGAAATCAAAAACTTTTCTACTTTTCACAATAAGAAACAAGAAGCAAGAAACAAGCCACGTAACTGCAGCGCCTGGACTTAAAATAACAAAAGACAATATGGAAAATAGAAACTTCTATTTTTCCAACAAACTACTTTCTATTACAAACCAAACTTACTTGCATAATCTGTTTGCCTTTTATCCCATTTTTAACCCTACAGGTTTCTAGCACTGTGAAAAGTGAGACCCTCTCTCTCAGCTCCCTGAAGCCCCCATTAAGAGCCCAGACTGGAGCCTATGAATGATAGGTGTCCTTTGATCTAGATCCCTCTAATAAGTTTAATTTTTCAAAACTGGACAAACATATCCTCCACAAGGCATTAAACTCACTTAATAGAAATTGTAATAGACAAGACTTCCTTGAAATGTTTTTCCCTGTAAGAACTGCATTTAAATATGTGCTTATAAAATGTTGATAAGAGAGGGAGATTTCAAAAATGCCTTTTTAATAAGTTTTAAAAATTTCTAAGTCCCTCGTGCTATTTTTAAGTTAAAGATTTCTAAGATTGAATGTGTTGAAGGTTTTTATACAATCTTCTAAAGAAACATACAAAACATCTTATCTTATCTGTTGTCTTGAGAACCTTCAGTGAGAACACTGAAGTTTTAAGAATTTTGTCCTATTTTTTCACCAATTCCCCTGTGACTTTGTTTGAGGTGCTAAAGATAGAAGTTGCCAAACATTGTTTAAAGTTGTTAAATTCTTAAATGCATCTGCATAAGTTAAACTGTTATAACTATTTTGTTCAAGTAATGTGTTTAGAGTCTTCAAACATTCCTATTCTTTGTTAATTAACACATACAAATATTCTCTAAATATTCTGTTATCCCGGAATGGTGTATATAATGTTGTCAAAAATGCAAAATTACCTGTTTATAAATCCCAGCTGCTACTCAAGAAACTTACTTACCCACTGCTTTGACTAAAGCTGTTCGAGGAGCAGGGTTGCAAGTCGCCCCAGAAAAGATCCAGAGAACTCAGCCCTGGGCCTGCCTTAAATGGAAAATCATGCAGCAAGAGATTGAGCCACAGCCACTGACTCTTAAGGTAAAAGACACTCTGACATTACATGACTTGCAGAGAATATTAGGAGCCATTAACTGGCTCAGACCCCTTTTAGAAATAACTGCAGAGGAGCTGCACCTCCTTTTTGAACTGCTTAAGTGAGACCCGAATTTAAGTTCCACTTGGTCTCTGACAACCGAAGCTAAGCAGGCCGTAAAGGTATGCTCTCAGGCTATAGAGAACAGGCAAAGTAGGCAAGGACACCCTGGCCTACACATGTGCCTTGCACTTGTCTCCAGCAAATTCCATCCTTTTGTCCTACTGTTTCAGTGGGATTGGATGGAGTCTGACCCCTAAGGATTCTTGAATGGTTATTTCTTCCCCACACGTCGCCCAAAACTGCTTGGACCTTTAATGAAATGTTCTCTAAGCTTATCATTAAGGGCAGAGCATGTTGACAGGAGCTGGATGGATGGGACTGTGAGATATCTACATTCCAGCAATGAAGGACAACTTGGACTGGCTGCTCACAGAGGATGCTGGGTTCCAGGCTGCGTTTGCAGACTACAACGACGATATTTGTATTCATTTCCCCAAACACAGACTCTGGAAAGAAGTGGGAAATCTACTTCTGAGGACTGCATGCTGCTGCCAGCCACAACCTGTGGAAGGCATTACTGTCTTCACTGACGCATCTGGACGGTCATGAAAGGCTGCGGTAATGTGGGTAAAACCCACCACCGGACAGTGGGACAAAAAGGTACAGACCATAGACGAAGGTTCTGTACAAGTCCTAGAGCTTGCTGCAATCCATATAGCCTTTGAACTGTTTTCTGATCAACCACTTAATGTTATTACTGATTCATGTTACGCTGCGGGGTTAGTTTCACATCTCGAAGCCTCTTTCCTTCGAGATATCAGTAATCCTTGTCAGTTTGCAGAAATATGTACCGTATGGTTCCTTGTCAACCACAGAAAATTTGATTTTTACATAATGCATGTCCACTCCCACACAAAATGGCCAGGACCCATAGCAGAATGTAATCAAAAGGCAGATGTTGCTGCTATGACCTTCACAGTGCCCAATGTTCTAGAGCGAGCTAAAATATCCCACCTCTTCTTTCATCAAAATGCACGTTCCCTAAAAAGACAGTTCCAAATCACAATGAATCGAGCTCAAGATATCATTATGTCCTGTCCTGACTGTCAGCAAATAGCCCTCATGCTATCTAAAGAAGGGGTTAATCCCCAGGGTATAACAGCCAGTGAAACCTGGCAAAAGGACATAACACACATAGCTGAATCTGGAAGATTGAAATACGTCCATGTCACAATAGACACACATTCTAAGTATATTAATGCTACTGCACACACAGGGGAGGAGGCAAGAGATGTTATCAGACACTGGCTTAGTTGCTTTGCAACTTTGGGAACTCCAAAACCCATAAAAACAGACAATGGTCTCCCATACTGCTCTTTAAAAGTCAAAACATTTCTAACAAATTGAAGTATTCTTCATTCTACAGGCCTATCGCACTCACCCATGAGACAAGCGATCATAGAGAGAGCACACAGTACAGTGAAAGACACACTGCAAAAACAAAAAAAGGGGGAATCCATCCATAGTCCACAGGAACGCCTGTGAAAAGCGACATGTTTTAAATTTCTTAAATTGTGATGACACAGGCTGTAGTAGGTATGAACGCCAACATAAAACTCAGGTACACTCCCCTCAGAAACCACCGGTCATGATAAAAGACGTAGTAACAGGACAGTGTTTGGGACCGGTGGACCTCACGACATAGGGGAGAGGGTATGCCTGCATCTCTAGAGGTACTAAATTGAGGTGGATTCCTTACAGGTGTGTAAGGCCATACCTCAGGCTTCTTTCACAGCAGGAGCAAGCACCAGAGGTGACAAATGCAGAAACTGAAGACAGAGAAATACATAACTAATGACTAACACCAAACCTAACCCATGTGGCTGAAATATAGAGCTAAAATGAAGACTGTTTTGTTTTTTTTTAACAAATCATTTACCACAGGATGCTCCTAGGTCATAGCCTGTGATGTGGAAACAAACTGTAAAACAGTTTTAGTCCCTTCTAACTCAGTATATGCCGTCAATCTGTGGATTCGGATTATGTGAGTGCTGTATCCTTGGAAATGCCATTTTACTACCTACAGCAAGGATCCTCTCCCTTCTGTACTGTGAGATTATTTTATTGGCAGCTTTAGTTCAGGTCCCTCACACACAACCCTTCCATCAGGGTAAGGCTCAAAGGGACTGTGTGTGATGGGGTACAGAAATGTTCCCAGATAAACAGCTACCAGGCAGGGAGGTTCTGGTAGGTGTTAAACTCTCTGCATGCTGTTAGCTTGCCCAAGCAAGAGGGAAGATGGATGAGATGACGTTGGTTACTGAGCTCGAGCTGGGAAGGAGTGATGGTAGGGCTGGGAGCAGGTGTTCAAGGTGAACCTGGATGTCCAGTGTTGCCAAAGGAGACAAATCCACTTTTTGCTTGCTCATGTTATATGTCTAGCATGAGATAATAGTGAGTTTTTCCATTTTCACTTCTATTTGGTATTTTAGAGGTTTGGTGCTGTAAAGAATGCAACTGCTCAGTTACCTGTTTGCAGTTATTGCTGTTTTTAAAGTGCTGACCTGCTGTGGAGTAGCATACCCTCTCTTCACTCAGTGCCTAATGTAGATTGTTTGGCATTCCTGGCAGGTCTGATCTGCCTGAGGTAGGCTTGGTTATTTCATAATCACTAGCACTAACCTCACTCTAAGGTGTGCTACCTGCATTTCTCAAACTGTGGTAGTTAAATTGATCCTATGCTAGGATACCATATCTATTTGCTAAATTCCATCTAAAAACTATCCTTGTTTACAAGCCACTTTACTTTCCAGTTCTTCAAACCTAAAATGAGAGTGAAAATGAGGCAATTTTTAAGATTTTCATTCCCAATGTTCTCGTGCTAGCAGAGGCTATGACCAATTCCTAATTTCCCCCCTGTGGTAGGAAAATTCAGGTGGGCTCAGAAACACTTGTCATTCTGTCATAATGTCTGAAAGATTGATAGGGTATGGTGATGAATAAACATATGGCATTTATATGGAGTCTTCTTTGAATATAAAGCAATTCAGTAATTCCTGAAATAAAACAGAAGTGTGGGAGGGAGAAGATGGGAGAGTGAAATCCTGGCTCACAGGAGTTAATTTCCTTTGGAAAGTAGCCAACCACTACGTAAATAGAAGCAAAGTCAGGTAGTGAAACAGAAAATAGGCATTTAATCCTGCTCTCTTGGAGGTTTTGTGGCACAGTTCTAATTGCTATCCATAGGGGGTGGATCATCCTACTAGATCAGCACCAAAGCCTTGTGATACTTTGGCAACTGGAGATATTACCTCATTTCCATCAAAGGTTTAGCCTGTGGCTCAAGGAACCAAAAACTGGATTAATAACTTCTCTTCAGACAGTGAGAAATCCAATATTTTTCTCTTACCTGTTTAAAAATAAAAGTGGCAGTAGCTAATTTTCCCTGTTTCAGCTTGGAGTCGTAGTTTACATAAAATATACAGATTAATACATGGATAAGGGTCTAAGAAGAAATAACCCCAGGTTAACACAGATGGCGGCTGAGTAATTCCTCACAGACACACAGATAAGAGTTGTAAAATAACACAGGTAACCCTCTGTGTATATATTCTGGCTTTCCTATAAAAATCTGCTCTTTTTTAATTTCCCCAGAGTTTGCAGGTGCACTGCTATTGTCTGGAGATACGCTTACACAAGTGTGGAAGAGGAAATTGTTGGTGAAGGTAAAATGTCCTGTGGGGAGCTTCTCAAAGTCTGCTATGTGTTACTCTCTTTTTATCTTTAGAGCTGGATTCAAGCTCTGAACTTTCTGTCTGACTCTAAACTTGTTCAAGGCTCAGTGATTTAGTTCAGAGATTTAGGGGCTTAGCTGGAGATGTTTTTCTGTTGATTCTTTTTTGAAAAGCATTTTTCAGAAGAAAGCATACACATATACACCTACAGCTGAGAAGCACATATAGCGTGGAAAAAAGTCCTATCCTACAGCTAAAATGTTACCTCTCCTTCAAAATCAAGAATTATTTTCTCATAATGCCTTTTTTTTTTTTTTTTTTTAATGCTTCCTTTCATAATGCAGTACAGGAAGCCTCCCCTTATTCTGCTCTTTTTTAGGACTAAAGCCCCCCTCTATTTTATGTTCCACAAACCACCTCCTGTTTGTTTTCTAGGACCTTTACTGGTCCTTTTTAAGGCTCACCCTTTCATGGTTTCTAGGACTCCATTTGGTTTTGCTTCTATTTTTTAATTTCTAGGAATTTTCCACAATTTGTATGAACCCATGCATTTTGCTTTCTAGGATTTTTCTCTTTTGACTTTTAGTACTGCTCCTTGATGCTTTCTAGGAATATTTCATGTTGTCTAGGACTCCTGGGACTTGTTTTTAATAATTGTCCACATTTTCTAAGACTCCACCAATTGAACTTCTAAGACATCACACCCCAGGAACTTTCCAAATTTTTGAGGATGCACCTGTTTTGTTTTCTGGAAATCACCTCTTTCACTGTCTAGAATTTGCCCCTTAATGCTTCCTAGGAATTTTTAGCACTTGTTAGGAATGGTCCCCAAATATTTCCTAGGAATCATCCAGTTACCTTCCTACAAATTACCACTTTTTCTGGTATATACCTTTCCAAGGAATCCCTTCCTTAAGGTTTTCTCTGAGTTTTGCCCTTTAATGCTTTCTAGAAGTGCTCAATATTTTCCAGGAATCCACTGTTTAGTGCTTTCTAGGAATTTCCCAAATTTCCTGGGAATCCCCTCAAAAGATTTACAGGAATTTCCCCTCATTGCTTCCTTGTATTTTTCCTAGTTTTCTGTGAATCCCTTAATGTTTTCCATGATTTCCTCCCTTTTGCTTTCTAAGAACCTCCCACATTTTGTAGCATCCTTCCCACACACATATTCTAGGAACCCCTATAGACCCCAAAGCACATGTACCATATACTTTCTAGGAAATGTATAATTTTTTTCTGGGGGACTTTTCCCTAATACCTACACAGCCCTCTGGAATACTTCCTAGGAATTTTCTATGTTTTCTAAGGTTTTCTGTTTGTCTACCACTAGGATGTCTTCCTGGGGTCCAATTCAGCACCTTTCCTGGTTTTCCCTGATTATCATGAATCCCTTTCCAGAAAACTTTCACTTTTTCCTAAGAATTTCCCCATCCCTCTTTAATTATATTTTGGAATTGTTTACCTTAACTAGAAATCCCCACCAGTGTTGCTTTTTAGGAATTTCCCACATTTCCTATGAAACTACCATTTTTCTTTGGTATCTCCTTGATATCTTTCTGCATATTCCCCTTGTTGTTTTCTAGGATTTCTACCAACTGCTTTCCAGGAATAATACCTCCTTTTCTTCCCATTAAAATGTCTTCATTGCTTAATTAAGAAGTGTTGCATATTGCTTTCTGTGAATTTCTAATTTTTTTCTTCTTGGGATTCTCCTGACTGCTTTCCAGAGATTCCCTATTGCTGCTAGCAAACCTCTACTGCTTTTTAGAGATGTTCCTGCTCTGCTTTCTGAGAAACCCTCCCTGCCCTTCTGTGCCTCTCAAGGACACCCTCAATACCCATCCCCTCCCTGCCCCATTTCTTTTCAGCATTAGAATCATACAATCACAGAATATCTTGAGTTGGAAGGAACCCATCAGGATCACAGAGTCCAACTTCCTGCTCCTTGTAGGACTACCTAAAAGTAAACCATGTGATTAAGAGTGTTGTCCAGACATTCCTTGAAGTAAGATAGGTTTGATGCCATAACCAGTTCCTTGGGAAGCCTGTTCCAGCTGCTCTCCCTTGTTGCTTTCTAGGATCCCCTCTCCTTTGTTTCTTAAGCCATTATCTTTCCTCATTTCTTTGGGAAATATTGCGTATAGCTTCCTACGAATGATGGGTTTTGATTTTTACTTTTCCTTCTTGAAAGTTGTCCTCACACAGTAGTGTTAAGGATCTGTCCCCTGCCTCTATCCAGGACCCCCCAGCATTTATCGGTTTTCAGGGTTCTTCCCCTCATGTCTCCTCTCATGTTTTCAGAAATCCCCCTCACCAGTGTCTAAGAATTCCCTGTGGTTCTTGCTTGGATTTTCTCTCATAGCTTTCTAGTCTTTTTGTGGAATCATACTTGCTTTCTACAAAACACTCCACACTAAGCTGGTAACAGTTATGCTTTTAGGAACAGAACTTCTCAGATCACTAAAAATGTCCTCTCTCTGCTTTCTAGGTGTAGCACCATAGGTGGATTGGCTTGCTAGCAACATGCCCAATTCACTTTCTAGGAATATCAAACCTCATTTGCTATTTTGGAATATTGGTTGGTTTTGGTTTCTAGGAACATTTGTTTTCCTTGAATCTGTTTTCTAAGAATGTGTCGTATCTGCCTTCTGGGCATATTACCCCTCTGCTTTCTAGGAATGTCCCTTCTTTTGCTTTCCATGACTATTTTTCCCTTTGCTTTCTAGGAACAAATCCATGCTTTTCAGAAATAATCATCTTGTATTCCAGAAATATTTTAGGGTTTGGATTTTTAGAAATCTTTATAATTTCTAAGCATTTCTTTTCAGAATTATTCTCTCATCTCCTTTCTGGGAATGCTTCTTAGATAATAACAAAGTATGGGCTTTCTAGAAATACTCTTCTTTCCTAATTTTGCCTCTGGGCATATCCTATGTTTGCTTTGGCCAGATAGCCCCACTTTGCTCTCAAGGACTATGTTCTGCTTTCAATCCCTGGAAATAATGGTCCTTCACTTCTTAGAAAAAGGTCCCTCTGCTCTTTTGAAATAATTTTTTTTCATTTTCTGAGTTTATTTTCCATGTATTTCCTAGAAATATTTTTCTTCTGCTTTCAACAAATCTCCTATTTTTTTTCTACAGGAATATACTCCATCTGGCATTTGCTTCCTAGGTATATTTTCCCTCTGCTTTCTAGGAATTTCTCCACCTTAGAGAGGTGTAGGAATAATCTGACTTTGCTTTCTGTGACAATCCCCTCACTCTTTTGTTCTCCCTCTCTTTTCTTTGAAGGACCCCCTCTTTATGTCATAGATATTACTCCATTGCTGTCTCATGGGAATAACTCTGCCTGTGTTCCCTGTCGGTTTTCTAGGACTGTCCTGCTTGCTTACTAGTAATGTCTCACCTGTTTTCTACAAATGTCCCCGTTTTATTTCAGTAATGTCTTCTGACTGCTTGCTGGGAACATTCATGCTTTTGTTTTCTAGCAATGAGCTATCTCAGCTGCCTCAGAATAATGTTTCTCTTTTTTCCAAAGAAAATTCCTTCTGCCCCTCAAAAGATTACTTAATTTTCTCTATAGGAATAATTATTTTCTGCTTCTTAGGAATATTCACAACTTCTTGTTTTTCAAGGAGTATTCTCCCACCTTTTCCTTTCAGGGTATGTTCTTGCTTTCTAGGTATGTCCTCTCTCCTTTCAAGCAATGCTTCTATTTGCTTTCTGGGACTATCTCTTGTCTCCTGGAAATCTGCTCACCCTCTGCTTTTCTGAGATTTTCCTGCAGCTTTCTTGGTGATGTTCCCCATTTCTTTTGAGGAACAACTCCTTTCTTTCTCTGTAACTACCACATAGGCTTTATGTGAAGATGCCTCTGAGTTCTGGGGTAGCTACAGCTCACTTTAAAGAATCTCTCTATTCCTTTCTAGGAGTCCCCATATGGATACTGTGAGGAGCTGCAGAATCCCACAGCCTTTGGGACCTAGGGATTCCTACTTCCAGGTGGCAGAAGCTGCAGTGGGTACTCTCTAAGGCCCAGGATGTCCTTTTGTCAGACTGCAGTCTGATGGATGTGACTGCTGCTACACTTCTTTGAACCCAGCAGCAACCAAGTCAGAGCAACTGAAGACAGCAGAGTTCTGTTCTTTCCTTACAGCTGATCAGGAAATCCAGTTCAAGGTCTGCATTGTGTAAGGTAAACATATGCAGCTATTCTCACCAAGAATGCCAAGGATTAAAAAAAGGTTTAGTTCAGATGCAAGGACCACTTTTTGATGTCGCAGGCATCAGGGCCCAGAGGCAAAAGGCCGAGCCCCTCCTCCTCCAAAGCTTTTTGTATCTTCTGTCTCTCCTCCCCCACACTCTTTGGCCCAAGGAGGCCTTGTACATGTCTGCAAATATGTTCTCTCTGTGCATACCAGAGAGCAAGGCTGAGAACTTCTCTTGCTATGCAGGGGGGGACGAAAGTATTGAACCTGCCTTTGAGGAAGAGCCACCACCTTAGGCAGAAAGCCTTCCCAGCAAAACGAGTTCTAACTTCTCGCTATAGATTCCTCTGGAAATGCATCTATTCCTACAGTTTTGTAGGTTTTGTAGGTTTTGTAGATTCACATTCATTCCTTAAGTATCAGCATAGCCTCTAAGTCAGACTGATATCTGTGTTTGGATCCTGAGCTGCTCCATGTGGCAGGCGGGTCTCCTCCTTATCCGGCATGATGTTTGTTAGTGGGACAGATGCCTGCTATCACGCGCTTGTCTCAAATGCACTTACAGTCAGGGTTCCTTTGAATATTGGTATAGGCTCTGTCTGCCTGATATTCACATCTCTACCCTGGTCTCCTTACTAAATCACTAGCTCGGTTTTGAGCCTTTCCAGATGCAGTTCTTCTGCTCTTTTCCTAATCCTGCTTAAAAACTTGCTAGAGAGTTACAGCATTTTTGATAATTTTGTTTCTCCTTCCTTATAGTTATGAACTCCAGGTTGGACTTATAGTTCATATATACCTGAATGAACCAGATGCTCTCATAGTGTATTCCCTTACAGCCTTCTTTGCTTTCTAGGAGAACCCCATCTGCTTTTGAGGAATATCCTCCTCCCTTTGCTTACTAGGAATGCCATTCTTTGGCTATCTGGGAATGTTTCCCTTCTGATCTTTAGGAAACCCCCATGTCTCCTATATATATTTGTTGTTCACTTCCCAGGTGTGTTCTCTATCTGCTGCTTGTGAACTTCTGCTTTGCTTTCCAGCAATTTTGCATTGCTTTCTAGGACTGCCTACACGTAAGGAAGTCCTCTTGTCTTGCTTTCTAGGAGAAGTTCTTAATTTGCTTTGTACAAATGCCTCATTTGCTTTCTATTGATTTGTCCTTGCCTTTCTAGGACAAGGGATGGTGACTTTTGATGAAATCTTGACTTGCTTTGTGGGAATTCCCTGTTTTTTTTTCCCAGATTTTCCCCATAGCTTTACAGGAAAGCCTCCATTTGTTTTCTGTCACTTGTTTAGTAAGTAACAGCTGCTTGCCTTCTAGGAAGCCCCCTCTTTTAGGTAAATTCAATCTCATATCTGGCAATTCCTGTCTGAGGAATTCTCTTTGAGTGAATTCCTTACTGTGCTTTCAAGAATTTTCTCCTTTCATTCTAGCAGTTCCCCAGTGTTGTATGGAAGGTCCAGTGTTCTTTCTAGAATTTATAAACTGTATTCTTTTCCTACAGTGTTTATTTTTATCTTCTGATTGCTTTGAATTCCCTGCTGTTGTCTAGAATATATTGCTTGCTTTTCTTAGAAGTCCTCATCCATTTTCTAGTAATTCCCTTCTTCCCTTATATAAATTCCCCATCTGCTTTCCAAAACTTTTTGTTGTGCTTCCTTGCAAACTCCAGTAAACTCCTTGTTTATTGAAAGTTCTTTATCTACTTTCTAGGAATACCTTGTGTATTTTGTCGATTTTTCTCCTCTGCTGTCTGGTCATTCTATGCTTTCCAGGAAATGTGTTGGCTTCCTAGGAATGCCATACTTTCTTTCTGTGAGTGCCCCATCCCTCTCCAAATATTCCCTGATTTCTTTCTAGGAATGTCCCATTTGCTTTCTAGAGATTCCCAGGTGCTTTTAAGGAATTCTGCTTGCCTTTTAGAAACTGTGTTAGACTTTTTAGGATTTTCGCATTTCTCTTGTGAGACATTTTTATTCAGTTTTGCAGGACCACCTTAGGGTTTTTTTCCTGCGAGTTTTTCATGTTTCTAAGAAATCCACACTGGGTTTCATGGAAATTAATTTCTAAATCCCTAGGAATTTTCCATGTGTTCCTTATGAGTTTCCAAATATGGAATATTCCTAGGATTTTTCCAGTCCTTTTTTTTTGGGATTTGTACCTGGGGTTTCTAGAAAGTTAACTCCTTTATGGAATTCTCTGATGTCTTCTGTATAGGCTTTGTATAAAGATGGTGGGGAGAGGGAATGACCTATGATACAAATCCAAACTACCAGAACCCCTGAGTGAATGTGGTGAGGCCTTTCTTTATATAGAGTATATTCTATCTTTATACTGAGGATAAGGCACCATGTATATTCCATATACACATGGAGAGAGGTTGCTAGCCAGAGATATTGGGTTTTAAAGAGACCTGCTATTCATAGAAGTGGAACCTTCTATCTCAGCCCTAAACAACACGAAAGGATAGAAGATGTCATGTCTGTCAAAATGGACAGGAAATAACAGTAATTTAAACCAACCTCAGATTCATTGTGCTTCAACAAAGTTAGTTGTGTGCTTCACAGAAAGTTGCAGTGCCTATCCTGCCCCTGGGACTTCCAATAAAACAGCTATAATGAAGAAACAGGGTACCTGTGCCACAAAAGCCTTGGAGACAGAAACTAGTCTAGGACGCATTTTTTTGAAAGCTTCCAAAGGGACACTTCTAAGAAACTGACCTAATTTTTCAACTCTCCATTTACTTTTGGAGGGTTGTGGTGTTTTTATAAAAGATGGCTCAGAGAACATGTTGGAGAAGGGCTGTGCTGTAACCTTCTCCAGTGGTCAGGGAAATGTTCCTCCCCCTGGAAAGGTGCTAGCAGCCCCCTGCATTAGCCAACCCCCCAGGGCCAGCTGCTTTAGCCAATCCCCTGTTGTCCCTGCTGTGTCCTTGCCCCTCTTCCCTTGGGATTCATGTTACCCCACCAATCCCAGGTTCCGGTGTCCTTTCTCCCATGATCCCTTTCTGCTGCCCCTTATAAACCCACGATGTTGTAACAATAAACAAACAGATCAGCTTTGACCTTCAACTTACACGTGGTGTCTGTGTCTTACTCTTGTGGATTTACATGTGGAACTACAACTCAGGACAAGGACCCCCGCTGGTCTGGACTTTACCCCTTTCCCATACCGGGTTAAGAACAAGTAAAGATCGGGATATCGTGAGTTGCTAAACAAGTGAAGTCTCAAAGATCCTTTACAGACAGACTCCTCATAATTTTACCTGGAATTTCTTCATGCCAATAAAAGTGCACATGCAATATTATCTTTGTAATTACCTCTGTCTCCAGTTTGACTTGAACCTTAGCCAGGGCATGTCAGATGGGAGAGTTATGAATACAGCATTTTTAAACAAAAACAGAATCTCCTCTTTCTTCATGTAGCTGCTTCCCCAATATGAAGGTTTTTCTGGTGCAACAATGCACACCAAGGTGACAACTTGGTTTTGACACAGAGGCAGAACTCTGTAGTTTGAACTGAGCCTCAGCTACTCACTGATTAGTGCTCAGTGATACCAAACACTTTTAGGATGCATTAATTTTAGCAGGATTTGTGAAATCTCAGCAGCAAAGTAAATAAGATTATCAAAGGAAATGCCTTGGGGTGGTAACTCTGTAGAAAATCATAGCATCTTCTAATTTTCTTTTCTGATGAACATTGGTATGTTTTCTTGCTGCAGCATGGGCTATGAGTAGAAATTGCTCACAAGTCCTGAAACCACAGTGGAAGAAGCTTAGGAATTTGCATTTAATCAAATACCAAAATCCTCAGGTTTTCAAAACCTGAACCTCATAGCACAAAGCCATAGCAAGTTTCAGTGTTTTCCTTCCTCTCTCTTTTTTGGTCTCTCATTGCTGCAGACATTTAACTTGAGCTCACTGAATGACAGTCAGAAAAGTCAAGGTAACTTTTGTTTGTTTTTTGCGTGATGTAATTGTAGTTGTGTTGACATCACACACTGACCTCATTGTCAGCTAAAGATAAGGTTTTGTTCATCCACCACTGTCAGTTAAGCATTCCCTTATCATTTTTCTCAGCTATTTGTTTGGATATTATTAAGTTATTCAGGCTTGGGTTTATTTAATCTGTCAGGTCTCTGGTACCAAAAGAGATAAGGCAGTTTATTAGGAGTGCATGTACAGTGATGTTGGGGGGGGGAATGGATGCCTTTGTATAGCTTATCTTTATTCATGAAGCCCTTGAGGTTGTTGGAAAAGGGTACTAGGAATCCACACAGGCTGTCGAGTCATCCAGCCATATTTAACTTGTTCATCCTGGTTGCCTCAGCTAGTGCACACATAAGGCTGTGCCAAGCCTTGTACTTTGCCTACCTTGCATTATTACTGCTCCCAGAAGGGCTTAGATTTGTATGCTGTTGGCTGAGGTGACACTGGCATATCTCTACAGAGCACCACTCTCATAGCTGTGACATTGTGTCTCTCTGAATGATATTAGAATTGAGTAAGCACAGGTGGAGCAAAGCAGTGTCTAGTGTTTTCCAGTGCTGCCAGTAGCTGTAACCCAGAAATACAGGCCACTTTGAATTCTGATCTATTTAATTAGAGAGATAGTAACACATGCACAGATAGAAAAACAAATCCGACCAGTGTTATCCATAGTATAATTATACTATGTGTTTTAGTATCCATGCCTATTTCCTGTATTAAAACTGAAATTAAAAAAAAAAAGCTTGCAAAGTCTTTTAGGCTTCTTTTCAAATGATAACTTTTTAGTGCCTATTAGTGGGACAAAAATGTTAAGCATTCATAGGTGCAATGTAGGAACTCAGAGATGAGATAATTCCTCATAATTATTTAAAATGGTTCTCATGGATTTTTGAAGCAGACTCTTTGCTTATTTGGCACTCATAACATCATAGATATATTTATTTTTGTATGTTCTTTTTTGGTGTTGCTGTATGGTTTTGAATGGTGTATCCAAACAACCTGCCCACTCAAAGCAAGGGTGCCTGTCTCTCTGGTGAGACCAGTTCTGCCCCTGGACACGGTAAGCTGCACTGTGGCTGAGTGCTGAGAGTGATGGTGTGTCTGTGTACATACAGGGACTCTTCTTGCTCAGTGTTTCCAAATGGAGTGTAGGCTGGCTGAGGCTCATTTTCTCTCTATTTTTCTTTCTTTTTATGTGCAGCATTTGGCCTGTTTGTGTTAGGGTAGAGACAGCTGATCATTTGGAAGCTTGAGTATTGAACTCTTGCTTTATTTATTCCCCCTGCTATATAATCCTTTGGAAGAGCTGATAACATTTTGACATGAGGTTTTCACAGCCAGGTTATATAGTGTAGATAATGTGCAGTATTCCTGTAGTAAATCTGTGCAATGGTATTATACTTGATTTTTTTTCCATTAAAGGCAGATAAGGAAGTATAAAACAGAATAATTCCTTGCAATTTAGGAGGAATTTTGGACTGCCAAAAATGCTACCCATCCAAGAGAAGTATTGCATCTGGGCACAGAGTACGAGTATATTCAATAGGTTAATGTAAGAGAAAACACTGGTGTGCTTGCCTCTCCCAAAAGAGTATTAAAAGAAGCCAAACAGATTGCCTCAGTATCAGTATGGTACTGCCAACCTCAGTCTTTCCCAAATTCCAGGAGTAGCTTAAAAGTCAATACATATGTGGTGGCTTTTTTGCCTTTTTCCCAAAATCTATCTCATAAAAAGTGGTTAGTTTAAATTTTTACCCTTTCCTCCACAATGAGGTTTAAAACCTACTCTTAAAAAAAAGAAAAAAAAAAAGAAAACTGAGATAGACCCCTAAGGAAGGCTCAAAGTATCATGAGTCTTATGATTAAAATTGAGGTAGCTGGCAATGCTACTATTGTTAGTTTTGCATGTGTATTACTTTGGGTTTAAAATACTCCAGTACCTCTGAGCAATCCAATTGCTCAGGCTTTTGTGCATTTGAATTTAACCAGCACTTTTTCCTCCCCGTGGCTGAGTCTGTCAATTTGTTCCTTATCGTGTTACCAAGGGCTGTTGGCAGGCACATGTACAGGATTACTTCAAGCCTCTTTCTCTATACTGCTGCAATTCTTTGCTTCTCCCTATTTCATCCCCATGTAAAACCACCAAAAAGGCAAGGGGAAAAACAACAGGGGGGGATATACATAATATGTATTAAGTTTAATTTACATGGCACCCAGATATCAGTGTTTGGTGCTGAACCCCCAGTGTCTGCCATTCTTGAGCAGATCACTGTGTCTTAAGCAGTAATTCCACCTGATGAGGTGGGTAATTCAGATATGAGGTAAATGGTTAACCAGGCAAGTAACACCATTTTTAATTGCCATGAGGACTGTTTACAATATTGTACACATCAGAGGGCTATGATATTACAGTAAACTTTGAAGAAGTGTGCTCTGTAAAACAAACCTGCAGTCTTCTCACAACATCTGATTCCTTTTTTAAAAAACTAGTAAAATAAGCTGTCTTTCAAGCAGGTGCTAAAGAACGTATGGCTAACATTTGTGCTAAGCTTCCTGTAAAACACATGAGATTTCTCACCTTGCAGAGAAATGGCCCTGAAGAGCTCTGTGGAAATGATGCAGCTTCTGTAGGTGAGTGATAACTATTACCAATTAATGGCATAATTTGTCAGTAGGTGATTAGTACAGTACACACCCATACTAATAACCAGATGTTTGTCACATCCCCATGAGCAGAGTTTTCGTGTAAAGTGGCAGGGAGGAGTGCAAGCAGTGAAACATTGCCCCAGAGGAGAACAGCACCTTGGTATTAAACAATTATAAACAAGCTGCTGGAAGGGTGAGAGCCTGTCTTCTGCTTCAGACCAAGCCTACTTCTAAACTGGTGGTACACCAGATTCCCTTCCTGTGTCTCAGATTCTGCGTGTAAATTAAGAACAGAAGTAACACTGATTATAGGGAAAATGATAAAGCCTGAAATTACTTTGTGTGGAGTTGAGCACTGCTTGTCAGCAGCAGAAATATTTATTTCACGTTGACTCAAACTCTTCAGATCTGGCCTGACAACGAATGACAAGGAGCAGCTCTAATGTAAGTGACTCTAATAATTTGGAATAACTTTGGTATCCTACTAAACAATTAATATGCTTAAGGTGAACCCTCAATATACCTTCCTGCCCTGTCCTTTAACTCTTTTTCTGTTTCTCAGTTTAATGAGACAGAAGTGTTTGCTAAGGAGGGTGAGTTATGAGGAAGACCAAGCTTTCCCCTCTAAGCAATTGTAAATCCGAAATTAAGAGGCTCCAGTCAAGGAAATGTGGAGAAGAAAGAAAAAAACAACAACCACCCTTTATTAAAGGATATATGTGTATAGATAGCACAACAAAAGAACAAAACCAAACAACAATTCTGCACCCAAATTCCCCCCCCCAAACCAGTTGTTTTCGCCTTTTGGCGCAATTCTAACCACGATCAGAGGAGGCGCTGTTGGATCACTGGAGGCGCAGAGCCCGCAGTGCTCTGTGGTGGCCGGCAGGGGGCGCTGTGGGGCTCCAGCCCCAGTGCGTGGGAGGAGCCAAATGGAGACCCTCCCACTGAAAGGGGAGGATAACGGGGAAAGGGGGTTCTTCCTATGCACTCACGCTGTTGACCGCTGGCTCTGGCTGGGATTCCCCCCTTTGTCAATGGGTACAAGCTGCTGTCGACACGGCCTTTTCCCTTAGAAGTTCCTCCGCAGATGGCACTGGCTGCTCTGATGAAATCCGAGGCAGACCGGGCAGTGGGCAGGGCAGGGGGTGAGGGAAATGGATGTGAGCCAGGGCCAAGGCAACGAGGCGACTTGGCCGAAAAACGAAGATGAAACTCTGGGTCTCTTTCTCTCCACACACCCCCTCCCTGAGGCAAAAGTAAAAAGTTGCAGTTTCCCCAGGAGAAAAACTCACCTTTCCCTCCCCTCTCCCCAGTCTTCTGAGACAGTTAGCTCGGAATGTGGGGCTATGGGCAAGGTCTTTTGTGTGTGTGAATCAGTCCGGCCACCCCTTCCACCTCCCTCATTCAACACTGTGGGGTTTTTTTTGTTGGTTGTTTTTTTTTTTTTTCCTTTAAAACAGACAAACCTATGACATTCCATCTCCAGCAATTGTAAGCTGTATCAGGAAGATTGTGAATTCAGGCTTTGGGGGATCACAGCACTCTTCCTGCTGTGACACTATCGCTGGTGTAAATGATGGGTGGAGGAATGATGATTGCTGCAATCAGTGTTCAAAATGTTTGTCAACAAGCCGAGTGACTCATTAATTACAGACTATAAAATGCTACTTTCCTTCTCTTGCACACCACCCCTCCCCCCCCCCCCCCCCATAGTTTGCAGGCATTTTAGCTCAGCCTTCTCCAGATAACACATTGATACAGACAGTGAAAGAGTACTCAGTAAAATTGTTGGTTTAGCTCTGTCAAGTTGCTTCCTCCTTGAAATTATTTCACAGGAGGAGAGGTGAAATATAAATTAAGATAAGGGCATGAATTATCATGGACAGTTTCTGATAGATGAGGATTGTTTGTGCTTCTCTTCATACTTCTTTACAGCTAGGATTACTCTTTCATATACATGCAAGTAAAACTGGGTTTGGTCTTGTTGATAATTATATATAGTGTACCTTGTCATACAGATTTTTTCTTTTTATTTTGCCTTTAATATCTCTGAGGATGGAGATTCCACAGCATCTCTGGGCAACCTGCTCCACTGTTTGACCACTCATGGTAGAAAGTTGATTCATGTGTTTAGATGCAATTTCATGTCTTTTAATTTTTGTCTCTTTTGTCTCGTTCTGAGACTGAACACCACTGACAAGAGCCTGATTCCCTCTTCCAGGCTGATGAATCCTAGCTCTCTCAACCTTTTCTTGTATGGGAGATACTTTAGTTCTTTCCTCATATTTCTAGACCTTTGCTGAAATTACTCCTTAAAGTACATATCTTGTACTGGGGAGCCCACACCTGGGCCCAGCCCTCCAGGTGTGGCCTCACAGCACTGGGTGGGGAGAAAGGGTCACCCACCTCGACCTGTTGGCACCACTCCCATTGTAGACTAGGATGTTGTTAGCTGCCTTTGCCACAGGGGTGCATTGCTGTCTCATGGGCAGTATTACTTTTTGGACAAATTGCTTTTGCCACTGATGCTGCTGCTTCTTTCCACTTCTTTTTATGCCTTTTAATTTTTGTTTGTTTGGTTTTGTTGGGGTTTTGTTTGTTCGTGGTTTTTTTTTTTTTTTTTTTTTTTTTTTTTTTTTTTTTTTTTTTTTTTTTTTTTAATTTTTTTTTTTTTTTTTTTTTTTTTTTTTTTTTTTTTTTTTTTTTTTTTTTTTTTTTTTTTTTTTTTTTTTTTTTT
>JAWWES010000115.1:10345599-10360978 GCA_035583135.1 Lophotriccus pileatus
TTTTTTTTGTTTGTTTTGTTTGTTTTGTGTTGTTCATTTTGTTTTGTTTGTTTTGTTGTGGTTTTTTTTGTTTGTTTTGGTGTGTTTTTAATGTGTTGTTGGTTGGGTTTTGTTTGTTTGTTTTTTAATGTTTTATGTATCATCTGGATGGTAGAGTGAGCTTTTTTTGTTGGTAATTTCCCAATCCCTCATCCTACCACCTTAATTTTTTTTTTTCCTGTAAGCTTTCTGCAGCCTTTGGGCCTAGTTATCAAACCTGACAGAGCTCAATTCTATTCTGCCAGAGTCAAATCTAGATGTAGGGAGTGACTGAATGTATCAGGACACACAATAACCACCACTGGGAGAAGGGCATCTTCCATGTGATTGTATGTTATGCTTTTTTTCTTTCCTGCTAAATTAATGGAAGTCTATATTATATGGTTAGTTAATGCCTATGAAAGTAGCTGAAAACTGGGGAGAAAATAATTTTGAATATCATTGTTACTCAGAAACTTTGAACAAAGAGGTTTGTCCTCACAGAACCGTCACCTGACAACATGCACATACTGTCTAACAGGGAAAACGTGTATTAAAGGTATTCCTGCAGTAAACCAAGAAAGTGTAGTCAGAGGTGAATACTGACATAAAATATTGCTTCAAATATTCTTTGTGGATTCTTAGATGAACAAAAGGTACTAAAGTCAGCAAGTCTATATTTATTACCTCTGATGTGCAATTGCATTAGCTGTGCACAAGAAGAGTTCATGCTGTCAAGTCTACAGATTCAGAGTCTCCACCTCAATGGGACTGTGGCACATTCAGTAGTTTTAACTCCTTAAGGGGAATATATGTTTTTTTCAATCTCTCTCTTAGCAGACAGATCAAAGTAAAACCAGCTTTAATTAGTCTTTCTTTACTAAGAAACAAACTATGGTTTCATTTACAGTCCCTGCTATGATTTGTCTGGAGTTGACAGATGTATATATTAAAGCAGCGTGTCATAGAGAGATAATAATGCACTTAGGATATAAAAGAGATACAGGAACTGAAATGTACCTAAGAGATATCTGCCTGGTTCACTGCTTATCCACTGAAGTAAGAGCTTAAGACTCTGTGCTTGTTTATCTGAGAACCACAGAATTGTTCAGGTTGGAAAGGTCAGCTAGAACAGCTTACCCAGGGCTGTATCTGGTTGAGTTTCAAGCAGCAACACATACGGAGAATCTAAAAGATCTCTGGGACAATTGTTCCTATATTTGACCACTCCTACAGTCAAAAAAAAAAAAAATCTCCTTACAGTTTCAAAGAGGAAAAGAAGAAACCAAGAAATGTTTTTTCTTTTCATTTCCATAATAGGTTTCTTGTGTTGATAATACGGTAAGCAGTTTCTTCAAGTGGGAAATGTTAAGGTAGATCCGCTGAGAGTTATGGAAGTATAGTTAAAAGGTAGTAGAAAATTCTTTTGGCTAAAAGTGCTTGGGAAACTGTGAGAGTCAATACATATAAAAAGGATTTTTCTCTGAGTTGAATTTTAGAGCTAGATTTAGAACCAGGCTACTTTCAGTCCCGTTTAGACAGACTAAACAGATAAACTACTCATGTCCTTTAAGATAAACTCATGCCAAACTGTAGTTGTAACCTTCAGAGTGGGACAAAAGATGCTCAGAGAAGCTTTTCCAACCTAATTTACTCTCATATATGCCAATACCCCTTGCTGACTAATAATACTAAAAGAAAATACTGAAACCATCCAACTTTCTCCCTGTGAGAAAAGCCAGCTCCAACTGAGAAATCCTCAAGTCCTTTAAGGAATAATTCTCTATCTTTTGTATTTTTTTTATTTTATAGAATAATGTATGGTTTGTTTTAATACCCCATTTCCATTTATTGCCTATCAGTCCCATGAATTTCCAAAGGAGAAAAAAAATGTAGTTCCCTTCCATTAATCCAGATCATTTTGGCTTGTTATTGAGGATGGTAATATTCTGACACATTATAAATTTATCAGGGCAGATTTTATAGACTTGTACTGCTCCCGGCCAACATAGCCCTATTGTTGTCAAGGGCTTTGCAACAAGGATCTATGGCAGCTGAAATCTGGACTCATTGTCTTTTATTAAATAGATTGCAACATCCCATGACAATGGTTACCAAGGGTTATTCTTTGGAAAACAGCACATTGTTTCATTTGTGTTGTTTCATTTGTGTGTCAGTGGCAACATAGGCTGCCTGCATTTCAAAAATTATCCAAGTATTCAAAACTGCCACCTTTCTGAGTGACAAAGTTGTGCTGACAAAGACAGTGCTCTCAAACCTTCCTGTCTATTGGAAAGAACTTGAAGTTCTGTATGTATGTGCTTTAGTTTCCTGTGTTCTTGGTTTTGAGTCACATCACATTCTGGTACTCTGAAATTCCCATTCATGCATGGGAGGAATCTATCTCAGGTTGTTTTTGAATGGTAGGTAGGTCAGATTAGACCTATTGGTGGAGTCAGGATTGACTGCCTGTGATGTTTTGAATGTAAAAGTACAGCAAAAAAACCCCAATCCTTTATGTTTTTTAACTCTCTCTCTCTCTTTTTTTTTTTTTTTTTCTTCTTTTTTCTCCTGTATAGGAACAGGACACAGTATCAGTCTCTTTGTTTCAGTGAGTACAGGCATGAACATCATTGCTCTATTTGGAACAACATCAGAGGGACAAAGCTATCCTAAGCTTGACTACAGAACAGGAGGAGTAAGGTGGCATCTGTGAGTATAAAGTTGAATTCATACCAAAGTGCTCTTTCCTAGGCGAGGTACTTAAAGCAGTGAGATTTTCCTTTTCGATTTTCTTTATTTACATCCCAGTATTTCAATATCTGCTGTTTTAGTCTGATAAATTAAAACTTTGATGCCAATGTGCTTAATTACCTGATAGAACAGATTTTCTAGTGATGCGCACTTGCTCTCTTGTTTTTTTGGTTTTTTTTTTTTTTTTTTTTTTACTCTTGTCCCCTGCTCAAACTTGTCTTCAGCTTTTGCCCTTGTGAGCTTTAAGGTAAGAATGGTTTAAGCATAAGTCCATTAGGCAGCTGATTCTAGCAATCTGCATCATTTGTCTGCAGTGATTGTAAGGCTGTGTCATTTCTGCTCTTTGGGCTGATCCTGTTACATATAAGCTGTAAAACCAAAGCAGACAAGAAAGCAGATTTCCATACAAGTTCTAGACAATTTTCCTAGGAAGTTATAATGAATCACAGAATCAACCATGTTGCTGCCAGAGGAAATTATCCTCCATACACTTCAGGAATTTTCTAGACTGAAGGCACTGAGTCTAATCACAAAGCAAAAGGCTTTCAGACCGATGCTGTCTGTTCACACCAATAGGAGGGTTTCACCTCTGCCTAGCAAATGTTGGGAAGCCTGAGTGCAAGGTAGGACTGGGTGTTGCAGGTGGGAGTGGAAGGCTTGGACAAAATTTATTAAAAAGTCCTGCTGTTGAGTCAAGAGGTACAGAAAGGACTCCCTTGCTTTCTAAACCCCTTCTCAGAGAGGAGTCTAGGTGCGCCTGAATCCAGTCTTAGTCTTGCATTATGTCAGTGGTTTAAACTTAAGTAATTGCAGCAGTGTGATTGAACCACTTCTGTAGTGCAGGTTTTAATGATTGACAAAATGAGAATATGTATATAAAATGAGTAATTCCTTATTACAAATGATCAGGCAAAAGATCTTAATCAGAACTATTTATTACACAGTATAACTGCTGAAACTACTAGTAGTATAGTATAGGATAGGATAGTGCAGTATATTGAAGCAATTATTGAAACATTTATATTAAAGCTAGCAAAAAGGACATAATAAGTTGAGATTTGATGTAACTCACCCATACCAATGCTTGTGCAGAGATCTGTTTGTCTCAGCCTAAGAATATTCTTAGAGGGCATCCCCACCCAAGGGAGGAATGTCCACACATACACTTCAAGAAGGGTTATGTTAGAAGAACCTGACTGTATGAAAAGGGGCTGGACTTTTCGAGTATGAAGTGATTGACTGGTAGTCACAGATTTACAGGCCAGGTACCAGCTTATCTCTCAAATCCTGTTTCAAAACCAGAGTGTGCATTCGAAGTCTGGTGAACCAGAGGTTTAGCATAATCAACACCAAGACAGCAACCTGGCATCAGCAGTTGAATGATAGCTTGCATGATGGCTTACATATTATGCATTCTTTGATTGGATTTTAGGTCTAATTGGGGTAGGCTCTCCTGCCACACTGGGCACAAAATTCTTCTTTTCAGTCAGCTTGAGTCATGGGAAGGCACTTTCTAATTCCCAGTGGACAGAAAAATTTCCTCAAGCACAATCATTCTGTTTTTTATATATTAAGAGTCCCCTGATGTAGCTGGTGTTATGTTTTGAGAAGATTTCACAAGTCATAAACTACAGAGAATGAAAAACACAAAGGCAGGTGAAAAAAGGGCAAGCTTCCCAGTCTGCAAATCCAGATGGAATAATACCTGGGCTTCATCTTTCCTTGGCAGTATGAACAGCCAGCATAGTCTCTGTTTGCTGTATTAAAAATACTTACGCCTCTTGTAGATGGCTGAATGGGAACAATTGACTCTGAAGCCAGTATTGCAGGCATTGAAACACTTTTTATTTTGTCTAGGACAGGCTTTCCTATGCCATATTCTTCATGCTTTTCCTTTTGTGGATTAGGCTGTATTTCACACATATATTTCACCTGTAGCTGTACAGAAAAGAGGTACGTGGAAGGGAGCACTGAAATCCTTCCATCCTACTAGCAACTCTGGAGCTAGAAATTCATGATTCAGAGTTGTCAAGAGGCAGGTTAGCCCTGGTGTCTGAAAGCCAGTAGCTACCTCATCAAGGGCATGCAGTCCTTGCTATGAAATAGCAGGAAGTCATGTAGCACGCTCAACTCGGTTAGCTCAGTTGCTTCCCACAGCAGTAACTTTGCTGAATGCTGACAAAGAACGCAGCTGGTGGATGCATTCGCAGACGCATCTTCTAAAAGGCTAGTAAATGTATGACAAGGGTAATTTAGCCACTACTAATAAATGATGTCAGGGCTATAGAGAAATGTGTATCAGTCTAATGTATGTATGCTGTTCAACATGTGAAATTAAAAGCACCACGAAGTCAAGTGTGTGTAGCAGTAAATATGGAGGTGAAAGATGAAGGCAGGGATATATGAAAATCTCTCTCCATCATTATTTATAGTCTAGTGGTGATGTTTCCTGAGTGTTTTTGAAGAAAATACGTGGAAGATAAGGGAGCAGCCAGGGCGATTACTGCAGAGCAGGGCTCAGTTTGAATAATAATAATAGTATCCAGATTTGCAGCAAAAAATCTGGTTTTGTCACCCACATCACACTTAGAAAATGATTTGTGTGGCTTCTCATTCTGAACCTCTAGATCACAGTGAGCAGTACTGATATGTTGCTCAGAGAATGAAAGAGAAGAAAGATGATGCTGGTAAGAAATGGATGAGACAGGAACAGCAGGCAATGAAGAGGAACACAGCAGATAGGAAGCTTTAGTTTGTTTAAAGGATAAGAGATGAGAAAGATAGTTCATTGTAGATAAATGTGGAATAATGATGACTTTGATGAATACAGATTCTGTGTTTCACAAAACAGGGCTTTAAAAAATAAAACTATCAAAATTTTAGAGTCAAAAGGCACAGCTATATGTTCTATTAATGAGGACGAAGACACATCCTTACATACAGAATGGTACTGCTGGTGGGGATCGTGATCCAGGATGCTCAAGAGTGGGGTAAAATAAAAAAAAAAGAAAGAAAGAGAGGGAGAATGAACCCCAAAGCAAAATAAAATGGTTTGCTAACTAAAAAATGAAGAGTTTGGAATAGTGCTTGCATACGTGGACTTCTGATGTCAGGACAACATACAGAAATTATTTGGTCCTAAAAGAGTTTCTTTCAGTTTGTTGCTAGTGGTTATATATAGGAAGCAGTGATATTACCAGTGTTTAGAAGGCAAGTTTTGACTATAATTCTGTTCTTTTATTGGGGTGGGGAGAGAAGTCTCAGAAACTAAAGGAGGGACAGGCAACATTAATATGCTGATTATTTTTTTTCCAAAAGAGAAGTCCTTTGCTTCCTGCTAGTATGCAGGGATGTCATGTTGCAGCATATGGTGTGTGTTGTTATGGAGGTGGGACTGCTGGCCATTTTCTTTGCCAGCAGACTGGAAGCTTTTGGATGCTGTATTCCAGCAGTGGCATGACCATACATGCCAGAATCCAGTCTTTTTGCTGTGTGTTGTTGTTGTGGCAAGGAAGGTGCTTCCTGCAATATTATCTGCTTTTACCTGAGGCTTTCTCAGCCAAGCAAAGATGTTGGGACAGAGTAGAATATGTCCCTTAGCTGTAGAAGCCAGTGTAACTTGCAAAGCTCTCAAACCACTTAGTGTTACACTCTCAGCTCAGACTAAGGCTAACAAGATTTGTAGGTTTGTGCTCCATGGCAGAAAGAACCTTTGTTTGACGTTAATTTCTTTGGGGGAAGAGAGGTCTTAGCACCAGTCATAAAGAGATGAAGAAGATTATGTGTCTGGGTTTTTTAAAGACATTTTAAAATTAATTTAATTTCCCCTACAAGCAACAAATATTCAAAACAGTGGAATTTCCATTCATCTGGAAATTCCAGGTTTCACAGTGCTGTTGTTTTTTTCCATTGGCTGAGCTCATGGCAAGTTCTGTGGGTTACCAGCAGTCCTTGCACCTTCCCGTTTCCTTTCTGTTTTGATGCTGCTCTAACGCTTCTTACCACTGCCTAGCATGAGATGCTTTCTTTTCTGCACAGTTTTCTCTGTAGCCTCAACTTGTGTATATTCAAGCTTTCTATATCCTCATGAATGGCAGGAGCTGACCTTGTCCCACTTGGAACTCAAGGTTGTTTGGGTGTGCTCATACCAGTTGCTCTCATCCTCATCCTCATCTCAACCTCAGATTTTTTCCTATCCTAAATTAAACAGGAAGACAGTATGTTAAACTCCACTGGAAAAATACTGAGAACTTGTGCACTTGGTCATGTGCTGTGGAGCAATGAGTCAGTATGGTTGTGCATATGCCCATTGTCAGTGTGAGCTAAGCCATATTAAGCACTGTTAATTTGATTACATGTCTGAGAGTAAAAATGACGTGTCTTTGCAGATATTCAGGGTGGTTTAAGATGTAATTGCTTCAAGGGCATCTTAAAACCATTTACTGGTTATTCCTAGTCCTGTTATATTAGTGCTAGCTGATCTTACTACCCTCCTCATCTTTTTCAGGGCAAAACCAGCTGCTTTAGCCTAACCTTCAGTTACACTGACTGAAGTAGGTTAAAGTACAATTGCATTTTCTAGCTGAGGAGTGGGGATGACATAAACTTCTAGTCTGTAGCCAGGGATATTAATATTTCAGGCACCCAAAAGTAGATAGTTCAAGTCTTTCTCATTTTAAGTCAGAAAAAACTAAGAATTGTATTTTTTAAATGCTGACTTCATCAGCCTTTGACTGTTTTTATGAATAAGTGGCAGCTTTGGATGCCTAGACTTGCTGATCTTAGACTTGAAAACACAGATCTAAAACTTAAAGTATTTATCTAAAAAATAAATAAGAAGATGGATATTGAGTGTCAACATTTCAAAGTCATTGAATGTGTGACCTGTAATTCTGCTACATTTAGCTGTAGGGTCACCGAAGCTTTCTGCTTGGTGGCAGATTAAAGTTCAGAGCTGAAGCTGTTTTTTCCCTATGTGGAAGCTCAGTGATGACAAAACTTCCCTGGGTCCTACTGAAATGAATGTAGTTGGTAAGTGCAGGAACAGGCTCTGGAGTTGTGTGATACAGGCTGGGAAGATTTGAAGCCCTCCAACATTTAGTTCAAAGTTTAGAAAACTGCACCAAAGTGCTGTCAATTTGATCAATTTAGGATTCTCTTTTGAGGCATAGATACTTTGTACTTTATTTCTGTGAAGTTTTCCACAATGGTGGTGTTTTAACTTTAGAGAATGCAGTTCCTACAGGTATACTGGAACATTTGACACAGACTTGAAGGACTTAAGGTAATATGACTTGAGTTTTTGTCACGCTTGTGGGTATTTTTGTGGCTAAAGTTCCGAATCTCTTCTAAGTGTGGCTACAATTTGTTCTTGGCCATGCAAGCATTAGTAAAACCTCTATCACAATATCTTGAAAGTAAGTGGGTTTTTTACCTTTTTACATTTAAGTTTGGTTGTTATTTTCTATAAAGCTCAACCACTGACTGAAAGCAAGAAATGTGGGAGCAAATATATATCAAAATTGGTTTGCTAGGAATCAAACAATTTTTCCAGACTCACAATGCCAGCGCCTTTCTGGTTTGCTAATTAGTCTCCATTTGAATTGAGCTCCAGGGCTGCCTATGTTACTCACTCTGTGACCATGTGAATAGCTTCACATCTATATATTCCACTCTTCTTCATTGTTGAGAGACAACTGGGTATTGGTCCTCTGTTCCTTCCCCCTGCTGTTGAATTAATATTGGTTTGTGCGGTCTGTTCTCCTAGCTCATGTGATATTAATGTAGAACCTTTCCATCTTCAGCTTCTTCCCTCTTGCTATCACTCCTGTTTAATATGTATTGCTTGTGTGGTGTGCTCTTGGTTCATAGGTGCCAGCATGTCATTATTCAGTGCCATAAACATGTAGTGGTAATTCCAGCTTAAGATGCTCTCACAGCAATGAGCTAACTTCCTAGAAAAAAAACCCCTGACAACATAGTTAATATTATTACCAAAGTGTATTATTACTAAAGAAAATTGTCAGAACAAAGGCTTTTTAAGGGATTCCAGAGGGCTGGAACACCCCTATTAAAAACCGGCTTTTAAAATGAAATCAAGGGAAAAGTGAATAGCTCTCATAAAACCATTAAGGATAAAGATGTCAAAAATATGTGTAGACAACAATTTCAATGGCTTCGTCCCAGAGACTGTGCTGTGCTCTGCCTGAATTTCATCTTCATGACCTTCAGCTGAGAATGTTTTGCCTTAATCCAGTCTTGACCGATCCAAGACTGGAACTAAATAAGTATTATAAATAATCAAGACAGACCTGAAATATAGCTACGCATAAAGACTCACTGCTTCGAAATGCAATAAAAACACTGAACAGTTCAGTAGCAAAGTAAGATAGATGTAATCCTGCATTCTGGAGAAAGCAGAACCTGACAGTGATTTTACCAAAGTATTATGATTTTTTTAAAATCTTGAAAATGAGAAGTTGAAATGTTTCAATAATCAACCACAGTTCATGAACAAGTAAAAGAAAAGAGAGCTATTTCTGGTGGTATTTTTTGCAGGGAGAAAAAGCTCTGATGGGTCTCTTTCTTCTGGGACAGAGTTTCATTGACAGAAAGATGTTACATTCTCTAGGTAGATGTAATAAAATTGCCACAATTTTATTTTTATTTCTTATTAGTGTCAAACTGGTACAAAGAGCTCTGGTCTCAGTACAACATTTGAAAAGTTGCTGCTTTTTCAGTTTGTCATTCTGTCTCTTGCACATTGGAGCCTATGTCACAGTGCAAACTATTGCATATGAGATCTTTAAGCTGCACAGTTAAAATATGATGTACAAAAAATACACATCTTTGAGTCAATAATTTATATCTATCTTGAGGGTCAAATGAAATTCTAATGAGTCTTTTCTGAACTATTTCGCAGCTTCATTTAGCAGTACACATGCATTTACCTTTTTATTATTCTGTTATACTGTTTTACTCTACTATTACTGGTTGAAATTAGTCAGGACATAACAGGATGGGTTTAGTATCCCAAATGCAATCCTTGCAACTTTGATTTTTATACTGATGAAAATGGCCCCACAAATGTCTCTAGGGAATAATGATGCTCCAGTGGAGGCATCTCTCTATCAAAGGGAAAACCATCTTTATCCATCGCTTAGGAAACCTTATCAGCTTTTAGCATTAGCAAATGAACCAGCACATCTCAAAAGGAAATGCAGGAGGCACAGAAGTTGTGAGAGCTCTTGAACCCAATAGGCCTTTCATTTTTCTAATTAATATCAAATAAACAAAGGAATAAATATTAACTGGTTTATTGTAACAGGTAGAGGTGATAAGAGATTTGTTCATGTACTAAGGGGTGATGAAGTTTAGTTGAGCTGTTCTTACTGGCTGTCATCTCCCATGAACTGCAGTTCCTTATGATAATGACCTCTGCTGTTGATGCTATGGGATTCTGTGTTCCAGAGGTGATGCAGCAGCCTGGTCTATGCTTCTGTAACCTTGCTTGTCTTCTAGGAGTAATGTGACATGAAGTTTTCAACCAGTTCATTCTCTTGGTACATTCAGATCTGCTGAACAGCTGTTCCGGAAATGGTTTGGGAACAGAAGTGGAAGTTTCCTTTGGAAGCATTGGATGAAACATTAGTTTGAGTGGGACCAGTGGATAACATCTCCTGAGCAGGTAGGAAAATTCTAAAGGACAATAGTGTAGGACTGCATCTAGATCTTGGTTAGAGCTGTTGGTTCAACCACACTCTGTAAATGGCTTGAAGAAGGCCAGAAACTCAAAAATGTCCATACTATCAAAATGTTCATAGTATCTTACTCTGAAATGTCAGAGTAAGAATCTTTACCAATTGCAAAAACCGTGGGGATATTGTAAAACCGTCGCTTGCTTCCTTTTCACTGGTTACTCTTTCCTTCCTCTTTATGTGAATTGCAAGAAATGTAGCATCTGTTTTGAGTTGGTGATCTGTCAGTATTCTCTTGGTTTAACTCTCCATTCTTCTGTGTTTTGCCAGAAACACTTTTCTTGCCAATTTGTCAGAAACACTTTTCTTGCCATGCTGATGGTGGCAGTGTGCTCTAGTGGAGGAATGATTTTATGAACAGTTGGGTATCATCTGTGCTGCATCCTTACAGATGGCTTAAAACCCTGGACACTGGCATAAGGTATTTCAGAGAGGAAATTATTTCACTCATTTCAGTTTTTCTGGTAATGAATTATATCTAGAGTTACAAGCTGAGAATTGTCTGCCCTGAATAGTCCAAACTTTGATCTTAGTCTTTGTTATCTCTTATTCCTGTGGAGTGCTGCTATTTTTCTGCCTCATGCTGATAACCCTTAAAAAGTCCAACATAAAGGACTCTTAACCTAAATACTCAGTTACCTAGAGATGCACCAAACATGTTTTGCCAAAAAAAGTGACATTTGAAAAAGGGTCCAAAAAATCTCACACTGGTCAGTATTTTAAATTAGGAGCCCTAGGGGTATGGATATGAAGACACAGAGAATATTTTTCTAGTGTCTTGATAAATGAGCATTGCCAGAATGGTTGTGGCAATTGGTCCTATAGCACACGAAACGTGTATGCTTGGATATGTTGATACCCTGGATGGTTATAAAAATTTTCTAGGGGATAATCTTCCATCCTGTAGAAGGGAATTTACTAACTGTAATCCAGAGAATTTTATCCATTTGGAATAGGTCCATGGTGTTCTGCTGTCCACAGTCTTCCATCATATGACTGACCTGAAATCTTTGCTCTAGATGGAGAGAGGAGTAGCAGTTATTAGGTAGTTATTCCCTTATTATAGAGCCACACACTGATATTGGAAGTTTAACTGAAACAGCCACACACTGATATTGGAAGTTTAACTGAAACACTGTACAGCTAAGAGCCCGTTTATACAAGTAGATACAGCAGGGCTTGAAGGATTGTCTCAGTTTAATGAGACAGCAGTGTTTGCTAGGGAGCACGGGATAGGAGAAAAACCAAACTCCTCCCTTCAGTTGAAAAGGTGTGGAAAAGAAAATAATAGGTCTTTACTAATCTATCTATCATCTATCTATCTATCTATCTATCTATCTATCTATCTATCTATCTATCTATCTATCTATCTATTTATCTATCTACATGTAACACAACAAACCGAGAAACAATTTCGCAACCAAACTTCTTCCACCAAAACAATTAAGTACTTTTTTGTCTGGTGCGCTGGAGGCAGCCGGGTTGGTCCAAGGCACCTCCCGGGGATGCAGCAGCCGCCAGCACGGGAGGTGAGAAGGGTGGTTCCTCCTGTGGACCCACGGTGTCAAAGGCTGGCTCTGGCTGGGATCCCCTTCATCGTCAATGTGTGCAAGCTGCCACCACACAGGAAAGGAGGAGGGGAAGGGCGACCTTTCCCCTCAAAGGTTCTTCCGCAGATGATGCCATCTGAGGCAAGTCCAGGCAGTGGGCAGAGCAGGACGTGAGGAATCGGAGGTGAACTGGGACCTCCCTTGGGGCCAGGAGAAGCCAGTGACCTGGCCAGAAAAATGAACCCGGAGATCCCCTCTCCACGCCACTCCCTGAGTGCGGTCAAAAGTAAAGCGCAGTCCTGCCAGCAGAAAAAAACTTACCTCCCTCCTCCTACAGTCTCCCGAAGCCATTAGTTTGGTATGGGGGATTATCAGATAATCCTTTTCTGTGTGGCACTGTGCTGGCCATCCCTTCAGGCCAGGGGAATCCAGTCAGCTAACCCCCTTCCCCCTTCCATTGCTCCACACCTTTCTTTCAGAGTGGTAAAGGGAAAAAATTCAAAGCAGGATTTTTTTTTCTTTAAAAAAGAAAACCTATGACAAGGATGTTTGTGGCAATGAGTCCACCACACACAGGGTGGAAAAATCCTGTCGAAACAGAAGGTTTTAATGTTGTTTACATATGTTTCAAGGATGGCTTTTTGTACTTGGCACAATCCCTGTTCCTTTGCCCCAAACCCCCCTGCAGGATGGCTGTTATGCAGGGATGTTTGCTGGGAGAATGTCTTGGTTTCTCCTATTGGTTGTTAACCCCTTGTCATGTGTATGTTATCTCTATTGGGATTGGTGGGTTTCTCCTGACTCTCAGGAGAGTTGGGATTGGTTGTTACCTGATCATCCTGAAGCCTATATAAGACCCCTGCCTTTCAATAAACTTTCTCTTTTGCCCCTCTCTCTGTGTGGTCTGTGTGACTCCCTGCGGGGTTTCCTGGGCCACGTGCAGGGAGGCAGGGTGGGAGAGCATGCCCTCCAGATACTAGGCCTGAAACCCAAGGCCTGAGGGCTCCCCCTTCTCCAACCCACCACTGTGAGATGTTCTTTTAATGAGAGATAAGGAAGTACTTTATGGCTTATGAATTGGGCACTATCAGCTGAGGCAAAATTCCTGTTACATTCATGGATGAATGGGGAATAACTTTTGTAAGAAGATAGTGATGTGTGAATCAAATGTTTTTCTTCTCCCTGACAGGACAAGCTTTATAATTACAGATGGGCCTTCAGTTGCCATACACTTTTAGCAAATGACGTTGAATATTAGCAATTCTGCTGTAACTTCAGGTAGGAGTTCAAAGCTGCAATTCTGTAGAATGATGGCATATTCTATAGTCTTACACTGCTAAATTGAAGTCTTTCTGACTTGAAAATTAGATCTGCAGTGCTGCAAATGATGCCAGAGTGATTATTTGTAGCACAGCGAAATAGGAATAAACTTGTGGCAATGTGGTTTCTTTCACATATTGTCTGTATTTAGAGACAGCAGCTATTTTAGTATGAGATATGGGGAAAAAGTGGTTTTGGTACTTTAGAAAATGCCGATTTGGGGCAGAAAGGCAAGGTTAAGGGATATTGAAAGGGATACTTCCAAAGATAACAATGCAGTTGTGGGAAAAGCTAGATAATGCAAGATTCTTAAAATTATGATCCTCCAAAATCAGTAATTCTTTCCAAAGGGGTCATGGGAGCAGAATATTAATGTGGATCATCTGTGGCAAAAGGTGGTCTGTGATGGGCCTCAGAAGAGATGCTCCAGTGTATGGAGCATAGTCCAGGACCACAGAGAAGGAAAGGGAAGCTGCATGAATAGGTAGTGAGAAGATGATGGATGGAATAAAATTCATTGCTGGTGACAGACCCTATTGCAGCAAAATTAGCGTTGGGCTAGAGCTGTATACGTGTCAGCAGGTACCTTTAACCACAGTGCTGGATGCAGGGGTGTGAGCAAATGCAATGACTTTGTACTGCAGCCCTAATATAAGATGTTAAATGAAGTTTGCTTTCTGGTGATTTGAAAACAAAAGAAAAAAAAACCCTACCTTTAAACTCTGAAAAAATAGCATGCCTCTGCCTTTTATATTTTATTATAAACTGTGGAAGTACCATCCCCTCCACTTTCTCTGAGTCTGTTTCGTGTCAACTCTCCTGTGAACAGACTCTTATCCAAAGCATGGAGAGCTCCTTGTCACCTGCCTGCTTTACCTCTCCAGTTGACTGTTTTTCCTAAGATGCTCACTGGATCTTTCAGCCACCTGCTTTCTGGTGGGTAATGCCCTGGCAGGAGGGAAGAAATGTGTGATACAAGAAGAGCTTGGGTAAAATAAGTAGCAAGGTCTGACTTCCCCTTCAGTCCCTTAATTTTGTTTGCTCTCCTTCCCTCGCTGGAATTTTGTTTTAATTAATCATATGAGTCAGTGTAAACTGATTTAATTTTTTTCTCCCCTCTGGTGGTGTTCTGCTCAACCTGTTGATGGACACAGGGTGGAAGAAAAGTGTACAAGTAGCTCTCAGGCATTTTGGCTGATTTCTGTTGTTAGAGTGTATTTTGGCTCATTAGAGCTGGAACTCCTGAGTTGTAGTTTCCCTTTTCCAATGTGACTGGAGCCCACAGCAGTCACTATGTACTCTTGCCAGTCGGCAGTACGTGTTTGTGGAGAGCTGTTTGTTGCTTGTCAGACTCCCTGCATCAGCTGAAGACATGTTACTGCTATTTGAGTGGTTTTGTGCTTTACACATCTTAGAAAGAAAACTTGTGTAGGATGATTATTTATTTCGAAGGGTGGCTGGATGAGGGTAAAGACAAAATATAGGTTGGGATGGGAAAGTAATGGAAAGGAGTTAGCTCAGCTGATGCTTCTCACTCCAGTTTCTCTTCACTGTCCTGCATTGATAGATCACATTCTGCTTACAACAGCTTCCACCTGGAAGTGAAAAGAGCAGAGCCAGTTCTTTATGGCACTTGTAAGCCACTTGTCTGACTTAGAGGCCCTTAGATTTTTATCATTTCTTCAAATACAATCTTTGTATTTTATTTTTTCCTGATTTTTTTCTTTCAGTATTGCACTTTTTCCTTCAGACACTTTAACCTATTGAGTGAATGATCTAGTTAATTCTCTAACAAATCCTTAATGATGAGCACTGTTCTGTTGCTTATGTTGTTTATGTTTCCCTTACTTTGTGCATCATGATGCATTAATCTTGCTTTGCAGTTCTTTTTTGGTTTTGTTTGTTTTTTGTTGGGGGGGGGGGGGGGGGGGGGGGGGGGGGGGGGGGGGGGGGGGGGGGGGGGGGGGGGGGGGGGGGGGG
>JAWWES010000115.1:10366812-10385628 GCA_035583135.1 Lophotriccus pileatus
CCTGAAACAATCCCTCAGCCTTGGCCATATTGATCATCACCATTGGTCTACTCTGGCCTCCAATCGGGAGGCCTGGAAACACACAATCTATAACGCTGCTGCTTCTTTTGGTAACACACGCAGGATCACTCTCGAGGAGAAGAGACAGCGCAGAAAGAATCGCGTCTTGTCGACATCACCTGGGGAGTCTTTCTGCTGTGCCTTTTGCAACTGGACCTGTCTGTCTCGCATTGGCCTTTTTAGCCATCAGCGCTCTTGTAGTAAGTGTGGGTAGAGCCCTTCCCAAATCTTCGTTCGCGAAGCCTAGCCATGATGATGATGTACATTTTGATATCTTATTGTCGGTTTATCACACAAGGTAACATTTAATGTTTGGGGAAAATCATACTACTGGTTTTCTCACAAAGGTTTTTTGTCTGTCCTGAGATATGGATGGCTGTAATTGGTGAGTCCTATCTATGAAAACAAATATGCTCCTTAAGTCTATAGGTTGTAAACAGACTGAGTGAACTGAACCATCTCTGAGGGATGTTTTATCTGACTCTGATGTCTCCTGGAAGAAACCCTTGGAATCCATACAGGTGACTATTCAGCGATTCACTTTCCTGAGTTGTGACAAGCACCAACCTATTTATCCGTGTCAGCCTTGATGATTTGAATGAGGTCTTACTGCAGATGGAAAAATGGGTCTGGTATTTATCTAGACAGAGTTTATGGTATAGCAGAGATTATGAATTATGGATTATAGGATTATGTCAGGGATGGTTGTTCCTGTTGCTCAGTAGTTATAGAGAGATGATAATTATTTTTGTGGGCTCGCTGTAGTGAAATTCTTTTGCAAGGGTTCTCAAGGGCCATAATATGCCTGGATTTAGTTGCAGCAGGTGAGGACAGATAAATATTCCCTTCTACGTGGCAATGACTAGCAGAAGACATTGGGATTCGTCATACTGGGTAGGTTAACTTTGTGGTCCATTTGCTCTGGTGTCCATATCCAACAGTAATGGGCAGTACTAGGATGAACATGTAAGGAAAGGTAATGTCTCCTCTTTGACCTCATCCTAATCTCTAATTGTTAGACTCTGATTACTGAAAAATTGAGATTTATGTCCTTCCCCTTTTTCTGTTGTTGCGTTGTTTCATTAACTGAATTGAATAGCAGAGTAACATGCAAGACTGTGGCATATATACTTAAAAATCCTGGACTCCTTTTGCCTTGAAATAGTACCAAGCATATGTCTGAGTTATGACTGTTCTAGTGGATTTCATTGTTTCCCACAAATACTCTCTGGACAATATAATCTCTCTGTTTATACAATCCACATGAAAAACAAGAGGAGTGCAAGCTTTTCCTCATTATGGCATATCATTATGCCACAAATCAGGAAAGGCAAATTTTAAATGCAATTTTTTTTGTTTTGTTTGTTTGTTTGTTGTTGAAAGGATTGCCAAGGTGAAATGTGCTCAGTAGTGCTGCTTGCACTCTGAGTGTTCAGAATGTGCTAGGTTTGGTAAAAGAATGTAATTTTCTGTTATAATAATACTGCTGTGAATTGCAGCACTGGGTTTCCAACGCTGGGTGCAGCCCTGGGTCCATTGGACCCAAAGAGCACACTGGCAGTTTGGAAACTCCACTTTTTGTATCTTTTCGGTTACATAAGCTGTTACATATTAATTTACTATTGGTAGGTTACCTTAAAAGGTAATTTCTCTGCTTCAGACGGGGTGTTGCTTCTTTTGTTGATTGTAACATACCCTCCCTTAGGCTTGTACAGGGGTCTTGCATCACCCCTTTGTGTAAGGGGTGGGGTGGGGGTCCCTCTGTTATCCACGTGGCAGACAGAGATACATTTTTATTTATAATTTATTCCCTGTTCCCGGCCGTAAAAGGGTCCCTGGTTCAGATCCAGACAGAATCCTCACCTTACAGTCTCTACGATACGCCTATAAGTTAGTAAATATAAAAATAGTTCTTTTGTTAGTACTTTTTCCAGCTTCTGTCCATGTCTCCCTCTGTTATCAGTAGTTGTCTGTTATCAGCAGTTGTCTGTCATCAGCAGTTGTCTGTCTTCTTGGCTTCTCGCTCTAAAGGATGTTTATTGTGGTCCAGACGCTGTCTCTTTGAAGGATTAAACTTGTCACAGAGTTGTCTCTTTGAAGGGTTAAGTTGTTAAAGAAATGGTTATTATGTAACTGTAACCAGTTACTCATACTCTTATGGATAAAATTGTAATCAACCTATTACACCAAGAAGACATCAAAGACTTGACTCCACAGTCCCAGTTCTTGATTGCCAGGAGAAGACAGAAGAAAAAAGAGCTGATAATTGATTCAGTGAGGATGGCAGATCACCAAAATAATTTGAAGATAAGAAAATACAAACAGTGGGAAAATGCAGGAAATGGTCTTCGTGGCAGTAGTTCTGGGTGCCGTACAAAAAGAAATTCTAGTGAAAAAAGCCCCATATTCAACTACTTTTTGCCCATAGTGTCATAGGTTTATTTGTTCTAAAAAAACCTCCCCAAAATCAGGGGCGAATTTTATTTTCTTTCCCCTGCATCTGTAAAAGAAAGATGTTGAACAAGGGAAGGTGTTTGTCTAGGATGATTGACACACACAAAGGAACTAGCCAGCGAATCCACATTCCAGGCTGATAGCCCTCAGAAGACTGGCAGATGGGGGAGGTGATGAGTTTTTTATCTCTTCTTGGGAAACAGCAGACACTGCACTTTTGCCCTGACTCAGGGTGTGTGTGTGTGTGTGTGGAAAGGCTCCAAGTTCACTTATTTTTTGGCCAGATCATCTGCCTGCTTCTGGCCCCAGTTCACCTCTGTTCTCCTGCACCCTGTTCTGCCCCCAGCCCGGACTTGTTCAGATTTCATCAGAGAGGCTTGGCCCTTCTGCAAAGGAACCTTTTGGGGAGTCCCAGACAGAGCCAGCTGCTGACAGCGTGAGTTCATGGGAAGAACCTCTTTTTCCCCTTTTCCCCTTCCCCTTCTCAGTGCAGGGGGAGATCTCAATTTTTGGCTTTTCCTACACACTGGGGCCCCCACGAAATGACCACCAGAGCGCAAGATCACCCCCTGCCAGCCAACACAGACCAACTGCAGGCTCTGCTCCTCCAGTGATCCAACCGTGCTCTCACCTGATCGTGGTTAGAATTGCGCCAAAAGGCGAAAAGTACTGAATTGTTTCCTTTTTGAAGGGGGCTTTTGGGTGCAGGATTATTTTTTAGTTGTTTTTCTGTTCTTTTGTTGGTCTGCCAAAACACATATATCCTTTAGTAAAGGGCTGTTATCTTTTCTTTCTCCATGCTTCCTCGATTGGAGACTCTTAATTTTGGATTTACAATTGCTTAGAGGGAGGAGCTTGGTCTTCCTCATAACTCATCCTTCTTAGCAAAACACTTAAGTCTCACTAAACTGAGACACACAGGAATAAAGTTTTTTTCCAGCATAATTTTGAAAATCAAAATGTCTCAGCCAAAAAAAATATTTTTTTTTCCTTTTACATGCCTGAATTGGAAATGGAAAAACAAACAAACAAACAAAAACATTGAAAATACAATTTTCAGGAATAAATATGTGTTGAAATGAAATTCTTTGTAATCCAGTTCTGAGGAACGCATTGAAGTTACTGATACTACACACCTATGCTAAGAAAATGCTTAAATACTTTTGCACTTTTCTCTATTTGTGATATGGATAGAAATTACACAGCTTGAAAATTCCAAAGGACTAGCGAAAGCAAAAGAGTAAGTGGAATGAGATTGTGATGATCATGAGAGAAGGCAGAGCTGAAACCTGCCATGTTAAAAGAGGAAAGCAGTGAAGCTGGTGAGACTGCTTTGTTAAAATTAGGGGAAAAAAGTAATCTTACACAACATCCCATATGTTATTTAGCAGTAATGAAAATTATTGTTCCCTCCAGCTTGAAGCTGTGACCAGTTGCAATTAAGTGTTCATTACAAGCTCACATAATTAAACCTTCACTGTGTTTCATAAATACACAGCTTAAATTATGCAGGGAAGAAAGAGCTGTCCTTTGTAGTGCTTTCCTGCGTGTCTTCTTTTCTATTTCCACAGATGCTTCTTAGCCTTCTTTCTTAGATGATACCACTGTGTGTGTTAGAACTGATTATCAAGGCAATATCTTGCTGAGCCTGAGACACAGTTATGCTGGTTTTGTCCTTTGTGTCAGGCAGGTTCCGTAAGATCCCACTTTGCAGAGGATTTCAGAAACTATAACCTCAATAAAATTGTGCTTTTATGCCTCTGATCCCCAATATAGATCCCAAATGCCTAGTTTAAGTAATAAGCTTTTGTAAAATGAGGAAGGCACTAAAAATGGAGGAAAAAAACCCCCAACAACCAAAACACAGGCCCAAAGATTTTCTGCCTTTCTAAAAATACAGTTTTCTTATAATAAAACAACTCATCCTTCTTTAGCTGACGTATGCTACTGTGTCTGCAGTGGATTTGAGTTGATTTTTTTTCCCCACTGAGATACGAAGGATAGAAACACATTATGCCTTTCATTATTTTTGTCTAGAAGTTGCAATGATGTTCTTTATTTCTATTTTAGGATAAAATATCGTTCACCCATTCTCCATCCTTTCTCTCACATCCTATTTTGGATTTATGTAGCTTATGAAAATAGTTCCATTTTGCCTTATCCCTTTTTTCCTTTCTCTTCCACCATTGTTTTCATTGAGTCATGAAACTAAAACTTCAGATTTTACACTAGGAAGCAGTCACTAACATTGAGCTGCTCTGATGGTTACCTGGCAGCTGTAGGATATACATGCTCAATCACCCCGCTGTCGGAAGACCTCCCGCTTGTCTCTCCGGCTCACAGGTGAGGTGGGTGGGATGTCACCTGCATCTTCCCATGGCCCATTCTGCTCATTAGCTCTGGAAAAGCTGGAGGTGACAGAGAGATTTGGAGGTGGTTATGGCTAAGAAAGGAGTGCGGTGATGCCTGCCTAGGGAAAAGGGATGAAGAAAGGAGAGCATGAAAACAGTGATGGAAAAGACAAATGGTGGAAGAAGGAGGGAGAGGGGAATGGCTGGAGATCAAAAGGCCGTTCAGCAAAATAAGCGAAGAAGCAAACAAAGGAAATGCCGAAGGCAGTGATTCCACTGGACTGAGCAAAATAAAGTGAGCCTGGGCAGTAGGTGTAAAGTAAGATAATACACTGGTACCCCAAAAATGCCAGGCAGTAGAAGTTCAAGAAAGTTTTTTTCCAAAAGGTCGAGAAGGCAAGATTTTCAAAGGAAAACCTGCTATAGTGCTGCAAAGCACTGGGCCTGAGAAAGGCACGCCTCCTGTTCTTCTTCAGGCTTTATCATTGCTGCCCCCTGCTCCCACCGGCCCTCCCTGCAGGCTGCAGAGGCCCATAGCATGTCTGGGAGAGTTATCTCTCTCCTCACATTCCTCTCTGGAATGCAGAAGGAAAAGGTAAAAAACCCCATCTAACCACCCCTGAGAAAGGCACTTCCCAGGCAGGAAAGACTTCCTAAGCGAACACCGGTGTCCTCAAAGTGAATTCTTCTGACAAAAAGGATATTTATCCTTAGAGTAGGTGGCAGGAGGCTGTAAAGATCCCAGGGTTCAACAGGGCTTGCCCTTCCCCTGCACTTAGCTATGAGACCTAATAACTGATTTTTTTCAAAACAAAGATTTCTCACCTTGAGTTCTCTCCATTTTCAGCCTGGGAACTTCTATTCTGGTATTTGTCCTAGTTTGCCCTGATAGATTTTCTAATGGCTTTATTACTTTGCCTCACCTTCTGGCTTGTATAGTGTTGCTGTGGACTCTAGAAGTACTGTTGCATGTTGAGGTGAAGTGGCTTCTGCCACCTTAAAGTCCTTGTAGTTGTTCTTCAGGATGAGAAGTACAGGTCAATGATGTCTGATAAGGCTTTGCCTTTGTGTAAAGCCTTTTAACCTGGAATAGAAGGAGTGATTGTGTTGTAGTGATAAAGTAAGTATATTTTTGGAAATTCTTGTGAATCTAAGATGGCCAAAAGGAGGAATCTGAATTCTCTGTGCTGGGAAAAATGCAGCAGTACATTTTGTTTATTCAATCTCTGTGCCTGACAGTTCTCCAGGCTTCACAGAGGTGTCTATGGATCATAATGCAAAATTCATATTTGTCTAGCTGGTTCAATCCCCACCAGTCAAACACTCAAAGAAGATTGGCTTAAGAACAAAATCTTTCCCCTGGCCTGATGCCCTTGCACGGTTGTGTGCAGTTTGAACCTGAAATAGGATGGCCATAAAGATTGTGAAGGGTCTAGAGGAGAAGTAGGATGAGAAGCAGCTGAGGTCACTTGGCTTGTTCAGCCTGGAGAAGAGAAGCCCAAGGGAAGACCTCATTGCAGTCTACAATTTCCTCATGAGGGGAAGTGGAGAGGCAGACACTGATCTCTTCTCAAAGAACCCGAGGGAAGAGTATGGAGCTGTGTCAGGGGAGGTTTAGGTTGGATATTAGGAAAAGGTTCTTCACCCAGAAGGTGGTTGGGCACTGAAATAGTCTTCCCAGAGAAGTGGTCACAGCAGCAAGACTGCCAGAGTTCAACAGATGTTTGGACAATTTTCTCAGGCACGTGGTGTGATTCCTGAGGCTATCCTGTGTGGGGCCAGGAACTTGATATTCCCTGTGGGTTCCTTCCAACTCACGATATTCTATGATTCCATGATCGCTGCATCTCCAGTGCCATTTCTGAATGCAGTAAATTACAAGTCCCACAATTCCTCATGGAATTAAAACTGAGCAGTGGTTAGTTTTCTTTAGGAGGCTGACCTCTAGTGCCTCAATATGAAAAGCTCAAGAGAGGAGAAGAGCAGCAGAGGAATGAATGCTCTATGGAGTGATGCCCAAAATACATTGACTGGCATTTTATAAGCCTGCAAGATACTTTATTTAATAATAAAAGAGGAAGCTTTGCTATGGTATCTTGAGGTGTATTTATACTGCTATGGCCACATAAGGATTCCATGATATTTTTAATCTTTAATTACTGAGTTCTCATTTTTTGATTATGCAGTGTTCTGTGAGATTGAAATATTAATTGAAACAAGAGCTGTCTCTCTCTTTCTTGAGAAGAAGTGAAATAACCTCTGAAGCCCCAGCTATATGCAAGATTTGATTAAAAGTCTCATGGAGGTCACCAAAACAGTGCTGAAACACAGTTATTTTTTAATACATAAAAAGCATGAGCTTAGTCTAAGAAGTAGGACAGAGATATTTATTATGCGTAGTGGGTTTCTTGGTTTGCCTATGTAAAAATCCAAAACACTGGCAGGTTTTTACTGCTTCAGGTGAGACCCCACAATGCACCAGGGTTCCACTCTGGGGACTTTTGACCACTTTTGAATTCCCATTGACTTGGCATCATTCTAAATCTACTCCCAGTTGGTGTCTGGGATAGTGGAAGAGGTATTTGATTGTTTTGCTGATGCAAAGGTGTTTATAAGGCAGGTTTTTATAGAGCAAAATAAGAAGTCTTCAGTTCTTCCTATGGTATTCCATGGAAAGCTGTTTGTTACCTCATTTCATCACTTTCACGTATATTATGGATTTTTTTTTGGTACAAAAATACATAATTTCAATTATAGACAGAGAATAAATTTTTTTCATATAAGAAGGAGAGCTTCTTCAGAACTTATTTAAAAAGCAGCAAAAACATATTTAGCTGTTCTTGAACTTTCTGCTGTAGAGGAGCTCTCATCCCCAGAATCTGAATGCTGGAGGAAGTCAGGAACAAAGCCTGTTAAGAAGCCACTTATTCAAGCCCTGAGTTTATTGACACATAGCTAGAACATGACAGGCTTCTGGGTGTTGAGAGTGGTAGTTACAATGAACAATCTGGAATGCTAATTATTCTATCTTTTGATCTCTTGAACAGATGTCATATCACCTCAGCCTGGGCAAATGTGCTGCTGTAGTTGTGGTGTGTTGCTTTACCCTGCAAAACACTGGCTCATATAAGGTCCAGAGGCAAACAAGATACCTTATGTTGCTACAGACCAGTCATTGCTGCTGTTGGGAAGTTCTTGCAGAAGGCTTTTTTCCTTTGCAGTGCATTATTCCCATCCCACCAGTTCAAATACCCTGAATATGCTGATCTTTGGCAACGGTGCTGGACATTTATTTATTTTAAAGCAAAGCTGCTTAGGAAATTAATCTTGCCTGAAGGGCTGTATACTGAGAGCATGTCTCAAAATATCTGCCTTATTTTTACTATGCAGTAGTTTAGTGGCTGATGTTTTTGGGAATGTTACGTTGACTTGTTTATTCTGTTTTCTTTAGGCATCAAAGTGAGACAGAAATGAACATATATTTTTCACATAGAAAGTAAAATGTAAGATTAGAGAAGTACGGGAATTCTAGAAATGTAGAGCTTAACCTATTTATGTCCCTGGAACATCTCATGCTGTGGCAATATGCCTTTGACAGAGAATTTGTAGCATGATTGAAAAATATGTATGTTACCATCACATTAAGGGTTGTGCAATGCACTCCTCACTCGGGCACAAGATCTGCGTTGTTCTTCCTTTTCTGATTTCTCTGTAAATCATTACATTTGCAATGATTTCTTTTGAGCTGTAGTACATATCTCTGTAAAACAGAAAATTACACAGGTTTACTCTTATGTTCTACTCTTCTAATTTCACTCCAAGTCTGTGCTGTTAAAACTGACTGTGGCATCCTGTTGTAGACGTTTTCCAAGGCAACAGGCTGAATAGATAACCAGAAATAGCTCTCTTCATATCAGGACATTCAATTAAACCAGTCTGAAAATAAGCATATAAAGGCAAAGGTGTCTCTTTACTTAGTCACCCCTCTTCTGCTGATGTTACTTTTGCACTCTTCATGGTTCTAAGACAATGCTAGATATTTCCCAAACACACAATGTTTCCTGTATATCAGATGTGAAGAGGAAGGAGAAGCAATGCATGCCTTGGAAAATTGTTAGTAGAATTGAGAAAGTCATCATTTTTGCCAGCAATTTAAATCCTGGCTGGTCTAGTATGGAAAGCAGCAAGGTTTAACTTGGTTTTAGTAAAGAGGAATCAGTTGTCAGCTTCACAAAGTCACGATACTTGTGCTGAACTCAGTAGAGGCCAGATTTCTGGGCATGGAAGCTAATACCACTTCAAGATATGTTTTGAAGAAAAAGGAAGCTGCATGTTGCCCACACAGAATGAAGAAATTTGCATTAAACAAAGGCTTGTGAAAAGGGAAGCTCATTACTAACTGAGGAAAAAAAATCAGTGCTACTGTCAGCACACAGCTCTGCCACTTGCTGGATCAGACCCAGAGAAGTTTCTGGTTGCACAGAAGTAGTGTCTTGCTACCCTGCATTGTTTTTGAACAAAATCTAAATCCAACCTAATTACTGTGTTGTTATCTGGTAATGATAAACTCTCTTTATTTTCTGTCTCAGAGTTCTCTCTGGGAGAAAACTGATCATGATAATGTGGTCATGCTCCTTCTTTGTCAAGATCTTGATTTCATCAGGCTGTGTGTGAAGAGTTGTTGAGTGCCTAGTTGTCCTAGTTAGAGCAGCTGGGACCAGTTCATCACTGGGTGGGGGTAACCCAAACTGTGTGTAACTGTGTATGTAACCCATACACCCTCTATGTAATTTCCCAGGAACTGTTAACAATAGACCATTTGCAGCAGCTGCCCAGATCACACCTGACCCTCAGGCTATAAGCTGGGTGTTAAGAAGCCTGTGAGATAGGAGGATGTTCCTGTCCTCACACCAATGACTCCGGGGAGGCACTAGCACCTTCACACCCAGCCTGAGGGGTCATGTCTGCTAATGGCCCATCAAGCATTTCAAAAATATCTCAATCACCCACTGTGGAACTCCCCACCCTAGGGAGGTACTGCGCATTCCCACCCGAACCTAAGTGTGTACAATCTTGGGATCTTGGGACTTCTGGGACCGCTTGTGGGATCCAGAGGAGGACCAGAACCTCGACTGGACTGCGACCACCACTCTCACCAACAGGTTTTCCTTTCTTTTTTACTTTGGACTCAGGGGGACCATGTGGGGCTCAGCAGGGGGGCCAACGAACACCATTCTGTTCATGGCCCAGGGTGCCAGGTTATACATCTGGGTTTTGTGGGTTAAAACCAATTGTATAATTGTATTTATTGTATTATTTTTAGTAAATTGTAATTCTGATTTATAATCTCTTTTGAGTTGGGTTCATTTCTCCTGCCGGTTTACCTTTAAACCAGCACACAAGTAATACTTCTATTTGCCAAACAAATCTACTTTATTACTTAAAATTCAACTTCACATGAAATCTTTGCTGGTAGAAGATCTATGCTCAGTAGAACCTGTGATAGTTGGCAAAGAATATTTTAAACTCTAGGCTGTAGTCAGAGCTATAACTGCAGAGGAATTAAACTATAGATTTCATCATCATGTTGTTTTAGGAGAAAGCAATTATTATTCTATAATTATTCTGAGAGCTTTGAATTTTTCAGCCTGTCCTGTAAATGACATTTTCTTCAGACAGAATTCTTATGGCTAATGCTGGGAGGGAATTAGTAAGGAAAGAGATTTGGGTGCAAAATAATAATTTGAATTCTACTCTTCTGCTTTCTTATCTACACGCAGTAGGGTCAGCAGCACATTGTGTTTCAGATGTCAGTGACTAACCTGTCTTGTTTTTAGTGAAGCATAACCAATATGCAGCAAATTGGAAACAGGAGGAGAAGGTTGCCTACCTTTACCCTGTAACAGCTAGACAACCTATCAGACAGCATGCTGCAGCTCTTGGTGAGGCTCTTGGTACCCTGCTTGGCACCAGGCTGTTTCATTTGACTTTTCCTCAGATAGAAATGTAATTCTCAGGGCTTGGAGTGTACTCTGCTGGTAGGATGGCGTGGAAGTGTGTAGCTTAAGAGCTTTGATTTTTATTTACTTCTGTTTTTCATCATTTTAGAAAAAATACCTTAGGCAAGAACTTTTCTTGCCCTGCTCAGATGGCATTTGAGTTCTTATTGAAACAAGAATGTGATCTATTTAGAATTTGTAGGTGTGCAAATAAATCTTTTAACTGTTGTGCAAGTGCATAGAGAGTAAACACATCAGGGCCTGCAATTAAAGACTCAGTAAGAAGTTAAAATTTATTTTTTTTTTTATATTTTTTTTTATTTTTTTTTGTTTTAAATAAATTTTCAGATGCATTCCCAAATGCACAGGTATGCCTATTATAGCACATTCTTATGACTTGGGAGTGTACAGGGGAAACTGACTGTGGCATGCATGGGTAGGTTGAATATTTTAGTCCTGTAGACAACGGCAAACATGCATATTTTATGTTTAGTACAAATTAGCCATGCAGGATATAAAATGAATGCCTGAGGGAGGGCAGAGTGTGCTGAAATTAGAGTCCAAATGAAAGTCATTTAGTATTAAAACACTCAAATCCTGAGCTAGCTTCTCCACCACTGTCAATCAGTCCAGCTCCATTAACTTCAGTGGAGCTGTGCCTCCGTGTCTTCTGGGGAAAAGGCCTGCTCTGAATATTTTGACTAAACACAGCATAGTTCTGTTAAGAGATGAAAAATGCTTTTCTGCAGGTTTTGGAATGTAAATTTACTCTCACAATTTATAAATTCGCTTCGAACCTGGTCTTTAATCAGCTCTGCTGGGGCACTACCTGTTGTCATGAAGAGCTGCTCAAGATGGGGTCCAGGTCTGATAGAAGAACGGAGGATCTGTAGGAGGGCCAAGTATGGTTTGGTTAGATGCTGAGCATCTATTCTGCCAGCAGGCATGGGAAGTGCATGTCCTTACCATGGGGTCCCACTGGTGCTTAGAACATCCTATGTTCTTTCCTATCTTTTAATGGCCCCAAATTATGACTTTGCACTCAGGGTGGCTTTTTCAAAAGAGCTAGATGACTTAAAAGCTGGAGACATGTTCGTCATCAGCAGGACTCAGGGTCCTAAATATTCAAGATTTTTAATCATTGTTACTTGAAGCCTTGAGTCATGAAGATATTTTTGCAAAATTTCTTCCTCTGATATGAAAGTGATAGGCACTTTTCAAATATCACAGTTTAATTAGCTGACCCTAATAAAAGGAAGTCAACCTGAGCATTATTTCTGTCTTCCAGTTTTAATTACCATAGAAGAAAGAGGAAAAAAGATGCAGAAACTCATTTTTGTCCTGTTTGAGTTTGATGATCTCTCAAAACAGAGACCATCAAGCTTCGGGGGGGAGGGGGGCGGAGGGGGAGGTGAGGGGATAATGAAGGGGGGAAGGCTGAATATAAAATAAGCTCTTATATACCTTATATATAGCAATATAAGACAAGATCTCTTTAATTAGAATATGAGGGATTTTGCATGTTTGTCCCCTAGTGACTCGAGTCAGCATTGGGAAAGAACTGAAGAGAAATTGGGTTAGAAATTAGGGCTGAGAGAAGAGTTAGAAACAAACAAAAAAATTCTTTTGGCTAGACATAGAGAGTTCTTATGTTGTGTATACCACAGCTGCAGCGTTTGTTCTGTCTCTAATATCATTCTAGAATAAAGGGCTCAATATCTTCATGCTTATGTGTAAACGTCTTAAGTGTGGGCTGGACTGTTCTGGTATCCCTTTGTAAGCATTGCTCACTTAAGCTTGGGACTTTGTTAGATTTGAAAACTAATTATTACAGATTTTATTTTCATATGGTAGCTTTAAATCAAGACATCATAGAAACTTTCTATGCCAGCATAGAAACTTTCACCAGAGTCTGGTAATCACTCATGTCATGCAGTACATGCTCCCTCACTGCTAAGCAATAGCAAAGAGCAGCAAGTCCTTAATTTTTTACCTCACGCTCTTGGAGTTGTAAATACTCTTTTTTTGTTAAAGGCTCTCATTTTATTATGTATTTCATGATCATGAAAAAATAATAGCTGCAGTGTCTCTTTTGCACTCTAAGGTTATGTTTATTCTTGAAGTGCTGTAGTGAGTTGACCCTGGCCGGAATGCCAGGTACCCACTAAAGCCGCTCTCTCACTCTTCCTCTGCAACTGGACAGAGGAGATCAAAAAACCAACAATGAAAGATTCATGAGTTAAGGGAAGAGCTGGGAGAGGTCACTTACTGATTACCTTCACAGGCAAAATAGACTCAAAGTGGGGATATTGCTTAAATTTATTACTAACAGGATAAAAGCCAAAGAGTGAGAAATAAAACAAACCTAAAAACACCTTCCCCGCACCCCTCCTTCCTTCCATGTTCTCCCTCCTCCCCCCCCAGCAGTGCAGGGGGACAGGGAATGGGGGTTATAGTCAGTTGTTGTTTGTGCCACTGCTCAGAGAGAGGAGTCCTTCCCCTGCTCCTGTGGGGTCCCTTCCACAGGAGAACAGTCCTTGATGGACCTCTCCAGCATGAGTCCATCCCTTGAGCAACAGCTCTTCACAAACTGCTGTTCCGTGGGTCACTCCTCCAGGGGGTGCAGTTCTTCCTTTGTGAATGAGCTGTACTGGCTTGGGTCCCCCACAGGGCCATAGGACCTACCTGGGAAAAACCTGCTCCAGCGTGGGCTTCCCTCTCCACAGGCTGCAGGTCTCCAGCAGGACCCTGCTCTATGGTGGACCTCCCACAGGGTCACAGCCTCCTTCATGCATCCACCTGCTCCAGCATGGGCTTCTCCATGGGCTGCAGGTGGGTCTCTGCACGCTCTTAGTCCTACACAGGCTGCAGGGGCACAGCTGCTCCACCATGGTCTGCACCATGGGCTGCAGGGGCACAGCTCTGGTGCCTGGAGCACCTCCTGCCCCTCCTTCTGCACTGACCTTGGTGTCTACCTTGTTCCCATGTTCCCACTCTGCTCTTCCCTGGCTGGACTTCTTTCTGCACCACAACCTTCTGTTCTTAAATATGTCATCACAGAGGCATTACTATCACTCCTCACTGGCTTGGCCTTGGCCAGTGGCAGGAAGTCCGTCCTGGAGCTGGCTGACATTGGCTCCACTGGACAGGGGAAGCTTCTAGCAGCTTGTAATAGAAACCATCCCTGAAGGCCCCCCCACTACCAAAACCCATCCACAGAAACCCACTACAAGTGTGAATCAAAAAAAACCCATGAATACAATAGTAGCATCTTCCACACTGCAGGCATATACTCTTCCCATTAATTACATTAATTATTGAAATAAGGTAACCCTGACAATACTGTCTCAACTTAATGAGACACAAGTGTTTTGCTGAGGATATTATGAGGAAGACTCAAACTCCTCCCTCTAAGCAATTGTAAATCTGAAATTAAGAGTCTCCAATTCAGAAAGTGTGGAAAAAGGAAAAATAACAGCCCTTTATTAAAAGATATGTGTGTATCGGCAGAGTAACGAAAGAACACAAATAAAACAACCAATCAATAATCTTATACCCCAAAATAATCCCCTTCAAAACAACAACAACAAAAAAAGTAAACAGTTCAGTTTGTGCCTTTTGACGCAATTCTAACCACAGTCAGCAGGGGGTGCTGTTGGACCACTGGAGATGCAGAGCCTGCAGTGCACTGTGCTGGCCACGTGGGGCACCCCTAGGTGCGTTGGAGAAGCCAAAAATGGAGGTCTTCCCTCCCTTTCACTGGGAAAGGGAAAAAAAAGGAGGAAAAAATGGGGTTCTTCCCAATGGGAACTCTCTCTGCAGCTGGCCGTGTGGTGTGGCTCCCTCTCTGATTTGATGTGCACAAGAACTGCTGCCAAAAAACACAGGAACAGAGGAGGAAAAGAAGGTGACCTCCTTCCCAAATAGTTCCTCTCTCTGATGAAAGTCCAGGCGGGTTCTGGGCTGGGTAGAAAACAGGGCACAGGCGAACTGGGGCCAGGAGAGGAAAAAAACCCCAAACCTGCCGGGCAGCCAGGCTGAGATAAAGCAACCTTGGAGCTCCTGCCACCTAGACCTTGTCCCAGCTCAGGCAAGACGAAGTGAGAGCCATTTCCCAGGAGAAGAAAAAAAAGGTGACTCTGCCAGCCACTTCTTTTGTGTTAGTCCATTGCCCAAGGCACAGCCAACCTGCCCATTCAACATCCCTTTCACATAGTGGGCAGGAGGAAGGGAAAATTCCTGCTTAGTTTCCCAGAACAAGCAAAACCATGACAAAATACTTAGGCCAAGTTTTTTTAAAAAGCAGAGCCTCTGTTTAGTCCTTCTGTATGTAGCTGGTTTGGTTTTGCGTGAACCCTTGATGTGCCACATTCCCAGGACTCTTCCTTAGGTGCTCACTAGGTGCCACTGTCAGGTGTAACTCCTTTAGAGAGGAAAGTTGTTCACTCCCATAGATCTCAGGATGACAATTTAATCTCTCATATAAACTTGTATCCTCTGGAACCTCTGTACAGTGACACTGTCCGAGATCACTCTACTTTCCATTTTTACATCTTATAGTAATCGCTGCAACTGAGACAACCACTGATACTTCATTTCACTGCTCTACTTTTGTTTTTTATTGCTTGAAAATGAAGGGATCTGCTTGTTGCTGTAGTGAGATATATAGAAGTGAGGAACCCAAGTTACTGCATTAAAGTAAATACACTGTGAGTTATGGCGCTACACACACTATAAGCTGTAACTGCTTGTAGTTTAGGAAGCTATTATAGGAAGCAAAAATCTGTATATAAAGCCACTTCTCAGAAAAGGGGAGTAAACATCCTGATAAGTCTAATTTGGTTTCTTGCACTTTACTTTCTACAGTAGAATAATAGAAACATCTGATGTATCATGAAAATTTATTTGTAACTAATGAATTAAACATGATAGGTGTCAGAGAGAGCACTCACTTAATCTACAGTGAAATTTCAGTCTGCCTGATAGCAGCATAAACTCTGGTCTTGGTATTCTCAGTTAAGTGACTAACAAACAGTCAGATAACCACATCTAGAGCTTTCAGCTCCAAAAATAGGATGAAAAGTTAGAACCACTTTGGAAGAGTCCTGGACAGTCAAAGGACTATAGAACTATATGCCTAGAAGAAATTTGTTAAATAATGCAGCCCAGTCAGGTGGAATTGTATACAATGAAACCATAAATGTGCACCAAACCACAAGCCATGTGCATTGGATATACCAAGGTTTTTATTCTAAGAGGAATTATTCCTCTCACTTGGCCAAAAGTCTCATTAATATCCAGGAATTTTGTTATCTGATCATTTACATTCACATGCTCTTTCATGGAGAACTCTTCATATTTTGAATATACCCAGTGTCTTTATATTGACATAGTTAAAAACAAATTTATCCTAAATAGGTATAAGATGAATACCTAGCTATCATTTATCTGATTACATCATTGTAGGCATTTTCTATGAATATTCATCACTCAGGAGAACCCAGATATTGGCTGTCTCTTTCCAGGATCCTCCTGGAGACTTGTAATTGGAGACTTGGACTTCCTGTTGAAGGGAGAAAATATTTTGATAAAATGTTCCCCAAAAGTCAATAAACTTTACAGATTTATTGCTCTGATTCACATGCAATGTTATGGCAATAAATAAGGATGTATAAGTAGGAAGTATAGCTCTGTAGAGAATAAAAAATTCAACTCACTTCAGAAAGTAAAAATGAGTTAAATGCGGGATTCACTTCATCTTGACATTTACTGGATTATATTTCCAATAAGGAGCTTTGAGTGTTTAATAAATGTAGTTGAGGTTTCTTTGGTTAGTAGTATTGCCCTTAGGCACTTAAATTAGATAGTCAATATCTTTCAGTCTCTTACAGATACAGGTCCTACAAATAAAGCTGAAAATTCACATATTGAGATCTTTCTTAGTCCTCTTGTCCCTGATTCCAAAAGCTTTAAGGATATGACATATGTAACATTACGCTAGACATAAATCAGTCTAACAGTAATTGTCTGACAGACGCAGGATAATTTCTGCTAACAATACTTTAGAGATTATTCTTGAAAAAAACCAAACAACTGAACAAACGGATAATAGAGAAGCTTCTTGTTTTGGAGGGATTGCAATAATGACTAATAAATGATACCAATAAGCTGGGAAATCTGTCCCAGTAGAGCTTTCTGCATTTCTCAGTTTGGAGCCTGTGTATTACATTTGGGATTTCTCAAGTATTTCCTGAATTTGAGCAAGGTGAGGATGGACTTTCAGAACAAACCAACTCTACCTCTGCAAGAGCTGGGGCTCCACTTTCCAGCTGCTGTAGGATAAATAATGCCCCCAGTTACTCAGCTTTCTGTGTCTGAGAGCTCCAGTCTTGCTCCTCCCTGAGGCTTTCACAACTCACCTTTTCATGGACATAGTTTAAGAGAAGCAAAAAGAAAAACAGGGCAATAGATCAGAGCATAAGTTTTCACATAGGTAGCCCAGAAAATACATTCTGTCTCCCCACGTAGATGTAAACATATGCATAAATGTATGTGTTTACTTACGGTTGGTTGAGGATGCACTTCTCCATATTGGGGTGTTCTTCAGGAATCTTATTGCTGCTCAATTGCTCTGATTTGAGTTTTTTTAAACATTTTTTTTTTAAACCAATTTTTTATTTAGCAACTCTTTCAGACTGGATGCTGGTGTAGGGCTTTCAGGTTATGTTATGTTAAGAAAAATATTAATTCAAATATTGGAGCTAGTACCTTATATCTGCTTCTTTAATTTGCTGCCCCACCTCAGCTCTCTTCCAATGCTGGAACCGGAAAAGCCTATCATAAAATCTCTATACGTAGTATTTTATTAAATCTCATACACACAACAAGTTTTTTAAATTTCATAAGTGTCTTTGTTTTTAAAAAACCTGCTCATTATCAGGGGGCAAACCAAGTTCTTTTTCTATCATGAGTGTAAGGGTAGATAGCCTTCCAGAAGAATTAGGGCAAGGAGATTAGAGTTTGTTTCGCTTAAGAAAGCTTTCCTGCCTAAAAAGAAGTTTCTCAAAGACAGTTTTGATGTTTTTTCCTGAATTCCAGAGAGACTTTCAGGCTCTCTCTCTAGTATGTGAGGAGAGAGAGAAACACTCACAGACCTATTGCAGGCCTCCTAGACACCAGGGGGTCCAGCAAATATAAAGCCCTGAGGAAAACAGGGGGTGTGTCTTTCTCAGTGTTTTTGCAGCACCATTAGGAGTACTGTTCTTGTAAGTTTAGTGTTCTTGACTTCGGAAAGAAATATTCCTGTAGTCCTTCCACTGCCTGGCATTTTGGGGGTACCTGTGTGTTATCTTACTTCACAATGAGAATAATAGTTTTAATTCATGTGTTGTCTTGACTATTTTTTCTCCTTGACAGAACCAAAGGCAACATAATAGTTATATCTAATAAAAAGAGTTTTAGGTTTAAGCCCTTTATTCAGCATCCTCTACTTGTTGGAAGCAAGTTTTGATTTTCTTAAAGTATTTGTGAGAATATTTAATCTTAAGTGGCTGCTCAGAAAGTAGGAAAGGAAAACATAATCAGCTCTCTGTAGAAGACTAATAAATGACAGAGAGAAACGGGACCTCATACAACAAACAGCACTTCATCAACAAAGCCCTGGTGTCCGGAAAGGTGCGTGGCCTCTGGGAAGCAGCCTGACTGAAGCACATGGGATTGGAGGGAACTTAAAATACCATGAAGAAAAAGAATAAGCTTGAGAAGAATTAGTACAGTATCTGTTATAATTAAAGGATTAGTTCATTGAAATTGAAATATATTATGTATATATATCTATGTATTCTATCTATATGTTTAATATTAGATTGTGAGGCTTTTTCATAAGCACAGGACTAACACTTTGTATTGGTAGACAGGAAACATACTAACAAACACCATATGTATAAATAAAT
>JAWWES010000115.1:10404413-10423067 GCA_035583135.1 Lophotriccus pileatus
TGCCAATACTTATAAACCTTTTAATAAAAGGGTTGTTATTCCTACCTGGATATAATTTTGGTCTCTTTTCCCACACTGTTCCTCGATTGGAGTCCATTAATTTTGGATTTGTAATTGCTTAGGGGGAGGAGTTTTTGGGTCTCCCCTGTGGTTTAGTCTCAGCAAAACACTTGTGTCCCACTCAAACGGTGACAGCAACCTACTGCTAACTTGGGGATACTGGGTTTTTTGATAAGCATACCCCTTTCAGATATTTATTTCTAATATTTTTTTAAATACTAAGGAGTGTTAACTTTCATTTAATTATGTTGCATTTTGACTAGGACAAAAATAAACCAACAAGTCAGAAAAAACCCTGTAAGGTGACATATAAGTGTAGCCAGTGCTTTGGTTTTGTTTAATTCAAATAGAAATTGTAATTCTGGGGGATTTTTATAGGTTTTCTCCGTCTAGAGACTCTCAGCACTTGAAGTCAACTCTTTTTCACTTTTTCTTTCTTGGACACATGCTGCCATGACTGCCTGCTCTGTTCAAAGTGAGTTAAACTCACTGTAATTTTCACTTTCATGCCCAATGAATGTCTCCTTTGCCAGAATCTCCATGCCTGTTTTCATAGGACAGGCATCCAGTCTTCTGCCAAAATTACTCCTTGAGCATGTTTCCCTAAGGAGACTTTTAACCTTGGCTATTTATAGACTAAAAGTTAATACAGTTGCATTAAAAAAATCCCCAGACAATTCTTCTGTGTTATCTTTTATTGATATGTATTAGTTTCCCAAGCAACCACATAATCCCCTTGTCCTTCTGCCTCACCCTTCCTTCTCCTTTACTTTTCTCTTAACTTAGTTTATAAGCTCTTTTGTATGATCAGATTCATTTTTACAGACATTCCTGAAGTCTGTGTTTATATTTGTTAAACACTGGCTAGGTATGTGAGAATTCCTGAGTGATCCCTTACTACCGTTTGTTGTTGCGACCTTGCACATCAGCTTTTCTTTGTGCTTTTACATAGAGCCCTGCTGACTAACTAAGTGGGTAACATGCTTTTCACCTGTTGGCTGATGCAGGACGTGGTGGTGGCTTTTAGTATTGGAAGACAAAAGAATAGTCAGGAGTTGGAGGTGAAGCCAACAGATAAAGTAGAAGAGAAATTCGGTGCTGCTTTCACTCCATCAACTCTGGGGTTTTCTAACCTCAGATGCTGCTGCTCTTACTTGATTGTCGCTGTCTTTTTCCATTTAAGTCTAAAATTGCCCATGGCTGATCATAGTTGACATGTGTAACTGTGGAGATTATTTATAGAACTTCACAATCTTGTCCACCCAGAAAGACAGTAACAACATTTTCCCGTCTTTTACCCTCAGTGTAGGTTTGGGCTGCATGCTGGGCACTAGGGGCATCTGAGGTGACAATCAAAAAGTCTGTGACTTTGTACTTTTGATGTAAATGTTTTGAGTTCCTGGAGTGCTGCAGGGCACCCTTGAAGCTTACAGATCAAACACCCAAGTCCCTGCTCCATCAGAGTTAAGAAAGGATGAAAAAGCAAACAAACTTGTGGATGTAACAGGGCTTGGTGCAGGATCACCCAGCAGGTCAATGCTTGTGCTGGGAGTGAAAACTGAGTTATTCTAGATCAGAGTCTTCTCTACTTAATCTCATTGACGTGCTCAAGACATGGATGGAGACATTCAGCTATCTGGGTAACGTGCCGTTTTGTTGTGCTGCTTTAAACTCCACAATAATGGAGAAGGTCTGGTTGTCAGGCACCTTCTGCATTCCCTGGAGTGAATTGCTCTACACTGCCTGTTTATCTTTGATCATGAAAATGTGAAATGTACTGATCTTGGGCTGCTGGAGGGAAGTGCTGCAAGGTGGTGTCAAGATGTCTGTTTTCCAGACACGCTCCACCAGCTGCATAAACCTACTGCTACAGCTGCATAAACCTGATGCTCCTGTCTTTTATTGCATTCACAAAAGACCTTACACCATGCACTTGTCATTTCCATATCAGTAGTACAAATGTACTTTCTGGTGTGTGTGTCTAGAAAAATTAGTGCTCTGGTTTGTTGGAGTCTTGGTTTTGCTCAGAAAAACCCTGCCTCTGGGCATAACAGGAATATACATGGTTTCTAAGGGTAGATCACTGTCTGTCTCACATTTCTCATGACTTTTTCTTCCTTAGCATGATTAGGTGGAACCCAGCAAGTTTCTGACCTGTCTGCACTGCAAACATTTAAGTCACTTTCCAGGTAGAAAGTATGCTAATTCTTTTCTCCATTGAGGTAGGACCTTTAGTACCTCCATCAGTAGAGAAATACACCTGAAGAGCAGTCCAGGTGTGTACTTTCAGAAATAATACTTTGACACAAGATGCATCACCTCAACTACAGTATACAGTATATGTCATCCCAACTACTGTACAAGGAATACCTCTGAGACAGTAATCACCTTGTATTCCTGTATGATGAGTTGCACTGCAAATGCATAATTAGCTGTTGCCAAACAGAAGTGAATGCTTCATATTAATTTGGAACTTTGGGTGGATGGGATTTCTGGAAAATATCACAAGGGAACAGATCAAGGATATCCTGAACCTCAGAGAATTTCTGACTATTTAGAAAACAATTGAATTCTTTTTTTATTTATGAATTATGAAACCTAATTTTTAATTCCTTGGTTTGGAGCTTCTTGCCGGACACCTTTTTTTTTTTCTTCCACTTGGATTATTGACAAAATATAGTATAAACAAGTTAGCACTTTGTTCTTCTTGAAAAGCTTTAATCTGACTGGTTTTGCCATACCAAATAGCAAAGAATACCGAAACCAGAGCCGTATGTTCTTAAGTTTAAAGCTTAAATTAATTTAGTCACCTTGATATTTTTTAGTCTTGAAACAAGTAGACTGCTTTTGAAATATTACATTACACATTTAATTCTAACAATGTTATCTGGATGTCATCCAGAGTGACCTGGACAAGCTTAAGAGTGGGAATCTCATTCAGTTTAACAACGCCAAGTTCAAGGTGATACATCTGGGTTGGGGCAACCCCCAGTATCAATACAGGCTGGGGGATGAATAGGTTGAGAGCAACCCTGACAAGCACTTGGGGTGCTGGTGGATGAGAGGCTGGACATGACCCAGCAATGTGCACTTGCAGCCTAGCAAGCCATTCTAATCCTGGGCTGCATCAGAAGCAGCATGGGCAGCAGGTCAAGGGTGATTCTGTCCCTCTCTTCTGCTCTGGTGAGACCCCACCTGGAGTGCTGTGTCCAGGTCTGGGGCCACCAGCACAGAAAGGACATCAATCTGTTGGAGCAAGTCCAGAGGAGGGCCAGCAAGTTGATCAGAGGGATGGAGCACCTCTCCTGTGAGGAAAGGCTGGGAAAATTGGGTTTTTTCAGCCTGGAAAAGAGAAGGCTTTGTGTTGGCCTAATTGCAGCCTTCTGATACCTGAAGGGAACCCACAGGAAAGATGGGAAGGAACTGTTTACTAGAGCATATAGTACAGGAACAAGGGGGAATGGATTCAGGCTAAAAGAGGTTTATATTAGAAGTTTATATGGAAGTTCTTTGCTGTGAGGGTGGTGAAACACTGGAACAGGTTGCCCAAAGAAGTTGTGGGTGGCCCATCCCTGGAAGCATTCAAGGCCAGGCTGGATGGAGCTCTGACAACTTGGTCTAGTGAAAGGTGTCCCTGCCCATGGGACGGGTGTAGGAACTAGATGGTCTTTAAGGACTCTTCCACAAACCATTCTGTGATTTAATGATTTTATGATCTTTTGCATTCCCTTCATGTTTTATTGGGAGTTCAGGGGCTTTGGCAAAGCGTGATGTTGATTATATACTTATTTATAAGGAGGTGTATGCATCATCATGGCTAGGCTTCGCGAACGAAGATTTGGGAAGGGCTCTACCCACGCTTGCTGCAAGTGCACTGATGGCTAAAAAGGCCAATGAGAGATAGACAAGTCCGGTTGCAAAACGCATGGCGGAAGGTCTCCTTAGGCCGTATCAACAAGACACGATTCTTTCTGCCTTGTCTTTTCTCCTCAAGAATGATTCGACGTGTGTTCCCAAAGGAAGCAGCAGCATTGTAAATAGTGTGTCTCCATGTCTCGCAGTTGGAGGCCAGAGTAGACCAATGATGATGATGATCAGTATGGCCAAGGCTATAAAATGTGAGCATAATGTCCGCAGACTTTTCTGGAAAGATCTGGAATTGTTGATGAATGATATATTTGCTTTGGAAAAGCCTCTTTATTATCATCTGTAGTGCAATGTCATCTAGCTCAGTGCCTTACACATTAAATATGAAGTACAACTATCGTTTAGATTCTTGTGTCAAAACCTCCCCAAATTATTGAATGTATACTGTGCTCTTTGGTCAGGATAAATTTTTAATTGAAAAAGAAAACTCAAATAAATATTTATTTATTTGAATAAAGTGTGGATCTGTTTTATCAATGGTGGCTGTTGATACCAAATTAAATCCAGGTCACACTCAGAACCTAGTGCTAAATCACTGAACTTGCAATAATGATAAGTTGTTATGAACTATTCCTATATTTTTTTGTTTAAGCTAATTAAGTCTGTCTGTATCCTAGCATATCCATTTTGTATGTAAGCATTTACAGATATGATAGAACTTTTTGCACACATTTACAAGCTTATGTCATAAAGATCCTGCATTTTCTCTTGCATACAGAAAAATTTGCACTTGCAAAATCAAGGCATAAGTTTGAGTATATTCAGTTTTGTTCTGTGAAAAGACAAAGAAAGTTTGCATTAATATTTATCTCATTTGAGATTAGGTGAAGCTGTTGAATTTATGTTGAGAGTTGATTGTTTTAGTAATGTTAAATAAGTATGAATAAGACCCTCACATTTTATTTTATACTCTACTTTATTTTAATTTTTTTTAATGAACTGAAGAGAAAAATTTGACCACCATCCTAAGCCTTATCAATATAAATCCATGCATATATCTATATCTATATATATGTATATATATATATATATATATATATATGTATATATATATATATATATATATATGTAAAACTTCTTTTTGTCCAAATATTAACATTTGTACCAAATTCTTGGAATGTTGGAAGGAAGTCCAGGTCCTGGCTCTAATGTACTCCTTGAAAATTAATTAACTGGCATATTTTGCTGTTCAATTAGAGTTTTAAGAGCTGACTCCATTAATTAGCTTGTTTAGAAAATGTCAAATTAGAAAAATACTGTGAAGGCCATTGTCAGGGAACATGGCTTTGTGCTTTTTGGGCAGCTCATAAATGATATTAATAATACAGCTATTTTACAGAAAGCCCAGGGAATGGGATTTGCATTCCTTGGAAAAAAAAGCTGGTATTTAGCTTTTTCAATTCATGAAGGTTTGGTTGGATTGTCAAAGACAGTGTAGAACTTTCTTTGCATGGCAACATTGTTCTAACACCAATCTAAATGGGAACTTAGGTGCTTGTCCATGTGAGAGAAGCATTTCAGCTTGACCTAGGACAAAATATCAGTGTGGACCATGAACTTCTACCTGGTTTTTATTCTGAAGCTCTCTTGGAAAGCTATGCATTGGGAAGGGTGTATCAGAAAAAGTAAGATCAGCAGGAAAGTACATTAAATATCTGGTGTCAGTGTTAATGTCTCTGCCTGCAATTTGCCTAGCTGATAAATATTCAGACTAAATTCTCTCTATTTCATTATTTATGCCATGTGAGGCTAAATGATACTGGAAACAGGGAGAATCTGGGTGTTCCCGCCAGACCTCCTCTTTTCTTCTTTCACCAGAGGCTGCAGGGCTAAACTTTTCACATTGTGTGGTGTTTGAAACTACCACATCTAGATATTATTGAACGTGTTGCGCATGAAAATTTTATGAGTGGATTCTGAACCTTTCCTACATCTGTTTAGAAGGGCAGTGACCTTGATGGGAGACTGTTTGGTCTGGCCAGGCTGCTGTCTGTCCAGCAGCCCAAGAGGAAAGAATTCAGCTGTTATGTGATGTGCAGGAAGACTGGAACTAGGGAAAGGACTGGATTTGGTGGGCAGGAGTGAGGTAGGAATGACATACTTCTACAATAGGTCTGTCATCTTTGTATCCCTGCCCTGCATAGGAGTAACTCTAACATGCAGTGCCCAGCACCTTCATGCAGGTGAAGTGGTAGCAATAGTCTATACGGGTTCTCCTTACACCCAGAGTAAGGTAGCCCACATAATGCATGTAGATCATGCTTAACTTCTGTTAAGTCAGTGCCTGGGTATATCAACTATCAGGCTCCCAGTGATTCACTCAGGAGTACTGGCTCAGTCCTACAAACACCCATGGGAATAACTCTTTTGTGCTTGTTCTCATTGATTCCAGGAACTGCACTTGAACATAAGTCTAATTATCCATTTTAATAGATATGTTAATTGCAGCAACTAAAAATAAACTAATCAGGCTAAATGTAAATCTAAATTAAATCAATTGTCAAAGCCTGACAGCAGGATTTCCTGCTGATTAATGCAGAGTTGTCTATTTCTGCCATGTTCCTATTTCCTTTTTCTTCCAAACCCTGATTTCAAGTGTGATTGTCCTTAAAATGTTCTTTCCTTCTCCATTTGTACAGATTATTCTGAGATCTTTGAATAATTAGACATGTTCTGTAAAGACAACTGCTAGAATGGAAGATATGCAACATGTGCTGCACTCAAGAACTTCACTCTTGTGACAGATGCTGTTCCCATCTTAGAAACCTACATGATCAGTTCATCAAGAGTAAGTTTATTAGGACAAATGAAGCAAAGGAGCTTACGGAGACAATGACACATCCTCATAGAGTTACAATCGAAGCTCATTTATTAGTACAATAGTGCATCTTTTATACAGTTAATCAAAGCAAATTACAACTGTGACATCTCATTTGATTGGTACACTTAATTCTATCATGTGTCTACTTTAGCATACTATTGGTTCCTAGCATCAGTCCATGCATACTATTTGCAATTCTCCTCCCAGGCCTGCAGTTATCTTCTTCCCAAGCCTGTGGTTACTTTTCTTGATCTTCTCAAGCCTGTGGTTACTTTCCTCGATCTTCCCAAGTCTTAGCTCTGCTTACTTGTTTCACTGTTGCAAGAGCTTCCTTTCTATCTTAAAATATAGTCACACTTTTCACGCTGATTTTGCACGTAGGCCTTGTTTTGCACGTATACTGCATTTTGCAAATAGGCTGGATTGTTCATCTCAGCATTATGCAGTATATTATGTCCCTGCTCATCTAACCAGCTCTCTACAATCAAACACATTCCAGGTGCTATTTTTTCTTACTTTCTGAAGGAAAAATTAAGTTTGCTGTCTGCTAGGGGACTTTCTCCCACCCTATTAGACACCAGATCAATTATTACTGGATCAGAACCAACTTGTGGGGAACGCGTGTGTGTGTGTAGAGGGGGAGTGGCATCGTATCCCTCATGGCAGCCCCTGGAGCCCACATGGGAAAGCCCTGGAGTAGCTGGCAGTCACAGAAAGGTCAGGAAAACTATAACACACCACAGCTCCGGAAGCCCCTAAGTCAGGCTCAGATTGGCAGGGACAATGGAACCCTGAGGGTGGCTGGTGGGTCAGAGACCCCTCCTGGAGGGGTTGGCCATAGGGACCAGAGCAGATAAAACCAAGAGCATGTGTTTGCCTGGTGTCGTGGCCCTGTCCAGTGACTTGTGAGAGCTGGTCTTCTACAAGGCTTTGGTGGTAGCTATATAATCTGTCTCTCCGTCTTTCTCCTTCTCTCTTCTTGGTCCCTGTGCTTCTCTTTCTCTGATCCTTTCCTGAGGCTTAGGGTGATTTGGAGCTGGAGGGATTGAAGCTTGATTTAAGCATTGTGGAATAGGTTGGACTTTGCGTTAAAGTGTTGTTGGTGTATTGGATGTTGAGATGTCAGATGCAATGCTATGTGCCTTGAGGGACAAAAGTTCCCTGTAAAATATTAGGATATTTCTGAAATTGTTGGATATTCTGTAATGGGAGTATTGTCTGGTAGCTGCTATGATTCCCTCTCTCCTGAGCACAGCAGAGAGGTCACAAAGATATCTGAATATCTCTGAAAAAATACCACAGAAAACACTGACTAAATGATATTTGTGGCTAATGGACAGAGGAGGATTCCCGTTTTGTTCCAGACTAACAAATTCAAATAAATTTTTACTCTGCTAGCTAAAATTAAAATAGTGAAAGAGGTAAATAAAAATCCTGAATGTACTTAGGGATCTTTGTTGTTCTATTTTTTATCAAGACTCTGTTTAATCTGCTCTCCTGAGGACAGCAGTCTTTTTCTCTCTTGCCTCATCTTTTTCCAATATAAATAATACATTGTGCACACGGAGGTATAAGCATATAAAAAAATTTTCATTTCATGTGGGCAGCAGTGAAGCTTGTAGGCATTTCAGTTGAGCCATTTAAAAATTTTATGAACATATTTCTGCTACGCAGGAATAAAACCATTTTCTTTTGCTTTCTGTAACTTCACCCAAAGAAACAATAAGAAAGCACATTTTCTGTCCAGCCTATTTAATTCTGATCATGCCTAAAAAATAATAACAGCAGTCCTAACTGCAAATAGTCCTTCTATCAGATACACAAATAATCAAAAAATGAGTCTCCTCCTTCATTGCACTTGGTTTGTGTCCAGTAAGAGAGTGATTGAGGGAGTTTGAGCAAATTAATGCTTTATATCAGCCCGTTTAGATTAAATTTCTGAGGCAATTGTGGGCAACGCTGGTAAAAAAAAAATGGTTAATTTATTTTGACCTTTTTAAAATACAAGCACTGTAAGTAACTGCATTATGTTGCATAAGTTGCTTGGTTTAATAAATCTAGTTTGCTTTCTTTTTTTTTTATTTTATTGCTTATTGTGTTGCAGTTTTCTCCATCCACTTCCCTAATGTAATAAAATTAGAAAGGAAGCCAGATGACAGTCAGATGGCAAGGCAGCTCTGACACTGATGAAAATGAGAATGCTTGGGTACTACTTAACTGTCGTAAAACCTATGTCTTCACGCTGAAGACACGCTTTCATAGGTTTTCGCAGATCACGTTTCTTCCCATTGCACAGCTGGACTCTTCCTCATGAGAATGTCCTCTCTCTTTGCAACTACAACAGCCATGGAGAATTAAATATAGGAATATAATCAAATATTTTCTCACAGTTTTTTAAATGAAAGATAAACATTTATACACTGACTTTAATTGCACCTACAGCCTTGGCAGCCCCACTCTCTACTTCCTAGCAGAGTGACCACTACCTGTCTCAATAACCTGGCTGATAATTATCTATATTTTGCAGCTGATCCTCACAATTCACTATAGTGAAACCAAAGGTAAACTCTGGAAGCATTATGTATATTCAAGCAACTCGCTCCTGTGTGTCTGGCCCCATTCTCTCCTCAGGGAACATGTCTTCCCCACAGCCAACATGTGCTCAAGTGCATTCACCTCAGGATGGAATCATTGCCTCAGGAACAGGAGCTCTGGGTTGCAGAGCTGCTGCCTTCCTGCCATGAGGTGGGACCCCACTGTCAGGGTCCCTCCCTCCCTTGAGACATAGATACAGCTCTGCAGCCATGGTGCAAGGCAAGTGAGGAATAGAATTGCAGTAAAATAATGTTTTTCAAAGTGCTTCAGATGCCCAAACAATGCTCTTATGCAGCTGAGCTGGCCCTCAAAACAGCTGTGTGAAGAGTAATGGTTAGAAACTGCACCGGAGGGCTCCACAGCTCCTCAGGACTTTGCCATGGGTATTGGCTTTGCCTATCTGTGGGTCTCCACCTACTCCACAAAATGAACAATGTTAACACCTTTGTGAAACTGATTTTTTGGTAGAATTGCAAAGTCAGTTAACCACAAGGACAGAGGTCTATGAGGAGATGAGTGATGGAGTGAGGTCGGCAATTCAAACGTTGTTCAGAAGTAGCACACCATGGAATAAAAAAGCAATAGTAGCGTGCAAGAAGGAAACTTTTTTATTTAAAAGAAATTAGAAACCACCTGAAAGGAAAAAGTTAAGAAATTAAATCCCTGGACTAAGCATGGAGGCAGATAAAGAACACCCTATTAGCGTCACAGAGGGGACAGTGTGCACACCCCAGAATATAAAAGGAAAAAAAAAAACAACAGAGGAAAGTGAGAGCCCCAATAATGTGTTGAAGAGATAAGATACAATATTTTTTTAAAACTAAATTCTATCCTTGGAATTGAAATAATTCTAATGAAATGAAAGGGACTTTGGGGCATAAAAGAAGCAAAGCAGAAGTCTGCAAAGTAATATTCAAAGGTAAAAAGACAAAGAAGGACTGATTTAAGGTCATCAGAAGTAATCTTACTGTAGGAAAAACGTTGTATCTGTTAGGTCACTGGAGTGGAGAGAGGGCAGCTGAACCCCTGACAGCCTTCAGAGTAATGTAAGAGTGTTTCTTTACAGGCTGAGAGGGTCCCGCCCTCTCCGAGCCCAGGAGAGGTTGTGGCATTTCACATGGGCACTGGCATTACAGACTGCAAGACGTGGACTCTTTCTGGGGAAGAAGTTTTTAAACCAGATAAGCTTTATTTCGGGGTTGCCATCTTCGGGATAGCGAACACCAAGATGAATAGGTAACAATGAATTGTTGTCATATAGTATATATAGACTGATCAGTGGAGGGGCAGATAGGATTATTTTAAACTATCACTCCCACCATCAGCTTTAGCTTAGAGATCTCTTTTCATTGCCTTCTCTCGGTGCTGGAAAGCTCTTCTGCTTTCGGACCCTGATCAATACAGCCTGCAACAACAGTTAGGTTGGAGCTTTTTTCCCCCCTATATCTTCATGTTCCCTAGTCTAAGCAGTCTCTATTCTTGTGTTTTAAAATCTCAGTGTCTTTTTCATTTGCACTAAATAATGTCAACATTTTGCCATTTTGCCTTAAGTTCCCTTAGACACCTGTTTTGTAGATATAACTGCCATTAGAGTTAGACAGAATTATAGGATGGATTCTGTTTCTGAATTTGATGAGAATTTTCATTCATTTTAATGGAAAATGACTCATATCCTAAATCTGTGGAGAAAAAAAACCCTGAGCATTTTATGCTGTTGGTGTTAAGTAATTCAAAACTCATCTGAATTAACTATATACCTATTCGCCCTTTCTTCATAACTCTGCTTCATCAGTTTTTTACTTGTGTTCAGTTACCAGAAAGATATTTAGCGTCTTTGTCTCTGAGTTTTGCTGAAGCCTTCAAGGCTTTCTCCAACAGCATAGAAAAGAAATATGAAAGGTATTCTTGTAGCATTGTGGGACAGGAGTTGTGTAAAAGTGATCCTTTACATCATATTCAGATAAAACCCTCCACATCTGATACTCTGCCCAGCTACTTCCATAGTGATATGAACAGCTGCCTATCCATTTATGCTTTTTTGGTTTTATTTAAACTAATCATTAAGATAACTGTGTCATTTCTTTGTGGCTATATGTAGATTTTGGTAATAATATTCCAATTTCTTAGTTTTCAGGAACAATAATGCTGATAATAGGAGTTGGTTCTATACGGCTGTCTAAGTTGCTTTATTTATCCAGGTGGCTTTTACTGATTAAGGAGATTTTGAAGCTTCATCAGAGATGAATTATATGTCTGTCTTTATTACAGGTACAAAACCCCCAGGCTGTTAACAAGCTGAATTTTATACAGTGTGCCCATGTATGGTCCTGTTGTAAAAATTTAAATACTTTCTGCTTTTATCTTATTACCGTTGACAGATCAAATTACTTCATTTTCATCATCTAAATAAAATGCTGGCAATAATGCTGATTAATTCCAAAAGATATATGTCCAAAACCATCATGTTAACAACTTTTATTCCTTTTTTCACCCCTTTTCACTTATCTTCACAAAATAATCTATTTATTTTTTTTGTTCTCCCCATATTCTGACTGCCTCATCAAAACAGTTCTGAACAGCCCTGATTAATCAGCATCTGACAACTTTCTAGCTATAAGTACGTAAGGATAAAGGGTGATTGAACTGAAGTAAATTTCCATTTGGCTTTTACCTTCTAATTATTTAACAGCTGAGCATCAAAACCCCTTTACCACAACATGCCTGCAGGGCCCTGCAGTAGACAGTACATGGCTGAGTAGAGTTTAGCTACCTCAAAAGAAATGTTACAGCTCAAGTGATTTTGAAATATTTGAAACCTGAGAAACTTTGGTGCTCATGAGACTACAGTAAAAATTATCAATTAGAATAAAAATGTACTAATTACTGTATTGAAAAATTGAAACTCCAGGCTTGCTGATGTGCAAAATTAAGTCTATTCTGAATACTGCATTACTATAAATAAGAAACACTACCGCAAAATAGAAAATTATGACACAGTCCTTGGTAAAGGAAGGAATTTTTAGGCTTATGGTTTGTTTACTCCTAAGATGTTGCTTGCAGCTCATTCTTATTGTGTGGAGTAGAGCACTGAAAATGTTTGGCGGAAGCCAGTGTCTTAATGCATATATATGGTCAGTTTTGATTGATTAAATTAATGTAGTTCTCCTGACATTCAACCTAAAATGCATAAGCATTCAAACTACCAAATTTAAGCTAAGGATGTTCTGCTGTCTAATAAGAGCCACAAAACCCTCCAAATTTACCAGGTCCATTGGAGGTTCTCTCGTGTTTAACTGGTTCACAAAAATCACAAGTGTCCCTGCAAGGTTTTCCTTGAAATACCATTTCAATCACAGCACATTCCTGATGATTTCTACCAGAAAACTTGGGGCATGTGGTTGCCTAAAGCAAGAAAATATGGAAGGCTGTGTTTTTCACTCAACTGAAAGAGTAAATGCAGGGGATCTTGGGATAGACAACGAAAATACCTTTTAATTTGTGTCAACAATATATATGAGAGAGGATTATGATAGTTTAAAGAGGAATGTTGGGGTTATTTGGCTTTATAAAAAATAAATATTTTAAGAAATTAGAAAATAGTATTGTTCTTTAGGGTATGGAAGAATACAGAAACTGATGTCATCGTAAGATAAAAATTCAGTAAGTATAGGGTGAGATGGATGAGGATTGCATTTTCTTGAAAACTACTGATAGGAATATTTCCATGCGGTATTTTAGTTTCAAACATTATTTGTTATAATTAAGAAAAAAAAATCACACTAATTTATGAAAATCAGTGGTGTTGCAGGAAAAATCACAAGTTGTATCAGCTGTTTTTTAGATGCTGATCCTTTATTCTGAAGTAGGCAAGAATACCCGTCTCTTCTTCTTTGTTCACACATGTGCACACATCTGTATGCACACACACATGAAACAATCAGTCTCTTAATTTGCTGGAAGAAAATCTCTCAAATGTAATGTAAAGTTCAGATTCCATTGATTTATTGCGTTCAAAATTCTCTGTCCTCTTCAGAATCATAACTCTGAGAGTAAGTTCTGCTTTGGGTCATTACATTCTGTTTCCCTCCAATTCCTCCAGTAGTTTCAGTTAATTAAATATTTCTGACTATTTGTCTTGAATCTATCTGCTGGTATGAAAAAGAAACTTCAATTATTTTTTAAACAGAAACTTAGACTGGAATGCCTGAAAACTAAGAAAATTTCCGTTATATCAAAAGAGTATACAAAACCCCTATTAATTACTTTATATAAGTTAAAAAATATTTCAGATTTTTTAAAGTAGATTACATTATTATGATATTAACTGCAAATTACATACTTGGTATCTTCATCAATAAATTCTCATTGAGTTAGATCCATAAAGACAGTCAAAGCATCTCTGTGTTGTATTAGCTAACATCTGGATGGCTCTGAACAAGCTAATTCCCTTGAACCATGTAGGGAATAAGTTACTTTGGGACTAACTCCCTTTTATAGGGAGCATTACTAAGAAAGATAAAAATTGCATTAAATGTTCATACTAATATTAATTTTAAAATATGAAGAGTACAGAAAAACAAGCCTGAAAGCTCACATCTGTCAAAAGGAATTTTTTTTTGGTAGAAAATACATTACAGAGTTTAATCTTAATTTTGAAGCCTTCCATATTTTCTCCCCATTGGCAACCAAAATTCCAACAGTGTTCCTTCCTTTGTTTTTCTTTACATATTGGTAGACTTATGGTGCAGAAATATACTGACAGTGTTAATGAGATTTGTACCCCCAAGTATCTCAAAATAAAGAGCCTCCACATACGAAGGCAGGCTAAGTGTGACAAAACGAATTGGTGTAAATGCAGAGTTCACAGCAGCTACTGGAGAGAAAAGAAGTTTGACAGACACCTTCAAGGACAATGGGGAACCTAGAAAAAGTCTGATCCTTCTTCCCTTCCCATATCAAGATTTTTGGCGATGCATTTTTGTCCACAACGCTGTGACCTTAGAACCAGTTGGCATACAGACATGGAATGACTGCTGAGAGACACAGTGTAGCTTGAAAGAGTTGCATATTTGGATATTAAATGGACTTTTTCTTTTGTCTGACTGTAAAATCTAATAAAACCCCAGAGTTAACTAGGGAAAACAGTTAAGGTTTTCCTACCTCCAGAGGCATCTCAGTGGATTTCCACACAGAAGAGAGCAAGTAAGTATTCATTAGCAATGGTGTTGATAATAGGGCTCATTCTCTCTAGGCTCTGCTTGTTTCACAAACCTCATCAGAATAAAAAGTAGCAGCTGTGTGTCACTTTTGTCATTCAAATCTACAATCCTGACATGACCCTGATGAATAGGAAAATACAATTTTTACTTTGTGGGTGGTCTCTTCCTGAACATTAATGTCATATTCCATGTTTGTCATTAAAAAAATGCAACTTAAATTCCCCCCTGCTCTTCTGTTGTGGCTACTCAACATGTCTGGAGTGTTGCCTTAGATAACTCACCAGGCAATTATTAGTAGAGATAAGAGAGCAGCTTTAATAGAAGGCCTTCAACAACAACAGGAGTACAGATGCTTGCATGCCACATGTCCAGGGGATTCCACAATTTAAGGTATTTGTCCATCCAACCCCAGATCTATCTGCTCCCCAGATCCTCCCAGTTCTGCCTCCAGTTCTGCCCCTGGAAATTGAGTTGCGGGTCCTAAGTCCCCCTCTTCCTCATCTTCCTCTTTGTCACAGCAATCCTTGGAGCTCCTCCAAAGTTCTGGGTTTTGAAGGATGCTTTGTCTGTTGTGGTATCTTCTTGTAGAGGCCTGGGGTGCGATGTTCTTAAACAGAAAGAAAGCCTACCTTGAGGAAAGTATAAACAAGCTAAAGAAATTTAGAAAATTAGATGTGAAGTTGGGTAATAGGGTTGGGTAAATGTGTAAACTACTGTGCTGAAGGGTGAGCTAACTACAACTACTTCTAAAATCTACAAAAAGCTAAAAATGAAAAAAACCCATAGGTATCAGGAGAAATCCATGCTGGATGGAGCAGATCCATGCTATGCTGCTGTTTTGAATATCTACATGTTGTAATATTATATGGAAGTAAATCTAAACACGGGCTTTATGCTGGTCTGTTAGGAGAAGTCCAGCCACCTGCTCCACATGCTGGCAGTTTACACAGTTAATTAATTTCCTACAGCATGGGTGTTCTGCTGTTTCAGTTTAGCAGGCTTTAGAACCCACATTAAAGATCTCTGAGATCTTTATTTCCTTTCAGGGAAAAAGAAGAAAGTAGAAATTACATTTGGTTAGATGAACACCAAAATGAGGTGTGTGCTTGAGAATGGCTATTTTTTCCCTTGTTTTAGAATTAATCATTAAATAACACATCTGTCTTAACAGCTTTCTACATGTTTTCTGACATCAGGGAATCTTTATTTCTGGGTCTTGTTGGTAGTTGACAGTATAAGGCATAATAAACATTGTGGTTAGTTTTTTGTATTTTTTTCCCTCTAAATAGGAGGAATTTAAATCTGCAGAGTTTCATTTTGACATTTCTCATTGAGTAACCAGATAGGTGATAGCCATTTTTAACTCTTTGGATAAGTCTTTTAAAATGCAGGAGGAATTGCTAATTGAGTTTTTAATTGTTCAGGAAACAATTCCTCTCCAGGAATTCTGCTTTTTTAAATAGGTTTTAATCTGGAAAGAGCCTTGACTGTTAACTGTGATTTCTGTTTCTGAAGGTGTTGGCAAAGTCAGGCACATCAGCCTGTGGTGATATTTTTTAAGTAAAGAATTCCTCCACTGGAGAGGCATTTCATAAAAAATGAGATCTTTTGAATCTCACTACTTTTCTTGCATCAGATTTCAGGAATTCAGCCCAACTTCTATTGTGAATTCCTTCACATCCGATGTCTGCTCTTGTTCTTAAGAGGGTTTTTCAGAGTAGTCCCCTTGGTGCAGCTGGGAATAGATTCCATTGCCCACCTTCCCACTGGAATGGAAAAGGTGCTAGGACTGTTTAGACAAGTTTTTTTTCTGTATAATGGAGTTCTAATACTTTGGAGCAGAACTCGGGTCAAACATGTCATGCAATATGTGAGTGCTTTCACCTTAGTTACACTGGTATATGTGGTGCCTATGAGAATTCTTGTAATGGCTAAATCTTTAAGCTGTAGGAAGAGGAACAAATATATGTTTGTAGAAAGTGTACTTACCCTGCAAACTTTCCTCCCCAATGAAATTTTAATGCCACAAACAAGGTAAAAATACTGGAGTCACTTAAAGTGGAACTTTTATTTACAGTACTTATTTTTCTGACACTGCTGTGAAATGCTCAAAAATCCAGATGGGCCTTATTCTTAAAATCAGAAGGCTTAGAATACTTCAATAGCATAAACTTGCACTTTCCCTTTCTCCCTTTAGCATACAGTGTTCATCTATTTGTCTTTTTAAACATTCATTACTTTTACAGATTACACACCTGAAGTCCTTTTCTCCTCTCGATGCATGTGTTTAACTTCCAGTAATACCAGTAAATCCTTACGGGAAACTAGTCTTCATGAGTCTTTAGAAACTCACGAACTGTGCGTTTTGTCTATTTTTTTTTCAATGTGAGCCTTTGTTTTAGCTGTTTGAGGCAAAGTTGTTGAAGATGCTACTGCAGCTTGGAAGATTCATGTAAGATTCAAGGTTAGTTAGGCCAGACAGTTTCATATCCCTCAACAATCTTGTTGTCTTGTGGACTGCTTCATTAACTACATACTCTGTTATTGCATGGTGGTTACTGCCAAAAGACTCTTCAGTAATATATAGATGCCATATGTTTTAATATAACTTCAACTTTTTAATTTTTTTTTTTTTTTCCTCAGTGGTGCTACAGCTAAATTCTGGCTGGAAGCTCCCACACAAGAAAAAAAAGCAAATGTGTATCTTTCCTCCTATGGAAATTAAGTTCTTATCATCTCAGTGCCTTATTCACAAAGGCCTATATTTGTAGCACTATTTATCTTCCTGAAGGGAATTCTATGAGACCCTGGAGATGAGTAATGGCTTCTCTTAATCAGCCTTTTGAAATACCATTGTCTTGTCTGTCTTGGTTAGAACATCAGCACAGTGGTGGGTGTTTTGTAGCATAATATGAAACAATGTGCTTGCTGCTAAGAGCATGTAATTTTAACAAAGAAGCAGCAATCAGAAAAGGGGCGGGCAAACACTGGCACTAGAAATTTGAGGGCTGAATGTTTTCCGTGCGGAGGGCAAGAATGAGGGAAAGAATGAACAAACACCAAACAGGCAAGAGTTCTCTTGTGCATGCCACTGTAATCTGCCAGGTCCTACTTAGCAGGTTGTGTTGGCATAGATTCATACATTCTAGGTTTATGTAGCTTTTCCTTGTCTGCTTACATTTCCTTACATTGCCTGTTGTTACCTTTTCTTTGATCTCTATCTCAGTATTACGTAAAGATTCAACCTACCCTTGCTTTAATATGCTCGGTCCCCATTTTTGTTCCTTTTCTTGCTCTAGATAAATGTTAATTCTCAGAACTGTAAATTATCCCAAAATAAAATGAAACGACAAAGTTTAATGACACTTAACTCCCATCATAGATAGTACAATTTCAGTACATGATAAAAATGTGAATTTTCCGCTTTATGACTTAGGCAGGGCCCTTCTGGACCACAGTAGGTCATGAAACCATATTTCTGACATGCCCAGACAAGCGTACCTACATTATGCCTTACTGACCTTTTCCTTAATAGCTTCCAATTACGGAGCTGCCACAACAGTCCTATACAGACAATTTCCATGTTTCACCATTCTGATGATTGGAGTTACCATAATCTCTTAAGAACACTCCAAATAAGTTGCATCTTTCTCTCCTTTCATAGAAAACCTCTGTGTTTGCTATCAATCTCTTTAACTTTTCTCCTAATTCTTCCCCCCACCCTTGTTTTCTTCAGGATTATGTCAAATCGGTCTGTTTGCTACTTCAAGCACTCCATGCAAAACTGGCTACATACCGAGGCCTCACCTGAGTGACCTCTTAGGAGGTGTGTGACGTGACATTAATGAACTTGGAGTTAAAGCTTGCTGTTTTGTCTGCATTGTCCAGTGATTGATGTGTATGTATCCTCTCTGTGTTACAAACTTAGGTCTCATCTCTTTTTCTATTGCATGGCTGCAGAGAAGAGCAACGAGGCTGGTGAAGGGACTTGAGCACAAGTCCTGTGAGGAGAGGCTGAGGGAGCTGGGGTTG
>JAWWES010000115.1:10423167-10436316 GCA_035583135.1 Lophotriccus pileatus
AGTGATCAGGCATTGGAATGGCCTGCCCAGAGAGGTGGTGGATTCACCGTCCCTGGAGGTGTTTAAGATGAGGCTGGGTGTGGCACTGAGTGACATGATCCAGTAATCACAGTGGGGTTGAATCAAGAATTGGACCTGATGATCTCGGAGGTCTCTTCCAACCCAGTTAAATCTATGATTCTATGATCACCAGTTTGTATTTCTGTTTTCAGTTTCTGTTTACTCTGTGTAGTGGTTTGAGCCTGTCTTCATCAAAATATATCATGTTGATATAAATTTTTCCAATTTATCACGTTAATTTTGGATTCTGATTCAGTCCCTCAGCCTGCTTGCATCCCCTTCTCCTTGTGCTTATTTTACAAGTATATGTTCTAGTCCATCATCCAAGACAATGAAATATTGAATAGAATTTGATAGTCAATGGATGTGGCAGAGATGAGTAGGCATTTCGGGGTCCAGAGGTGTGGAATGCTTTTCTAAATAGTGCAGGAAACCATTACTTTACTATTTAATTTTTTCTTCTTTCCCATATAACTGGAGACAGTGGATTGTTGGTAGGCATGCAAAACTGCAAGACAGATTTTATGCATTTTTCGCATCCAAAAATCATTTAAAATTGCAGTAAAACACCTTTGTCTTCATATTATAGATACAGAGGGCAAATGCAGGCAGCTGATCAATGACAAAGCTAGTGCTGACAATGCACCTTCCCTCATGAGTGCCGGGAGCTTTCTCTGCTGGTCTGCCCTTCTTCTCACAGTGTCTGCCTTTCCTGTGTTTCCTTGTGCTCTGCAGACAAGTTGTTGCAGTAAAATCAACTGTATACATTGAATAAACGTGCTCTCTACTTTGATTAGCATTACTAAAGTGCCCATTAATTGGTTAGTGATGCTGACATAGCTAACAGCAGAAAGAGAAGGGATAAAAGGCAAATCATCTAGAATTATCATGGTATCATATAAAACCCTTTAATTTCTTCTCTTGCCACTTCCCAGATGTGAGTGATGTATATCACCCCTATGGGTGTGTTTTGTCCACCTCATCTCCCCTATTTATCACACACTGAGGTGAGAGCTCAGTACTGCTATTTCATGACTATTGATTCAAGATAAGTGAACATGGATTTTTCTGTTGTCTTTCAGCTCCTCCACCAATTGCAGCAGGAAATATGTTTTGTACTTCAATTCAATGCTGAAGGTTTGAAGGCTGGGGCTGAGAGGGAATTGCTCTCCTTTCGAAACAAGTCACAGTAAAGGCTATGGTCCTTTCTCTTTACCTTAGTTATTTTGAAGTTCTGCCCTTGTATAAGAAGGGAGGGAAAAGCCTTGCCTATCTAGACTGTCTGCTTTTGGGTAAAACTAAATCTTTTTTTATCTGAGCAACAGTACTAAAAAGAATCTCAAGATTAAAAGAATTTCAGGAATGAACTGGCTGGTAAATAAGACGGGTTATTATTTTAAAATCAGAATTAGAATATATTGAACTAGAATTCATCTCAGCATTTCCTGGTACAAACATATATTGTAACAGGCATTATGATACTTCATAACTCTTGAAGTTTTCTGGGACAAAACCAGGCTTAGAATTAAGAAAAAACTCCAGTGATCTGATTGATACAAGTTTTCAAAGATTTCTCCTCTCAGGCTATGAAGGGTAAAGATTTACCCCTGATGCTAAAACTAATCCCAGGTACTGAAATCTGTGGCAGAATTTGCATTCATCAATACCAGGGAAATCTCTATAGTGCCCACCTTTCCCCCATCCCCCCCCAAAAGATTAGATCAGTAAGAAACTGCTTAGAAATACAGTTAAGAAAAAAGAATGCATGCCTTTCATGCAACATTACTGCAGTAGTCTGCAGCTGCTAAATTACAGCTCTTAACATTTTTCAGCCAAAATTTCAATGCAGAGTAGTTGTTCTGGTGTCCTCAGGCAGGGAGCAAGAGAGCCCATGGAGGGGCGTAGTTCAGGATTTTCTTTCTGTGGTGGAGCCAAGCAGAGTTGGTGTATAGCTCTGATTTGTAATTTTAAGGTTGCCCTTTATTGCTGAGTGCACCGAACACTGAGGAAAATCACAAGAGAGCTAAAACAGCAACCCTTTCTTCTGTTTCATTGTGGGATATTTATTGGAGGACTTGTGAGAGTTTCTCCAGCCCTGGAAAGAGGAGACTACTGGCAGAATTGACCTTAAGAGAGACATAGATCTGCTTTTCAAAGGGCTCTGTGTGTGGGGTGGTGCCAGTAAGTTCAACAGCAGTTTTGAGATTTTCATGTGTATTCTGAACTGCAATATAAAGGTCAATGATGACCTTTCTTCCAGCTTGCTATCCATCCATCGATGTAGATGCTATATCCTTTTCCTAGTTTGCTGGGCTCTTCATAATTACTACAGGCATTTAATTTAAGGAATAAAGGGGTGCAAAACACCTAGTCCTCTTTCTGCAGACAATTTCCCCTCAAAAATATTTTTTGTTCTGGGAATTGCGAGAATGATGTGGGACTTCAGGGAATTGTTTCTGTTATCAGAAAATAATTGCTAACTTCTTTTATCCTAAAATTTGCTAATTTATTTTAACCTGGTTCAGGGAGCCTATAGCCAAACCACCAAATTCTTCCTACCACCTTTGCAAACAGTCTGGCACACAACAATCTGTTTCCTGACTTGCAGATTACAGACTGTAGAAGAGGCTTGGTAAATCAGATGTAATACCAAAGCAAGTCTGTCATTTCACTCCAGTTTTACCTGAAGTGCTACTGAGGGAGAAGGACAACTGAGGATGCTGCTGCTGCTGACAAAGCATGTGCCAGGTGAGATGTAGTATTTTGTTTGTTTCACAGTTGGTAGCACTAAATACAGTCCTGAACTGCAGGGTGGGAAAATGTCACCGTTTCACTGCCCCTTCTCAGAGTTTACCAGTGCTGGACTTCCTAAATAATACAAAGAAAAAACTTGTACCTCACTCTCCCTTCCCCTCTAAATTTCACACCTCATTTAATTTGGTTGTTTTACCAACTTAATTGTAACTTTCTCCACTCAACAGAAAGAAAGATAAAGCTGTTTGTTATCAGACTTCCCAGTGATGCTATCTCTCACTACCAGGGGGGCTGGTTTATTCAGCACTCCCTAGGGCGGACAGTGGCCAACCTGATCTTCTTCCTGTGATTTTGGCCTTTTTTCTTACTGAACAGGGACATGCCTACCGTAAGACATACCTACACAAAATTGCAGTGTTTTGTGTATCCACATTGAATGAAAAGCAACAAAAGTCATAGGAGACTTTGTCCATCCTGTGTGGTTTGCCTTCTTTTTTTTTATTGTTTTGTTGTTGGTTTGTTTGGTTTTTTTTTGCTTTGGTTTAGGTAGCAGTCTAGCTGGGAAGCAGTACTGCCAGGGTTTTTGATGAGAAACTTTTAGGGTAAATATTTTAACATTCATTGAATGTTAAATGAACATACAAATTCACAAAGCTGAATTTGTACTTGGATTTTTGTGTGCTCCAAATTTTGGGGCCACAACCTGAAAAGCAAAGTAATCCCTCTGTCACTTGGTCATCTCTTCTGTTTTGGAGAACCAGTGTCCAGCAATAAAGAGGAGAGGTCTGACACTGCATCTGTCCTAGGTTTGTCTAGTGTTGAGTTGCTAGTGGGTTATGTGACAGTCTCATTCACAATGTCTGAATATGCCTGTGTTGGGGGTTCCGACTGCTTGCTCTTCCTGGTTGATGCTGCTGTGGCATAAGGAGATTGGGGATGTGATGCTTTTGAAGGTTGTAGGAAGTACAACATTTATAAAGCTTGATAATGCCTTGGCAGTCACTATAGGTTTACACTTATTTGTGTTTTGCACATGGCACCTAAACACAGATAGAAAATAATTTATCTCATTTAGAGCACTATTTGCTAAGCACTACATACTAACTTTAAGCTTTTGGGCAGAATGTAGATTAATATGTTGGCAGCATTGAAGGTGGCTGTATTAGGCTGTTCAGATGAATTAGGAGGCAAGCTGATGTCTTGCCTCAAAATGTTTTGAAAAACTGACCAAGTGCGCGAGTTTTAACTGTCACTCACACACTCGTGCCTTGCCCATTTTGCGCAGAATGTTTTACTAACTGCAACTGCATTACAGGGGGCACTCGGAGTATATCTTCTTCTTTGGAAAGAATGCTCTTCAAGAAAACTCTAGTGATAAAGGGAAGGTCATGGACTTTATTACTCTCCTGCACCACAAGTTTCCTTTCCTCTCTCTGCATTTACAAAGGTGGAGTTATTTTACTGGAGAAGATTCAGAATGGCACAAGCAGGTTTTTCTTCTAAGCATGTAGGTCTACCTTCTTTGGTTCAACAAACCCATTCTGTGGAGATTGTGCAATGACACTAATGAATCTACCTGTTTGAACTGCTTTCTCTGTAATCTTTGAGCAGAAGCCTATAGCTGAGGTTACAAAATTATTTCCATTTTAATCCAGGTCTTCCACTGTCTATTAATATTTGCATGATGTTCAGTTCCCAGAATGAAATAGTTTCCCCCCTTCAGTAGATTCTCAGGTAACGTTACTGCTTAAGGAAAGCTTGAATTTGGTTGGAAAAATAATTGTCCAGCAATTCCGAGGAGTACCTTCCTCCATTTTTGATTTAGCTCATTTTAAGACTTAGAGAAATCATGAGTGCACTCTATCTAATAAATTGTTATGTTTATTAGTAGACATGCACTGAATTTTAAGGTGAGATATATATGGAAAATAGTTAACTGACAAGAAATGTATTTTAAAATGAAGATATTATTGATATTTCCTCCTCTAACTTAGCTGAATTTTTCTGCATCTCTAAGGCTATTGTATTCTTGTGCACATCTGTGTGAAGCAGTGCAGCATTATTGTCATGTTGCATCTTAGGAAATGTGGAATTCCCTTTTGAAATATAATTCTTTCCATCACAGCTACTGCCTGTGTTTGCTTGCCACTGTATATCACATTCAAATGGTGAAGGCTGGCATGGTCACTCACTCCTAGGTTGTTGCTCTGCAGTTTGATTTTAATCCATTTCTTCCTGCTAAGAATGATTTTCAAAAGTAATTAAATATAAGAACTACTAAAAGTAATTAGAAACAAAATTTCTTAAATTCCAGCACTGATCATTCTCACTTTTGATAATTCTCTAAGGAGGAGATTACTTATATAAGATGGAGCAAGAATAAATCTCTTTATATAAAAAAATAAATAAGTAGGAAAAAAATTTTCACAGAAATTGAGAATAGTGTGGGAGCATCAATTCTTTCTTCTTAGCTCTATTACCAGTTTGGAGTTTTGTCTTTGTGCTTTTTTGGGAGAGGAGTGCCTTTTATTCAGGCAGTTCACCTTTTTCTGACTGACAACAGTTTGAAGCTCTCAGAAATAGAAAGATTGCAGGCTATCCAGCTTTTATTTCTTCCAGAGGCAATAATATCCATTGCTGAAATGCAGTGTTCTCTCTCTTGTGGCTGATTTCATTCAATGGGACTCAACTGTATCTTCATGCTATTGTCCTTCCCCCAAACCTCTGAGAGGTGGGTTTCTCTTCACTGAGTATCTCTGATGGGAGATATTTCACTTCACTGCAATGTTTTTAGACATGCTGCTTTAAAAATTTGCTCACCTACTGATGTCTGAAGAGTTTGAATTGGGGGGGAACATATGGTCTCCCAGTGACAGATAATGGATTTCCCTGACTTAAGAGCATCCCAAACTGCTATCACTATAAATAAGCCCAAGTACCAAGTCAAAATCCAACAGTGGTTAGTACACTTAGTTGAAAGAAAACCTTCATTAGTCTAAATGTGCCTTTCTGACTCAATACTCTAATTTTCTGTGCAGCTCTATAGAAACACCCACTAAAATTTTTCTCTCCTCTTTCTCACTCCCAATTTATTTTGCAGTTATCTTCTATAGTGCATGACACTTCTATAGCTCTTAAAACATCTTTGATGCTTATATGCTAAGGTATTTTGCAAATTAAGGAATTAAAGCACTTTTGTAGGTAGGAGTCAGATTTAGCAAACAAGTTACTAAAGGAACTTGCAACTTATGACATGTATAAGCATGATTGTTGGGATATAGTCTGCAAAGCTAGGCAATCAGTGCCCTCTGTAACAATCATATATTTTTCACTTAATTAGAGTAGCACTGTATGGATTCAAGGGCAGTTCTTTCCAGCAATAAAATATTTATCGACTCTCAACTTTAGGTGAATAGGTACATTTTTGGTGACATTCTACTGGGATATGCAAAAATCTCAGCAGAAATGCTACGTGATGATCCATGTGGAGGATGGGAACTATGAACTAGAACGTCACTTTCTTTCTGAATCTGATTGAAGACTTACATTTTTTTAATACCTAAGAAGGAAACGGAGTCTTCTTTTTGTCTGTTTTTAATGACAGTGTGGGTTTTTTTAATAGTTTTTGTTTAATTTTCTTTTGAACTTGCATTATAATAGCAATGATAACAGTGCAATAAAAAAGTTTCAATATTTAAATGAAACATACAAATGTTTCAGTGTTAAAACAAATGATTAGCAGATATGTTGCAGAGTCCTATTTTTGCAAGATACTGAGTTTGACTTTATCGTATCATGATATTAAAAAAAATTGTTTTGAAAAGCTTCTGGTAAATGACTGCTCACCATCCCAAAACAGTAGTATATGTTCATTTGCTCATTTTAATATTGAAAGCTAGGTTTTAACTAGGAAAAAATCCAATGGAATATATTAGAGTTTCATACATTGGGTAACTTATTTTGAATCTGCCCCTATTTGTGAGTGTTGAGTGCCTAAAATTACGGCTCTGAGCAAAGCTTCTCTCAGGCTGTAATTTTTATTTCCTCTACTGTCACTTCATGGAGTAACACCTGCTTCTTTTTGGTAAATTTTCACTTAGTTTTCCTTCTTTGTAAAGTGAAATTTGATAAAATTCTCTAGATTTTTTTATCTTTAAATTTTCAGAAGTTAAACAGTTTATTGTTATAAAACCTAAAAGAAAACCCCTCTGTATAAGAATACTTCATTCATAACATTGAGGTAGCACAGAAATATAATTAAAATTCCTCATTTAGTTACTTATTTTTGAAAACTTAAGATATACTCTTCTTTGCTCCAGAGTCCTCTCAGACATGTTAGTCCAAAATTTTCATTACCCTCCAGATCAGATTTTGTTATTGAAGTAAGTTATAAAATATATATGTGGTTTCATTTTCAAAACAATGAGTCTCATCTGAAGACAGAAGTCAGTAGGAGCTTCTCCTTTCTCTTTAATGCAATAGAGCATATGTGACCAGCTCTAAAAATAAGTGTACTCCTCTTCTGCATTTAATCCTCAAACTTCAAAGCTAAATCTGTGAATGCCTGGGTGTTTAGACTGCAGTTTATGGGTAGTGGAGATCTCTGCACCTGTCTGTGTAGATGGGAAACTCCCAGGTAGCACTTTGCTGAAGTAGGGATGTTTATAGGGATTTAGGAGTCGTTATGCCTCTCTCTGAATTGGATAGATGAAGTTTCTGGGGGAAAAGAATTGAGCCAATGAGCTGAAATTTTCAAGATAACAAATAATGCAAAAACCCTTGCAAGGCAAAAATACCACAAAGGAATTAAAGTCCAGAAATCGTCACTTAATATAAATAATGACTTTTTTTTGCCTTTAAAACAATCTAAATGAGAACAGCAGTAATTTTTAAGTAAATAAGTGATTTCTATTTTATTAAATAACATTTATGACAATGTATAAATTTGTATTTTAGATAATTCTGGAATAGCAATATGTAACTACAAATTTGAAAATTTTTTCCAGGCAAGGAAATAGCGTTGACATTCATCTTTAGATGAGTATCCTTCTCTGACTAGGAGCAGTAAAGCTCCTAGGATTTGAAGAATTCTTCTAAGAACTTAAAAGAAATCAGTATTTTAGTGTGTATGATACTTGGTATGTATCATGAATGAGTGCTTTAAAGAATTCTCTAAGTGACCTTAAAACACTCATTCACAACAGTGTGGTACCACTAGAGGCACTGTTTCCAGATTACAGCTGAAATCACACATGCTTTCTGAAACCTGCAGCCAGAGAGCCCTTGTTGTCCATTTGATCCGGTGGAAGGTGTCTTTGCTTGCTGTGGAGTGGGTTAGAACTAAAGGATGTACAAGGTCCCTTCCAATCCAAACCATTCTGTGGTTCTATGATTACTATTTAGTTTTCTGTGACAACAACTGAAATCCTGTTATTTAAACATAGTTGTCATGGGTTTGCTCTGGGTTAATTTTCTCTCACTCTCCACACAATTGCTGTAAGTTGAGAGGTTTATGCAGACAAAAGATGTCTGATTGGGGAGAATAATATTAGGATTTATTACTAGCAAGATAAAAACTAAAAAACTATATATACAACAATTTTAACTAGGCAAAAATGCTCTGTATTTACAGGAGTATCCCTCCCCCCTTGTATTAGTTCAGGAGGAGAAGCAGCTTCTTTTCCATTTCCGGAGCTACAGGTCTTTTAAATAATTCTGCAGCATTTGAAAGTTCCTCTTCCATTATCTCTAGGATGACAACTCCGATTTGTCGCAGCTGGAACTGTTTCTCTCTGTCTTTTTCTCTTCTATGTCAACCTCAAGGCTGGGTCTACCCCCATCCTGGACTAAGACTAGAGGCTGGGGGTTACTCAGGTTGTGTGGGGTCTTCCATGGACTGCAAGGGGACACTTGTTTTACCATGGATCTTCACCACAGAGTCACATGGGATAATGTCTTTGAGTCCACTGTTTCCTGTGGGTTCCCTTCCCACAGGAGCCAGTCCTTGATAGACCTCTCCGACGTGGGTCCATCCCTCGGGCAACAGTTCTTCCATTCTCTGCTGTCCCTTAGGGTCACAAATTCAGCTGCACCAGCATGGATCCCTCACTGGGATCATACATCCTACCCGAGCTGACTTGCTCCAGTGCAGGTCTCTATCTTTCTCTGCTAGAAACAGGTCTCTAGCAGGACTTTGTTTCTCTCAGGGAGTCACATCTTTTTCATGTACTCCTCTGCTCCAGTGTGGGCTCCTTCATGAGCTGCAGAGGGTCGTCTCCACTCCCCAACAATCTTCCATTAGGCTGCAGGGATTTTTAGTTTTCAGTCTTTTCCCTGCTAAAGGGAGAGAGTGAAAGAGAGAGGGGGAGAGAAAGAGTTCCGCCCCCTCCTCATGGCTTCTCTTCTGTCTCTCCTGCCGCTGCCAGCTTTGACCTTGGAGGCTCCTTTATCTCTGCCTGGAATTTCTTCTGCAGTATTTCTTGTCCAGGCAGTCTTCCTTTAGAGTTTTTTTTCCCCTGTTACATGTCTCAGTGAGGGGGGGCTTCCGTGCCACACCTGCCTCTGGCCCAGGGCCGCAGAAGGAGGGAGGCCTGGCTCCACTTGGGGCCTGACAGCACTCCCTACATGGCTCCCAATTTCATCTGCGCAATAAACCTTCTCTTCTGTTTTCTTAAATATGTAATTGGCAGAGGCGTTACTAAAACTTTTGATTGGCTTTGTTCTGGAAATTCACCTGGAAAAACTATTTTTCAGCCCTTAGGGGGGGTTTGGCAAACCCACGACAATAGTAAAACATACTCATTGAGAGGAGAAGACAGCCTTTAGCCCTTAATCTTGCCAAAAGCCTAATCACTGGCTTTCTTTGGTCTCTGGAGGAGCATGTACTGCTTTTTGGATGTGTGAGCTGGCATCAGTTTTTCAGAGGCTGCCATTGCACCTGTTGCCTGAATAAATTCCCATTGAATTATAAAGAAGATGTTGCTGTAGTATATCTGTCAGGATTTTCTGGCAGGACTTGCTGCCTGCCAGCTAATTCCATATGGTAATGTGTTTTGATCCTTGTTAAAAATCTATGGTTGATCATAGTTTAGGGCAACACTGAAAGCCTAATTAAGTCCAGAGGAGACATAGTTCACTGTGAGGGGATTTTCATAAACATAAACATATTGCTCCAGGCTATATAAGCATCTTTTCTCTCTTCCTATGGCCCCCCAGTGTCTTCGTCATCAGCTATTAAAATACACAAGCCAACAGCCTTATGTATCTGGACACGTTCAAGGGAACGAATCTCAGCTTAAAAGGGGTAAAGGGATAAATAGCAATACATTTAGAGTGAATGATTAAGAAACAAAGATCGATCTTATTGTTACTGTCACACCGAGTGCTGTCAAGTCACATTCAGTGTTCTGTATAGTTATTGAAAAAGTTAATTAATCCAAAGGAAAACTTTCACATGGACAAGGCTAATCAAAAAGTTGCTATTTATGACCTTGTTTATGAACAGTTGCATCATGGACCTTGTTTTCGCTGCTCTTATTTAATATCTAAAGGCTTTTTCAAGAATTCATTGAAAGAAAACAGAAAAAGTGTTTAATCACTGCTATCCTTTGTTTCTTCTAAAATAAAATTGCCTTCCACTACAGATTCTAGCAGTGACTGCTTTGGAGACCTTTAGATATTTCAATATGTAGAGTCAAGGGCTTTCTTTTTTGTAATTTAGATAAAGTGAAAACAGTTAAGTGGAAAAGAATCTTTGACTAAGTATGACAGCTTTTCCTTGATTTATATTTACATGGAAAATATTTTTTCTGGACAGTCTGGAGGTATCTTCTCTCCCAGTGCCTATTCTTTGCTAGTAGCTGGTATTGGATGTTTGTGGCAATGATACAGGTACTGACAAGTGCAGAATTTTATTTTTTCCTACTTTTCATTCTCTGAAGTGCAGAAACTTAAGGAAGTTATTGTAATGTGTTTGTTACCCTCCCTGAGAGGAAACAAAAGTAGGATAGATCACCTGATGTATATTCTACCAATGAGATATTCCATCCTATGCTACATCACTCTAGCTATAAAAGCGATGGCAAGGAAGTGAGTCCGTCTTCTTCTCTTCCGAGTAGCTGTGTGGGTTGCCAAGCTGTCTCTTTGCGGGGGGGGGAGAGTGTTCATTGAGGGGAAGTAGTCTTTGTTGTTAATTCTTATATGTATATGTAATGTTTATAATTTTCTTATTTTTCTCTCTCTGTAAATATAAAGCTACCTTTCTTGTCAGTTTTTGGGTCTGTGTTTTTTTTTTCTCTTTTTCCTTTTTCCCCCCTTTCCTCCTCCCCTTCCCTTCAGAGGGAAGTGGGGTGCAGGCCCAGTGGATACCTGGCGTTCAGCCAAGGTAAACTATAATAGTTATATATGCATTTTTAATAGCCCTTGATGGACTTCCTGATGAGGTTTTGAGTTTATATATTTTTTATGTAAATCTACATTTTCTAATTTATCCCTTTATACTTCCAACATCTTGTGGTATTGAATACCACAATATAATTATGTCTTTTCTGAAAAAAATCCCACCTCATTAATTCAGGATAAAATACTGACACAAAAGCAAGTGGTATAAAGTAGGATTAATATATTTAAATTTAGAAATTAGAAGAACAGTGCTAGTAATTCCAGTCAGACTTTTAGGGGCAGTCTGAAGAAGGAACATGAGAACTTGTCAGAACAATTATAAAATGTATTTTTAGGTGACCGAACTTAATGACCCAGGTATTTCCCTACAAGAAATTCCTTTTTTTCTCTATAACTTTTAAATCTGTAATGTATCTTTCTTTCTACTAAATGTGAAAAATTAGGGATCACAGCTCCTGTCAACATTAATTACAGCTGTTACCAAGACTAAAGACTGTTAGGAAAAAGCTCTTAAAAGCCAATTGTAGCTTGTAAAACAAGGATTGATCTATTGTTGCCATTAAGAAGTCTCATATTCTGGAATGCCCTATCTTGCAAGTTGTGGAGACCTCTTATGTAGCAAAAACATCATTTTGGCACCCTTGAAAATTGCCAGTTGAGTTTTAGTGTGTTCCCTTCAGTCTTTTATTGTGGACACAGGAACAAAATCATATATTACCTAAGGGTATTTTTATTTCCTGCCTCATCAGTATGAACTCTGCTGCATTTAGCCTTTCAATTGCCTAATTTCTAAACACTTCTCATAAACTCTTTAATTAATTGACAGGCTACACACTGGCTGGAAGTAATTGAAGATTACTCTTTATTTTAAAAGCACAAATAGATATGGAGATTAGAGGCAAATATAAACAATAATTAATGTGTGAATGCAAACAGTGAATTGATTTGGAAGGTGTGTGCAGAGTTCCTCTGCATTTCCAGACTGCCATGGTCTCTCTGCCTGTCTCTAGGCTGGAATACAGCCCTGTGGCTTCTGCACCCAAGCAAAGGCTCTGGGAAGGTGGAGGATGGTGACAGACTTTTTTTTAATAGCGAGGTAACCCACACACCAAAGGTATTCGCCACTTGACAGTTACCCAGCCAAATTCCACCTCTCACAGACACACTCTGTCTCCTCTTCTTGCCAGCTGAAATAAATCAAATGCTGGAATAAGTTAGCATAGCCAAGTTAACATTTCTTTGTAGGATCACAGCAACTGCTGAGCAGCCTGGGCCTGCAAAGGCACCCATCCTCTTGTCAGGAAAATGGATTATTATGTAGATATAATGAGATTCTGACTTAAACTGTTATAAATCAAATTGGAATCAGCCCCTATAAAGATGACTGGTTGAAAGTGTTGATTTTTACATTCTGTTTCTTCACATGCTTTCCTGCAGCATGTCCCGAGCTAGGTATGTTTTGTCCATGCAGACTGTTTATTTATTGGTTTATGGAGTGACCTGTATCTTCAAAAAATTGTTTTGATTAAAAATCCTAGATAACTTCTTCCTATTTCAAGCTCTGAACAGGGCTAAAAATGATTCATTCTGCACATTAAATTTGGTATTGTATATTGGTACATACATACATATTGGTATATATATATATACAGGTATGACCATATAGTGCTTTAGTAATTTCCATGTTTTTCCAAGTTTGATTCCCCTGGAATTACTTAAAGAAATGACTGAAACTTTATATAAGTAATCATATTGTAAATAGTTAAATGACACCTACCTGAATAGCACCATGCTGCCAAATAGTTTTAAAGATGTATTTGTGCAACCTCAGCAAAAATGAGTCATGTGTGTGATATGTTGGTGTCTCCGTTTGAGTGGGACACAAGTGTTTTGTTGAGACTAAACCACAGGGGAGACCCAAAAACTCCTCCCCCT
>JAWWES010000115.1:10436416-10453450 GCA_035583135.1 Lophotriccus pileatus
GAAGTGGCTGGGGTCTTAATGTGAGGGCCATTAAGGCTTGGGAACAAACCTGTCCAACCAGTTTGTCCTCCCCCAAACCCAGGAAGGGAAAAAGGAACAAATTTTAACATTCTAACAGCACAAAGAAAAAACCATGACAGTTGGTTCTTGTGTGTGATATTTGGCTGAGGTAAATTGGTAGATTTTGACTGAGTTCTTTAAAATTCCTTATGTTTTCTTGGAAGTGCACAGTCTGACATTAAGCTTGTGTTTGAATTAAAAGTTGTGTTGATTTTTATGATTTATCTGTTGAGAATGCAAACCAAAATCAGAATTATGGAAAATTTATAAATTATAAGGGTCTATTACATATTGGGTAAATTTTCACAGCTTCTTGTATAAAATTAATCTAAGCTTTATTTTGGAGTTTTCTTTCTGTGAGTTAATGAGTGCTATATAAGAAGAACTTATTTTCAAGACTTGCAGGTTTTTTTATCCTGGTTTAAGAGAAAGGATGAAACTTAATAATTGTTTATGCAGCTTGTTGAACAAAAAGTATGCATTCTGATTGGAAATGAAACCAGGACACAAAAATAAAAATAGGGAACCATGCTGATGCATCATATAATATGACATTATAAATTCCACAAAAAGAATATACTTTGAAGAGTTTCTGAATTAAGTTTGTCTCCACTATCAACACTAAAATTGATTCTCATTTTGTCATAAATTTACTTGTTCTAAAAAACCAAGCAGGGAATTTCCCTTTCCTCTGCCTCACTGTAAACCAGAGATGCTGAATGGAAGAGGGTGGTTTGCCTTGGGTAATTGATCTACACAAAAGAACTAACTAGCAGGGTCTGCATTCCAAGCTAATTGGCCCTCCTAAGGCTGTGGGGAGGAGTGATGAGTTTTTTTCCTTCTCTCCTTGGAAACAGGGCACTTGACTTTTGCCTTAACTGAGGCAAGATGTGTGTTGGAAAAGCTCTGAGGTAATTTTGTTCTTGGCCTGGTCATCTATCCCTTTTCTGGCTCCGGTTTGCCTTCGTTCCCCTTAGTGCCGTCAGCCCAAACCTGCTCGGACTTCATCGGAAGTCATTTTTCCTTTCCCCATACTTCCTCAATTGAAGCCTCTTAATTTTGGATTTACAATTGCTTAGAGGGAGGAGTTTGTTCTTCCTCATAAGTCATCCTGCTTAGCAAAACATTCCGTCTCATTAAACTGAGACACATTTAAAAGAAGGAGAGGTGAAAATACTGTAGTTTTCTCTTTTAGTTCCAAGAAAATTTAAGAAGTGACCAGAATTATCTAAAGCCTTGTAACTGTGATTAGGTTGTTTATTAGAGTATATATATTAGTCATTAAATTAGTCATCAAATTTGAAAATGAAGCTATGAAGTTTTAATCACAAAGTGAATTTTCAAATCTGTATTCAATTTCAGGCCACTGTAGTTGGATTATAAAAATTATGAGGCATCACATTAAAAACTTGGATTCCCTTTGACAAAGTACCCAATAAAAGCTGTTTTCTTAGCAAATTTAATACCAAAATATCTGAAAATTTTAGTGGTGTATAGATGAACAATATCAAGACAGAAAGATAAATCACCTGAATTACTCACTGGGCTAACAATAATATTTAGCCATTTATTAACTGTCTGTTGTCCTGTCTTTTGCTCTGATATAAAAATCTGAATTCCAATCACATTTATGGATGTTTTGTAAGTTACAGGATGATTTTACTGCACCTGTCAACTTGGAGAATGTGGTAAACTGTATTTTACCCAAACACATTTTCTGTGTGAGTTGGCTAGGAATCAAATAATTTTCTGATCTTTGTGCCACATCTCTTCAAATACAGTAGCTGTTTGGTATCCTTTCATTACTGTAGTCTTTTTTACTCTCTTGTTCCCCAGTTTCTGGAGGAAGGACATCTGCCTTGCAATGATCTACATATGTCAAACATTATACTTGTCCTTTTTTAAGTGTTTTATTTGAGGTATCTGCTTTCCTTTATTTCACAAAACAGCAGCATGGCTTAGGTGGTTTATAGGTTATGCTCACTTGTGGACTGCCTTTCCAACACAGGATATCTAATATGCTGCAAAATTCACTGGAACCAGTTTATCCAAGAGTCCTATTTACCTTTTCATAGATTTGTTTTCCAAGTGTAGAAATAACATGTAGTTAAATGCATTGCTTTGCTTTGAAAAGATATTTAGTAACTATCAATATTGATGAATTAAAGCCCTTCTGCAAGTTTGCCAACTTGACAGTGTTGAGGATGGGTGTGCAAGTTAGGGTGCCTGGGCATCTTGTTTGCAGTTCTGTTACTCGGTGGCATTGGGGAATCCAGGATGTTACTGCCATTTTTTTCAGTATATCTTTTATTTCATTGTTCTCATTATTTTCATATTCAGCCAGAGAATTGCTGTGTATTACATTTGGGCAGTATCATTTTAGCTGTCTTTGGTCATATCTTCTCCGGCCCCTTATCCCCTCAGATGTAAGGCACAAATAATTTTCCTCATTCCCCGTTGCAGATGCTTTAACATTCAGAAATAGGCAGATTCCTTTATCATGTTATTTCATTTTGGGTCTTAGTTTCAGGATGCATGATATATCCTATCAGGTTTACTCTGAGAATTGTTTCAAAACCAGATAAGACTGGTTTTGGGTTTTAATTTTGGGTTCAAAACTTCCTTGTCAGCAGGAAATGAACAACCACCCTTAGGATACTCAGGCTATTTGTGTCAATGAGAAATTATTCAATTCATCAGCAGCAGAGGTTGCACAAGTACTGTCTCAGTTTCAAAATAGGTTTCAAGCACTCTTATATTATTTCAAAAAATAATAATAATAGGAAAGGCCAGGCTGATGCCTACTGCTCAGGCATATAAGATAGCAGGCTTAGAGAGGAGGATTTTATGTCATGATCTAATTTCAAAATCTCTGTTTTCCTCTGAGGTTGCACTAGTATTGTTAGCATTTTCAGTATGCACAGGCCCAGGAACAAATTAACATATTTTCCCAGCTTTAGATACTGATAAATCTTTTGTGGACTGTCCAACACACTGTGATCTACACACCATGGATGTCAGTCTATTCGACTTCCCATTTCAAAGTTAGCAGCAAAACTGGTGGCATGCAAATTGCAGGCAGTGTTAAAAAGTTCCTGTGTAAATAGCTTTCCTGGTCAGTGTCCATGTAAAATGAAAACCAGAAAATACATGAGCATAGTTCAGAGGATTACATGGCTTTTGTGAAATAATTTATTATACAGATTTCATTCGCCACTCATGTTTTTCCCTCTGAGCAGGAGCGGCAAATGTTTTTTTCTTAGACTTTTTTGCAATTCAAAATATTGGGCTGATAATTTTCTTTCATTTTAAAGAAAGACTTATCAGGGAAGACTGGTTGATGTGAAGTGAATGGAAACTATGGGTCATATCCAAGTATTCAGGAAAGCTGAAGTTCATAAACATAGGGTCAATCTGTGTGTACTCTCTGATGTTACTGTGATGCCTGAATCTGCCTGATCAAATCAGGCTATTCCTGGATTAGGTGAACAGATGTTTAGTTACAGCTATTTACCTATGCCAACTTGACTTAAAAATTTATTGGATAATGGTCAATGGGAGAAAAAAAAATGTGGCTTAAGCAGTTAATTATATTTTAAACATTTTGCAGTAAGGTCTATATGTTCACTCAGTGGTTGTGAAGTATATAATGCTACATTTTTTGTAGCATAATCCTGATTTATATCTCTTTGGAAATGCTCTGACCTTGGTTTCCCAAACATTAAATGATCAGCTGTGGATAGTGCTGCAACTCTAAAGAGCAACTTTATGTTCTCCCTCTGTTTCCATTTTAATTGCTCTTTATCATTCCACATGCATATTTAAGCTTTAAAAACAAAGGATTCAGGCATATGCACATGTATAATGTTCTGTTTCTGATGATGCTGCCTTGGGATGACATGTTACCTGGTAGTTACTCTAAAGAGTATGGGAGTCACTGGTGGTGGTTTTGCTATGCTATACTACTTTCACTGGCCTCTGCAAAAGTTACATTACTGTGCTAACTGCTGACATCATTGTCAGGTGCAGTGTGGGCTCCTCTCCAGCCTTCTCAAACCTCCTCCATTTTCTATGTTTAAAGCCTCATAATTGCAGGGGTTTTTAATTACAAAATGAACTGGCTGTCCTCTTAATCGGTGTAGTGACCTTCACCCATTCCCATACAGGAAATTTCAACTGAGGTGAATTTCAGGAATTTAATTTGAAAGATAACGATATCACCCTTTCTTACTTGGTTGACCTTATCAGGGCTATTAATTTAATGAAAACACAGATTAATTTTAATCTTTAATAGGCCCATCCTCACACATAATACATCACTCCCCTTTCCAAGCACCATACATTCTTCAGTTAATAAGAGTAAACTTGGAGTGTGCATACAGGGAAGCAATCAGCTGGGTTACTTTTGACTTGAGGTTTTTCATTTTCCATGGTCTGGTGTTGGGTTCAGATATCCAGAATTCCTTTGTCCTATTGGTTTCTGGGAGTGAATGAATTCAGGTGTGTGACATAAGAGTACTGACTAATAAACCAAGGACATTGCAGTAAAAATTAAATGACAATTTTAGGTTAAAATAAAAATTTAGCTCACATTCTCCCTCTTTCACTGTGATTTGTTTTTTTTTGGTGGTGATTTTGGGTTTTTTTTTTGGGTGAATGAGTTTGTTTTTGTTAAATAAAAAAAGGCTAAAATAAGATGCTATTCAGATTCTCATCCAACATTCACACAAACCAGAAAGAATTTTTGTCTTGGGCTCTGGATTATACCCATAAATAGCTGCAGGTGAAACTTGAGGAAGATTATTTCACATAATATACATGTGAAATCCTGCCCTGGTTGGGTGTAATAGCAAAATTGCCCATTTCAGCAGGGCCAGGCTTTCAGCATAAATTCATGTCATCTTTAACCTCTTCCTTCTCTTCCCCCTTCAGAAGCCTCACTATGTTAAAATAAATTTTTTGATAAAATATTAAAATATAAAAAGTTGATAAGTATGTTTTTTGCTCTCCTTGTCAGGAAGGAGACAATATTCAATTCTTGACATTGCTTATTGATTTCTAAGGCAATTTAAGTTTTTTCTTTTTTTTCAATAGCCAAACAATATTTTTTGTACTAATGTTGCAAAATGTGGAACATGTCAAGTTTTCTCAAGAAAGTATGTTGTTTAATATTTGATCTTTGTGTACTTTCAGGCCTAATCAACAAGAAGAAAGATTTAACCTGTGAAACACAGATTAATTAACCTTAAGCTAATGAGCTCTAAGTAATGTTCATGTGTTAGAAAAACAAATTACTTGTTGGTAGAATTGCCTTGTTAATGTTTAGGGCTGGACATGCTTTAATGATCTCAGATGTAGAGGGAGGTAAAGCTTGGGAAGAAGGAAGAAACTACTAAAGCCAACTGAGCAATTGTGCTGAAATCAGCCCTGACTGGGTAAACGGGTAATTCTGGCAGGGGAAGACTGAGACCACTGACTCACAGACCACCAACCCAAAAGAAGAGAGAGACTGAGCATGTGGACTAATTAGCATGAGAAGAAAAAGAATAATTAAACAACAGAAGATAAAATACTAATTAATAAGAGAACTATGTAACTTGTAGCTAATGAGCACTAATTTCTTTGTTTGCTAAAATGTGTAAATAGGAAAAAGTTTTGATAGTTGTTGTGTTTGTTTTGTGGAATACCACTGAGCACCCAGACTTGCACTACTCTGGAATAAATAATCAATTTAATAATATTTTATAATCAATAAATCAACACTCTCAAGTGTGTAATTATTGGGTTGTTGCACACCGGGTAACAAATCCTGTCTTTGTGGACAACACTAATAAGAGCCATGCCTGGCATGAAAACACACCTGAGGAGCTTCTGTTGGTCAAGAACCTTTGCTCCTTTTCTGCAATCAACAGATTTTATAGCTGATAGCAAAGTTCAGAAACCGGGTCATCAGTGGATTTCTCTACTTGGTAGTAATTGAAATCAGTTGATGTTCATGTTGGCTTGAAGCTGTCTCCCTTGTGTCTTGAATCTCCAAATGTATCTTCCCACACGGATGTCCTGGGATTGAGCAGTATGTTCAATACTGAAATTTCCTGGAAAATTGTTCCTCTCAACTACTTATAAAATAATTGAAGGACAAAACTATTTTGAATCCTATGACTACCAGTTTACCATTTAGTATCTGGTGTTTATAGAATCATAGAATCAGGTGGGTTGGAAAGGACCTCTGAGATCATCAAGTCCAACCCATGATCCACTACAACTGTGGTTACTAGACCATGGCACTAAGTGCCACATCCAGTCTCTTCTTAAATACCTCCAGGGACAGAGAATCCACCACCTCCCTGGGCAATGGCTTCCAATGCCTGATTACCCTCTCTGTAAAGAATTTCTTCCTAATATCCAACCTAAACCTCCCCTGGTAGAGCTTAAGATCATAAGCATAAATACTGTGTCTTATGTCAATTAAGTCTCCTATTCTCATTTTATTCTTAATGTCTAGTCTTTATGTGTCTGTTTCAAGAGTATAATGTCCTCCTGTATATCTTTATAATTTTTGTAACTTCAGATTTTATCCCTTCCTCCCTGGTTGTTATATAAAAGGAAAAAAGTACAAAGAATTCAGTTGAGTAGCAGTTTTGAAGTTTCCCTCTTTCTTAATGATTAATTGCTATTCATTTTCCTTCTCATCCACATGCAGGATATAAAGATTTTCATCACAATCCTCTCTTTCAAATTGCAGATTTTAGAAAACTACTTAGTCTTCTAATCATTCTAAGTTAATCTATGTGGAAAGCAATTTTTACATCAGTCCTTTCAATCTGTTTCACTCTCTTTTGCTAACTATATAGGATTAGAACAATGTTTCATTACTAGCTGAACTACTTTAGTGTTTGAAGCTGAGAAATGCTAGTTTTCCTCACCAAGTGACATGATTGGAAACAGGCATGAAAGACTGGATAGAGACTTGTAGCAATGAGTTATGGATGTACCTTTTTGATTTCACTTGGCATTCATTGTAGATAACCACAGAAATAAAGTTTTATGCACTAGTGATATTGCTGACTTGAATTATGAATGGATATGATGAACTACGGAACTTGAGCTGTAGCTGTGGACATCAATAAAAATACCAGATAGATGAAAGATATGGCAAAAGTAAAGGTTCTGCAATAGAAAGGAACAGAGAGAGCAGATAGAATCTAAAACCTGTGGCATAGGAAGCAAAATGAACACTTCTGTCCATGTTCTTCTTAAAATTAAAGTGAAATAGAAGTTGGGAATTATACATTTAGAATAATTTGATCTGTTTTGTTATCTTTGGTGTTTGGTTTTTGTTTCGTTGGGGTTTTTTTTGGTGATGGTGGTGGTTTTTTGTTTTTAAACACAGTGCTCAAGATGGGAGAAAGAGATAGAGTGAGGGAGGAGGGAGACTGCAAGAATTACATTGAGCCAATTCACTACTTGCAGCTATTTAAAAGTGAATGAAATTATATTGTCTTTAGACGAAACGCTTGTAGCAACTAATATCTGGATATGTAGTTAATCTTCTATTTTGTCTTTTAAACTGTGAGAAACTAGGTCAAATTTTGAAGATTTGTGTTCCCTGTTTCCTCTCCCCTAAAAATCAACCAACCCAATACCCCCTCAATCACAGTCTCTTTCTTCACTTACATTCAAACGCTTTTCTCCCCTGGCTTTTCCCTTTGAGCATGAAGACCTTGCAAGCAGCACAAGTGGTTTCCTCAAGCGTCTTTCATCTCTCTTCATTTAGTATAAGAACAGCCTTTACACTTCATAAAGATTTGTTTCTGGGTTCAATTTGAGTCTTGACTGAAGCAAAATGAAGGACTGGTTTTCTGCATTACTGTCTCACCCAGGAATGTCCCTAGCTGTGGCCATAAGAAAGAGTTACTGCTAAATATAAGAAGGCCAGACAATAGTTCTTGCCTTTAAGGCTAAGTGGTGCTGACTGGCTTATGTTAAGACTCCTTAGAGCTTTCTTCATAGATAGCAGGCTCTAGGGAGGTTTTCAGTGAATTTAAAAACAGATTTAATATTGAATTTACAAGGAAACAATGCAAATAATCAAAGGTCTGGTACTCAGATTTGCTTCCTGGATGCCTTTTTTATTTAATGGTATGAGCATACCTTAGGAGTCCATGAACCCTTGTTAGAGTGTGTATGACCCACAGACCCTAAAGGGGATCTCATCTTTTTTAAAGCATTACCTGAGTAGCAGGAAGAATTGGACCTGTCCTTTGTCCAAAATTAAACCACTAGGGAGAAGCGTTAATGAGCTGTGCATTAATGGGATAAATAATGCTTGCCAAAAGAATGGTTTTATAATACTAGCACTGGAATTAGGTGTTTTGATAGGTTTGAAAAAGCAGAAAGGCATTTATTTAAAATGTATGATGAGTGAACCTAAACCTTTGCCTGGCATAATGATAGCTGTGTGGGAATCTCTGTACATCATCACTAAGCTGTGAGGAGCCTGCACTGTGACTCACAGGTGCCCAGGATGATGTGCCATCAAAAATTGCACGGAAAATGGATGAAAAAGGTGTCTTTGTTCATCAAACTAACCAAACTACTGTGACTAAAGCAACCTTATAATGAGACACATCATGCCATTTCTTTCTTCACAGAAAGCAAAATTTTGGCGATTGTTAGATCCTGTCTATGGGAACATTTGGTACAGTGCATGATTCGTATTAACTTTGTTACCATCTAAGTCTTTATGAGTCATGCTATTCATCCCCCATGACTAACCAGCACATTTTTGAGATTTTCTTCTTTAATTTATAAATACAGTGTATAAATATTAATATGCTGAAGAAAAAGTTAAAAAATAACTACTGATGCCTAAAATTTCTTGTGTGAGGGAAAGATACCTGACTGAAAATTTGTTGATGAAACAATGACATGCAAACATCAGCAAAATAAGAAAAATTAGAAGCAGAAAGTGGTCCCTCGGTAAAGTCTTTAAACGTAGCTGGATACTTTTTGACAGATGAGGTGCTGGTGCACCTGTGAATTATTTTGACTCAGCATGCAAACAACTCAATGACTTCCTGTGGCTTTTGGTGTTCTGCAGCTCAGCTAGACCATTTTAATTGGGCCCTTCTGCCTGTAAAATCTAGAAAGAAAAGCTTGTTTTCATCAAGATGTGAAAGTTACTGTCAGTCTAACTGGGACTGTGATGTATGAATTGGTTGTAATATATACGTGAATATTATAGAAATTTACTGTTTTGATCAGAAATGTTCTTTATTGCTTGCCAGGGTTTTAAAATTTAACCCTTCCAGGTGATTTTCTGGAAAAACTTGAAAATATTTCTGGTTCATTTACTTCCTAAGAATGCTGAAGAGGCTTGGTTGTTTTTAACGAAAGACAGAAATGCAGCATTAACTAGCTGCAGTTTTGGAGAATATTCTCCATATTGAAGTTTTCTCTATAATGCTAATTCTAGAAACAAAGCAAGAAACTGTACTGGAGAAAAACTTGCAGGAGTGCTTGCAGGAGGGAGCAAAATACAATACAGCAAAGGAAATGGAAACCGTACTACGAACATATGACACCTATTAAAATGTTGCTCTTACAATTATGCTGGAAAAAAAGGCTGTTTATGGAAAGAATTTTAGGGCCAGAAACAGAGTGTTTAAAGAACAGTTTTCAAAGTGTTGGCATTTTCTTCTTTGATCATTGTGAAGCTTTAAATGTGTTTGGACTGAAGTATGTTAGAACAACTCTATGATTTGTAGATTCTCTTTGAATCAGAAACCACTTTGTGAGACGGAGTTGACATGTCTGAGGGTGAAAAACTGAAGGATGTTGATAGTAATATTTATTACTGAGCTTACCTCAGCTGGCATTTTATAAACTGCTTTATAAGTAGCTGAATTGGAACATCTTCTGGAATAATATTGCTGGAGTATGTTTAGTTCCTTCTGCAGGCTTCAGCAGTGTCTGTATATAGTAAGAGATATATAAATCTATGGGAAAAACCTGTAGAGTCTACACTCTACAGTGCAGAGGAAAGAGGAAAGAAGAAACTAAGAGAGGAAAGAAAAAACTGAGCTGATGAGAGGCTTCAGAACAGCTCTTTGCATGATTCAGGTATGTCTTGTGCTGTTACATGTACTTTTTGTGTCATACATTAAAAACTGAAGTCATCATTCTGTGTTTGTGGCAGCAGTGGGCAGTGCCTCCACCACTTCCATCCCACTAGGATCCTTCAAACACACGCTAAATAGAATGAGAATTTTCTGGCTGAAGGTTGATGGAATTGCAACTTTGATTCGAGGATTATTGTTTCTTCATAAATCTACCTCAAATCTACCTCCCCACTCCCCTGGAAGAGATGGAAGAACAGTCTGTTACCCTGTAAAATACAGATTAAAATCAGCAGCATTCAGAAAAGAATTGGGATGATCAAATAACCGGCTTCAGTAGCAGAGGTGCCTGCCACTCTGTTCACCATGATTTATCAATTCCTCTGTATTTTGCCAAAGTAATTACTTATAAGTAATTAATTTATAAATGAAAGAATGAATTTCTGGGTTAAGAGTATCACTGTGGCACAGTGTAAACAACTACGCCTTGAGTTGCTGGGGGTGGTTAGTTCCTGGCATTTAATTTGATATGCCTGTTCTACTGTTAATTAAACAGCTAATGGACTGGTTCATATTTGGGCATGGTTACATTAAACAGTGAGTCTTAACCCTACAAGGCAGTAACATTCCCAGGTTGTTTGTGGTTTAGCAAAAAAAACCAGTTGCTCTTAGATAATGCTGCGTTTGATTTTGGTTTACATTTTTGCAGGTCAGGTATTTTTTGTAATACAGTATGTTCACCTACTTTTACACCATTGTTGTTCTTCAACTTTTATAGCAGAACAACTTTACCTAGGTCTGTGTAGCGGCTGTTTCATTGTGAGGTTTGAAAGCATCACCACTACATCGAAGAGATCCTGTGAGATGTCCAATACTCTCTTCTTTGGGTTCTTGGAAGTACTTATCAGTCATTAGACCACTAGTAAAGGCAGAAGGCACTTGTTGGTGCTGTGCCTCTCAAGCAGGCAGTCAGCTTGTCCTGCCTTGACTTTTAGGCAGTAATCATATATTCATGTCAGAAAAGTCTGAAATTTTGTGAGAGCATGGATATTTATCAGGTCACAGAATGACCAAGCTTGTCTGTACGCTAGCTGAGTAAAATCATAGAATCATACAATATCCTTAGTTGGAAAGGACCCACAAGGATCATCAAGGTCTAGCTCCTGGCCCTGCACAGGACAACCCCAAAATCACGTGGTGTGCCTGAGAGCATGCTATGTTGCTCTGCTGCAATGGCCTGTGCTTCCATGACCAGCACCAGCAGATGGTCATGAGCAGAGAAGGAGAATTACTTTCCAATCAGCACTGAATAACCAAAGTTTGATGGAATACACTGGGCAGGAAAAAGGTGCTTTTTTGCATAGCATCAGAAAGGGAATCACTACCAGTCTGGCATCAGATCAGTTGCTGCTGTCTCAAGGCACTAATTCTACAGAGGGGTCTGATTACCTAATAGTTCCAAATTAGAATGGGTACATGAGCCTGTGTACATACTGTGCCTTGAGGAGAGAGCTCCTTGTATTAGTTGTGTTATTTCATGCAAGGGGACAAGGCCAGGGTGGTCCTAGGAGAATGCTTGAACTGGTCTGAAACATGAAGGAATGACAACTGCACTCAAACCACTGGAAATGATTAAAAGAGGAATAATTACTTTCTTCTGAGTGATTTATTGCAAATGGTTTTCAGATGAGCTAATGTTGCAGTCTAACTAGAGAACATCTCTTTTATTTTTGCCTGCTTTACTGGGTAAAGAAGATAACAGGGTAAGTTTGTGCTGTAGGGATTGTGGAAAGGGTGACAATTCATCCATTTCATAAACTCTTGGAGCTAAAGCCAGTGATCAAGAATTGCAGTGTTAACATAGCAGATGGCATAGAATGACTTCTTAAAAGCCCATTTGATGTGATTTTGGCACTGCTACATTTCTAGTTGAGAAATTTTTGAAGCTCTTGAAGCGTTAGAGCTCTCAGCTTGACTAAATGTAATACATAGATTTTAAAAAATGTTACTGAAAATCAGACCATTATTTTCACTATGATCAAACAATGACTCAGAAAAGGTTCCTTAATCTCAAATTTCAGAAATTATAAGAAAATAAGGTACCCCCTTTTTTAGTGAACAATATTCATTCACATTCATGTGGAATCTTTCTTAAATAATTCAAGGGAATGTTCACAATCAGATCATGTATGTTCTGGAAAATAAACCCTACACGTATAGCTTACAAGAAAAACAATTATAAGAAGAAAATGGGACATATTCTGACTGTCACTTTATTTTATTAGGGACTTAAAATTTTGACATAATAAGGCACTTTGGAGCAAGATTTAAACACAATGAGAATTCTATTCAGTACCATCTACATAAACATCAACTTCTACATGGGTAAAATTAATAGAAATGTTATCAAGTCTTTAAAATGTTTTCATCTGGTAAGAGCGTCAGCAACTGAGGTGTATTATAGCAGTGAAACCCATAAATAGGTTGGTAATAGTTGGTCAAAGGTGGTTGGTGAATTTCCTGCATAACTGAATTTTCAACGAAAAATATGATGAATTTATTTTTATAATTTGAAAATATTTTTTCTCAATTTTGGGAAAAAAATCCCAAACCAATGAACCAACATTTTCTATGATGAACAGCAAACCAAATATTGTCTTTGTATTAGATTGCTTGAATAGAAATAGCTCAGTTTGCTTCATTAATTCAGAAGGGATTTTGATGGATCACTTAAACATTAAACTAAATCTTCCTGTGTTGCTGCAGTATATATACTATGGAGATATACTTCATATGCTTTTTTTGCCAGATATACAAAGCTCCTCCCCAGATCTCCTATAAAGATAAAAATATCCACTCTGATCAATTCTGCCAAACAGAAATCCCATGGTTTTTATCTGTATTACTACGGATCAGGTTTTAAATACAGTAAAAACAAACAAATAAGCAAACAAAAAAACCAGGTTGGTGGGTTCACTAAGTTTAAATGTTTCCTGAGAAAGCCAGAGAAATACCTGCTATAAGCCAAATATTAAAATGTCTTGGAGAAAAGTGAAAACTGGTATTATTACTTGTTTTCTATTCCGGTAACACTAAAGAGGAAAGGATTTTTGTTAGGCCAACAGCCAGATGGGCCCATAAACATGTTCAGATATGTGAATAGTCTCATCAGAGTCAAAATATCTAATTTTTATCCTCAAAATATGTGAATTTTATAATTGGCAGCTGCAGAGCAGACTGATGAATTAGCAGCAGATTTACAATTTAATAAAAATCTCTTCCCATATTCGCATGAATAGGAACTTGTTAGAATTTCATGCAGTCTGAAAACTTTGTCCAGCTCCTCCATGAGTGAGACATCTCTTTGTTGAAATTAAAGCAGAAAACCTGGTCTGTTTATGTAAATATCTAGACAGCTGTTCTGCCTGGGTTTGGTTTGGTTTAGTTTTCTCTCTGCTTCTGTTCTTTAACTGAATAGCTGTGTAATGTGTTGGTTCAGTTTTGAATCTAGAGTACTCAAGGATATGATAACCAAATTGTTGCATTTTCAAGCCTTCTTTGAATCTATGATTTAATCCATTTATACCCCTTTCTGCCCCTTTGGTCATCTCAGCTCACCTTTGGTAACTCACATTCTGAATTGTTCCTCAGCATACAGCGTTCTACATACTGGTGACAACTCTCTCCAGACAGGCTATTTTTCTGGTTAGGCCATGATGTAGTTGAAGTCTCCAGGCTTCCAAGGGAGGATAAAGCACTTTAGAAATACAATTATCCTTGTTCTGTGTAACTGTGATTTGAAATACAGTCTCACACATGCTGGGTGAGTGTTGTAATCAGAGGGCTACTGCTGATTTTGGGGTGTTTTTCCAATTTTTTTGGTCTTTTCTTAGCTTTTCAGATGGGCCAGGTAAATTGATGTGGGTGGTCTAAGCAACCAAGCTATATATACACAACAAGAAAGTCCTCATAGCACAGCGTACTGAGTCTGCCTGTCACATGCCATGTTAGTGTCTTCATGCTGCCTATTTTCTATGTGCTTCCCTGCTGGATAGGGCAGGCAAGTTGACAACACCATCCTCACACTTTTCAGTATGGGAGTCCGGCGGTGGATTTGGATGGGAAAGGGGGACTCCATTCCCAGGGGCTCTTAGTCCCGGGGTTCCGGAGGGGATAGTGCTCCCCCATCTGCCTCGCCATGTGTTCCCATGGCCGCCGGCAGAGACAGCACACGCTGGGACGTGTAGGGAGAAGGCAAAGAGACTGTTTATTGTTCGGGTGAAGATTTAAATAGGTTTTGGACGGATTACAAAGTGACCAGTTACAAGTCTCAGGTAGTTACAAAAACAAACCAATCACAGGTAAAGGTTAACACCCACAGGAAGGGGTTAACAAGCCAGTGAGACCCAGGAAATCTTCCCAGAACATTCTTGCATATGAAAGGCAGTTGTCCTGTGGGGTTTTGGGAAGAAGGACCATGAGTTAGCAAAAACTGTAAAAAGCCATGTTGAAACATGTTTAAAACAATAGTTTTTCATTTACTGCAGGTTTACTGCTACATGGGAGCTGTCTTACCTTGCTACTTGTGACTTTTTTGGGCACACACATTGGAGGTGAAGGTACCCTAGGTAATGGCATGCTTGTAATGATAGGTTTTGCCTTCCTGGAAAAACAGAAAATTTATGATCTTGATGCAAAAAGGTATGTAACACCTATTACCACTTTTCTTACAAGGAATTGTCAAAAAGCTTTCTTCCCTTTCCAGTTCCTGTGATGCCTGTTTCTCCTGTAGCTTTCTCCCTCTCTCTCTCTCTCCTGCTGCCACCTCCTGGAAGCTTCAAGGTGCCCAACCTCATGGCTGCTCTGAGTCCTGCAAAGTGAGCTGTGTGTGAACTTCTCTGTTCTCCTTCCGAATTTTGTTGTTCCCTGCCAGTTTCTTTTTTTTCTTATATGCTACTGTTCAAAAAGAGTTCTTGACTTAGCAGGCCATCTCTTCCAGTCTACATTCTGGGGCTGGACACTCATGCATCCTGAAATGAACTGCATGTTCTCATCCCCAGGACTATCAAGGCATCTCACTTGTATGTGCCTGCTCTTACCCTCAGCGTATAGAAAGGTCACCTGAAAAGGCTTGACCCACAGTGCCAAAGTAGTTGCTTGTTAATGTTGTGATGAACTTCAGCTTTAAAGAAGGACATTTCAATTAACAACAACAGCAGCAAAAAAAAAACAAACCCCAAACCAAAATACATTAGAAAAAAGGCCATGGAGGTAGAACTGTTAAATGGAATTAGCATTGTTAAAATCCTATTACAACTGCTACTGAAAAGCAGTTCCAAGTTTTGAAATGTATTTGATATGCTGTAGGAGTATGCTCAAGTTGGTCAATTAAGATATGGAGGATTTTAACACTCTGCTTGGTAGAAGGGGAAAAATTCTGTGGTTGGGAAAACTTGGATGGATTGGACACTGTTAGAAACCTGGCAATTCTCCCACTCTGATCAGGAGCTGTGCTCTGAAAGAAATGATGACAAGAAGATGCCGGCTTGTGTACACATTATCTCTGACTACACTGCCAGCATACTTGGATTCTTTGTTTTTCAGGCCTCTGTGTGAAGAAAACAATTGAGTGGGAGAGGGGCATGCCAAAGGGTTTAGGATTCATTTTTCATTGCGAGCCACGTTCAATACTCAGTAGCCTGCCTTACACTCAGGTGCTCAGCTTTGAAGATTATAGATGATTTCATGTTATCAGTTTCTTTGCCTTTGATATTGACAGGAAAGAAAGGCTCTTGTGTGGGCTTTAATGCCTTCTAATGGTACTTCAGAGCAAGTCATTCGAGTAGATGTCACTGTGGGCCCCTGAGTTACAGCCATCCCAGTTACAGCGGTTGGTTGCTTTGGTGTCATACACCTGCTATCAACAAGACTCAAACATCTTTGTAATGATGGTACCAAATTACAGCTGTCTTGGCCTTGCTAATTTCAGCTCCTTACCGAGCAATATGAGGACAGATACCTGCCAGTCTCTTGATCTCAGCAAGAACACCAAGCCTGAAGGCAGCATAGTTGTGATCAGCAGTGGCAGAATGCATGAGGATGAGCATCCCTGTGCAATGTGAGAGAGAGGCATGACTGTTACGAGCAGGGTTGTGTGCTGTTCTGAGTGAATGCATGCAGGGCTACATCAGAGAAGCATTAGCTTTACTTTATGTATTAGCAAAACATTGGCTTCACAGATATAGAACTTTAAAAAGTTCTTCAAACAAGCCAACAAACAAACACAACAACCCTCAAGAATTTTCTAAATAACTATATGGGGGTCCTGAAGTGAACTGGTTTATGCTGAGGATTTTCCTAGGACATTGCGTAGGAATGGATGGTTCATACAAGACATTTCTGTTTATGGTAAAAACAGATCAGTAGAAAAACTGGAAAGTTCTGATTCTTACTTGGATGTAAGAACTGATAGTTTAGTTCTGAAGTCAGATACATGGCTTATATGGTCATGAGTGTGGTACTTCTCCACAGCATTGTTTTCTTTTAATTACGTTGATTTCAGATTGCAAAATCAGGAAACAGGAATTAGCAGAAAGGGAAATCCTCTTTTTGGATTTGAAAGATAAGAAAAAGCAAAATAATTATTCAACTAACTGTTCTCCCTGTGCTTCTGAGCCTACAAATGAGTCTCAGAATGTGATTATTACAAGGCTTGAGTCAATATTTAGTCCCCTGTCAGAGCCCTCCAATTTTCCTTTATGAATTTCTATAATCGATTGTTGGGGGGGGGGGGGGGGGGGGGGGGGGGGGGGGGGGGGGGGGGGGGGGGGGGGGGGGGGGGGGGGGGGGGGGG
>JAWWES010000115.1:10467744-10480278 GCA_035583135.1 Lophotriccus pileatus
ATGATCTAGTAATCACAGTGGGGTTGGATCAAGGGTTGGACTTGATGATCTCGGAGGTCTCTTCCAACTCAGTTAATTCTATGATTCTATGATTAAAGAGTTTTACATCGTAGTGATTTTACTTTGTTTTCCGTTTAAAATAAAAGATGCTTTACCTTGTTTAATTAAAAAACAAATTCTATAAATTTGTTAAGGTGTCTCAATCTGTTTCGTTTTGATTTGATTTGGTAATTAAAACCAATAGGGAGAAATAAGAAATGTATTGGAATATGTATGTTTTTCTTTGATTAAAATTGTGGTGCTACAGTGTGTAGTAGAAACTTCATTTATGATAGTATCTAGATAATGTGCCAGATCTGTAACAACTGATGGCTACAGGCATCTCTGGTGTAAATTGTTGCAGTTCTACTGATTTCATTGGTGCTGACTCAGATGGCATCACCTGACAAGACAGAGAAAAATGGTCTGGAATTTTATTTGATTTTGAAAAGGAAATCATCCAAGAAAGCAAGCAGAAAATACACTGGATATGATTTGATGACTAGACAAATTTTTTAGATAATTGTTTTTGTGTTGTTGAGTGTCTGGAGATATATATATATATATATATATATATATATATATATATATACACACACACACATACTCTCTCTCTCTCTCTCTATATATATATATGTATATATGTATATTTAATTCTGGAACTTTGAGGATACTTTTTGAATCCTTTATCTCAATAGGTGGCTAATTGGTTTTTAGGGTAGAACTATAGTGAAAGGGTAACCCATGAGAGCATTCGTTGTAAAATCAGCACAAGAGGTAGGAGAATAGCCTTGGCATCAAAAGATACAGAGAGAAAGATTCCTTGGTCAGCAAGGTGCTAGCGGAGAAATCTAGGTGATAAGCAAATGGAATGGGAAATCCTTGTTTATGGTTTAAAGATGACAATATGATGGAGGTCTGGAAGAGATGCATGACTCAAATGTTGAAATCTACAGCATAGAAAGCATCAGGTGAGAAAACAGTCAGACTGTTGCTTTTTGTCATGTATAAATCAGAAGCAAATGATCTTGAAAATGTAGAATTGAATCCCAACAAGTGAAATGTGGTGTAGTAGTACATAGTGCTGGCAGCAAATCACCAGATAGTTGTTAAGAAAAGCATTTATTTTAGATCTGTTCCCTGATATATAGGAAACTGTCCTCTACTAGCACTGGAGGTGTCTTGTGGAACACATTTTACCAGCATGAATGTCTCTGTGGATTAGGAAGAGGATTCGGTGAAGTTGCCTGACTCTAAAAAGAGACAGTTCAACTTTGGAATTTTTTTGTTTGTTTGTTTAATAATCTTATAACATTTGGGGAATTTCAGAGACAAAATTAATGTTAAGTTTAAAGGATAAATGGACTTCTTGTGAGTTTCTTATACATACCAAGGGAATGGTTGATGTGAAACTTGATTGATAAACAGTTTAACAAGTGTAATATAATGAATGCTAATGTATGTGGATTTTTATAAAATAGATCTTAACAATTTAGACATCACTTTTTTGAGGACTGTCAGAGAAAAGCAGACTCTCAAGATTAGTAGTTTGTACATGTAAATGTGGAGAAGGATATTGTAGAAGTTTTTTCTTTTGTTTGTTTTTAACGCATAGAGAACACAGATCATTTAATTAGACCATGCATGATATAAATATATATACTGTATAGTCAGTAGCATCATATACTTATATAGGTTCAGAATGACTGTTGAAGGCACCCACAAAAATGTACCTCCATGCAGAGGGAGGAGACACTGTGAAAGGAGAAGTTTACATCTGTTTAAATGTTTCAATTTAATCTTACTTAGTTAAGATTACAGCTGTTAGTTGTAAAAAAATACAGTACTGGAGCTGTAATGCCCTCCTTGTTTTTAATAATTTTCACCAATGGAAATCCTACTCCAGAGGTTTGCCTGCTCTAACTGTGCATTTGATACAAACTTTCCTGAGGCATAAAACAGGATGGGCAACCAATTTGGAATTTATAATAATCCAGTCAAGGTTAAAATTGCCTTGTTCTGCTGGGATATTATAAAATTTGAACCATATACATACATCTAAAATAAATTAGCTGTGGGTGGTTGCTGGAGTTTTCTTACTCTGGGGAACTCTTTCTTTAAATTTGAGATACATTGGGCTCCTATTATATGGTAATGCATTAATTTCAGTGGCATATATTTTTAGAGTAGTGTTGGCTCCAAAATTATTTGAGTGTTTGGGATAAAATGAGATCATAAGGGGACAATTTGAAAGGCAGAGAATATAATTACTACTTTAGAGTCCATAACTACTGGTCATGAGATACTGCTCTTTAAAATATCTGGTTAACTGTGAAGGAGGTTACAAAAAAGTACCACTTAGCTGACTTACGTTGATAGTCTGTGCTTACCATTTCCAAGCAATTTTAAATCTATGGAATACACTATAATTTTTCTTTCTAAAAATATGGTTATTTAAAGCCTTATATTCTTTAAGATGATGTATTTCTCTGCTAAGTTCCAGTATAGGGCTACAGAAGAGCCCACAAATCCTGGAGCAGGTTCAGATCCTGAATCGGTCAAATCAGACATAGCAAGGGAGAAAACAACAGTTTGAAGGATTTTGCATTCACTGTAATTTTATATGAATGTTCTTTTCATGACCTCATGGCTTGTGATGTATGTACATACTGAGAGTATGCCCGCAGGACTGGTTAATGTCATGATGATCTATTAACCCAAAAGAAACATGAAACCTTTGATATATACTGCATCTAAACTAACCTGTATGTTGGTGTGACCCAGAATCATGTCCTCCTCATCAACTAGTACTTCCCATTCGTTCCCCAGGAATGGAAAAGCAGTGCTGATTCACATCTACCTTAAATTCAGGATATAGCTAGAGCACATCTAGTTAAGATGCAACCTCTGGGACTGGTCCTAGTCCTAATTTTGCAACCTATGATGAAAACTTCTAATGACTTCTAGAAGCAAAAGAATATGGAAGTGAACGTGGTGTTAATTCTTGGAAAGTACTGACCCTGTTCTGTGTTCTCAGGCACCTGTTGGATTGTAAGATTTCAAGTCTTTCAAAATGGTACAAGATTCAGACAGTAAATTAGACAGAAATTACTAACGACATGCTTAAAAGAAAATAAAGGAGAAAACTGGAAGGGACACAGATCTAGGCAGCAAAATACATAACCTGCTTGGGGACGTGCAGAAGGGAGTATGATGATGGTTACGGAAGCAAAACTCAATAATTATTGTCTTTTTGTTAGTTTGGTTAACATTGCACAGACCAAGTTTTGCTTGAATACACTGACAAAGAACTTTAAAAGGTGAGAGAGGGGAAAAAATGAGACCAAGTCAGGACGAATGTGGAGAAAAGGGTGCATCTGTCTATGAAAATCAGATACAAAGAGAGAAATTTAAACCTTAGATAGAAGCAAAAAGTATTACTGGGTATTTGTTGCTTTTGAGCAAGTACACTAATGAAGTGCTGTGGAGCATGAGAAGGGCTGATGATGGATAGGGATAAAGTATAGGCAGGAGTCAGTGGGGCTAATGACCTAAGAAAATGCAGAGAGGAAACAAAAGATATCTAGGAGTAGAAGAGACAGGATGAGATATGAGATGGGGAATTCTGAAAGAAGTTGGTGCAGTTGTGGAGCTTCCCAGGAAATGCCCAGCAGCTGCATGAGCAATGGGAGGAAACGGCAGCCAACGAGAAACAAAATATGGCTTAAGGTCCTAGGTGTGTGTTTAGGTGTGTTTATGATAAATTGCCTTCATTTGTCCAACCAGCCCATCTTGCAAGGGGCAGCACAGTAATTTTCTCTTGCTCTTAGTTCTGCGTTTCTCGCTGGAGTGTCTCAGTGGAAGCGAGTCACTATGGCTTCTACAAGCTCCCCAAACAACCAGCTGATCAAATGTAGTAGGCATAATCCACTTCCCACTAAAAACTGTAAAAGGTCTATGTGAAAAATTTTCAAGTAACACCTTTTGTCAGACAATAAGTTTTTACAGAGTGTAATGAGGATGTTTTTCATGTTTACTATAATTTCTCCTTTTTTTCCCCTTGCTGTTCTGTGATCTCTACAACAAGGTAATTTTAGATATACAATAAATTGCTTGTAAATCTCTTCCCAGGTTATCTAAGCGCTTATACATAATAAAAATGATTTCTGAAAATTCTTGAGAAAGTGTTAAGATTTCTCTTTCTTAATGGTCTCAGTTTGCATATGAAGTTAATGTACTTAAACAAACAAACCTGGCCCAGGTAGCTGGTTATCAGATAGATTTGTGCATCCTGGAATTGGTGGGTGTTTGAATTTTGTGTTTCTTATCTGTTTCATATGCTAATTCAAAGATCAGTATCACAGAGCCTCAGGCACTTGGACCAAAGTGTATACAAACTATGTTTTTTCCCACTTGCTCACTGAAGAGTCTATGTAATTCTGATGAGTACCTCTCCATGAAGGAGCCTTTAATATAAAGTCTCAGTGCACCAAATTTAAATAAAGACTTGCCCTGGTGCACATCAACCCTTGCTGACAGGAGCATTCCATAATGTGCAGTCACTGTAGCAATATGGTCAGATGGAAAACATAAAATTCACAGAACCAGTTAATAAAGTTAACAGTAACCTTAAAGTATTTTTCACATTGCAGTATATTAAAGATACTATAGCCTTTATATGACTGTTGTTTCAGAGTGAAGTAAGAATTTCTCTCCCAAGGGTCACCAAAGTTAATTGGCTGACAGAACACAGTGTGAGTGTGCTCTGAAGCAAAGAGGGATAGATGCAAAGCATTCAGATTTTTGAGCTTCATAATCTTTATTACCTCTTGTGAGATTAAAAGAGTTTGTTTTATTCTGTAGGAAATGGCACAGTGCAGCAGTATTTACACAATATGATCAGTATTTAGTATATTGCCAGGCAAATTCAGTTCTACCTCATAAAACTCTCACTGTGTGTTGCCATAATCAATAGAAATAGTACATATAGTAAATATTATCTAAATGTAGTTTTGCATCTCCTTCAAGTGGCAGTGGGTATCCTAAATCTTGCTAGTTCACTTCCTAGTGTAAATAGAGTAAGTTTTGAGAATTTTTATTTTTTAGACAGAAAAGATTAAGAAAAATGATAACATAAAGACTGAGGCTTAATGTTGTATTGCTAACGGCATAATTATTGAGCATAGTTTAATGAAATAATGTTTAACTTAATTTTTTTGCATTTAGTTTTTCCAAAAACATCCTTTCCCATCCATAGGTGTTAGTAGGATCAGTGCATGTGCTCAGACTGGTTCCTAAGAGGTGGTTTCTCCTGGTGGTGGTAGAGCAGAGGGTGTGCAAAGGCAATGCTTGTTCATCTAGTGCAGCAGGCAGAATCTGTCCCTTGATGCAGCAGGCTTTGGGAAGCTCTGGGAAGCTTTGGGAAATTTAGTTCCTGGTACTGGGGAGCAGCCTCCAACAGAAAAATGTGTGTGCTTTGAGGAGCAAGAGCAGCTCCTACTGTGTGCTGGGATGGTGCAAATTCTAACTCATAAAGTGAACAAAAATATTGGTACTTAGAAGGGCCATATGTGGTGATTTCCTGACTTGACTGAACCCATCCTTTAACTCAGTAGTTCATGTCTTTCTAATGAAACTCAGAAAAAGAGGAAGGAAGAAGAGGTAAATAGGTAGCAAAGATCATGCTTTCCTCCCCCATTTTGGCTACCAGATAGATCTGGAATCTTATTTTTATCTGTCGTAGATGATTTGCAGTAGAGATTGTATTTTTTTAACAGCCATGACTGGCTGGCTGTTTTCTTCATGTTTTGAAGTACTCTTAATGCAGTGGAGCTTTACAGCACTGTACTTTGCCAGCTGTGCCTGGGTAACTCTGTAGTGCTTCTGAACACAAAAACCCCAAAAAAACAGGGCAAAAAATAACAAACCCTTCTCCCTTCCGTGAAATCTTACTGTCCTCGTATTTTCTTCTTGTTGTTCCTGGAAAGGAGCTGCTGCACTTCTGGGCATTACATCTGTACAGAGTAGCAATGCATCATCCATCTTTTAAGATGTTTATGTACTTTCTGGAAAGTGACCAAAGGCAAGTTGCAACTCAGGCATGCACTTAGGACTGTGGATGTGGCACCTGGAGATATGATTTAGTGGTGAACATGGTGGTGCTGTGTTAATGATTGGACTCACTGATCCTAGAGGGCTTTTTTAACCTTAACAATTCTATGGTTCTATGTCTTGATCATGCACTTGGAGAAACATGTTTGCATTTCTGTAACCCTGTAGCCTGATCTGCCTTTTTTTCCCCCCTTCCTTTTCTGTTTCATGTGCCAGGTTTGAAACCCGTGGAGCAGATGAACTCAGTCTATAAAAGGCTTTATCAATGCCGCTGGTGTTGTCCTCAGTGCAGCAGTACTTGCCTCTATAGGTGAAAGCTGGATCTTACTGATGGAAACAAGTTTGCTTACAATTAGAAAACACGTGGTTTATTCTGGATGTTTTGTTAGTTTAAGCTATGTAAACACAAGAGGTGGAGGGGAAAGTTTAATTTCTTTTTGAGTTAATTTTTTGTTGGAAATTATTTGTTCCCTTGTGATGGGAAGAAATTAAGTGAATTAATGATGTTGAATAGATACCAGAAAAAATACAAAAAAATACAGTGTCTCATAATCACTGCTGAAATGATTTAAATTCACTTTGAGGAGCTTAAGTCCTAAGCCGGCCTGTTTCTGTTTTCATGCTATCCGACATACATGGTAACTATTTATTATTTCTATTGCATCTGCCGTCCAGCAGCAAACGGAGCATTATTAGGTTAGATGTGCATCTCTACATTGCTAGGCATTTCTGGACATGAAGGGTTTATAGTCTAGAGTGACATGACAAGAAAGAAGATTTTGGATATTCTTGTTTGTGAGAAGAGGGGGTGATCAGACTATCACATGGTTTTCCCAGATGTCACTGTAATAGAGTTGTTGGAGCTGGGAACTGTGCCCAGATACCTCAATCTGAATGTCACATTCAAAGCCTGTCTTCTTCTCTAATGGAAAGCATTTTTTGATTGCTATTGTTTGTGTTTCAAAATTATTTATAGTACAATTTCAGATGGGCACAGTTTAAAAGGAGTTTTATACTTATCTCCTGCTATTACTTTGAAAACTACCTGGCGAGCATCTTCCTGTTTTTAAAATGAGCCCTGAATTTGAGGAGTTTCAGCAGTTCCAGACCAGCTTCAGATCTTATCTTGAACCGAACATCTTTGTTATTGAAGGAAATAAATGCGATTTGTGTCATAACAGGTTGCCAGTATAAAAGGAACACATTCTCCAAGGATTTTTGCATGAAATAATCAAGAATTGAGCTCTTGGTCTGCTTTTGAGGTTCTAGAAAGATGTGCTTGATTTTATTTTTCACTTTCTGGGGGCCTATGTCTGATTTTCTTTAAGCTACATTTGACATATTTAAACAATTTTGTTCAGAATTTGTTTCTCTTGTCCCACTTCTTTGTATTTAAATAGAAATCCAGACACCCAGATACTAGACAGTGGAAGATATTTACCAGTGGCTGTATTTATTTTTTGGAAGAAACTGCAGACAAATGAGGTTACTCTTGTCATGGCTTCTGGAGCTGCTTTTGCAATGTGTCACACAGTTGATGTAATGATGAGCTGATTGGATTGCCTTGTCCATTAATTCATTAATTCATTAATTCTGTAGGAAAATAAGATGCGTGCTAATACCATTCAGTAAGGGACTGTTGCAGATGACTGTTCATCATCAAAAGGAAACATCCATATGTTATTTGGGATTCCCCTCTACAACTCTCCAGAAACATTTGTTGCCCTGAGAGATGGTGTCTGTATAGAACCTAAACATTGGAAGTTGCAAAGGGATTGAAAAATTAATAAAAGTATGACGTAAAAGGAAAAGGACTTGCATATTGATAACCTTGAAATGACATAATAAAAAATTCATGGTGGTGTATTGTGGATTAAATGCATGTCTTCGTGACTAAACCAAATATGAAATTGGAGCTTAGAATATTCTGTTTACCAGTGGAAGTAGTTTTTTCTCCATCTGTTTTACTTATAAGAGAAACTTATTCTAGTGTCTGTATAGCACTTGCATTTTTTAAAAAGTTTTAATTGATGTTTTATTATCAAAATGCTCAGATTAACAAAAACCAACACAATGACAGTAGACAATTCAAAAAGGAAAGATAATTTGGGACTGTAATGTAAAGGTAGTGTAAATGACAGGATCTGCTTCATTAGGTATGAATTTCCCATACATTGAATTTCCCTTGCTGTGGAAGCAAGGAGTGAAATTTAATCAATAGACAGAGTAATTCACATATAGTTGAATATTTTGAGGAATAAATAAGAAAAGTAACAGTGAACATTGCTGCTGCTTAAAGCTTATCTAGTTACATTAGGATTCTCTTGTCTTTCAGGATTATGTATATTGGAGATGCAGACTTCTAGGGGTATATCTTTAATTTTCACAATTCGGAAATACACTTTCCACAGCCAAAAGGGACAGGCCACACAGGTCTAGCAAAAGTAACTGGTAGTTCTCTCCACTCAATTATCTCTCTTCTCTCCTTTTTTTTTTTTTTTTAATTTTCAAAGGGAGTTCCAATGGAGTTGTAGCACTGACCTTGAGTGCTATGAATGTAATACTCTAGAAGGAAGAGGTCATGGAAATACACGGTGAAATGATAGCAGCTGGCCAGAAATGGGATGAATTTGATGCTTTACAACAGAACATTTTGGTATATTCTATTCCTCCCCGCTTCCACCATGTTTTGGCAGAGAAGAGAAAAATGCACAATTTGGTCATGCTTTTTTGTAGGCAAGTACATGCTTTGGGGCTCATAGGCCATCTCACTGATATCTCAGTGAAATACACTTAAATGTTACACATTTAATTTTGGTCAAGATTCCTGGCTGGCCTCAGTCTGCAAGCCAACAAAACCCCTGAGCACACAATAAAGAATCCATTCAAATAATTCAGGATTAATTAAAACATACTGATCGATCCAGTAATATTTAGAAACATTCTTCATATATGGTAGTGTGCTCTACTAAAAATTTCAGTTGCATTTCTTATCACATGCAGGCATTTTGTGAATTCTAGTCTGAGAAAACTGGAGATTTTGGCACATTCTGTAATTAATTCATTCAAAGTAGTCACTTCTAGTGTTTAACAGTGCATGAGCAACTTAGAGCAGACTGAAGAGTGTCTGGCCTAAGGGAATTGCACAGAGAACTTGGGGAGGCAGGAGGCATTTACCTGAACTGGAATCTGTCCAGGAGATGGGAGCAAAATTGCAGTGCTTATTAAACCTCATGAGTAATGAAGAGCTATCTTTTACTGCTGGGTAGAAATGGATGGTGTTGATCTTGGAATGTCTTGACATGATTCACTTTTTCTGGTAAGAGGTAAATGACTGACATTGTCAGTAACTGTGAAGTACTCACTGAATAAAGCATTTTTTTTGTCTAGTGGGCTTCTCTCTGGCAAATTCATTTTCCTCTGTGGAAGACATGGTTAGAGTATCAAGAAGCCAGTAAGGACCATTCTGCTTGACTTTATATGTGAGCAGCCTCATTTTGTTGTGAAGAATTTGTTAGGCATTGCAAGATACTTCTGAAAATTGCCAAAAAGAAAGTTTGCGGGTTGTTGTTTTCTTTTTCAGGATATTCCGAATGATTATGCTGAATCTTAATACAAGATGACACAGTTTTTTATCAAAAGTTATTCTAAAACTTCTGTAACTATCCTATTGTATGGGTTATCAGAGGCCTGTTAGGCTCTCAGAAGAAGAAGAGGTGGACCTGATGGGTTTTCATGTGTTTCCCTGATGAAGGATGAGAAATATGCACAGCTTAATTAGGGAAGAAAAACAGTTTGTGAGTCCGAGAGTTAGGGAGTGTAAGAATTATGTTTGGCCTTGGAGTACTACAGATGTCCTGACATGGGAACGTGGTTTAGCCTTCTAATATCTCTTAGGAACCCATGAATTCTGCCAAGTTTTTTGTAATTAATTAGCAGTCTTGTTAAGTTCCATTTTTAGAGTATGAGAATGTTTTGGTTCTCTTAATTGTTACTTGCTACTTGCTGCTGCTTACTTGCTGCTTGCTTGCTTGCTACTGCTTCGTTGCTTGCTTAGAAAGGATGTAAGAAGGAACTGAGTACAATAAAGAAGAAGATGTTATGTTACCCTGAATAAGCCTTCTGATCTTTTCTTTCTTGACCGTCACGACAACATAACGGTAACATCCTATTATTTTTCCTGAAATATATTATACTTTTTATTTTCAATGTAAAATCATAAGTATATATATAAAATAGATTTTAAATATTTAATCAAGATTCTCAAGCTTGTATTTTAGTGTAAGTTTTTAACTTGTAGATTTCTGTGTTTTGTTTTTTTTGATTCATTTGCCTCCTTTACTTAAAAATTCTTTTTAAAAAAATTGAAAATCTCTTGCCTAGAGTATAATGTAGAGGTATATTGATATTTAGATTGTTTTTAAGTAGAGATGAAATAGAATTATTTCAAAGCCTTACATTTCTCAGAGGAACATTGGGACCCAACTGATTTTAAGGAATCATTTAGGAGACTCTGAGAAATCTAAATTAGCACTGTCTGTATATTGTGCTTACCCACAAAATGTTAGAATAACCAGCAAAGTCTTCCTGAGGAGTGTCCTGGGTACAGAGATAAGATGCAGACTTTTAATGTTGTTTATTTCATACCTTACATGACACAGCAAGGGCTATGGTTTTCAGCAGGTAAAACTGAGTGATGGAACCTGGGAATTCATCATTTTGGCTTTCTCGCTTCAGCAGAAGGACTGCTCCCCACCAGCTCTGGCAGATTCGCTCCCTTCACCTGTCCCACTGGTTCTCCCTCTTGTTTTCTCTGACACTACATATCTTTTTGATGCTGAAGCAGACAGCAGTGAAGAACAAAAAAAACCTGCGACTGACGGTGGTGCTGAAATGACAGCAGTAGTGGAGCCCAGCCAAAGCCACCACCACCCTGAGAATAGAGGGAGCCACCACAGACCACGCTGCACCACTGCTAGCACCGCCACTGCCACTTTTGCCACCATGGAGAAAGAGGGAGCCGCTTGCCACTGGCCCCAGCTGACACATGGGACGCACCCCCAGTGCAGATGAGGTTTTGTCCCTGTTTTCCATTGGTTTCAGAGCTGTGGGGGGAAGTTTTGAGTTGCAGAAAGCCTATCCGGTGTGCTGCCTTTGTTTTTCCTGGGTACTGCGGGACAATCCATGTGGTGTGGAGTGTGAGAATGGCCGCTGTCTTGTATTTGTTCCAGGGAGCTGGGTGACATCTTGCCTCCGTCTGGGCAAACCATGCCAGGTGCTCTCTTTGGGGAGCACTTTTGTTTGTTTAGTGGTGGATACCCTTTTTATGGGTAAACCATTGTTTCTTTTGTACAATCCTTTGTTGTTGTTGTTGTGTATATTGCGATTTCTTCAGTAAATTGTGACTCAAACTTATGATCTCTCTTAGTATTTTTTCCTCTGCTGTCAAAAAGGGGTGATTTGAGTGGTCTTAACTTTCCAGATGAGTTTTAAAACCAGCACAAGCAGACAATATGCTTTTATTGATAACCTAGAGATCAGATATCTTGGTTTTTATTAAATTTTTATTTTTTATTTTCCACTTTTTTTTTTTTTTTCTGCTTTTGTTTAATTAGACTGCCAGACCTTCAGTCAGGAATTGTTTTACTGTTTTTATACACTGCACGGTGTAATTATAATCTTAAGAGTGTGTGAGATTCTCAGCACTGTGTAAAATAAATTTCAAGTACTTTAAAAACAAATTGAATTTACCAATTTCACCAAGACCCTCATTCAGGAAAGCACTTAGAATCATAGAATCAACTAGGTTGGAAACGACCTCTGAAATCATCAAGTCCAACCCTTGATCCAACACCACCGTGGTTACTAGACCATGGCACTAAGTGCCACGTCCAGTCTCATCTTAAAAACCTCCAGGGACGGAGAATCCACCACTTGCCTGGGAAGTCCATTCCAGTGCCTGATTACCTTCTCTGTAAAGAATTTCTTCCTAATATCCAACCTAAACCTCCCCTGGCAGAGCTTAAGACCATGTCCTCTTGTCTTACTGAGAGCTGCCGGGGGAAGAGACCAACCCCCACCTGGCTACAACCTCCTCTCATGAGGTCTCCCCTGAGCCTTTTCTTCTCCAGGCTAAACAACCCCAGCTCCCTCAGCCTCTCCTCATAGGACTTGTGTTCATGTCCCTTCACCAGCCTTTTTGCTCTTCTCTGGACCTGCTCCAGCACCTCACTGTCCTTCCTGAACTGAGGGCCCAGAACTGGACACAGCACTCCAGGTGTGGCCTCACCAGCGCTGAGTACAGGGAGAAGAATCACTTCCCTGGTCCTGCTGGCCACACTGTTCCTGATCCAGGCCAGGATGCCATTGGCCTTCTTGGCCACC
>JAWWES010000115.1:10480378-10516806 GCA_035583135.1 Lophotriccus pileatus
TGCTGGCTCATGTTCAGCCTCCTGTCAATCAGCACCTCCAGGTCCCTTTCTGCCTGGCTGCTCTCCAGCCACTCTGTGCCCAGCCTGTAGCGCTGCAGGGGTTGTTGTGGGCAAAGTGCAGGACCCGGCACTTGGCCTTGTTGAACCTCATCCCATTGGAATCAGCCCAGCTCTCCAGCCTATCCAGGTCCCTTTGCAGAGCCCTCCAGCCTCCCAGCTGATTGACACTCCCCCCCAGTTTGGTGTCATCTGCAAATTTACTAACAGTGGACACAATCCCCTCATTTAAATCATCAATAAAGTATTAAACAGAACTGGACCCAACACTGATCCCTGGGGAACACCACTGGTGACCGACCACCAGCTGGATGCAGTCCTGTTCACCAGCACTCTCTGGACCCGACCCTCCAGCCAGTTCCTAACCCAGCACAGAGTGCCCCTGTCCAAGCCACGGGCTGCCAGCTTTTCCAGGAGTATGCTATGGGAAATGGTGTCAAAGACTTTGCTGAAGTCCAGATAGACACATCCACAGCCTTGCCCTCATCCAGCAGGTGGGTCACCTGATCATAAAAGGAGATCAGGTTGGTCAGACAGGACCTGCCCTTACTACACTCGTGCTGGCTGGGTCTGGTCCCTCGTCTATCCTGTAGGTGCTCTGTGATTGCACTCAGGATGATCTGCTCCAGAACCTTGCCAGGCTAAGAGGCTGACAGTTTCCCAGATCCTCCTTACTGGTTAGTAAGAAAAAAAGGAAAGAAATGTGAAACCTGAAACACAGTGTTATTTGTCAAGCCTGTTATAAATGGAGTCTTGATATATTTAAAGAAGGTACCTTAAAGCAAAAAAACCCAGAGAATTTATGTGAAAAAAATAGGCTGATCTTGCTTTGACAAACACATTTTAATTTGAAGTACGCTTCAGTTTGTGAGTGCTCTCTCCTACATATCAAATTCTCTACTCTTACATATCAGATTCCATCTCCCATGCCACACATCTGCGTGAGCAGTATGTACTGGCACTGAATAGACTTACTGTAAACTCTCAAACAAACATGACCACTTTGTATTTATGTGGTTTTCTCCCTCAAGAATTTAGTTATACTATAGAGACTGAGGGTAGATATGGAAGGCCTTCTTGGAAGCCCTGAAGAAAGCAAGAGCAAAGCGAGACAGGTCACTTTCCTTGCTGGTGAATAGCAGAGCTGGGAACAGAATATGGAGCTGTGACCTACAGCCACATGTTTTAGGCATTTTGACCTTGATCTAAAACCTATTAAATCCAAGGCTGTAGTTTCATTTTCGTACTGGTTTTAATAGTCTTTGACTGGTTAGTTGAAGCCAGTGGGGAAGCATGAGATGGATATTATTCCTTTGAATTTAGCCAGTCTTGCTTTCCCTTCCACACTGCTTACAGACTGCCAGTCTTGGAACACTTTTCATTGACCACTCAACCAGTTATGGCTTAAGATCATTGCGATTTAAAGGCTTTCTCCCCATCCCCCCACCCCCACTTCCTTCTATCAATTTTATTTTAAGTTGTCTACAGCACAAGTCTTATGAGGAGCAGATAAGGGCACTGGGGTTCTTTAGCATGGAAAAAAGGAGGCTCAGAGGGACTTTTTTGGTCTCTACAGCTACCTTACAGGAGTTTGTAGCAAGGCAGGGTTGGCCTCTTCTCCCACGTAACAAGCAAAATGGCCTCAGGTTGTGCCAGGGGAGATTTAGGTTGGATATTAGGAAAGCTTTTTTCACTGAAAGTGTTGTCAAACATTGAAACAGGCTGCCCAGTGCAGTTCTTAAGTCACCATCCTTCGAGATATTTAAAACACATGCAGATGTGGTAGTTATGGACACGGTTTAGTGGTGGACTTGGCAGTGCTGGGTTAACAATTGGACTTACTTGATAATCTTTGAGATCTTTTCCAACCTAAGTGATTCTATGATTCTTGATTTACCTGGAATACAACTCCATTCTTCACAACTTTTTTTAGATGCAGAATACTATCAGAAAGAAGTGTTAAATTTTATTGCAGCATAAATGGATGCTGCTTACTCAAGAAAACCCATTTCAGCCAGCAAAGAGAAAATAAATAGAAAGATATGCATTATTTACAGGACATAATGTGAGTAAGTAGGCTGCATGCAGATGAAAAGCCAGCAGATGTTGCTAGGAAAATGACTGGAAAAAAAGCTTGTCTTCAGGCCCACATGCTATATATATATATATACACTTTGTTAAAAAGCAAAAGGAAATCAGTTTTTCACAGTAATTATGGATTTTACTCTGAGAAACTGGAGACACTGGCATTCGCTTCCTTCAGCAGTAAGGTTATATCTTGATTGCCATTTTCTTTCTTTATGTAAATAGGAGGGAGAGATTAACCTGTTTAATTAGGAGGTTGCTTTCCATGCTGGTGTAGTGGGTTTGTTTAGTCAAACAAACAAGCGAGTTTTGGTTTTATGTTGGTTTTTTTATCCCCTCTTCCCTTTCTCTCTGGGCAGGGGGCTTGGGTGGTTTGTGTGGACACCTGGTGTCCTGCCAAGGTCAAACCACTGCAGCTGGTTATGGCTTTTGCTTGATTTTTCTAATTGGTATTTCCATCAGTTCTAGAAAATAATTAGCAGCTAGCATAGTGTGCATAATGCTGGCAATTAGAAGTCAGCCAGGCGAAGTCTTCCTCACACCATATAATACATGGTATATAATACACACCTGTGGTAGGTTGACCCTGGCTGGAGGCCAGGAGTCCACAAAAACTGCACTATCCCTCCTCCCCTCAAGTGGGCAGGGATGAGAAAATATAATGGAGGGTTCCTGGGTCGAGACTGGGGCCGGGAGACATCACTTAAGCAGTTACCATCATGGGCAAAACAGACTTGACTTGGGGAAATTAGTTGAATTTATTACCAATCAAAGTAAGACCAGGATAATGAGAAGTAAACCAAATCTTAGAAACACCTTCCCTCTTACTCCTCCCTCCTCCCCAGGCTCTACCTCCCCCACCGCAACAGTGCAGGGAATCAAGAAATGGGGGTTATGGTCAGTTCATTGCACACTGTTTCTGCTGCTGCTTTCTCCTCAGGGGCAGAACTCCTTTCCCTGCTCCAGTGTGGAGGGGTCCCTATCACAGGTGACAGTCCTCCATGAACTTCTCCAATGTGAGTCATTCCCACAGGCAACAGTTCTTCATGAACTGGTCAAGCATGGGGCCCTTTCACAGGTTTCTGTTCTTTGAAAACAGGCTGCTCCAATCTGGGTCCCTCATGGAGTCACAAGTCCTACCAGTAAACCTGCTCCAGGGTTGGCTCCTCTCTTCATGTGTCAGTAGGTCTCTGACAGGAGCTTGCTCCAGCACAGGTTTCTCATGGGGTCATGGGTTCTTCTTTTGGACATTCACCAGCTCTGGTGTGGGGCTCCTCCACAGGCTGCTGGTGGTTAACTGTTCCCCTGTGGACCTCCATGGGCTCCAAGGGAACCAGCCTAACTGCGTGTTTCTCGCACGCTCTTCTCTGGCTTCAATTACATCTGCACAATAACTTTTTTTTTCCTTCTTAAATACATTATCACAGAGGTGTTACCACCATCACTGACTGGCTTGGTTTTGGCTAGCAGCAGGTCCATCTCGAAGCTGGCTGGCATCAGCTCTGTTGGCCGTGCTTCCAGTGCCTTTTCAGAGGAGCCATCCCTAAACCCCCCCCCACTACCAAAACCTTGCCACGTAAACCCAGTACAACACCTCAAACAAAGTTCATTTTCCTTGACCGTTTCACGGTTAATTCTGTTCAAAGTTACATTTTTTTTTTCCTTCATGTGTAGTTAACAAGTTCAAAAAATCTACACAGTTATATTTACTCTGCTAGAGATGGGCTGTCCTCTTGGATGCAGAGCACGTTATGTCATTGTCAGCTGTCTCAGGTTAATTAGGGTGGATAAGACGGGGCATAAGAAGTTACCAACATTCCTGAGAAGTCACAGAGTAGGAGTCAGGGAGCTAAAGGACAGAGCTGTTCTGCAAGAGAAAGCAAGACAGATGCAAGGGTGACAACTCTGTATGCAGCGAAAGACTTCTTGCAGGTGTTCTTGCAACCTGATCTCAGGACATCGTGCCATAGCAAAGCAGCCTTGAAAGCAGTCTTCAAGTATTCAAGTTTTCTGAAGCTTTTTCTGGCCTTACAAGAACTTTCTCCATCAGTAGAAAATGGCCAAGAATCTTGCAGACACAAGTCACAAGACAAGGGGCAACATGACTCCTGCATGTCCAAGATGTCAGATTTTGTATCATTACCTGGGTTTCTCCGAGGAATTACAGAACTCAAAATTAAGAAGATGGGATAAAAATATTAAAAATATATTATGAAGTATTAGGATGATTTTTATTCTTCCAAGAACCATTTGTGGTTGTGACAATAGGGCAGACTGTGCCCTGTGGGCCTCATCCAAAGCCAAAACCTGCCATTGATCCTTCATTGTGCCAGAGGGCTCAGAGAAAAGAGAAATCCAGCTATGCTTGTGAAGAAAAGGGAGCAGAATATATCACACTTCTCTGCATATATCTGAATAAACTCAAGGTTTCTGTTGATAAATACATTGTAGCTGCTTTAAGGAACAGCTATAATATGCCATAAACATAAATGAGTTCTGGAATGAAGAGAGACTAAGAAGATGAATCATGAATGTATCTTTTATACACAGGGGAAATTTATATAATTATATCTTATTTAATTTATAATAAGAAAATTCTTACAGTTTTCTTCTTTAGGTAAGCTACTGATGCTGGGACCTGGGAAAACAGTGCTTTCCCTGACAAATTGGCTTCATGTGACAAGAAAGAATGTCAATGCAGTTTGCTCATTACATTGTGGAACAGTAAATAATAGTCCATTAACAAAACTAGTAGTCTTAAAGTAGTCTTAAAGCTTATACAAGAATCCTCCTGATTAAGATATGAACTATTGGTAGTTGCATGTTATGCCTTAGTAAATGGTGATTTGTGAATAAACTTCTATTTTTCAGTAGGAAAATTCAGAACAGGCACCTCATAGAATCATAGAATGGATCATTTTGTTCCAGTCTCAAACTCCACCTCAAATACTTCAGCTTTAAAAATGTTGAACATTCAAAATGGACATGGTTTCTTTTAAACAGTATTGCAAATTAAAGCACTCTACAATGTATTATATATTGACTTGCCTCCTTTTTGACATTAAATTTAGTGTTAAAGTGTCAGAGACTCCCCTGGGATTGAAATTCTGTTTTCTAGATAACACTAAATGGATCTGCTTCACTTGCTGTACTGGTTTTCTTACTCTTGATTTATACCAGTAAATGAGAAGGTGTTTTATAAATCAACAAATATGAGCCACCTGGGTTTTCTTAATTGTCAAAATTAGTTGTTCATAGATGCCTGCTTTATAGGTGATGGAATTATCTTATTTAATGCCCAGGTTTCCATTCAAGAGGAGTAGGAGTGCATATCTGCAGTTCTGGTAAGTGGTTTATCAGTGTACTGCTGTGCAATGTTGTGTGGATTTTCCAGCTCTGCTAATAAACCATGTATTTTCCTGGCATCTTTAAAAGTCAGAATCTTTGTGCTTTTCTTTCCAATCTCTGAACGGGCACAGACCTGAGCACTCTCAGAATAGATACGTTTTAGATAATTCTGTTTTACTCAAGTGCTTGAACTACTACTTTATATTTTAGGTTTGGAACAGGTGCAACACGTCCTTGCCACAGTGAAGGCACAAGTGACTAGAAGAAATCTCTTGAATGTTTTCCTTTGCAAGGTCCAGTATGTTGATGTTAATCCAGCATGTCTGGGAGGCAAGAGTTTATAAATGAGACATTTTAACAGAAAAAATGTTTTAATTTTTACATCTTTCAAGGAGCATTGTACATACATTTAGAGTTGATCTGTTTAAAAAATGAAAAGTAAATCTGAGTCCTATGAAGACATTCTGTGTGTTCATTACTATTTTATTTTTACTAAAAGAGAGCCTGATTAAAACAATATTTTAGTCTTATTTCACTGACTTCCACTGTCTTTAGTCTTGTATATATGCCCAGAATAAATATAAAATTAGATAGGGCTTCTTGCTTTACATCTGGTGTAATAATTCACTTCTGAGCAACGCCAAAGTAGAAAAGGCTTCCTTCTTGCTAGTCCTTGCCTTTCTGGTCCCATTTCATTGCCCTTAAGAACTTTTTGATGGCACATAAATAATATCAACAAAAATATTTAAACTGACAGTTGAAAAAAAGCGTATTTTACACATAAACATTGCACTATTCACTTTCTATATGGATAAATTTAAGTTTTAATAAGCACACTATTTGTGTGTTTATATTCATTCTGTTGACTGACTGACTAAGTCAAAAAGATGAACCCAGTTACTGTTGAGGGCAGCTCTTGCTACTCAGCTAGGTGGAAGGCTGGCTGTTGTGAAAGCTATGATGTAGAAGGCTACAAATGCTGACAAGTAAGAATCAAAAGCCTTTCTAAAACCATAAAGACTGAATCATTCTTATAGACACCATCACTGTGAAGGCCAAGTTTTCCTGAGTCCATTATTTCTCTTAGCTTTCAGTTCTCTTAAACCTGTTACTTTGACCATATCTCAAAAATACTGCCTCTTTTTTCACACTTAGTTACATTTCTGTGTTTGAAAAGTGTGGGGGAGGTGGGGGTAGGAGAGGGCAATGTTTATTTTAGCTCATGGACCCTTACATTTAATAACACAGACTCTGAGGAATGTGCTGTTCCATTTTGCTGTGACCTTGCCTCAAGTCCAGCAGCCAGGTGACATCTGGGCCAAACTTTGTTGCTTCCTACTACAAGGTTTTTGTTTGTTGGTTTTGGTTTTTTTTCAGCCTGGATTCAGTTGTGTATCTCATCTATTATCCTCCATGCCACATTTCTTTAGGTAAGAGCAGTCTGGCAAGAAAGTTCACTCTGACAGTACTTCAAGCTAGTTTCCTGTGGCATTCACTTGGATGTTACACGTGTTACTTGTGCAGCTGCAGAGCCTAGAGCATCTCAATGTGCTTTCTCTTTCAAAACAAACCTTGTGAAGGCTTTATCTTTGCTGTCCCAAGTCCTTGCCATTCCCGTCTTTAACACTAGGCTTCTGTCCTTGCTATTGCAAGGATGACATTACCTATTAAGGAAATAGTAGTAGTATAGTAGTAGTGATATATTGTTACTTTCCCTCCTCCTTTTGTATGCAACTTGTCTGTTGAGACTTTCTAATATCCGTATTGAATACATCAATGAATAGCAATTTCTGGTCACATTAAATGTTAATAAGTCCTTGTTATAAGTGTCAAGAAAAGTAGCACTAATTTAATAATACATGATGGTTCACTGATAAGAGTCACTGATCCAGTCTATAAAGCCTAAAAAGCTTGTATTCAGGTGCTTGCTCAGGAAAAATTAATACGGATTCCACATTACAAAACCAGTCATGTAGGTTTGCAAGACACTGCTTTAGTCACTTAAAAGATATCTTGGTGCAGTTTGTCTTTCATTTCACTTCAGAGTTTGCATTCTTTTAAAAAAGAAAGACCTATTACAAAAGGTGTTACCTATTCAGCTATTAAATTCCATTGAAATCAAGGGAGAATATTTCCATTAACTTTAATGAGAATAGGAATGTTGGAATTGTGGAGAATTCTCAATGTAGATAGACATAACAAAACGTTTATGCACTGCTTCTACCACCAGTTGTTTGTGGAATGCTGTTTTTTTTAATATGCAGCTGTAATACCATAACGTGCCATCTGTTTTTATTACCTTCTGCAGGCCTCTGTGCTTTGTGACTACTCAATGGCTTGAGCTTGCAGCAATATCCCACAAACTTGATAAAAATTATCTTTTTTAAGCAGGGTGATTGAGGAAGGGATGAAATAATATAACATACCAGAGTCCTAGGAAAAAAATCAGGATGTGAAATGTGTTTCTTAATAAAGAGGAGGATCATCTTCATTAATCTAGGGAGAAAGGTTTGATTTAGTTTTCTTTATATTACAAAGTCTAAAGAGCTATTCTTTTCTTCATGCTGCTGTTTCCAAAATAAATGCGTGTTATGGAAAGAGTAGTGTGCTCATGTACTGCCAGTGAAGAGAGAATATGCCTGTCATCTTGATAAAAATATTTCATGAATCTGAAGGGAGAAGCATGCAGACTATTTTTATTAGCTTGCATATATGTGACAAGCAGTGCAATTCTGGAAAGCCACTTAGCATGCCTTGTAAAATGTTATTTTATTAGCTGTACTTATAGTTTGATACTATTCTGATTTTTTTTCAAATTTCTTAATGTGAAATATTTTTAGTGTATGAGTTACTAGTTTACATATATTTTTGTATCACTGCCAAGTTTGTCTAACACTTTCTTAATAACATTTTATATTGTGTGACAAATCTAACTGGAAAACTTTGCAGCAAAATAACTATGGAAAGGTCAGAAGAATTTCTTCTCCAAATAATTCTGCTGTGTCTCAGTTTCTACTGAAAGAAATGTGATGTATTTAGAATATGAAGGGGAAATCAGTGCATGTTTTTCATATTATCCCTTGCATGTGTTGTGAATCCTTAAATCGAAGAATTCAGCTCTGTAAGGCAGACTGTTCATCCATTTGGGCCTATGTATTTTTGGTACTTCTTTTTATCACAATCTGCTGATACGATTTCACTGCATTTCATTCTCTGCCTGTACTGCTTGGCTTGTAAATTGTCATTGGAGGTGAGGACAGTTGCAGTCTTCTGTGTTGGCCTGGTAATGTTGTTTGCTGTGTGGGTGCCTGCTGAGGTGGCCTTATGGTCTTATTAATAATATTATTAATAATATTAATAATAATAATGCAAGAACATATCTCTACAGAAAATTCTGTCTAAACAGGTTTAGAAGTCTTGACTGCAGAGGGAAGTTTTGCTTCTTCAAAATGTCTGCCTGAGCTAAGCAGGCCATTGACTTAAAGAAGGCTTTACAAAATCAGCTTTGGTATATTTACCTACCCCTCTAATACCATCCTTTGAGCTTCCTTTCAGTGAAAGATCTCTTCATAACAAAATTCTCTCTTTTTTTTTTGGCATTCCTCTCAAACCCTAAGGTCATAGGGAGATCAGTGGGAATTTAAGCTTCAAAATAAATTATTTATCAACTATCTCTCCATATTTAAACAACTGAACTGTTTTCTAATTGACATGCATGTAACTCTCAGCACCCTGGAAGTTAGTTTGATAGCAATGTAATAATGACAGGTTGATCCTTCCACAGCTAAACAGAGAGTACAGTGAGTTTTAGATCCTTTTATCTTTGGCAACTTTATTGCTTTGCAGCTACATGAAGGTATAATAGAAGTGCTCCATGAAGGTTATAAGGCTTACGCCAAGTTTATATTTCCATTTCATTTGTGCTAGAAATATAGAAGCTAACTTTGGCTACTATGTGTCCTGAGACTACTTTAGTTGTGCTTGTTGTAAAGACAGGAGAAAAGGACAGAGTCTACCAAGGTCACTGAGCAGTATAATATGTGCAAAACACCTGTGTTTGAAATTACAAGAAGAAAAGTAATAAACAAACTTTAAAATTGGTGCATTTCGTCAAAATAAGATATATGAGCAAGTCTGGTGGAAAGGTAATCAAATTAATTTATGCTGAAAATTTGTCCAGCTAAGTAGCTTGTGTGTATATGTGTATTATTGTGTATGTGTTCACTCACATTGCTTTAATCTGGTAGAATGAATACCTGTATTTGCCAATATCTAGCAATCTACTCCATTTGAAGATATAATTATAATTTGAGTGAAATGTAGTCTCAGAATGAAAGGAGTTTCTTCAGGCCATGATTTATCTATTTTCATCAGGGTGAGTACAGAATAAAGAAGGATAGAGATGAGTTATTTCTCCCCTAGGCGCTGCCTAGAATGGCCTCATGTATCTGGTAAGTACATGGTTACTTGGTTTACAGGACCTGTCAGCAGAACATCAACATTTTATGCATGTCTTCCCTGAAGACAGTGAACAAAAAAGTCTTCTTTTCTGGACTCCTGTCCGTGATGCTGACGTCATTTTTTTTAATTGTATGATAGGGAACAAATTAAATTGAATCTGTAGTTAGAAAACTGTCAGGTTGACAACAGATTTATTCAGGATTCACTTAGAAAACATTAATGGGGGGACAAAGATAAACTCAATATGATGAATTGAAAACTCTAAACAGCCTTGAGATTTTCAGTGTTTTTATTAGTGAGTGCTTGATGGATGATTGCTTAGCTCTTATCAATATGCGCTTTCTTGCAGGTTGGATGAAAGTGGTTTTTTTTCCCCACATTGAATCCCTTATACTACTTGTGTATATATTTCCTGTTCCACCTGCACCACTAATGTTTTTGCCATGTTGCCCCAGTTGTTCCTCCCACATTCCACTCCTCCCTTCTGTGCCACCTGGACTGGAAGTAAAGTCTTGTTGCTGTTAAATGTACTTCCACTGAAAGAGGGACTTGGCAACAAGCACCATGCAAAGTTAAGACCAACTTCTTGTGGAAGGGTAGATAGAATGGCAGATTGAAAAAATCTGGGTAAAATCTATCACTTGGTAAGTTGCTGATGCTGAAACATTGTTGGAATCTGAAACTCAGCTATCAGCAGAAGGAGAATTAACAATTAACAATTAACTATGTTTGATTGTCCTGTCTCTCCTTAGCAAGATATGGAAAAGCCTTAGAGTGATGTTGTAAGACGTAGAAATCCTTTTGTTTCCCTCCCTATGTGGTCCCTTGGAGAAATACTACCACCTTGCTTCACCTTAGCAGAGAATTGTGTAATAATCTAGTTAGCATAAACTGTCCCCTGATTAGCATAAACCGTCCTCTTCCTTTACATATCCTGCCTACCAGACTCTTATAATGCGTGTGTTCAATAAACATTCCAGCTTGTACCCCCAAAACTGGGATCGATTAGTTTCTGACCTTCACAAACCATGGGAAAAGAAATACAAAAACTGTTTCTGGTTAAGGAAGTGTTTCACCATTCTATTGCCACCTGATGCTGGTTGGGAAGCTACTGGCTATCATGTCCTGTCACACAACCTTGAAGATGAGAAACTACTAATAGGTCTAGACTTTCAAATTCTGATGTTGCTGGTAAAAGGGTCATTTTTTGACAGTCATTTTTTTTGAGCGTCCTGAGTCTCTGAATAAATGTGAACTACTTCAGGAGTACAATGGTAAAAGTAAAATTTCTGGTAAACTAGAATAAATTACCATTGCAGGTTATTTTCCCTTCATAAATATCCATGTTATAGTCACAGGTAGAGCTGACCAGAGTGGGGATTTTCCTGCCAGTAAAAGAGAAAAGAAAATAATTTTTGAAACCTTTCTTTTAGTGAAGAAAAAAAATTCCAAATACAACTGTATGATGGGATACAGGCTACTAACAGGCAGATCTTACTGGGGAAGGAAAATAAGAACCAGTAAACAGCAACAAAAAAAATTAGAATTATTTGACTTGGTTTTGTATTTTCTGTACTGTATATTATTGATCTTTTCACAGCATAGAAACAAATGTTGCTTACCAAGCGTGCATCCACTCACCGTTTTGTTCTACCATCAAAAGCCTCTCTTACTGGACTCTAATATGGCCCTGCTTTGGATGAAAAATAAATCTGATTGAAATGCTAACTTTTTCCTCTTTCTTAGAGAAATTTCTGCTGTATTAAAGAAAAATATAGGGAGTCAGTATGCCATTTCAAAAGAGAGGACTTGCTAGAACTCTGGGAGGTTATGGGGGCTTTTTACTGTGGTACGTTTTCCTGGAGTGAAATAGTGCAAAGGCTGTTCTCTCTCTCAGGTGGACGTTATGAGCTGTCCTGGTGGACTTCAGTGTTTTTAAGCTCTTTGACTGCAGAATGCTTAGCTTCCCTTTCCATCAGTGTTTTTAAACTGACTTTTTATCCCCCTGAATTGCACAGCATTTTATAATTAATGGGTAAAAATAGGTAAACAGCTACAACAAAGCCCACAAAGGGTCTTTTAAAATGCCTTTCTTTAAGATTGTTTACTTCTGCAGGGCTGGAATTGATTGAAAATACAGTCTTGACTTCCTCAATGCACAGGCCAATGGAGATCTATAGTAACCTCTAGGGAGAGAAAAATCAAAGTTTGTGGGTTCATTGACTGTGAGAAGAGACTCATCAGCTCCAAAGGTAAGCATGCATGTTGTCAAAACAATTTTGTAGTATACAAAAGTATGTTTTTGAAATATTTTCTTTTGGCTTATTTCTGCAGTCATTGCACTGGGTAATGCCTATTAAACTGCAGAAAGTAAAGGAATGAATTCCTGCCTGTAAATTAATATCAAACAGGAAAGAACACCTGTAGGAGTATAATGATGTATCCCTAATGGATAACTTTATGGTGTTATGGGCAATGCAGAAAAATACAACAGTGGCCATATGGTAGTAACTGGTAACTTCCTGGCCTTTCACTAGGAAAAATGAAAAATGTCTTGAGATTTAGGGAATTAAGATCCATATCCAGGGAAAGGACAATGTAGACACTTAGAGGGACTGCCTTGAAATAGTTTTATACCTAATTCTTTTATCATATCATCATATCATGTTTAACTTCATTTGAAGACTGAAATTGATTAAAATTAGAAGATTGAAATAAACATGATTATATTAAAAATTATATTATAAAGGGAAATGTGGAAGTGATAAAAGGAATATTTTTCAGTACAACTTTTGATTAAACTGTGGAATTTTCACGCACAGGAAGCTATTCAGGTCATGAACATAATATTTATGACATAATTTTGGTAGCTACTCTAATTAAGGACAAGTACTTCTGGAAGGATTTCAAATAGATATTTGTTGGAAATTATGTTTGAGAGCACATAATTCTGCATCTTCTACATTGTTCTGGAAGAAGAATCTCATTGAATTAACAACTTAGTATTACACTGAAGAAGGCCAACTGCACATCAGCCAGCAGTTTTAGTGATAAGATTATTCCCATGTCCAGAACACATGAAACCATACCAGGCGTGCTGTGTCCAGTTTTGGGCTCCTCACTACAAGGGAGATATGGACATAGTAGGACAAGTCCAGTGGAGGCCACCAGGATGATCTCGGGCCTGAACTGGAGCAGCAACTGGAATGTGGGAAATTCTATTTTGGTTAGTTTTGTTGGTTATTTGTTCATTTAACAATGAATGTGTCAAACGTCACCTCACATGTGAGGGTGGAATAGCTTGTTTGGAAACGCTGTGGATATCCATTCTTAGAAGTACTGAAAATGTGACAGGAGATGGTCATGAGCCATACAAGCTGAAAATATTTTGTTATCAGAAACTGAACTATTTTTGACATTTATCTTCATGCTTAGTATTTGTTACTTATGGATAACAAAGAAAATGTCAAATGTTTCCAGTAGTGTCATACATTTTCAGGAGGTTTTATATCTTGTAAGGGTTTTTTGAGCTGTGATTTTAATGCAGGTGTTTGGTCTTATTTTTGGTGTTAAGTGTTCATTGACCACAAAAAGAAGTGGGGTGAGTCCTGGGTGCTGTATTATTTGCAGTATGAGTGTCTCTAAAACTCAATGCTGACTCATTTGAAAGGCCTGTATGTTACTCTTTTTAGGATAAAGTGTCCTACAGTGCTTCAAAGATTATATATAGTGAAGTCTGTGTTGCTCTTGTGCATTATATTGTAATTTCCTAAATCACACCGTTGAAAAAAATTACTTCTGTATTAGAACTTGCATTCATTCAGTAATCAGTTGCAAGGTGGCTATATTAAGCACTGCCAAAACAGATATTTATAATTCTGAAATTGTGTGCATATTATATTATTTTCATCATCATAACACCTTCAGCTAATTTTTAAATGTAATCTTTCAATAATTCTGTCACTCACTTGTCTAACAAGTTGCTACAGCATAATGAAGTTTATTCTCAGACAGTGAAAGACAGAACAGCCACCTCCATGGAGTGTGAGGGTTGATGCCTTGGGAAGCTCGTTTAGGAGTAGTATTTGGGAAACACAACAGAGGGGTATATGGACAGAGTTATGAATAAAGGGGTGTAGGAAAGAGAGTTATGGATAATGAGATACTGTGGTATTGAAGGTGAGAAACATTCAAGTGTATTACTGAGCTAGTTAGCATTTGGAAAGGAATGGTTTTAGCAGCACCGGAAAGATGAAGCTAGAGCATTAATGAACTTGTGGATTCAACACAGATGAGGAAGTTAAAGACAAAGATCACAGAATGGTTTGGGTTGGAAGGGATCATTAAAGACCATCTGGTTGAATCCCCCTGCAATGAGCTGGGGCACCTTTGAACAGATCGGGTTCTTCAGAGTCCCATTCAACCTGACCTTGAATGTTTTTATTCAAGGGATGGAGCATCTACAGCATCTCTGGGCAACCTGTTCCAGTGTTTGACCACTCTGCTCAAGAAATATTTCTTTATATCTGTTTAGAATCTACCCTCTTTTATTTTAAAACCACTACTCCTTATCCTGTTGCTACAGGCCCTCTTGTCTGTCTCTGTCTTTCTTGCCTCCTTTTTTTTTTTTTTTTTTTTGTAGAATTAATTCAATTGTGACCTAAACTGCTATCAATACTCAATTCAGCTGTGTACAGAAACGTGAAACACTTGAAGCAGCACACAACTTGTAAACACCAAAATTTCCCTAAGCTTGTTTGCATTTCTAGCACATTTATGCCTGCTTGGTCTACTTCCATTTGAAAGGAATACCAAATGAAGCATAATTGTAGTTGCAACTATATGAAATTCTCTATGTTCATTTGTCATATTGCATTAAACTGTAAAGGCATTAATGACCAATACAGGGAACAATGTCATTAAACAGAGGCTTAAAGAGATGGTAGAAGACAGAAGTTCTCTAACAGCCTAAACTCAGTTTACTGTAAATGCACAGGCCTCAAGCACAGTGTGCTGTAAGGTTTTATGAACACAGGGATTACATTTTTCAAAATATTTCATCTTTATTTCCAGTGGGCCTTGCACAACTGTGTCTTGTGTGATAGGTTTTGGGAATGCCAAACCAGGTTTGACATCTCTGTGCAAAACATGTTTTAACAAGTGAATGGTGGGGAGTGGGTTACCTGCTTAGGATGGAGTTTACAGTCAGCTGATGAAACCTGTGGACAGGAAGGAGGAGGAGGGCAGTGTGGTGGCACCAGTCCTAAACCAGCAGAGAGTGAGGTGAACCTGAAATTTAATTTCTCTTACAAACTTGGTGACTACCTGGCCCTCATTCAGGGACTTCTTAAGAGCTGGGATATCTTTGCCACTATCACCAAGGGTGGTTAGTGAGTGTGATTCATATCTTATGAGCCACCACCCAATTTTTCTGTAGTGCCTGAAGAGCAAGTACAGTTGCACAGAAAGTGGAGAATGTCGGATATGAGTCCTTCCTCAGTTAGTCCTTCCTCGAATACACATCTCCCCAGAGAATTACACATCTGCCTCATCTGCCTAGGAGCAAGGCTAAGGAATCACAGTCCTTCCTTCCACCACATTTCCTGCTGAGCTGGAGTTGCTGAGCAGCCATGGCATAATTTCATGGAGCCAAGGCACCAGGAAGCCAAAAGGATAAGGTCTCTGTAGCTCAGTCATGAAGGTGGCAGCCCCCACCATCTCTTGGCTGCTTGTGTAAATTAAGGAGCAGAGCCACTGCAAAAGCAGATCCCTGGGCATTGCTCTGGGAAAGAGGAGAGAGATTTCAAGTCTTACTGGGTGCTGCCACTTATGCCTCCGTCTTTTTTGTGTAACTATGGACAAAGTGGTAGTGGTGTTCTTACTACTACTGTTGTGAGCAGCGCCCAAAGGAATCTTGGAGGGAATGGATATCCTGGGTATGGAAGCTGCCAACTGCAGATCTGTGAAATCGTGAATGAATAAAATGCATCAGCAAAGCTGCTGCCAGATAATCTAGTTCAGAAGTAGCACAATGCATTAGCATTGCTTGGGCCATATTGGAAGTGTCCCAAGCACTTTTGAATTGCGATGAAGAACGTCACCATATGACATTGAGGACATCTGCCCTGTCCTGCACAATCCGGACATGCCCTTGTATAATTCACTGTCCTTTGAATGCTGCTACCCAAGCAATGAGATAGGGATTTTTCGTGAATCCTGTTTTTGAATTACTTCCAAGGCATTATTTCAATCTCAGAGTACATTTTTCCTTGCTTGTGTTGCCTGGGCACATAAACACATCTCAACCTCAGACTGGAATGAAACTCAGCAGGCAGTCTCCACAGATGTGGGATAATCAAGGCCCCATTCACTGATGTAAATAATGAGGGGAAAAGGATCTTTAGACAGAGCTAAGAGCCAGCCCTGTGAGCAGAAAGACTGGAAAGGCCAGAGGGGCCATGAGACTTCAGAAAAAGGGGACCAGACTGTTCAGCTATCTTAGCTGGTGCATCAAGGGATGTGCACTCCATCCTATGTTCTGAATGCTGAAGAGGATCTGTTTTGAAAAGGTGAGGTGGATAGCTACTTACCAATGTAGTACATCTATAATTATATTTTAGCTTACTATTTCAGTCCCAATTCTGTTGCCTGTGTAATCCTTTAATGTGGTCAGAGCCAAATGCGCTTGGCAAGGAAGCAGAGGAGACTCATAACAGTGGGTTGTAGTAACCACAAAATTAAGAGACTGGAAAGGGGTTGGCTTGAGGACAGCACACTCTAAGGGTACAGGGCACCCTGCTGTCATGCTGTTACCAGGGAAGCAGGGTTTTGAAATCCAGTGTCAAGAGACCAAAAGGCCAGAGGTCAACGTGAGTGGTTTAAATGTGAAACAGACTAGGGTCTGACCTGGGTATAGCAAATACTAGGAACAGATTCGTGTTGAAGCAGATATGCCTTGAATGCCTAAATCTGGAACTCTAGCAAGCGAAACTGTGCAGAAGGTAAAAACTTTCTTTTTGCTTTTTTGAATTGTAGAATCATTTAGGTCAGAAAAGACTTCTAAGATTATTGAATCCAACCATTAACCCAGAACTGACAAGTCCACCACTAAACCATGTCCCTAAATGCTACATCTACACACCATATTTGCTTGCATGTAAATTTTCATTGTCCCTGCAATGATCCTTCCAGAAGTAGATGAAGTAAAATTACTACTACTTTTTCTTCTCAATAACAGCTTCTTCAGTACCTCTCCATGTCCTCTCAGTTGGCATGGAAACACGATGCTGAAGCTCTGATAGCTAATCCGTAGAAGCCAGTGTTTCCAGCAAGACCCCCACCTCTCCTGTTTGTCTCCAGCTGATCTGTTGTCTTCAGATAAATCCTAATTGGAAACTGAGCACAAATTGGGGCAGTGTTCAGAGACAAAGAAGACTTTGAGCTTTTAAGTAATGAATACAGCAGGTCGTAAAGAAAAAACAGGGCTAGTGGAGGAAACCATAATCTGAAATGTGGAATGCTATCTGATTTTCTCAGCAAAAGTTACTTGCCTACAACAGTGGCAGATTCTGCCCAGTTTCCATACTTTTATGGCAGCAGCACACACTGAGCAACATTTGCTTTCAATCTGCTCATGTGACTTGGTTATAATAATGCCTAGGTTAAAAATGAATGTCTGCCATTTGGATCAGAGTACCTTGTATATTTATACTTTTTAAGACAAATGAGTTAGAAGTTGTTATTAAGAATTATGTTGACATGCTCTTATTGTATTTATTAGGTCAATTTATTTGACTAAATATCTTTTTGATATCTCATTGTAGAAATTTTCGTGAATGCTAGTCTCTGCTACTAATGAAACAACCCCCATACCTATGGATAAGATAAATGTGTTTGTAGGTACCTACTGCCCATAAGCTCAGAAAAAGAAAATTATATAAAAGTTATGGAGAATGTATTAAGTATTTCTCTTCACTGTAATATTTTCACTTGGTTGTTCTTTGACCTGCTGCATCCTATTTTTTTCCTCCTGTGAAATAATACTGAAGATCAGCTGGATAAAGCCATTTTGTCCTGCTTTGCCTGGCGCCTTTTTCAGTCCTATAATTTACATGAGATCTTTAGCACACTTGTGTGAAATTGTTGCCCAAATATTTTCAGCACGACTTTTTTAAAGTACCTTGTCACAGAGGTTCATTTAATGGGAAAACTCAATGGGGTATCACTCACACCTTTTATTACTCTTCACATTTGACACAAATCCACAAAATTGATGGTGATAGCTTCAAAGTGTCCCACAGTGGCACAAATAGCCTCTCATTCTGTTGGAATATTGTTTTAACATGTCAAAGTGTATTTGAGAAATATTATGATTAGCCATGGATAATACTCTTGGCCTCATTGTGGTGATTAAATAGATGTTTGGTTTGCAGTGAGTTGTGCAGCCCTCTGTTCAGCCTGACCTTTTCTCCTGGCTGCAATGCACCATGGCGCATTAGCATGTGTTCTGCTTGTTAGAGTGAGAGGCGATTGCCATCCTGAAAAACATCAGATAGTCCAGCTAGTGCATGATCCACTTTTCTTTTCCCTTGGCCTTCACCCACTGTCACTGAATACACTGAACAAATGCTGAAGAAAGTTGGCAATATTGTAGAACAATTGATCTCTGCATCTGGCACAATGTGTTTGGCACAAGCTAGCATTTAAAGAGTGAGAGTTGTGCCTTTCTTTTTCTCTTTTTCTATTGCATAAATATTTATGTCTTTAGTTCTGAATCTTCCATAGAGTTGGAAGAACATAATGCTAGGGTGCCGTAACTGAGGTTCAGAATGAGCCTAGCATATAAAGCAGTAATAAGAGGATCATATATATTCAGAAAAAAAAGGAAGTCTAAAAGGCCAAATCTTGTTTTATGGCTCGAAGCACGTTTCTTAAATGTTTTAGCAAACCTTTTTGCTCTTCTTGCTCTTTGCTGGCATGGGGGTCAGTCATGACAGGGAATTGGTGCAACCATGCTACAGGTAGCAACAGAGACCGAGTTCTGATCTTGTTAAATATGAATTAACTTAATTGGTCACAGTGAAGATGTTGCAAAACAACACTAATATAACGAAATTAGAAATTCATAATAAAGTCATGCAGTGTTCAGCAACTTAAAAGGAACACACTGTTGACATAGCTGGGACAGTAAGATAGGTCTGTGCTGCCTCAGCCCTTCATGCTTTAGGTGACGCTTTTCATGCCATCTCATTCCACGCTTACAGGGCTATCGCTGCTGCACATTGCAGTGTTGGCTATCACATTCTGTATCCTCTTCAGTGAAACTGGAAACCACTGCAAATGTAATGAAAGATCTGGTACTTATTAGTAAGACATGATATGGTTTTCCATAAGGGAAAAGTGCACAAAAAATGTTTTTATGAGAACCAAAGCAGACTTCTCAAAAATGAAGTAGCATTTTGCTTCCAATTCCTATCACAAAAGCTCTTCTAGGAATACTACATGTGGCTAGTGCTGAGGAAAACACCTAGAGCAGGTAGCTGAGTGTGCAGGTGCAGGCTGAGCTCTGGGTGATGGGAGATGGTTGGATCCGCCGGCAAGGGGCTGTGAATTGGCACCAACCCTTTGCAGAACAAAGGGCACAGGAGCCTGCGATGCCAGTCAGGTGATCGGCACTGAGACACACAGCAGAAAGACCACGGACTGTCGCTCGCACAGACTGTGAGGGTGCAAATACTCAGGGGGTACTTAGTTCGCGGTCCCTTCCTGGAGGCTCCAGCACAAGTTCTTTCTGTTACTATGTCGTGATTAAATTGCTTTAAGTGTCCAGACATCTGGGACTCTGATACAGGAAACCTGGGGTCGAAACAGTAAGGAAGCCTTGTCTGAGAGTGGGGTGTGTAGGGAGCCAAGCAGGAGACCTGTGGGTTCACTGGAGCTGCCCATGGGGAAGGGGCTTTTGTCCCAGCAGTGAAAGTCTGGGATGGTGGGAGTGTGGTGGTCAGAGTGGCTCCTGTATAGTCAGGCAGTAAAGTTTCCTTAGCACCAGAGTATTAGTGAGGCCTTAGTTTGTCTCCCATGTAAATGCTGCCTGAGATACTGTAGCAACTGGCCATCACATGCTTGAAATGCTAATGCTTTTCGGGTGCTGTGGAACTGTTTGTGCAGGAGGAGGACTGGAGCTGCAGCACACTTGGCTCTGGGGGATGGACTGCTTCTCCACAGTGTTCACTGTGTGAACACTGTATTGTTAAGAATCTTTAGCAGAGCCTACCTTAAAGGAGAATATTTCAATGTTGCTCTTATTTGCTCCTCACACGAAGTAAAAAAGTGAGTTCACTGTCTACAAGGTGGGGTCCAATTCTGATTTTACACTAGCATAAAGTTAATAAAAAACTTTAAGTTAATTAAAATTAAAGGTAATGTTAATATTGTTGATTTAAAATAGGCTACTAATAACACAATAAATGTAACTGGGGAGGGACTTACACTGGAAAGAGCATGGGTTTTAATCTGATTTTACATAATTGCAAAGCTCCTTCTATCTACCTATGTAAATTCTGCAGATTTCAGTGTAAAATCACAGAGTTGGATAATCTGACCTTTCGAATCTGTTCTAATTGGCTTCCTGCTGCTAAGCAAACTATCCTCTCAGACACTGTGTTCTTTCATTTGGAGAGACTTGAGTCACTTCACTGAAAATAGAGGTCATATCCTCAGTTTGTGTATATTTTCCAGTTGCATTCAAGTTAATAGTTATGTCTGTTTTCTGACCTGGGAGTGTATCCCACATTGTCTCATAAACACGTTGTATATATGGAAATAGATAAAAGGAACTAAGTGGGAAGAGATGATTTCAATATGTGATGTGGTAAATATGCTCAGTTTCTGTTAAAATCTCCGGCTTGATCTCTAACACCACATTATTCATTCCAGTGTTTGTTCTCAAGCACCAGGTCTCCTGCTTTAGCAATGTGTTAATGCTTTATCAAGCCTTAAAGCTTAAAGGTTTTACACATAATGCTGAAAACAACTTAATCTAAGAGGTGAATCAGAAACTTTGATACTCTGGTCTCTCATCTCTGTAGAAAAGAGAATCTTTCAAGATGCACTGTGCATACCAACACCCCTTATAATCTCTGCAAGTTGGGAGAAATTGGCATTCCTTGATATGGAATTAATCTCCTCTTAAAAAAAACCCCAACAATAGAATGAATACACAGCTCAGAGATAAAAAGTGAATTACTGTATTTTTGCTGCAGTGCAGCTGTGAAGAATGAGCTGTGTACTGAAGCAGTGGATATTTAAGAACAGTTAAGTTAATATTGTCTCCTTCAGTTAATCTTACCTTTTAGCTGCATGTCCTTCAATGTATTTTCAATATTTTATTATTTGAATAATATCACTTTGCAACAAATGGCAGAAAACAAACTGATAAACGCAAACACTCTGAGAAGTGATAGTTTCCCTACCCTGCAATGAACCCGTTAGTTATTGTCTGAAGAGCTAATACTATACTTTGTTATGTAGTGGTGTTCTTCCCTTCTGCCTACATGAGCATCTCAAGGTGGGACTTTCAAAAGTACACAGAGAAATAAAAGTTCTGTCTTGTTTTCAATTGGCTATCAATGTCTCTTTAAATGCTTTTTAAAATTATTTGGAGAGAAGGGGAGAAAAGAATATGCTTTCTCAGAAAGACAGCGTGTCTTCTGTTTTGAATTTTGATCTGCATTAGTGGTTTTAACCCTTAGGTCTTCTAATTGTCCATTTAGCTTAGAAGAAGAAATGATGGATCAGGTTTGTATGCCACATCTCATAAGGGCATTTGCTGTTCCTATGGCAAAGCTATTATTTCTTTCTCTGTAATTTAGTTCCAGTCTTTTTGGTATTAGTTGGGCAATGATGTGACAATATGGCAATGCTTGCTGTTAATTTTTATCTGTGATATTTAGCTTGGGATGACAGGTCCTTCTGCTGTCCCAACTTATTGCCAGACATCAGAAAATCTGGTGTGACATCCAGGAGGAATAGAGAGATCTGAGTCCTGGCCCAGCTGCATGATTTATAAGCTAGTTCGTTTCTGCAGCTAAAACTCTAATTTATTTGCATCACCTTAGCAAGATAAGGGCTGAAAAGAGGAATGTTATTGAAAATGTGTAGCGAACATTTGGACTTCAGTAGTTTGCCATGTGCCAGACTGCAGCCTGAGTGTTGAATCAAGGCAGGATTTTATTTCCCTGAGGAAGTCACTGAATCTCTCCTTGCTTCAGTTGGCAGGGATTAATTAATTTGTGTTTTAAAAATACTTTTAGATTGTCACCTGGATGGAGTCATAACAGTGAAAGTGTAAACAGTACACTACTTTAGTGGCTCAGCAAACTAAAGAAACACTGAGGCATGTGTACAGCTGAACATTATACAGGTATAAATCATCTTTAATCTAAATCATCTTTATGTCCCTAGGGATTGTAGTGCTGAAGTGTAACTGTGTGGTTTTTTTTTTAATTTTGAAATACATTGAACAAGATGAATAAATTGTTTACGTGCAAGATAATTGTGTCTTTGATAGTCTTCATACCCATATTCTAAGTGTTGCAAGCGAAATGTGGGGTTACATTATCCACATATGACTTCTCACATGGCTTTTTTTTTTTTTTTTGAAATAGAGTAAAAATTGATTGTGCTTAACATATTGTTTGCAAAGGAAGTTTTCATCTCCTGGGTTAAAATTCTAAGAATGCATCTTGCTTGAATAGGAAAATATACAAATACAATTGTGTATCATTCCTGCTCATGCCCACTGCTATGCTTGTATGAATAGCACAGATCTGGTGATTCCTGTCATATGGGATTGGCTTAAAAAGTGATAGTCCAAAAGCCAAAGTTCTTCTAAATGTCCTGTCTTTTAAGATCTATATATTCATTGTTGTCTTCTAATTGGCATTTGCTTTCATGATCTGAAAAGAAATATTAAATTCAGAACATTTCTGTAATTTACAGCAAGTTTTAAGCAACTTAAATATATAGCTGGGAAGGAATTAATAGTTTGTAAAGAACAAGATTTAGAAAAATGTTCCTTTTAGCAGTAGACATATATTTGCAGCAGACTGGTTTACTCAGGTTTCCGTGTTTTTTTTTTTCAACAAATGTTTTTGAATGTTTGCTCTATTGATTGGTGGTGAATATTCAGTGTTTGAGCTCTGTGCCTATGGGCTCTGTGCCAACAGACTATTGATCAGAAACGTTTTATAATGTTTTCTCTGTTTCTTGATTATACAAACATGCAAGCACTCTGGCTCAAATAATTGCGTGGATGATGCTGAGGTTTGGTTGCCACGAACACTCTTTCTTGGGTTTTTAAAATTTATTCAAATCCTTTCGTCAAAAACCCAAGGTGACTCAAACATTTTCTGAAAACCAACCAAAGGGGCTCAAGAAGGGCTAAAAAAGAACTTAAAATGTCCAAAGAAATAGTTGTGAACCTATTTCTTTCAGCATTTTCTTCATATTTAGACCAGAAAAGAAGGTCACAGAGTATGTAGATTCAAATGATCACATCTGTAAATCGCAGTAGCATTAACGATTACTGCCTGAACTGGAGAACCAGTTCTATTGAGCATCAGCCCTCTTAGCTGTGACCCACAGAAATTCCACTGGGTTTGATCCCTCCTATGCCAGTGGGAATATGGGCAGCACTGCATTCTCCACGACTGCATTGTAGCTATTCTGTGTCTGGGTGCTCTAGGCAGCAACTGAGATATATCTGTAAAAAGAAGGATATGTTCTCATTTTCCAACAAAGCCACTGAGATCCCTGTCATGCTGAGGGCTGGGAATGGGGAATAGAGGAAAACCATTAACTAAGGTCTCCTAAGAGCAAGAAATGCTGCACCATTCCTTTGGTTTCTGAAAGATTTCTAGTGAAAAGTAAAAATCATTAGAGCTACCGAAAACACTATTCAAACTCTGATCAAGGTCCTTTGAACTTGTCAGCTTTATCTCATAAGCTCACTGTGGTTCATGCAGTGTCGGGGGGAAGAGCAAGAATTGTGCTTTGCAGTCATCAGAATGCTAGGAGATGTCAAGCTGTCAGGCTTTGATGGTGGGAGCCAGTGGGGCCACTGAAGTCAGGTGGGCGTGAGACAGCATGTTTTCTCTCCTCTGTGGCACCTTTACAAGTATGACCTCAGCTACATGCATAAGCTGAGGCTCAAGTCTCAGAGAGTCTGAGAAGAGAAGGGTGGATGCCAAAAAAAAATGCTTCTCCTGTTCAGTGGTGCAACAATGTTTGAGAGTCAGAGGGAAGAGCAGTTCATTTCACCCTAGTCCTGGTTTTATGTACTTAACTGTGTCTAGGCGTGTGCTGTCTGCGTATCTTTATCAGGGTTCATAAAGTGGCTTGTACTGGGACCGATGCAAACTGAATTATTTATTTCACTTAATGCAGATTTTCATAAATTATTTGGGAACTGTGAGAATGTTTGTTCATACCTATTTGCCAAATGCTGACTGTTTTCGAAATACATGATATTCTTTGAGGTCTTCCCTTTCACAGTGAAGTGAAAACAAAGATCTGGTGAAACTAAGTGAGAATTTTGCTCTCAAAATTGGTAGGCCTAGGAGTCTTGATGTATTGATTAATGTGTTAATTGGGCTACTCAAAAACTTTAAACAGGCAAATCACAAAATTAATGAATTGCAAATAATACAGTTTTCTTGAATAAAATCTTTATACATATTTTTGGTGGCATACTGAGCAGCCTAACTGACTCATATGACACACCTGTTGCTTTGCTTCCTCCAGTTTTCAGCAGCGGTCAATCTGTCCATAGTGGGCTTCTCTGTTGGCAGGCCCCATCATTTTGGACTATTTTGAAAGTGCCTATCTGCTAAAGTTAAAAAAAAAAAAAAAAAAAAAAAAAAAAAAAAAAAAAAAGAGGAAATAGTATGCTGCCAGGCCCCTGTAGTGAACAGGGAGCAAGAAGACTGATGTATCTGGACAAACTGAGCTGCCTTGCAGAATAACAAGGAGATGAGCATATTCTTTTTGCTACACATGATTCACTGATACAGTGAAATAGTGTATCAGTGATGATGAGAATTGAGTGAGCTGGTTTGTTCAAACAGAATATTCTATTTCATTTATTTAGCTATTTTTGCTTTCAAGCACATCTGTGCTGCAGCCATTTTTCACCTCTGTCTATTTGGAAATATAAGGTATGTATATGATATTCCACTTGCTCAAATTGAGAGTAGCACTGGCAACTTTTCTTTCATGTAGCAGAATATACAGAGTGCTTTTGGAAGGTCCTTCAGTGAGAGAGCTGTAGCGATCTAAGACTTCAAGACACACAGAGTGCTTGAGGACACAGGCTGAAATTCTGCTCTTGGCCTTGAGCTTCGCTTTTACATATTCTTGTTCGCTGTTCTTTTTTTGCTGCCTTCCAGTTTTGAAGTTGCCAATTTAAGGTGATAATGCTTTCTACAGTCTCTCTGTGTTGCCTCAAACCAGCTCACTCTATTCTCAATTTGTGAGTTTCAGAAGCCAGGCATTCTTTATTACGGTGCACTGCATGATCACAGCATGTCGGCTGCCAAAGTGCACACAGAGGTATCTTCGCTGCAGCTTATATGTCTGCATGCAGATTATTCATTTGTCATTCCCTGCATTTCTGTTACATATTTATGACATTTTCCAACACTTAGCATATATACATATCCTTATAAGGTCTCTGAGGGGCTTCATTGGGTGTGTCTGGTGGTTGTTTATGTTTGGAGCCCCCAGAGTTCTAAGTGACTGCCTTATGAACTTCTTTAAGACAATACACCTGGTTATAGGGTAACCTGATGTTGCTTGACTCAGTTTCCTTCTTCATTGTTTCTTTATTCTGTTTGGTTAGTCCCTTTAAATCACTTGGCTCAGCTATATGTATTTTCTATAGTTCATTCTACTGCAAAAAATATTAATTCTTGTTACATCTCAAAATTCAGATAATACCAAATATTGCCAGACTTACCACAGAGAAAGAAGTGCAGACAAAACTAGAATGACCAAAAAAAACCAAAACAAAACAAAAAACCAACCAAGAAACAAAACAAACCCCCGAAGCTCTCAGGTCCTTACGTTTCCTCTAATATCAGTTGTGGAGTTGGTTCAGTCCTTAAATAGGTCTTTCAGGAATCTTCCCAATTTTTAGAAGCGGTCCCTGTAGAACATTGCAGAACCCAAAATCCTAGCTGCATTCATTTGCCTTGATCACTGTAAATGTTTATTTTCTTTGCATTGTTCATGCTCCCATTTGGCAGGGTATTGCTTCTGCCACAGAGCAAGTTGTGCAGTCATGGCCAGATTTGGTCTACTAAGAGGGAAGCTCCTGGGCCCTCTCTGGTTGCCCACCTGGGAGAAGGGTCACAAGTGGAAGTGAATCAGTTCTGTGAAATTAATACTGAGTTATTTAAAGCTGGCAGCAGCATGCATCAACATATAGTTGATGGGAGGTTTGGAAAAGGCTTTTACATGAATGTAAGGGTGACTATTTTTCCTTTGACTTGTAAATAAGCTTGCATGTTGCTCTAACTTACAACACAGCTACTCATGGTTCTCACTTGTTACATTTCATTATATCTTTTACTTTATATTACATTCCTTGAACTGTTAACTTTTTCAAGAATTTAACTAATGTGCTTCTGGCAAGCATTTGAATATCATTATTGTCACATTTCGAAGTAAGCTCATTTCTCATCTTCTCATTATTTCTTCAAATCTTTCTTTTTTTTTTTTTTTTTTCCTATGGAAAGAGAACATCAGGCTCAATTCCTAAAGGATGTAACCTAGATACCGAGGGCAAACATTTATCCGCTGTTTGTCTTTTCAAAGCTCTAATCCTAAATATAAATACTCATCTGCTAGTTATTTGCATGCACGAACGATGGTGGATGCATCCACACAAAGCTTTGTTTTTTCTCTTTCACCACTTTTTTTGGGAAGAACTCTGTGATGCTGAGTTACCACAGAGTAGAAAAAGAATAAAATAATCCATGCTTTTTTCTTTTTTTTTGTCAGATAACAGTAACAGCTGGAAAAACTAATTCATTTAGAACAATTATATACTGATTTTATATATTATTTATGTATTGTACAATGATTATACTACCAATTCAAACTTTTATTTCTTCATTTTTGGATATTTTTTTACATAGAAAGTGCATGTTTTTGTGGACTTTCATTTCTTATGGTACAACTCCCATTGTTTTGTGAGGCTTGGACATCTACAGCATCAGGATTTGAAAAGGTCAAAACTGCCACAAATTAAAGCATTTAAAGCTGAGCATAAGGCTCAGTTTTTCTAAGAGAAAATTATTTCTTTAAAAGATTCTTGACAGATATTTCAGTGGTATCTCTGGTTGTGATGTAAAGAACCAGTTTACTTAATTTATGGCAGATATACCTGAAAACTAAGCTGTTCCTGGAGATGCTTATTCTGACAAAACAGCCTTGTAGTCTAGGTTCACGTTGGTCACAGACAGAAAGAATGGTATTTTGACCCTGATGTGCTGGAGGCCTAGGAACCTGTTAAATGCCTTGTGAACTTGGTGGTAAAGCTTCTCTAGGATATATATTTAGTCTTGTATCAACATGGTTAAGCCTGTGTGAACCATGATGCAGGGGACAGATTTTTGTGAGACAGCATGTGGACTGTCAGATTATAAGTATATAAATTATAGCAGTACTGTATATATATATGTCCAGTATGACAGTGAAGCCATAAAAAAAGAGAACAAGGCCAACATGTAAGATAACTATGATATTGACAATGAAGCACAAAGCCACAGTAAAGATGGATGACTTAAAGAAAATCAATTAAACAATTTGCAAGGATTGTTAATGCCATCTTGCTTTGGGAAAGCAATGAAAGCACAGTCCCACTACCAAATGAGCAGTAGTCAGTTAGTTTAGATAGTGAGGAAGAAAAATGTCTAAATTGTTGTTCTGAGTTTGGCTGGGATAGAGTTAATTTTCTCCACATAAGCCAATATGGGCCTGTGTTTTGGATTTGTGATGGAAATAGTGTTGACAGTACAGGGATGTTATCATTCTTGCTGAAAAGCACTTGCACAGTGTCAAGGTCTGTCAAGGTCTTTTCTGCTTTTCATAGGGCCCCACCAGAGAACAGGCGGGGGGTGCACAAGCAGTTGGTAGGTGACACAGCCAAGACAGCTGACCTCAACTGACCACAGGGGTATCATATACCGTATGGCACCTTGCACAAGATATAAAGTTGGGGAAGAAGAAGAAAGTGGGGAACACTTGGCTTATGTTGTTTGTCATCCCAAGTCACTGTTACGAATGATGGAGCTGTGCTGCCCTGGGGATGTCTGAACACCTGCCTGCCCATGGGAGGCAGTGAATGAATTCCTTGCTTTCCTTTGTTTGAGTGAGTGGCTTTTGCTTTCCCAATTAAACTGCCTTTAATTCACAAGTTTTCTCACTTTTACCTTTCTGCTTCTCTCTCCCATCCCAATTGCACGGGGGGTACGTGAACAGCTGTGTGGTGTTTAGTTACCACCTGGGGTTAAACCACAAAAATTTTCTCCATAGATTATTTACTCAGTTTTTATACAATATGAAAATTACAAGCTTATGAAAGTGTTTTGTGTATTAGCTCAGAGCACCCTGAGATTCTTCAGTTACATTACTTTTGGGCTGGAAAAACAGATCTCTGCTCTGCTGCTATTAGTGATTGCTCTTTTGGTGTGGAGAATTTCTTAAAAGCTTTCAGTTCTGCAGTGTGGGGAAGAATCAAAATCAAAGCAGGTCTTGCAAAGTATCTGTTCTGTTGAAGCCAGCTATTACCTTTGTTTTGATGTTTTAGCTTCTAAAAGAAGTGACCTTTGCAAATGAAGGAATAAGGCCCATATACAAGAGAAGAGGCAGTAAAAGATTTATGTTGGTGCATGCATTTTCAAAGTTTTAAAGGTTTTTTCACCCATTATCTTCTTCAGTTTCTCCTTCCAAGGGACAGACAGTTAAAGTGGGGCTTGTTTTTTGTTTGTTTTTTTTTTTTTTTTTTTTAAATTTAATGAAAGCTAGAGACTTCATGGTGAAATATGTGCTTGCAGTAATGAGGTAACAATATCAAGGCACTGTAAACTGCTCAAAGAGTACCTTATTCTATTTATTTAGTAAATGACACATGCTTAAATTTGTCTGGGATTTCCTGGGTATCATCACACCAACACATTCAGAAGTCAGTGGAAGAATTGCTGCAAGAAGGCACGTGGACTCTCTCTCCATGACATCTCAGGCCTGAAGCTGTCCCTTCCTGAGGGACAGCTAAGGCAGGGTAGAAGTTCCACTACCAAATCTTGCACATAAAGAACAGCTGATTTCCTTCCCCCACGGTACAGACTGGCTGTCATCCACAGTGATAACAGAGAGGTGCTAATACTTGCTTTTTATACTTCCCACCTGTGTCTGGTTCCAATCTTGGTGATAGCCAAGATGACACCATTCCTTTGCTATCCATTGAAGAGCTAGCTCTCTATCAACCAGAAACTAGAGCCCAGGTAACGATCCTCAGCCTGTTTAAATTGCTGCCAACTTCCTTTATATCTTTGCCCACTTTGTGTATCTCCACTGACTATATGGAAGCGAAGTTTTTCTTCACCTTCTATTATCATGCTGTAGAGTTTTAGATCTCATCCTTCTCCTTTCCTGGCTGTGAAAGTCCACGTTTGGCCAAATCTCCGGACTGATTGCTTACAATTCTGTTTTTACTCCAGTTTTTTGCACTCATCTGTAAACAGTCTGAGACTATATTTTCTGATTGAGTTTGATAAACCATAGTGCTTTTGTCATTAATCTTCCATCTTAACAATTACCACTTCCATAAAGCAAATAAGAGGTGAATCTTTACAAATGAAATCCGTATTTTTGGATGAACCTCCATGTGCTTACTTGAGAGCAGAAGCCAAATGATCTCGTTCAGTCTTGTCCTGCCTTCTCTTCCTTCTTTGCATTAACTACATCCCTTTGGAAATCTGTCAGTGAGCTCACTGAGTTTGAGACACATGTGGAACCCAAAAGGTAACTTGGAAGCATGATTTTTTGTACTAAGAGTATTTATTTTAAAACAAAATAAATGAAGTTGCAAATAAAGAAGCTGATTGTATTATGTAACTCATGCAGTTGAGGAATTCTTGGGGAGTACTACACCTGCATGACATCATTTGCACAATAATCATATGGTTGTTTTCTATGTGAGAAAGGCCTTGCTTACCTGGCTGATGTTTTTGCATTAGCCACTTGATTTGGTGTTCACACTCCTAAACATTCAACAGGATGTTTCTCACTCAGCTCTGTTGTTGTTAAACTCATTAGACTTGGCATTGAGAGGCCACCTGGGAGGGGGACAAAACATGAATTAGTGGAAATTCAAACAAAGATACTTGTGGGATGCCTCGGGGAAAAAAAAAAGTAATTCTGAAACAGAAACAACACAATATGATATTCCAGCTGTGAGTGTTTGTGTTGTTTGTGTGATTTGGTACAGATTAGAGGCTATGAGATAATGAGCTGGGAAATGGGCAGTGGTATTTCTAAAAAGACATCAGTCCTGAAACTCTCTTCATGGAAGGAAGTCATATTAGCTCTGCTGACGCCTTTTCATTTCATTAAGCCTTGATTCACATCCATAGAACTTAATAAATACATGTTAATTTCTGTTTGACCCCATGTGTGTGTCTAGGGCAATACAGGAAACTACATATGCTTAGTCCTTTTTCCTCCCCCACAGAGCTATATATTGCTCTCTAGCATTTCTACTCCAGAATAGAAGTGGTCCTCTCCTCTCACATATAGTTTCTCACCCCTTTGATGAGATATATGAGAGAATACCTCAAGTTATTCACTATTCACAATTCCTCCATCTGCCAGGAATGTTTTCTGCCTGTTCTGGTTATCATTTCTCTCAGCATAGGTCTCTATGAACTCTCTACAGTCTGTCTATGCAACGAAAATGTATATAAATTTCTCCACAGTGATGTGCTTTTATAGCATGATAAGCAATTCCAGATAGCTGTTTTGTGGCAAAATTCCATCTGGAGTCAGGTGGTCCTTACCTTGACATAGCTAGGTGAAATTAATATATTGTGTTCTCAACTGCAGTTGACCTCAGCCAGTTATGTTAAGATGATGTCTATATTGCTGTTTTTCTTACAGTGTGTTCTAGCTAAATCAGGTTAGTTGTCCTAATGTCAAATAGCCAACTTTTTCTTCTGGCAATGAAAATATACACTCGGTGTACTGACAGTGGAAGAACTCATTCAGATGGAATGAGGGTGGTGAAGGTAGAAACTTTTTTTTTCCTCCTATTTTTTCTTTTTATTTATTTGTTTTGGTTTGGTTTGTCCCTCCCCCTTGGAGCTAATTCTGGATTCATGTATGTTTTCTTGCCATTTTTGTTTCTATATGTATTTGTTGGGATATCCTGACAGGTGTTATGCCTGAGGATGGAGCCTACCTGGATGATTTTGTTCATGATTCTGGAGAAGTTACATACCAAGAATTCTCTAGTAGACATTTGCCTGACATCTTTATTATCTACTGAAAAGAGTAAAAAAAACTCTGTGTCTGTATATGTTTAAATTTCTTATACATAAATTAACCTCCTTTGTGAAAGAAATTCCTTTTTATTTTGTTTTGCATCTGTACAATAACTACTACTGGAACCTGCTTATCTCTGGTTAGAACAGTAAAATACTGTTGCAGTAGTCCTAATGCTTATAAAAATAACGAGTTATAAGGAGAATAAACAATTCTTTTAAATTTTCCTTTGTTAAAGGATGTTAAAGAGAAGCAAATGTCCATTTGGCTAAACCTTGTAACCTTTAGCATGTCGTAAATCATTCTTTTCTTGGATCAACTTCTCACTGTTTTTTTTTGGGATCTCATGCTTTAAATTCAGCAGTTATAACCAGCTGTGATCATAGGTCTCATGATGCTTAGTAATACAGAAATTATTTTTTTCTCTCTTTTTTTGGTTTGTTTGTTTGTTTGTTTTTTTGTTTTTACAGACTACTTTCGAGAGCCAATTTTGAAAACATGGTTTTTACTGCTACTCAGGATACACCCAGAGGTAGTTGAGAATATATTCCCCATCTGGTTCTGTGTGGGAATAACCCTGCAGCTTTGGGGTCCTGGTCCAGGTGCAGAATGTGTTGCCACATTCTAAGTAATAATGACACATGGGTAGATCATGTTAAACTAATATGAGAGTTGCTGACTTGTAAAGAGAGGAGGTCGAGGCCAGGCAAGGTAGAGTGGAATCATTTCACTTTTATTACTCTGAATTTCGTGATATTTTTAAGCATGCAATGCATTTGTAGTCCCTGTGTTCCTTTCAGCACAAAGGATTGTACTTGCACATTCATACTGGACCTATTGCTAATCTCTGCTGGTGTTTTTTCACCCAGACATTGGCAAAAGCAACTAGATAAGAATAGACCTCAACTGTCTCTTTTTCTGATTATGTTGCTACTGCTACAGGTGGGCATATGCAGCTAACTTAGAGAAACTGTAAGAAAAGAGGAAATTAGTGTTTTGTTATCTCAGTGTATGACTTTACTTGGTTATAAAGTTTCTGAGAAGACTGTACAGTTTAGAGGGAAGAAGCCATAAGGAATAGCAGAAAGACAAGTGGAAAGATATTAATTAAAAAACCCCACAGCAAATAGATGATGGCAGGAAAGGTCATAAGCTCAATAAGGACTGAAAGTAGTCTTTCAATAGGTAACAGAAGATTTTGGGGAAGAGGTAGTGAAATATCTTAAAAGTGAGGGAGAAAAAATAGTTTATGACTTTTGTGATAGAGGTAGGAGTCCATAGAAGAATACAAAGTGAAAAAGCCAGTGTAGTTGAAGTGATTGGCTAGGAATATGATTCCTCCTGCAGTGTTTGGGATGGCTATGAACAGGTAGAGGCTTTTTTTTTTTTTTTCCCAAAACCATATTAAATAATATAACAGTAAGCAAGATGGAAGTGAAAGTGTGAAAGTGAATTTTAGTAGCATGACAGTAGCCAGACAGGACTATTTATCTCAAAAAAATGATTCACAAGGCAGCTCTGCAGAACTTGGATGTGTACTCAGAACTGAAGATGAGACAGGGTTTTATCATCCTGAACAACAAGCAAAATGGTGAGTTATAATGATCAAAAATAGAGAAAGGGCCTGTTGAAAGGAGGGATCAGGAACTCTTTTTAGGTTGACTTGTGCTTCAGTTCATGCCTAAGAATCTCTGATGAGTTGTCCAAGACAGGTCCTTGAGGTGATGGCAAGGTGAAGATATCTGCATCTCTGATCTCATGTTACCGTGGGATCTGCTACAGGTGGAAAACTGACTCCTTGCAAAACCAAAGGGATTTGCACACAGATAATATGAGTAAAGAGAACAAGAAAATAAAATCACAGAAACCAGAAAAGCTGATATAATGATAAAATATGCAAAAATAGGAGACTGACTTCTTATGCATATAGACAGTAATAGGACAAGGAGGAATGATTTTAAACCTATGCTCTGAGGCTAGTTGAGGCCCTGGAACAGACTACTCAGAGAAGTTGTTCCAGCCCCACCCCTGGAAGTGTTCAAGGCCAGGTTGGTGGGGCTTTTGGTTTAGTGGGAAGTGTCCCTGCCCATGGCAGAGGGTTGACACTGGGTGATCTTTAAGGTCCCTTACAACCCAAGCCTTTCTAAGATTCTATGGAAATTGAGTTTTCATTAAAAAAAATCAAAATTATGAAGCAGCCATTGGAGACTGGTAAGTCCTGAACAGATCATGTGGGGAAAAAACCCATCAACTAGGCTATCAAGAGATTCTTGATAGCCATTGTCAACAGTGTATTTAAGTATCGCAGGAGTGAAAGGTCAGTGTGACAAGGGAATGTGACAAAAAGAAAGAGGCATGAGGTCATGGGTATGGGATCAGCAAACCTGCTTGCAATTTGAGAGGGAAAGTCAACATAGAGATGCAATAAAAGGGAGAAGAAATAAGGCTGCATCACTGGGACATAGGAAGGGATTAGAGAAGAAAAGAAACAACAAATTTTGCATCTATTGGAAGAGAGGGAAGAGAAGAGGAAAGGAAGCAAATAAGGAAGAGAGAGATGATAACATATTGTGTAAGTGCTCCCTTGAAGTCACTCACCCAGCTTTTGTCCAGAAGTAATAGTTGGAGTGGAAGCTGAGTCAGTTTGAGGAGCAAGAAATGGTGAGAAGTTAGTAAGAGTTATAGAATTTGCAACAGGATCCCAGAGTGATCTTCTTACGGTGAGCACCTTGGAAGAGACCAAAATGGCTTGTAAATAAAATAGCTAAGTTTTATTAGAACATAAACTAGAAGGAAAACTTTGAAAAGTTTGATTGAGACAGATAAAAAGTGCTTAGAAACAAAAATGACATTTTCTGCTCTGCTCTTGCAGGGTGGTAGGCTTCTTTCTTGCCTGCTTCTTAACAACTCAGAGCCTTTCCTTGGAGAGCTTTTTTTTTCTCCTTTTCCATCTGAGGTATAGCTCTGAAGCTGTTTCAGATAATGTCTTTTTTTGCTGTCTTCTGTGGCTCTGTTCCTCCTGGACTATGGAATCTCCATGCTGACCTTTCATACTGCCCTGCTGCACCCATCAGCCTAGTCCACCCAAGCAGGCTGGATACTTTGCTCCCACCAGATTGCATGCTTCAACCTTCAGAAGGTTCACCTGATCCCTTTATGCTCTGATTAAACATAAATATTTACATGCAACAACAGCAAACAAGTTCTTATCCATTACAACATGGGATTTAGTTCAAATGAAAGGAGAGATTTTCTTAATGATCCAAATGCTGTGCGGATAAATCTATAGTAGACACCTGATCTTCTTTTTTCCTTCAGAAATATGAAAGAGGCAGGAAGGGGATCATGTGGATAGGCTGGGATTTTCAGATTAGTAAGTGAAGGAAAGGAGAAGAAAAGTGATAGTCAGACCAATATCAGATATTGAGACTACAGGGATAGAAGGTGGAGTTTAGCACTATGCAGGTGTGACCAAACTACTGAACTGTGTATTCTACACCTCCTATGTCATCTTTGGTGGACTATCTCGTCATGACCTGCAGCCAGAAATTGAAAGTGGGTCATTTTTGCTGCCACACAAGGGAGGGGGTGTGGGACTGGGGATCAGGACTGCACGGCTACTTGGCGCTGGGAGAGAGAGCCTGTGGCACCACCACTGCCACAGCTACAGCTGTCACTGCCAGAAGCCACCAAAGCTGCGACCACAGCTTGCTGCTGACATTTCACAGCCCAGCCAAGCAGAGGCCAAAACCCCAGTGGACACAAGCAGAGCAATGCCAGTGCAGGAGGCAGCCATGTGGCAGGGAACAAAGAGCCCCCTGAACCCACTCTGCTGCTAAGCTGAGACCCATGCCAGCATCTCAACAGCATAAATCCTTTCAGACAAAATAGTCTTCTAGGTTTTTGCTTTGCACCTTTTCCCTGTTGCTTTTGTCTGGCCAGGAAGGGCATTAAACCGCAGAAACTTGTTTGCCACAGTACTTCCTTAGTTTTCCCAGGCCATGCACATGGCACACAGCATGGGAACAGGAACCATTTTGGTTTTGCCCTAGGATTGAGGGGCCAGTAACATTCTGCCTTTGTTAGTTTTTCCTCTGTATTGTTGTGTTATTGGTGAGTTTTACGTCAGTAGAATTGTGACTCTAATGTTTTTAACCTCTTACAGTCTTGTTCTCTTTGTTTTCCCTCTCCAGTATCATCAATCACCCTAGGCAAACACCCTCCCCCTCCCTCATTTAACCTTCTTTTACAGTGATGCAGGAGAAAGAAAAAAAATTCTCAGTTCAGTTTTTTTAGTAAACCTATGACAGAAAGGAAAAGGAAAGTGTTTGAGCAGCAAGCAATAGCAGAGAAGCCAGAGGCCTTCTGTGGTATGAGCATGTGATTTGGGGTAGGAGTATGGCTCTGATATTCAGGTAAGAAGAGGTGTATTGGGTAAAGATGAAATGTTTGTAGAGTGTTGACCATCTGCGGCGAAATACCTGTATTGTACTGCAGATCTCACAAGTCTGCAGCCATGTTTACTTTTTGTTATCCTTCTCCACACCATCATTATTTTCTATCATCTGTCTTGTCAGGGAGGGCAAGCAACTGGTGGGATGAATTTTAGCAGCAATTAAATCAGTTTTTGAAAGAAAGCTATACCAAAGAGGATGATGTGGCTCTGTTCAGTGTGTGCTTACACAGGCATCCAGAGCCTGAGCATTTTCATTCACGGTTAGGCTTCGCGAACGAAGATTTGGGAAGGGCTGTACCCACGCTTGCTACAAGCGTGCTGATGGCTAAAAAGGCCAACGTGAGACAGACAAGTCCGGTTGCAAAAGGCACAGCAGAAAGACTCTCCTGGTGATGTCAACAAGACGCGATTCTTTCTG
>JAWWES010000115.1:10516906-10539720 GCA_035583135.1 Lophotriccus pileatus
GTAAAGCAGCTCCCGGACAAGATGATTTAAGGTCTTAGTGTGGGCCTTCAGCTGCCGTAGGTTGAACAGGCTCCCATTGGTACGGTATCAGATGTAGATACCATTTTCATCATCGAGGTCTGCCGTGGCCCTCTGGAGCATCATGCTGAAGAAGACTGTGAACAGAGTTGGTGCAAGAACACAGCCTTGCTTCACACCATGGCAGCCTGAGCATTACTGATGTCAAAAACACCCAGGAGAAGACCTGGCAGCTAACAAAGGGCAGGCCACTCATTTTGGTAGATATAAGAGCCACTGGAAAAGCTATGTTGGGGTAGCATGCAACAGGAGAGGAGAGATGGTTCTTTAGGAAGCAGCATGTTGGATCCAGATTACAGCAGTCTGTTTTAGACAGGAAGTTCAATAAGCTAGATTGATCCACTTCCACCCAGCAGAGTATGCACTCAGAACATGCATTTTAATACCTCTTTGTAGCTACAGTTATACCCACTCCCAGGATGAGGCCAGTTGGATTTATTGCTTACTGAGAGTGAAATGAACACTTGGAGATTGAATAATTCTTTCTTTTTCAATGTTAAGGTCTACTGTGCACACCTTTTCTGCTGTTAACTCCTTGTGAGGATGAATATATCTCAGTTGACTTTGGCATTTAGTGCCACTTTCAGAAAGCTGTCAGAGCAGCACACCCAGAGAGAAATCTTCTCTCAATTCTTTTCTTGTTCTCAGGTCTTCTGTAATGCCTCGTGCCATTCCTATCAATAAAAATCAGCACCTCTTCAGCCCGACGGTACCTGTTGCCTCTCCCTTGAATTCAAATGGGCAGTTTTGGTTATTTCTGGTCTGACTCCAGGACCACATTTAAATGGGATCTGCACTGCCATCTACAAGGGACTTATTTTGGGTTGTGAGTAGAATTAATGAGGGACCTGAAAATTGCCTTTGGGTCCAAGGATCTACAGGAAAGGCTTACAAGAAATTGAGTAATGTGGGATTCTTAAATGCACTCTTGAGATTTACATGGTGGGTTTTTCTCCCCGGAGTCTGTGGTTCATATCCTTAACAGAGTGATAACTCTACATCTCTAAATTTTCCTTGATTTACATTAAATATTTTGGACTACTGCACTCAGCAGAAGGTGATCATCTCTTTCTACAATTCTAGTCTCTACTTGCAGGTAGATCATTTGAAGGGGGCTGTCAATGAATGACGTTATGGTGTGGCTGGTCAAACTGTTTGTTGTGTGCATTTTAAATTGAACTGGTATTCCTGATTCACTACCAACCACAGTAATAGCACTCATATACCTTTGTGGAGTGCAAAGAAATTGTACACACACAAACCCAAAAATAATTGGTATTTAAATAGTTGGTATTCAAAAAGAGTATGTGAATATAATGGAGCACAGTAGAAGTCAAACTGACTACTGCATTTCATTATATGGAGACTCAGTCAAAACACTTTAATAGTTAAAAAGATATAAGAGAAGAAGGTAATGTTCCATGTTGGTGCATTAAACCAATGTTTATAGTGTTTACATTTCTCTTACTAGGTTTTATTTTTTGTAGTAACTCATATCTGGAAGACTTCGGTATCTTAGCAGGGAAGCAAATGATAGAAACACTCTTTGGCTGGGGAGTATTGTGGGTGAAAAATAGCTTAAGTTGTCTGTGAACATCCGAAGTTGAACTTTTCTGCAGAACTTTTCAACAGAAGCCTGTTACTTGTTAGCTGCTACCAGTACGGGCTGGATTCAAATTTCATAATCTAGATTAAACTGAATGGCATGGCCTGAATCCTCCAGTTTATACAGAGAGATGAAAGAGAACCACCATTATGAATGGTGATCACTTGTTGAGTTTCTGCATTTAGACTACTTAGATTGGGAAGAAGAGGTCCTGGATTCCAAAAGAACAGTTCCTGAAAGGAAGAAATGGTTTCAGGAAATAAGAAGGGCCTGAATAGAAAAAAGACCAAGAAATCAAACAAAAGTGGAGATGAACGTAGGGAGATGTAATGGCTTAGACAGTTTACTGCAAGCAATGAACAGCATGAATCAACATGACTTTCTGCCTGCCTGACTTTTCCACATCAGTATTGACAAAGGAAGGAAAATCAAGATCTAGTGGATGTAGCTCTGTGGTGGGTAGTAAGCAAGCACATGTGTAAAATAATCAAGTAGAGTAAAAGTACTAACTATGTTGCCTTATAAATAACCCACTACAGGTTGTAGTTTAATATGTCTTGCCAGGGACATGGAGAAACTATGAAAAAATTAGGTGGACTCATACATGAATTCTTAATCTGAGTTTTCTCAGGGCAAGAGGAGTGAAAGTACTGAGGGGGTCATGTATGCAACCTCTTTCAACCTTCCCAACAGACCATCTTTGTATACCCACTACCTTCCTTAACAGCCAGTTACCAAAACAATGAACTGTGAAGTGAAAGAGCACCTGCAAGTCTCACAGTTCTATCCTTGACAGTAACGGCAGCAGCACTGTCTGCTCCTGATTTTCTTCTCTGTATTGAGTGGCAGCAGCAGCTAATGTAGGCGATGTTGAGCGGTTTGCATAGTGTCTGTTGGGAACCTTGCACCATGTTGATTTTGCACAAATGGCCCTGGCAGCATCTCAACACTTCACACTGACTTTTGAAAGGCTCACACCTGGACCATACAAAAAGTATTACAGAAAGTCTGGATCTTTAACACCGGAAAAATTACATTCTTGACAAAGGGTTTGACTGTATGTGGACTTCAGAATTTCCTTCCTGCTTCTCTGCAGAAGAGTGAGCTAGAATATATGAGAGTGAGTTAGAATTGCTTCTGATTAAATGTAGAAGAAAAACATAAAGCTATTTGCTTTCCTTTCAGCAGTCCCATCTCCCATGTGTATTACTCTATGGTTAATGGAAAATAATTCTTTTGACTTCTGTGGAGCTTTTCCTGATCTGAATGCCTGAATGAGGGAAGTCTCACATGCACAAATGATATTTTATACCTGAGTGCCTTGAGATTTCTTTTGCATTGTCATATCTGTCAATGTTCATGGTTTCTTCTTTTCAGCTGGCAAGAGCCATTCCACATAACCCTTTTGTGTGTTCCAATGTCATGCCACAAGTGTAGGTTTCATTATTTGTTTCTGTATTACTTCATTATTTCATAATGCCCAAGAACCCCAGTTAGGATTTAAACTCCAAAGAATGAAAGTACAGATTTGAGGACAATCCCTAAAAGGGAGAAGGGAGAAAAGAGAAAAGGGAGAAAATCCTCTCCAAAACCCAGATTAGACAAGCAGTCAAGAATAAAATTACAGTTGCCACAATCCAGGATGAGAGAGACCTTCAAAGCAATGATACTAGAAAATAGCAAAATATTCTTCAGCCTTAGAAACCAAAAAAGCAATGACTGAATAGGTTTCTGTACAATGAAGGAGAAAGGATCATAATCCAAGCACAGATAAGAGTTGAACTGAACAGTTTGTGTTGGGATTTAGCAGGTTGAGGATGTTGACCATTGAGCAAAGGCAAGATGGCTAGTAGCTGTGAGGTTATGGAAGTAGAAATTACCACTTTCTATATGAGAACTGAAAGAGCTTTATCTTACAAAGTCAGGAGACAAACTAATTCCCGTCACACAATGTTGTTGTGGGAGGAGCTTGGAATACATTGACTTTCTTCACAGAAGTATCCACAATGCTTCAACTTTATTAATCTCATCCAGAATTTATATACAGCTTCTTGAGGTACATACATCATCTCTTAGCAAAGTTATTGGTCAAAGGGGGCATCTGCTGTTTCCTTTCTATTGGTTCTTAAAGTTCAAACTGCTCGCATAGTCAGATAGCTTAGCAGAAAAACAGCAGGTGCTATCCTTGTCGCTAAGTTGTTTCTCATTCTTATAATTCAACACAGTGCACTCCCATGAAACTGCCCAAGGCCTCCCGGCCTGTGCCTCTCCGTGGGAAAAACAGATTTTGCACCAGAACAGGCCTACAATAGCACTCCATGGCCTGTATATTTTAAAAATTCTCCCAACACAATGTTGAAAGAACTAGCACATGAAATTGCAGAACTGCTGGTGAATACCTTTAATAAACCTCAGGGGAGAATGGATATGACTACAGAATAGCAATTGCAGTACCTTTATTTAAGAAGGGGAGAAGAAGTGATGTGGTAAAGGACAAGTCATTAATCTCACCTCAGCAGCATGCATTTAAAAAAAAATTTGAAGGAAGGCCTAATTAAGACACGTGAGAAAATGGGCAATGGGATGAGTGACCTGGCTTTACTATAAGTAAGCTAAAGCAAAGCCAGGCACCTGTTTTTTAATTGTCTTGAAGAAAAGTGCTCAAAAATTTGAAAGAGTGCTTCTAAGCTTCTGCTCTCTGGAGAAGATTCTTAATTATCACTCCTCAGTGGCTCAGACTTTGCAGTGGCTTTGCTCAGCATTTCCCTCCAGGCTTCTCTTAAGTTTCCTGCTGAAAAAAATGATCTTCAGCAGTAATTTAAAATAGAGTTGTGATCTCCTCCCTGCATACCAGACACCAAAAGCTAGATGTAATGTTGAGCCTTACTTTGATATTACAGTAATTTACATGATCGTTTCTGCAGTATTTTTACCTTTAATATTGATTATATCTTCGTGTTCCTGCAGATAAGTGTCTTTGTTCTGAAAAAAGGGCAGTGTGTACTGACCCAGGCAGAACATCAAAGAGAAATTTAGCGGGGTGTAATTTTGCTTCAAAGCAAAACCACAGCAGTCAACGTTTTTAAATGCTTTTAGATCTATCTTCAATCTACATTGTTATGAACAAGTTGGTCAAGTAAACAAAGTGAGGAGTCCATTTTTCTGTGAAAGTTATGCAATTTAATTGTAGTATCTTAGAATTATTTTGAGTACGTTCACCCTAGGCCTACTTTTATGAGTCTTGCATAGTGTATAGAGATACCAGAGGAAGTTGGACTGTGTTAGGTTTCATGCTTGCTCAACCTGCTTGCACTCTCCAGTCCAGCTCAGATTTTTGTACAGGCACACGCAGTGCCACTTTGGCTTGAGCATGGGTGATTGTAGTGGATGTCACTCTGAATCATACCTGACTTTTCTGTTTCTTTAAATTGCTAGATCTGCATGGAACAGTAACCATACACTGATAAAGATATTCAAAGTAAAGGAACTAAATGTTTCTTGAAAATTGCTGTCATCAGCAATGTATGCCTAAAATGTGTTTACAAGTCAGTTTACACTCTTTGCTCTATGTGTAAATGATCCTTATGCATTTTGAGCTGCTTACGATATTGCTTCATCAGAGAACTTTAATTGCAAGATTGTCATAGTTGTTAAAGTTTTTGATCCTGAAGACATTTCTGATTAGCTGCAAGTTACCTTGCAGACCACCAAGAAACAGAACTGGAGTTGCTGCTTATAGGTAGGGGAAAATGGCAGCATTGACCTTCATCTACTATCTACATATTTTAGTTTAATGAGACAAAAGTGTTTGCTAAGGAGGGTGGATAGGAGAAAAAACAAACTCCTCCTTCTGAGTGGCCACTGTATTTGTGGGGCCTGGAGCGCAGGAGGCAGCCAGGTCAGTGCAAGACACCTCCTGGGATTCCTCCTGTGGACTCACGCTGTTGAAGGCTGGCTCTGGCTGGGGTCCCCTTCCTTGTCAATGGGTGCAAGCTGCCACCTACACGGGAAAGCAGGAGGGGAAGGGCGGCCTCTCCCCTCGAAGGTTCCTCTGCAGATGGTGCTAGCTTTCCGATGAACCCAAGGCAAGTCCAGGCAGTGGGCAGGAGGAATTGGAGATGAATTGGGACCTCCCTTGGGGCCAGGAGAAGCCAGTGACCTGGCCAAAAAATGAACCCAGAGACCCCCTTTTCACACCACTCCCTGAGTCAGGTCAAAAGTAAAGTGCAGTGCTGCCAGCAGAAAAAACCTTACCTCCCTCTTCCTACAGTCTCCCGAAGCCATTAGTTTGGTATGGGGGACTATCAGATGATTCATTTGTGTGTGGCTCCGTGCTGGCCATCCCTTCAGGCCAGGGGAATCCAGTCAGCTAGCCCCCTTCCCCCTTCCATTGCTCCACACCTTTCTTTCAAAGTGGTAAAGGGAAAAAATTCAAAGGGTTTTTTTCTTTAAAAAAGAAAACCTATGACACTACCTCATGAAGTAGCAAGACTTCCTGAGAGGCTTGCAGAAGGATTCAGAAGCATCAAATTGTGCTCATATGTGTTGGGTAGGCCTGGCTTTTACATCTAACTCCTGCTTGCTGGAGATGAAATAGACACCAAGGAACAGGACTGGTACTGCCCAATGGCTATGCTAAGCCATAGAATCATGTGTCCCTTACTCAAAAAGGCTTGCAATAAGGGAGAAAGGAGCATGGAGCTTGTTCTCTGTGTAAGGAAGGCTACAGTAATAGCCATTAAGTTGTAAGTTAAGCTTCCTGATCACAGTAGAATCTAGTAACAATCAGAAGAGTTGCAATCTTCTTTTATCTCAGGCCATGCAACTACATGGTATGTGATTTTTCCTGTTTTGAATTTCAGTCAGCTGATAGCAAATGTCTTTGTATTGTTCCTTACAGTCTCCTGAAACATATGTCCACACTTCCTAAACTCAGATTTTGAGTCTTATCTGTGTTTCTGAGGATGTTTCTTGTTATCAAATACCTGGGGGGGGGAGGGGGGGAATCCCCTTTAATAATTTCTGTCTGTCCATGGTATAAATGTGATACGTTCCAGTTATATTTCTCTTGTCTTTTAGTGTCTCTGCTCTACCAGACCTAATTTTGCTCTTCTCAAGCTGATGAAGTAAAACAGTTAAAAAACAATAGAATATTCCCTTATCCCCCAAATATAGAAGAGGACAGAATACCAGTGCATGTATCTGAGAGCTTTAGAAAACAGTTATTTTCCATACCTAGCACAGCTGACCATGTGTTTCCAAATATTAATCTGATAGGGCAGTATTTCTTTGTGTGTAACTGGGAGGGGTGCATAAGGAAGAAAGGATAAGAGGAAGTGTAGAAAAGCAGTATGTGTCTAGACTGCTGCAGGGGAATCAACTGCTCAAGGTTTGGGGAAAACAGTGTGTTGTAGTAGCTTTGCCTATTCCTTTTCTTTTTCTTTAGGCAGTCATATTTAGAAGATTTGCTTCCTGGTAAAGTTTGTGCATTCCAAATTACCTAGGCTAGGGAAATGTACGAACACACAGGTTACATTGATTGATTTTTTTTTTTTTTGTCTTTTCATTATTAAGTTTTAGTTATATTAACCTCAGAAGTCAATTTCAACACTTTCATTAAATTCAGATTTATGAAGATCTCTGAGACTGCTGTAAATTTTGGGTCACTATTTGCTTGTCATCTTGATTTTTATAACACGTTTATTGAGTCTAGGTTTTATTGTCTTTTGATGCTTGATGTTTTCTAAAACAGACTGAAAGCTGGGTGAAAATTTGTAATAATCCTGATAATCTGAATTGTGCCTGGTGGCTTCTAAATTCATTCTGACTTTAGAGATATTACTGTTTCAGCAGTATTTAAAGAGCAATATGTCAAGTGGACAAGGTGGAAAAAGGGATGAAGATACAATATATCTCTGGCATGGTATGACAGGTTGATCCTGCACTCACAGGGTTGATTGCTCACTTCATTCCCACTCCCACCCCTGCAAGATGTGGGAGAGAATAGGAAGATCTAAAGTAAGAAAGATCATTGGACAAGATAAAGATAGTTAATAGGTGACGGAAAGACATGATGCAAGGCAAAGCACTGAGCACCTACTGGTCATCTACTGTCAAGAACAACCTTAAGAAGCAGATATTCATGTAGCACCAATCTGTAACATTTTTGTCTGTTCAAGAATCTTTCCATTGTGTCAGAATACACATACTAGATTTTAAAACACAGTGAATAGTAAAAAAGCCATTGTACATTTATAGTTTAGATTGTGACTTGTCTTCTTTGTGCATTTTCTAACTGACTTTAGATAGTATTTCAGATGTGCCCATTTAAGACATTCAGTCCTCCTCAACCAATCATGCTCGGATTCACTTCAGGATGAACTTACTTTAATTAAGTCTCTTTCTACTCTGCTGTGAGACAGACTGAGGCCTATATATTCAAAACAGTCCAAACCTCCAGGAAACCCTGTTTAAGATATGTGCATCTGTATACCACAAACACATGTACTTAACATTCTGGGTTTGTAACTCAGCATTAGCTTAATATCCAGCAAGACCATAATCTGAAAAATAAATGGTCATTTAAATAATCCATATAGTGAGTTTAAAATTCAGTACTAAATTGATTTTTATTGAATTATAGCTTTGCATATGGTCTACAAACGAAACAAGTTTATCTGAGTGGAAAGAAGTATGCATAAATTAAACCACTGATAACTAAAAAAGGCTAATGTGTGCTGCATGTTGACGTTTTTGTTTTGTAAAGCCTATAACTTGTTGCTATAATGGTTTGAAAAATGCAGAGCTTTTTACACAGTAACTGAACTTATGTATTCTGGTTTTACTTAAGCATTTAATAGTCTTTACCTATTCACAAGAAATACAAGAGGAATATTAGAAATCCCATTTCCTACTTTCATGAACAGTGGTAACGAAGAGTAGCTTCTACTATGTGACAATAAAGTTTCCCTGGTATCAACTGACAGAAAGATTTCTGATGAACTGCTATTTTCTCTTGGTAGTTGTGTGTACTGATTTACTGGTAAAGTTTCACATAAAATAATCCTTGGCATAATGTGGCTCATGTTAAGAATTTTGTGAAAGACAATGCACTCTAACAAATATTTGTTCAAACCATTTCCAATGGATGTAAAAAAGGAATGCTGTAGATTCAGTTTGGGCTGTGAGCAAACATGGTTGAAATTGATGATGTTATAACTGTGATTAATATATCTAGTTACTGGTAAAATGTTTCTTAATAAAGAATGATCATATTGTGTCAAAAGTTATCAAATTTAAACCATAAGGGAGATACAGTGATGAAAGTTAAGTTTGTCCCACAGTTGTAATTGTGCTATAGCTGACTATTGGGGGTCTACCTGCATGCACATCTAGTGCACTCCCCTGGTTGGTCCAGGGTCTCAGTGATGTGTCTGCCTAGTTGTGACAATCAAGTGGTTTGAGACAATGGGTCATCTTGATTTCTGAATTGTAACCACATTCTCAGCAAATTATTTGTCTCTCTGTTATAACAGGTTTTCAGGCAGGAATTTCAAAAGATCCTGGAGGTTCCCTCAGACAGCTGTTGCTGTGTCTAGATCAATTTTTTGTCACAGTGTGCTGGTGTAAATCAACATCAGAGCTGAGTGAAGAACCCGGCAGGCTAGAGAACCTAGGTGATTTCTCTTGCAGAACCGACGAAACTGGACATACATGACACACAATAGAAACTGTTTTTGCAAATGCAGAAATGGTCTTGTAGCACAACCTTTTGTACATGGCTAAGATAGATAGGAGAAGCTTTGTGCAGGGGGTAGGATAGGAAATAATGATGCATCATACATGGGCTGGAGCAGGCAAATACAACCAGGCCAGACAGATATAATAAATGAGTTACGTTCAGAGAGTTTCCATCAATTCATCTGAAGTCACTGTTGGAAGGATTTTTGTAAATAAGACTAATTGTCAGTCAGAGACCAATTGACCCTTCCTATTCAGGAGAAGTGATTGCTCATGTTAGCATTACTCTATGAAAATTCTCAATAAAGTAGTGTTTTGTTTGTTTTTTGCTTGTTTGTTTGTTTTTGTTTTGTTTGTTTGTTTTTTAAGTCTCTGTTCATGGTTGTCTCTGTGACAGAACTGATTGGTATTGTGTCATACCTCATCACAATGAAGTGAGGATGTTTTGCTGATGCTGAATACTACATCACTTAGAATTATTTACCCGTGATAGTATTGACTGCTTGACTAACTGCATGCCTAGCACCACTGGAGGAGTGATGACTATTTGCTGAATTCCCAGGGTCCTAATGCCTATACTGACACCAAATAATCTATTAGAATTTGCTGAATAAATGTTACATTATTTCATTATGAAAATTTCAATCCACCTTCTTTTAGGTTTTCTAGTGAATAACAGCAGCAGCAGCTGCTGGTGATTACTCTTTGAATGCTAACTAACTTCAACACATGGGTAAAACAATGACAAGGAGGCCTGTTTATTACTGAACTCATTCTGCAAACAAGGCCAAAATGGCATTAGGAAGATGTTAAACAACAACAGAAAGTGGAAAGTGGGTGGCAGAGCCAGAGGTCTGCAAATTTAGAACAGACCCATGCATTTACAAAACTTGGCAAAGAAGTTGAAAAAAATTCTTTCATATGCTGTAATGCAAATTCTTTGTATGTTTCATGGCTAACAAAACAGAGAATGTCTCCTTATTTGCAGAAATTAATTTGATTGAGTGTCACTATTAATGACACCTAAGGGGCAGGTTTTTATTACTGGATCATATGCAGGAAGTACCAAGTGAGGAAAATTTGAGAGGAAGTGTCAAATTGTGCTAAAAAGGGCACACCCTATTGCCAAATGACTGGTACCTCAGAGACGAATCATATTCAAAGCTTGCCAGTTTCTCAACACTGAAACTGTTTTTAGCCATATGAACGGCATTTAGACAGAAAAATAGGAATGCTAACTGGGAACTGATTAAGAATATTCAGTAAATGTCTACAAATTGATGGTTAATCCATAATCAAGGTACTGAACATGAGCAGTACTTGCATTACAGAAAAATGACGTGGTTAGACTAAAGGAAAGCAAGTTAATATTTTGTTTCGCTGGCTGATTTACAGATATTAGCCATTTTAAACCAATTTGTACTTTGCTTGGTTCACTGCTTGCTTACTTATTGTAAGAAGTTCAGTTAAACAAAAATAACTTCATAAGCACACTGGTAATACATTGGTAGTCTTTAGGGGACAGCAGGGGCCTAAAAGGAAGTAAATAAAACCTTGAGTCACAGCCCCTTGGTCCAATTCTTCATGGGCTTACACAGTATTATGTGCACTGATCCCTGTGCTATTAAAAAGAAAATATTCTATATATACAGATCTAAATAATTTGCAGATAGTCTTCCTGAGTCATTGATATCAGTTTTCCAGAAAGTTTTCAAAATCATGACAAACTTCCCTGAAATGAAAGAAAACAAGTTTGCAACATTTAAATACACTAAAAGAAATTGTTCTTGGTAGTTCTTGACCTATCCATCAGTCTGGCATCTGCCCTAGAAAAAGGAGTGCTAGAAATGTATATTACTATTGAATTGAAGGCACTGATAATTAAATGGCAAGGCAGTCAGACTTTGATAAGACATTGCACTAATTATACACAACTTTCTCTTTAGGAACAGAAAGGACACAAAATCAAATTGTTATAAAATATACGGATAAAAAAGTTAAGTGGTGTGTCTCAAACCTGAACTGTAAACAGGAAGACAAGACTCCTGTCTGAAATCTTTGTCTCTTTCTAAAATAGGCTTAACAAAAAGATGTGTACACAGGTGAAGTTTAAAGCAATGCAAGTATTGGGAATATGGCATTTGCTGAAAGAGAGAAGACAAGATATGGAATGACCTGAATTGGTTTGGTATACTAAAAGGAGCGAAGACTGCCTTTCAGTGTGGATTTCTTCTGTGGAGGCAGTGACAGTAAGGATGAGGAATTCTCTTCTGGCAAGTGACACTGGAATAGTCTTGAAACTCCTGTGGTTTATCACCCATGTGTAAAATGAGTATAATATTGTGACCATAAGACTTTGGCTGTATACATGGGGAATTATCAAACACTTGAGGTACAGAACGTATCTGATCTGTGCATTTGGCACCTATGGTAACTAATGGAGTGTAAATTAATACTGACCCAGCCAAGCCCAAACCTGAAAGCCACTTAGATTTTCAGGATTTAACTTTCGGGAAAGACTTAATAGATTTGTCTGTGCCAACACACTGTCCTCCTCTGGTAGGTATACATGCAGAATACACTGAATGATATATAAATAAAGAGCCCACACTATAGGTGCTGTTTAGTCAGGCAGGTAGGAGAATTACAAAGTCAGAGGGCTGAAAGTTGAAGGTGACAAATTCAGAGGTGAATATATGAACGGGGAGTATAATTAATGTTTCCCTTAGCTTAACAGGCATGGTGGTTGTCTGATCACCTTCTGTAATTTTAAAAGGGAAGAGTGGGTTTGCTCCTGAGAATGCACAGTAGAGTTCCATGGCTTACCTTATGCATGCAGCCAGTCAGAGACCATAGTAGTCTGTCGTGGCATGATGATCTGTGTTAGCAACCTCATGAGTAAAATATTTAAAAAAACTCCCAACAAACAAAACACAGTTGCATTGATTCATACAACAACAGAGTTGGGTTGAAACACACCTTTGTCAGTCTTCCAGTAAACAAAGTAAGCTGCAGCATATCAGAAAACATTCAAAACGCTCAATACTTGTGTCATAGGTTTGCCTGCTTTAAAGAAAAAAAAAAACACAACCCAGCTGAGAATTTTTTTCCCTGGATCACTGTGAAAGAAAGGTGTTGAACGAGGGAGGGGGAAGGGGTGGCTAGATTGATTAACACACAAAAAAGAGCTATTCCATAATTGTCTCAGAAGACTGGGGAGGGGGAGGTGGGTTTTTCTCCTGGGGAAACTGCAACTTTTTACTTTACTTTTGCCCAGGGCTCAGGGAAGGTGTGTTGAGAGAAAGAACCCCAGAGTTTCATCTTTGTTTTTGGCCAAGTCGCCTCGTTGCCTTGGCCCAGGCTCACATCTGTTTCTCTCACCCCCTGCCCTGCCCACTGCCTGGTCTGCCTCAGATTTCATCAGAGCAGCTAGTGCCATCTGCGGAGGAACTTCTGAGGGAAAAGGCTTTCCCTCCCCTCCTCCATTCCTGTGTCAACAGCAGCTGGTATACATTGACGAAGGAGGGAGATCCCAGCCAGAGCCAGTTGTCAACAGTGTGAGTCCATAGGAAGAACCCCCTTTCCCCGTTATCCTCCCCTTTCAGTGGGAGGGTCTCCATTTGGCTCCTCCCACGCACTGGGGCTGGAGCCCAACAGCGCCCCCTGCCGGCCACCACAGAGCACTGCAGGCTCTGCGCCTCCAGTGATCCAACAGCTCCTCCTCTGATCGTGGTTATAGGCAAAAAGTACTGAAGTAGGTTTTTTTGGTGGGATTCCTGGGTCAGTACTGTTGTTTGGTTTTGTTCTTTTGTTGTGCTGCCTGTACACATATATCCTTTAATAAAGGGCTATTATCTTTTCTTTCTCCATATTTCCTCAACTGGAGACTCTTAATTTCAGATTTAAAATTTCTTGGAGGGAGGAGTTTGGTCTTCCTCATAATTGCCCTCCTTAGCAAACACTTCTGTCTCATTAAACTGAGACATAAATTGGCATCCAATGAAGGGCCCCAAGAGAGGAAAGATGGAAAAGGAATAGCTGCCCTTTTGTGATTTACATGCGTATGGAACTCATAGGCACCATGATGCTTGAGGTTGCTGCTTTCCTTTGGCATATAACCATGCCAAAAGGCCCATCCGAACTGTCTGTTTGTTTCAGCTCAGATATTAAAGTCCTCATAGCAATAACTACCTTCGAGGTTGTGCATTTTGTTTATGACATGGTGAACTCAGCACCTATGAGTCTCTTTTGGAATATGTCCTCAAGGCTGCACTCCTTCTCTAGCCTAAACTGCTTTCTCTGGGGACTTGAGGATAATGGCACCCATCCTTGTGGAGAAATGCAAGGGGGTATGTTTGCCCAACCTTTCGTTCATTTACCCTTTGACTCAAATACAATCACCTCTGGAAAGCTTAAATTTTCTTTAGATATCAGAGACATTTTACTTTTCAGGCTTTGTGTGCAAGGTTGTATCATTATGGCCTATCTAATATACAAAGATAGGGCCAAGAATTATCTAGAATGTGTCCAGAAGCCTGCTCCAGGGGTGGGAAGCCTCAAGTGGCATGGGTTGTGGGAGGATATGGGCAAATTCCCAGAAAGTTGTTCTGCTCCTACAACAACATGGAAGCTCACCTTGGAACAACTCCTAAACCCTAGAAAAATAATGAAAGCCATAAGGGTTTGGTAGACTCATGGAGAGGCAGCTAGCAGCTGCATGTGGGGCTTTGGCCACTGCCTACCATAAGCTGCTCGGTATGGTGCAGCACTTACAGAGAAAAGGAAAAAAAAAAGCATTTACAGGGAAAATGAGATGCCTGATACCATGGTGACTCAGGATATGGCCAAGTCAAAGGCCCTTGGGCGAGTCAGTACAGGACCAGATGTGAAGAATGTACTCTACTCTGCAGCCAGGGATAATGGTCTTTCCTGGAGCCTCTGGCAAAAGGTGCCTGGCAAGACCCGAGGCCACTCACTTGGATTCGGGAACCTAAGCTACAGAGGATCTGAGGCCAACTACACCCCAACAGAGAAGGAGATCCTAGCAGCCTGTGAAGGAGTGCAAGCTGTCTCAGAGGTTATTGGCACAGAATCACAACTCCTCTTGGCAATCTGACTACCAGTGTTGAGCTGGATGTTCAAGGGATGAGCTTGGTCTTCCTCATAACTTGCCCTCCTTAGCAAACACTTCTATCTCATTAAACTGAGACAATTTGAAAAAGAAAGCTTTCAAAAGAAAGCTCTCAGAAATTTCATCAATGGTAAATGAGAAGGTAAAAGTACAGCAAGAAAAACTGCATACTTTACATTCTTCTAATGAGTTCAGTTTAGAGGGTTAATATACAATATATGGAGACCCACAGGCAGAGTGTCCTACCTATCATGGAACATTACCAAATGCCAAAGGAGATTGCCTGTGAGATGAAGGTCAAGAATTTATCACCCTTTCATTAAAAAAACTGAATGAAAATCAAAGAACAATAAAAAGATAGGAAACCAGAAGCTATCAAAGCATAATCAAAACTAGCTCTTTCAGAAGGATTGCTGTTCAAGTCCTCTAGATTTTAACAGTGAATGGCAGTGTGTTTGTCTGGGCGTGAAAACTCTGAGCTACTTTCTTCAGTGTGATGACCTTTCCACTTTAATTTTCCTTTGAGCAAATTGATAACAGGAAAATAAAACCAAAGATAATCTCACCCTGATGTGCTCTTCTCATTCACTGTCTTGCTGGGTGTTCAAGATTTTGTTTTCAAATGAGAAAAAACCTCCACCCTTATTTCATGAAAACTCCTGAGCTATTTAACTTTAAATCACAGGAGATACAGCAAATTTAATGATTTTGGTAGTTTGCATTGTGTGGATAATTATGTTTTTCCTATGAGAAAATGAAATTATTACTTGGATGTTTCTTCTTAATTTAAGGAAGGCTTTTCCTTTTTAAGCTTTATTGCAAAGAACGTTTATTTAATTTACTTTTCTTTTTCCCCCTTTTCCCATCTTTCTTCTCTTGCTTTTCCCATTTCTCCCTGTCTATCTCACATTCCTTTTTATTATATTATTAAGAGAGCTAGATATATTTTTGCTGCTATGGGCTCAGACAATGTGAAGAAAAGAAAAGGTATGTTCATACGTGAGTTTTATGGTGAACAAAATAAACAGACGAGTTTCATCTGCCTGTAGACTTTCAATGCATTTACAGATTTTAAATCCCTTTTCTTATTTTGATAACCAAAGAGTGTCCATTTTCCATATGAGCTGCCCTAGGTTTGAAAATATATATACATATATATATATATGTAGAGAGAGAGAGAGAGAGAGAGAGTTAATGGCCCTAAATTGATAGTGTGACTGTGTCTAAAATAAAGGTCGACTCCTAGCAATTCTGTCAACAAATTTAGTCTCATAATAATGTAATTATTTTATATATTCTTCTTGTGTTAGTGTTTGGTTCTATTTAAAGGAAGATTATGTATTCCTCTTCTGCACAGAATAAGAGGAAACTGGGAGTAACAGAATGTTCTATTAAGTGAACTAATGGAGCAGCTCCTTCTGCTAAACTTATCTAACTTTGGAAATGCCAACTTTGGTGCGGCTTGTTCACTTTCAGTCTCCTTAGGAAGTCAAGTAAGGTCTCATTCTTCTTTTAGGATGTTTCCTTACATCACAGTCTTGAAGCCTCACTTGCTAATAATTGCAGTGATTACAAATATGTTGACACTAAAGCTTGGTGAGTGCTGAAAAGAATTCTGCAAATATTTATTTGACTTGGTAAGCACGTTTTCTTTGGCAGTGTTCACACCCCTGGAGATTTTCTTTCACTAGCAGACTTTTAATGGCATGAATGGTTGCAAAGCAATGTGTTTTGAATAAATTTCTGCAGATTTCTGGAAAGGAAATTTCAAAATGAAAATGGTAAATATTATTGCTGTCAAACTAGCTTAGGCAGACTGTTGGACCTATGGAAGTTAGTGTGCTGCAGATGAAATAGCTTCTGAGTTTTCAACAACGCATATTTAAGTGAAACTGCCAGTTTACACCAGCAAGAAACTTGACTGCTAAACCATATCCAAAGAGCCATCTGGGCACCATTACTTGAGACGTGCACAGTGTGTCCTTAGGGAAATGAGGGATTTAAACACGGAAAAAATGTACTCTGCTACAGTTTAAAATACACACTCAACTGTTTTACTGTTCTCACCTCTCTTTTCAAAGCTGCACAGCCCTGCAGTGATGAGTTTTTTTAGTGAATTTTGTGAAAAATAGTTCTCAAAGGATTCCTACCACTCTGTGTCTTCCAAAACTCCTCCCCACGCAGGATTTTTCCTGTCAGCCCTAGCTACTTGAAAAGAAAACAGTGTAAAAATATGCTAATGAAGTTGAAAGGGAAGAATGATACAGGTGAGGAGATAAAAGGAAAGGAACTAAATAATCCATATTTCTAAAGATCTTTTAAAAAGGAAGGGCAATAGATGGTTTTGTAATTTTTTTTGTAATTTTTGACTGGTAAATTTCAAACTTTTACGTATATACCATGAAAGGTTGGCAAATTTTAAAATTGTAATTATAAAATTATAAAATATTATAAAATTGTGAAGCCTACTCTTTTAACTGCCCCTCCACCCCTGATCTTCATTAACCTAAGTGTGGGAATAAGGTAAATAAAATAATTTTTCTTCCAATTAATATTTAAACTATATATTGCAGTGTTGGGGGGAAATTAGAATATTAGTTTTCTGCAGTATTTCATCTTGCACTGCTCTTTAGATCAATTTACTGAATCCCACTTTGATGAAGTTAAGTATAAAGAAATCAAATGATAAAAATGTGCTGATAGTCAACCTTATAGAAATTGTATTTCGAGCTTTAATAAAGCAATTTTCTCTTTCATATGGGTGCAAAATATAAGATGTTGAGAAAGCTTTAGAAAGAATTCAAGAAGAGTTACATTCCTTTGGAAAACAGAATGGTTGGTATGTAATTTTCCTTTCGATGCTTCCCTTTGCCTTAATCCCTGCTATTTAAAGTTTCCATGTGTTGTTAGACAAAAATCTTAGATCAGTTTATTGTCAGTGTATACAGCTTTCCCCAAAGTATAATAAATCAAATCACATGTAATGTTTACAAGCAATTTAGTGTTGCTCTGTGTGTATTCAGTGTCTTACAAAATGCAGTTAATTGTTTTAATCGTTTATTTAGTATTACCTGATTAAACATGCAGACATATCACCATAATTAAGCCAGTTCTGCTTTGAACTTGACCCATATCAGCTAGATGCTGAGGTCTAATCACTGCTGGTTGTAAGCACTAGTTGCATCTGGTGAAGAGATGGATGAGTACCTTACAGAAGCTTGAAGCTTGGGAGGGGGAGTTTTTCCATGCTTTTAGGAAACTATCACTCTGGTATTAAATGGTGTGAAAAACAGCATGTGCTTCCTTTGGATAACTCTCAAACTAAAAATGTTTCTTTTTCTTTTTTTTTCCCCCCTCTTCTGTAAGTGATGTGCAAAATTTTATCCAGAGACTCTTTGTTCTGAGACCACATCTTTGAAATATACAAGACAAAGTGTGGCAGATGGGAAGAATTGTTATAACTAATTTAAGGCAGACTGAAGCTCAAAGGTGTTAACTTTTCCCAAGATCAGACAGAAGGCTGGAACTGTGAATCAAGGAAATGACCTTAAGGGCAGATGATCCTTCTGGATTTGTTTCCTTAAATATTGGAAGAAAAATGTTTGTGATCTCCAGATTTAACATAGCAGGGATAGTTCTTCCTTTGCAAATCTCCATGGAAACTCACAGTACAGGTTGAAATGGAGACTGCAAAGCCAAAGTAGTTCATCTCTGGGCTGTTTAACTATAGGAAATAACTCTCTGTGTAGTAACATTTCCTTAAACGTGGATTAGGAACTGTGAGTAAAGCAAGTGTCTTTGTCAGGGATTAAAGCCAGAACTTTGGTTATTACTGAAATGTCGTAGCAGCATGGCACCTCTATTCTAAAGGTTATCAGATTTTAAAGGATGAAAAATAGGACAAATCCAGAAGGAAAATTTCTGCCAGAGTAAACCAAATTTACTTACCTCACTTACTGAGTAGAACTGCATATATAATTATTTTGCATTTTTCTGTATGCCCAGCTACCGGAAAAAGCAGAGGAAATCTTGACTGACTTTTCAAATGGGTACAGCATTTCCTATACAGAATGGAAGTTTTGAAAATTTTGAAAATTTTGAAGGGTTTTCTGGCAAACCTTCAACTTTCTTCTGGAGTTCTGGGGCATAAAAACCAATTCAACCTATTCTGGGAGCAATGACATGGAGAACAGACATTGTAATTCTTTTATGTCTACAATTTCAAAGTGTCATTAAGCACTGTGGTCCTTTTTCTTTAGAGACTGATGTTGCTTTTGTCTGACCATACATGTCGTGACTTAAATTATTATTTTTAGGTCCCAAGAAATACAGAAGCTTTACCTGCTCCAAACTGAGTGTTGAAATTTAATTTGTGTTGAGTTGATGGAGCTACATTGTCAATTCTACCAAGACTCAAATATGTATATATAGTTTACACATATAAGCTACAATTTTCATCTTCATTGTTTTGCTATTACCCTTGTATTCTGATCATAAAATAATTGGCTTATAAAGTTTTGCTTTAATTCATATATTTTGATTTAATATTTTGTAGCTCATTTAAGATATGTTATTTGCTAATGTTTATATGCTTTCTATAAACTTACAGTTATGTTCTTTTACTGAGAAACCACATTAACTGTAAATGACAATTTACTTTCTGAAGTGTTCTTTCGTTTTATAAGTTATGCCAAAGAGTGCTCAGAGTAGCAGTTTTGAATTTCTTCTCAAAGATAGAACTGATATTTTTGCAGTGATTCTGCAATTATCTCAGTGTTAAATGGCTAATATTCCTGTATTTAAAATCCATACCTTCAAGTGTTGTTTTTTGGAGGAATGGGGTCTTTGTACACACCAAAGCATGCACAAAGTAATAATGATCATATATATAACATATATATATAACACATATATGTAATCACTCTAGAAAGCTTAGAAATCACTCTCATTAGAGGAAGCTACTTAAAAACATGTAAAATCCTATGCAAATTACTTTGAACTAATGAGACTTCCACTGAAGTAGAAATGACATCCTTATTGATGCTAAATGGAATCATGATCATTAGTCTAATACATTGAATAAGAAATATTTCCACTGTAGTTTGAGAATACAAAACATACAGGTTTCTTGCTAATACAGTCACAAGCAGAGGAGGCATGCAAAAGCTGACTGTTCCCACTGTGTACTGATGACATTGTGTCCAGGCACAGAAACAGTGCCCCTATGCCCAGCTAGCACATCAGTTAGACTTAAATGGTGCATCACTCCCTGCAAGGTTTGAGGCATGATTTACTGAGGGAATTTCATTTGAATTTTAGAGGAGTAGATGAAAATCTTTCTTTCTTGTTTTAGGCACACCGACTCTGCAGTCAGGGAAAGGACCTACAGAGAGCAAGTGAGAACAGAAACAAAATGCAAGTGGTCTGAAATTCCTGGTTTGAAAAACTCATCTCTTTCTATCAGCTATATGGTGAGTCCAGGAAGAGCAGTTCCTGAGTCCAGCAGCTGAAGTGGGATGGTGAAATACTCTGCTGCATCCCTTGGCTAATGCTAGAATTTCCATTGAAACATCCCAGTGAGAGAAAAAAGTCTTTCAAGCAACTTTACTTGTTCAAATGAACCCATAGGCTGTGTTGCAACAAGAGGTTTCTAGGCTTCTGGCTCTAGACAAGAAGTTGCTCCAAGCTGCCGCATTGCTATTAGGGTCCTCCTGAACTATGAAGGAGACAGAACCCGGAAGCCCTGCTGAATGTGCTTGACCCAGCAATTCAGGACTTGCTGTCTCCTGCTCGGTTTGCTGATGGTTAGGAAATTAGTGAGTTATTCTGTGCTTGCCTTTGCACAGAACAGCTTGAAATTTGCCTCCTTATACAGGAAAGGTTTATTTAAGAAGTCAAGAAATGTGAAATTTGTAGGTGGAAATTGTGATTTGCTTTTCTAAGGAATGCTTTTTGGAACACACCATTACTAAGTGAGGAATATGTCAGAAAAAAAAAAAAAAAAAAAAGCAGAATCTTAATGCCCAAACCTGTAGGCATTTGCCTGTACATAAACTTTTCCCTGTCTTTTCTCTCTGGTCTTCCTATCTCTTGAGAACTTTTATTCAACAGTTGCTAATTTCCAAGAGAAAATACTCCATTAGGAGCAGCTTCTTATTTTACTCTGTGGACCTCACAATCCCCTTGTCTCTCCTCCTCCCATCCCTTTTCTTTAGAACAGTTAGGTGTGTTTTTGTCTAGCATTGCAGCTGTTGATATTTCTTTTTATGGGACAGTTTTTTAGCTTTTTTTTTTTTTTTTTCTGGCCCATGTTGTTTTTTTGTGGTAACTTACCCAGAGTGGGAGTTGGAACAAACTAATTTTCCTGAAATGTAGTTATTGGAGGGCTAAACCAGAGAAAGAATATGAGAGGATCTCCATTACTGTGTTTATAGCTACCTGTCGCTATTGATCATTAACTAATCTTGCTTAGAAGTATGACTTCAATTTTCTTTTTTCAATGTGGATTAAGCAGTGTTGCCAACACACATTTTTCTCTGTCAGACATTACAGTAAGTAAGTGGCATGCAAAAGTTTGAAAGCCATCTCCTCAGATTGCTGTTTAAAAAAGACTTTTGAGTGACTCAGTTGGAAATTGTCATGCTTACTGACATTGAGAAGTTAGAATTTAACACTTTCAGCTGACTTAAAAGGCTTCAGAAATGATATAAAATGGGCAAAAGAATTCAGCTTTTTAAAGTAAAAAAGAAGGAGTAAAGAGTAGTGGGGAAAGGGACATATTTGCTTGTGAAGAGGCTTGAATTGCAGCTCCAGTGCTTGAATTTAGCATGAAATGTATTGTTTAAAAAACACCCTCACTGCTGCCCAACCAAGAAAGAAACCACCTTGCCTCTAGTTGGGTCAGGGTAGCACTGAAGCAGTCTGAAATTTTCTGAGGTCAGCAATACCCCTGGTTTTTCTACCAACCTGCACTAAGCACCTACATTTACTGAAGGGAAAACAGGTAAAAATTAAGTCAGAAGAAACAGGAAAAAATATGGAGAGACTTGAGTTTTGAAAGGAACTTGAGCAGTCTTTATAAAATGTCTGAAAGTGAAGGGCAACATGTTAAAATAGTGTGAGTTCATGATTTGCCAGAGATAGCAGGGAATTTCTGTACTCTGTCTCTTCTGGTTTGAGCCCATGGGACATTTATTTCTATGTTTCTAGTGCTTGATGTAGGAAAAAAAGGCAGTGAGTGACCAGAGGTGGCAAAAGGTCTGTGACCTTGTTGCTTAGGCAGGCAGTGTTTCCCAGTGCAACAGTGGCTGCCTCGCCAGAGGGTAGGAGACCGGGCTGTGGATAGGTGGCTGGCTTCTAGGAGGGGTGCCACGTGGTATCCCCTTCGGTATATCCCCTGGCTGTCTGTGTCTTCATTCTGCTCTGTCTTTCCCCCTGTGCCTCCCCATACCGTGAGAGTAGTCCCTTGTCACATGGCAGATTCCTCATTTCTTGTACAGTCATAAGGCCTTGAGTTGATGCTGACTGGGCTTATTAGAAGTTACTTGGTACTCCAGGTGCACTGAGGAACTGCTACATGGCAATACTGTCTAAGCATTACTGGTGGAAGTTCAGTGGCCTCCTTTGTAGGACTGTCCATCACAACCCTCATGGGAACTGGAGGATGTTCGTGGGATATGAACGAGCTGAGCTCTCGGGTGCTGGGTTGTTTACAGCCAGTTTGCATTAATTTGTCAAGATTTGAGCAAGTCAGTTACTCTGGCTGTGTGGTATTCCAAAGCCAAGGTATGACACATAAAATTCAGTAGGAAATATGGGAAGAATAAGATACTTCATCCAACGAGAAGCATATTGGGAGGGACTTCATTCTGAGAACTGTGGGAGTTAGAGTTTGCAGTACTGACAGGTCTTGCCATCAGAAATCTGTCTTGCAGGTTGCAGCAGACTCCAGACAGTGCAGCTCTTCTGTTTTTATGGTGCCGCAGCTCATGTGTGAAAATCACAGAAAATCCTCAGTCCTCCCTCATGTTCCCCTTGCAGTTAGGGCTTTTTATGGTGTGTTTATGTGGGATCACTGACTTGGATTTGTGAGGCTCTGTGGGGATTGGGTTAAGGTGTCAGGTAGTGTCTCAGTTTAAGTGAGACACAAGTGTTTTGCTGGGAATAAATTATGAGGAAGACTCAAAACTCCTCCCCCTAAGCAATTATAAATCCAAAATTAATAGACTCCGATTGAGGAACAGTGTGGGAAAGGAAATT
>JAWWES010000115.1:10539820-10554566 GCA_035583135.1 Lophotriccus pileatus
CTTCCTCGATATGACCTCTCTACCTTTCTATTGTTTTTGCCCCAGTCACTGAAGCTTGGAGAAAGCCTTGGCTTTAGCCCTATTTCTCCTATTCAAATGTCTACCTTGGCTTACATTGCCTTAATTTATGGCCTACAGACTCATTGTATAACGTTTCTAGTCTTCTTCTTAAGATTAGGTCCAAGGAACGGAACAGAACAAACTTTTCTTTAGCAATTTAGGCATAGCAGGTATGGAGGGGCTTCTCTCAGCCAAGCAAGATATTTCAGTTAATTCTTTAGGCCTTGCTCTCGTTTCATTGAGTAACCCTAATATAAATCTGTATCAGTGGGGCATATATGTGTACAAGAGTAATATGAAGAGTTTTGGTTAGATAGTAGTCACAAGTATAGATACTTAGTTTTATTCCTACAGAGTGAAAATGTGGTAAAGACTTTTAGGGAAGGATCATTAACTTGGAACCCAGACACACTTTTGGCCTTTTCCAAATATTTTTGTATCATTCTTCCATTTGCTTCATTTCATCTTTTTCTGCAAAGCTTCTTTTAATTCTTCAATTTTGAGTACTTTATGTCAGGATTAGAGAATAAAATAATTACATTAAATTTATTTACATGCATTTAAACAGATATTATACCCACAGCTAGGACTTTATTTCAGTTAAGAAAGGCATCCATAAGGAATGAAAAATGCTTATTGATGCAGTGGACACAATAAGTTTAATTTGAAACCTTAGAAATACATATGAAAAATGGTCAAATGAGCAGAAGTTTAACAGTCCTAAGTGACAAGCAAGATTATTGCTCATATCTGCCCAAAGGTAGTAATGTCAAAATTCTTCATACTGGGACATGAAAGCACTCCAATTATATTTTCTTCACATCATTCTCAAGAAGTGATGCAGGCCAACAGGACAGTTTCACTGTATAGTGATGGCAAAAAGGCACACACACAAAAAAAAGTGTTAACAGTGGTTCAGCTGCTATACCTTGTCCTGTTTGTTCTACCTGTTCTGCTAGAAGAACATTTTAGAAGCACTGGTTAATATTCTGTTCCACTCACGGGACCAAAGTCCTTGTTATAGAAAGAATAGGAGTAGTATACACAAGGTAATAAATTAGGTAAACTAGACATCTGAATAAGAGTCTGGATTTTGCAAGCTTGAAGAATTCAGGTCACCTAATTGCAGAGGTCAAATCGAGGAAGATGTCCGTGGTGACCACCAGAGGGATGAAGGCTTGAGGAAAAGGCCCCCATAGTAGAAGACTGCACATGTCTGGAAAGACTCTGCCCAAAGACTAGCCTTCTTATTAATATGTATGTTAGATGATGTTACCATGTATTTAAAGTGTATAAAATGTCTTGCTTTTGCACTTTCAAGTAGAGCAACTTTGTCCAGCGTGAACTGGCTTGCTCCCAACACTGAATAAACAAATACCTTGCTGCTTATAGGTGAAAAAGTCTCTGAGCAGTTAATCATTCCGAGGTTTTTCGGTATCAATTTGGCGACTGCAGCAGGACCCTCCTCCACCTGGCTGCAGAATCTGTTGGAGCTTGGGACCCCCTGTTGGGTAAGTTTCACTTGGAGGAGCTCCCCTCTTTGGTGGCTTACTGTGGAGGTGAACAAGGACTCGCTGCCTATTGATAAAAGGTATTTGTATCTTACTTGGTTCTTGCTTGGTCTTAAAGTTCCCATAAGATGGTGAGGGATGCCTCCTGCAGGGTGCTGTACCACAGGTGAAACTCCAGAAGTTGGTACTTTGATAAGGTGAGGATCGATCCCTTGTTTTACATGATTTTATTTATGGTATTGGTTCCCTTAAGTTCATGACCACCCTATGAACTGGGACTTGGGCGCCGTTATTGTGTTAATAGTTTTGTGTGTGTGTTTATTGTCATTTTGTGTTGTCTTGTTTGCTTCCGGAAAAGTTATTGTATACCTGATTGTCTCAGTTTAAATGAGACACAAGTGTTTTGCTGGGAATAAATTATGAGGAAGACCCCAAACTCCTTCCTCTAAGCAATTATAAATCCGACTTTGACTGAGGAACAGTGTGGGAAAGGGAAAATGAAATTATAGCAAGGTAGGAATAACAGCCCTTTATTAAAAGGTATATAAGTATTGGCAGAAACAACAAAAGAACACAATAAAACACCCAAACAATAATCCTACTCCCAGAAACAATCCCCTTCAAGACAAACGAATAAACCCAACGGTGAAAAACCAGTTCAATTTTTTGCACTCTTTGGGGCAGTTATAACCACAGTCAGCAGGAGGCGATGTTGAACCACTGGAGATGTGGAGCCTGCAGTTGTTAGAGTCAGTCAGCTGACTGAAAAACTTTGTTTCTGAGCAGTTTCTAAAAGCCTTTTGGGACACAATTCTCGGCATCACTTTACTCAAAGTAAGAACATTCAGTTAACTCAAATGTTTGTCACTCCTGCATGTTTCTTCAGCTGTTATTTAGGTGAGACATGCATATGCAGCACCTGTGATCCATCTGAGAGATGCCAGGTTCTAAACCAAACTTTCCAGTTGCCTTCTAGTAAAAAATAATTAACGCATAGAGGTAAAAGGTGTTAGCAATCTTTCCAGATATATTTCAGTGTAGGGCAAGTCCTAGAGTAGGAATTATACAATGGAGAATTAAACCTGCCCTCACAAAGGAAATAATGTTACAGATGAAAGAAAATATGAGAAGTTATGCAACTTGCCAGTAAAAAAACCTAAAGCTTGTAGAGACAAAACAAGTTACATCAAACCATTAAAAGTCATAGTAGATGCAGAGGTTATTTCAAAATGAGAGGTCCACCTGTAAATTTGGAATAGGCAGTTTCTTTCCTATTGCAAGAACTAATGAGGGAGAGAAGTGGCATGAGATCAAAGGGCACTTACAGGATGTACAGAACAGATGAGGGAGAGACAGGCAAGACAGAAAGCAGGATCAAAGTACACTAATGATAAAGAAGCTCTGCTTTCTATCTCCTATAAAGAACCACTGTGAGTCAGCAGAAGTTCAGAGTATATTAAAAGAAAAAATTTAAAAAGAGATCATATTAGAAGCAAGGTACATGTATTTTCTGCCCATCAGGGTATGTAATAATAAAGGGATATGGACAACATTCATACACAAGTTTTTTAGGGGCAGGTGCCTTTAGCTTTCAAACTATGGATTAAAAAGACTTACAGAGTAGTCTGAAAGAAGCTAAAGCAATTGGCACATTAAGTGAAGGTCTCATTATGGGGTTTGGTAGAGTCTTGTCTAGAATGCTTTGAGTTCAGTTCTGTTCCTAACAAATCATAGAATCAGCCAAATTGGAAAGCACCTCTGAAATCATCAAGTCCAACCCTTGATCCACTCCCACTATGGTTATTAGACTATGGCACTAAGTGCCACATCCAGTCTCACCTTAAAAACCTCCAGGGATGGAGAATCCACAACTTCCCTGAGCAGCCCCTTCCAATGCCTGATTACCTTCTCTGTAAAAATTTCTTCCTAATATCTAACCTAAACCTCCCCTGACAGAGCTTAAGACCATGCCCTCTTCTCTTACTGATAGTTGCCTGGGAGAAGAGACCAATCCCCACCTGGCTACAACTTCCTCTCAGGTAGTTGCAGAAAGTGATGAGGTCTCCCCTGAGCCTCCTCTTCTCCAGGCTAAACAACCCCAGCTCCCTCAGCCTCTCCTCATAGGACTTGTGCTCAAGTCCCTTCAGCAAACTGGTTGCTCTTCTCTGGACCTGCTCCACCACCTCAATATCCTTCCTGAACTGAGGGGCCCAGAACCGGACACAGCACTCCAGGTATGGCCTCACCAGCACTATCATCAGTAAATAGAAATTGTGCATATGTTTAGTTCTGTTTTGTTTTGTTTTCCTCTGAGGCAATGACAGAATAATTATCACTGGTGTCTACTTCTGGAAAGTAAAACTACTTCTGAGAAGTCCATTGATATGATAGGGGATGTGCCGTTGATTAAGTAGTAAATGGGAGCTTCAACCTGTACTTTGGAAATGCACTTAATTAAGGATATCAAACACTTGATTAGAATAATTAGAAAATTGCTCAGTATAATATTTATCACTAAAGTTATTAATGATTGCCATCCATTGGTCTTAGATGACTTCATGCGTAGTATAGGTAGTCTCCTTACAGTACCCTTACTGCTGTTTTCGAGAGGCCTGTTTGTGCTTCAGTCAGTGAGGAATGTATGTAGAGCTATGACACAAATCCAGCAGAAAACTGGGAATATAATTCATGCCTGAAACTTGAAAGAGAAGAGGGAAATGATCCATTTCAGGCAAATCACAGTAGTACCTTATATGTAGTCTAGAAGGAACAAGGTTGTAGGGAAGCATTTTCAATTACCTCCAGAATGGGGAAAGGAAAAAACAATGTGACAATTCTTCTCTGAAACACAGATTTCAGTATCTTTACACCTCTCTCCATCACAGGCCCATACAAGTCAGTATGCCATGGCAGAAGAGAGGAAACTATTCAGGAAATTCACTGCACTGTTCCTTGAAATAAAAAGTGTTTTCGAATGCCTTGGGAGATTGATGAGAGAGGGGCTTCTGAAATCAGCCTCCATAGGTAGAAAGCCCTGTGCAGGGTTTTCTCTTTCCGCTGTGTGTATACCAGAAATTGTTGTGGGCCAGTCACTAACAGCAAGATGAAGAACTTACATTACAAGGTTCTAAGGCAGCTTCTCAGAGGGTGTCATTTCATGTAGATGAGGATCTTCTTGTCTCTCTTGTGCTAAATCCCACTAAATCTTTAGATTTGCTGAAATGAGTGAAACGTGCTCCTTAAGCTGTTTGCTGAGTAGATGTGGTTCATCAGTGAGTGCTTTCTTCAGAGACCCATTTCATTGTGCTTCTCTTTATCTGTGTATGCCTTGAGGAATTTTTCCAATATGAATATGATCACTGAACCTTCTGTTTTCGTTTCTTTCTGCTCAATTTCTTGTAGCTGGTCTGCTTTTTGCTAGTACCCCAAATTTTTTCTTGCTCTTTATTTCTCACTGGATACAATATGGAATGAAAACAGTTTGAACTAGACCCAGAAATACAGAACTTCCTTAGCAATTATTCTGCTGTTTTACCTCTCTAAATTTTAATGCAATTGGGCTCCCTCCTTTTATCCCTGCTCTTAATGTTTACTTTCATATCTACTTAAATGAAGTACTTTCTGATTTCCTCATTTTACTGTGGTTTTACTCTAGTAAATTCTGCAACTATTTTAGTGAACACTTTTCTGTTCAAGTAGTTAGAAGAGTATATTCCATTTTACTATCTCTTTCCATAGCCTTCAGAGAAATCTCCTCCTGTGTTTTCTATATCAAGCCTGAGATTGTATCTTTATCATCCAAGTCTCCTATTGTTAGGATTTTTGGTAGAAGGTTGAAAGTGTCAAAACTGCCAAATTACACAGAACCATTTTTATTTAATGATTCAGATTTATAAAAGCACATGCTGAAACTGAGAAAATTGAATAAATTAAAAATTTATTTTTCTCTTTCTGTTGAATCATGTTATCCAGTTTGTTGATCCAAATTGTGTGATGATCCTTGAAAGATGGCTATCTCCCTGGTGCACCTTGCATGTTTACAGTTCCAGCTTTTTAAGTGAAATGAAACTTTCTGAATTAAAAGTTTTAGTTTGGACGGAAATTTAATTTTAAGATCTTGAATCTTTAGCTCACTTTTAACACTGTCAAACGTGGCAATAATGAGAATGAAGACAAAGATTTGGGAATTGTTTTAGTCACTGGTGATGTGTTAAAAACATGCAATTTTATATACTTCACACAATATCATATATATGTTTAATACACTGGTTATAACATGCATATAACTTTTTGAAGATGGAAGGAAGGAATTATATCTCCTTTTACATGCAAATGCCATATGGTGCAGTCTCATATATTACTATAACAAAATGATTGCTTTCCAGAAATTATATTATGAACTTGCCATAAAAGTAGTCCTTGCCAACACTTGTGTGATGGCATTAAAAGAGGATAAATAAGCTTCAGTAGAAAAACTGAAACAACTCATTGCAGTTGCTCATGAATAATTGCAATTAAATTTATAATATACCATAAACCCATGGCAGTTTTAAAGTTTCCCTGATGTAAAGGGTGTTGCTGATTCATCTGTAATCTCCTGTGCATCCACCATCACTGCACAGAAGACATGAATTTTGCCTGTTTGTGGCCCACTGCTCAAGGTTTCATGGTGTTATGTGTCTACGCATCCTGGTCAGAAACAGCTGAAGGTTAGGAGGTGTGTTCCACATCACAGAGCATGAAGAGAAGAAACCATATTTGGACTCTTCACATTCAGGTGGTCACAACATGCACCTTTCTTCTTAAATTACAGCCTTCCATGCTTTATGATGCTTTCGTTTTCTGTGTGTTCCTATCTCTGTCATTATCCTAGACCACTTAAAGCTATGTGACTGTTTGGATCCCATGACGTACTCTGACATGGTCAATTTAAGACTCTACAAACTGAGATGCTCTTCAACTGTACTGGTGATTATGGGCTTCAGACCTTCTGCCTTAGATGACAGAGAACAAACAGGGCATATCTGCCAAAAGTTCTGGCTATTGCTATGTGGAGAGACATGGAAGGAAATAATCTGGAGAAAGAGGCTTGTGGTACTCACCCACTGCTCTGAAGCAGTGGCTTCTGTGACTCAAACTGATTTATGAAGAGCATTAGAGAGTTTGTTCTCAGGAGCAGAAAGGGAAAAGGCTATTGACACATTTCAAAATACCTACATTAAGGTTCATCAGCATTTTAACTGCAATATTGTAAGAATTGTGTGAAATCTATGCATAAACCAGCATCACACTGTTAAGTTATGAATCTTGTCTCTTGAGGCTTCTGAGCATTGCAGAGAGCTTTTGGAGCTCCTGACTCAGAGAACAAAAACCGAATTTCCTTCCCTTCCCTCTCTGGCTGGGAAAAGCATTTATTCTAATGGCAAGAGGGGATCTGAGGTAGGGTGTCAGGATTTTCATTTGGAGCAAGAGAATTCTTATATTTCTACTTTACACTGTACATATATAAATGCTATTCCCTGAAAGAGATTAATGTGTCCAGGCTCATCACTGATGATGCACTCATACAGTTTCTGCTGATCAGAACCATATGTGGGATAAAAATCAGTCAAGCAATAGAAAATCACTCCAGATGTTTTAACAGAGAAATATTTATTGCTTCTATGAAATGAATAGAACTTGACACATGATCTGGTGAAATCAGAAAAAATACATTTTAGCCAGGTTCTGTGCTTGAAGGCAAAAAGCAAAGGGAGATAGGCCAGTTGACATTGCCTGAGGATCTGGCCTTAGGATGAGGTAACATAAAGGAAAAAAAATGTACAGCTAAACTAGTGACTGTTAGAGTGAGTACAGAGGGAAAGCAATAGTGCTAGCACTACAAAGGAGATTTAATAGGGGTTTGAAATTGAACTGCACAGACTTATTGATAACACATTATCAGCCCAAGGTACGTTTTCACTCTGGCCTAGCTGGTTAAAGGAAAGAGCAATAAGAGATTGAAGAAGGCATTTTTAGCAATGACCAATGAAAAATAAGGCTCATATAGCATTTGTTAAACAAACAATGGCTTCCAAGATACAAAGAAATTTTAAGGGAAGAAAGTCCACCCTGTTAAGATGCAATTCAAACTAAACCGAACCAAACACTGAGAAATAATTATAATAAGCCATATATTTTGATGATATGCAACACATATTCTCACTCTGCTTCTCAGCTTTCTCCTCACTACTTCTGCAGATTAAAGACAAAGAAGTGGACTACAAAGGACTCATGCTGAAATCCTCATCAGTTTTAAAAATGGACAGGATTATTTGTGAACTTGTTTCTCCTGAAAAGACAAAAATCTTAGCCCAATGGTTCAAGGAGAACTGGGAGCACTAAAGAAGAAGTCTCGAAATCAGCTCTCAGTGCCTTGTTATGAAAAGCCATACACACAAAACAGGCTCCATAAGGAATGCCTGGGATAAGTATAATTTGTCTATTATGCATGCAACTTCACCAGTGTAAGCTGATATGTTAAGTAATGGATTTGGTTAATTTGACTGTCAAAATGCTAAATGATGTGACGTATATAATCCTATAATTAAATTGCAATCAAGGAGGGTTTGCATCAACTATCTAGCTGCTAGGATGCAACAGTTAACAAAGTTAAGAGCTGTGGGAGAACAACCGTAATTTCAGTGCATACATTTCTTCTGCTCTACACAGTCTGTGTAGCTTGATTATTAACTGTTCAGAGACAGACTGACTGGATGTAGCTACTGGATGTAGCTCTAATGCCATTGTGTCGTGACACCGTGCCATGATTTGCAGTCAAACACCTGGATAGGGGGGCATTTGTTTTTTGAAAAAATGATTGGAGTTGCCTTACAGTCAGATGGAATTCATTACAATAAAATAAAACAGAGTAGTTGCAGTAAAATTAACCAAAAAAAATGTAAGAGCTTGAGATAGATAAAAATGGGAAAAAAGATGAGGATGAAATGCTCATTAGAAGTTGTATGGAATATTTTCTAATTATGGCAATTATGTGCTTATTTTGCTGATAAACACTGTGAGGTAGTTTTGTATTGTTTTATACATATAGTATTATTAAAAGTATTATTAATTACAAGCAGTAATTATACAGCAATATTTTTGTATAATAATAATAATAATTCTCGGCATTAGATGTACTTATCTAGATCTTTGGTTTCATGAGAATCTGTGACAATAACACCAAGTACACCTTCCTTTTTAGGAAAAGAGGTATAGAAATCTTCTGCCCAAAACAGTACAACAGGGATATTCTCCACAATTTGTTGCTTATATATGTCCTTCTGTATTACTCTTTTCAGGAAGATCTATTACAAAATTTTTTGAAATAGTCTTGTTCTTGTAGGCCTTATTTGTGTTATTTATGTTTTAAAAGCCTTTGGATGAACTTAAAAGGATCTGCTGAAATATTAAAAAGAAGAAAATATTTCCTATGTGGAAATTGCAGAAGAGGCAGGTGATAAATATTTCTCCGAGGTATAAGTCTACCTTTCAGGACCTTTTCGTTCCTTTCCTTTTATTTTTAATTGCCCTTTTTATTCTTTATCCCCATGTTTTTATTTAGATCACAAACAACTAGTGGAGAAAAGGTATACATGAACACTTTTAGAAACACCCAAGGTCATAGAAATTATTTAAAATTTAGGAAAAAAACCCCAACATATGTGCCTTGAAATTGGAGAAAAGTTGATGTCTTAGCCAGTTGATTGTGAGAACTCCATTGCAGTATTCTTTTGTATTTGTAAGAGCCAATAAACTACGTGACTCCCAGAGCAGAAATAATAAATGGGTTTATCTCAGTGGAAGTTTCATAAGAGTGATATTTTAGAGCTCTAGAGACTAAGTACAGGGGTGTTCATTTAGAGTATCAATGTTTTCCAACTTTTTCTTCAAAGAGCTTCTGGAGGACCTAACCTCTTCTTAGCAATAAACAGATTTGCACCTTTTTTGAATTATTGAGTGGGAGGGGTTTTCCTCCCTTCTTGGCTTAAGTCTCAAAGTTAATGCTTTAAGAATACTTAATCAGGAAAACGTAGCAGTAAGAGTGTTTTGGCTCAGTAGACCCATGTGTTTCTGATCAGAAACACATCCAAGCAGGAACAACCTATATTAATACTTCTCATGCAGCATTTAGATCTCTAGGTCCTTCTGGAGATACCTCTTCAAAAAAAGGAAGCAGATGACATGAAGGAAATAATGATAATAGTCCTGTAACTGTCTGCAACACTAGAGGAATGAATTCCCCTGTTAAAACTGTCCTGTCCTTCCATGTCATTAATGTATTTCTTCTTCTTTTTGTGTGCATTCTTTTTACTGCTTTCTTGTCATCTTTATTTACAATAAGTGTTTTTAACTTGGCTATCATCCTATCAAAAATAACACAATATGTTCATCAATTGTGGAATTAAATAAAAATAATCAGTAAAGGAATTGCAAACTATTTGGTAAGATTAGTGAGGCTACCCAGAAATGGAAAGAGAATGGAGGGCTTGCTCCTCAGTTATAGAATTTATTTCACAGGCCAGTGAACTTAAGAACTGATTTTAGACTGATTGAAGATAATGAGAAGTTTCAGATTCTTATTCTCCTTCCTCAGAAGCTTTTCAGTATTGCATCTTGATAGTAAGAAAAGTAGAACTGACAAGCATAAAAAAAATTTCAAAAACAAACTACCCCCAAAACTAATCAGTCAGAGTTCAATTTAAAGGCCATTAATTAGGCATTTATGGAGCAAAAGCAAACAGGTGTATCTAGGAAATTTCAAGAGACCTTTAGGCTAAGATGGTAAGAAATTGTATTGCTAAAGCTCTATTCTGTTGGAGAAAAATAGGATTGTATGCCTCATTTTCAGATTATTCAGATGCAGTCCTAACTGGAGTATCTGTGAGTTGTTAATAACCTCTGCACATGTTAATAACCTCTGCACTACATCTGTTTGTAGAGAGTAGAGATTTGTTTGTCCCATCATTTGTTATTACACAGTAAGGAAAGAGAGCTGATATCTCTGTAGAGTCTGTAGTAACCTGGAATGGTTGTAATTGTGCTAAAACCACACAAAAATTAATGAAATAAACTTTATAAACCAAAAATCTGTGATGGTTTATACTTGGCTCCCTGCCAAATCCACAGCAAAAACCTCCCCCTCCCCTCTTCTCCCATAGCAAAGGAAAAAACCCAAACCTATATAAACTGATGAACACCAAAGCCAACTGAATTATATCAAAATATATATTTTTGCATATATCACAGTTGTATACAATTAAAATACTATGTACACAGCAAAGGGACCCCAAACACCCCCCAAAGGGAGAAGCGAAAAACGGACAAAGGAAAAGCTAAAACAGATATGCACAATCGAAACCCGGAAACAACTCAATAAAGAACTAATAAAAGGAAATCTCTCTCCTTGAGATAGCAAAATCGTGCCAATGGACTGCCAGTACTCTCCGCCTCCCAAGGCCTACAAGGCCTCACTCCTCCACACGGGCAGAACCAACAGCAGAGGACCTGCACCTTCAGATCCACCAGAAGAGAAGTGGGCAAAGGCTTCTCTCCCTTCTTATTTGTACCCTGGTTTATGTAAAAATCGTATGTAATACTGGGAACATGGCCACTTCCTTGGTTACGAGCTAGTTGCCAGGAAGGCCTAGATTAAAACTATCACATTCTCCACCCCCTTTTCCATACTATTTTTATGTAACACTTATATCTCACGTTCGCTTCCATTCCGTGCATATATATATATATATATATATATATCTCGTCCTTGCTTGTCTTTTGGAGCAGTCATCCTGTTATTGAAGATCAGCATCAGCATTGGCTCAGTTTGGATCCTTGGCCCTTTCTCGGTCATGATGATCACAGTTCAGCTTTAGGGCTGGTTCACTGTTCTGGGCTGTCTCATCATTGGACACCAGCATCTGCTTAATTCAGGTACTTTTTTGTCTGGTGATCGGCCTCCTGCAAAACACAACTCAGTGCACAGAATTAGTTTTTCCCCAAGGTTAAATTTCTTTGAGACACACACTCGATCTCTTCATCCTTCTTCATCACCCACCATGTATTTCCTGGTCCTTAAGCAAAGACAATCCCACAAATGGATTTGTTTGCACTTGAGGCAGGGGTACACTGTATTCAGTGTAAAAAGGAACATGTAATGACCTTCTGATAATTAGAGTAACAAGTGCTCTTAGAACCCCAACATGTGCTCAGTGTTTTATGTATACTTTGTAATTACATATGCTCTGGAATTGGATGGGAAAAGTACAAAGCAATACAAAAAAGTACTATATCTTAAATCAGATGAAAGGAAATAATAAAAGGAAAGACAAAAGGCTGGCATTTTATAGCTGTCTGGGTTTTCAGTGTATGGTTGTGCATTATTCTTAACACTGAATCATCTCATCACTGAATGACCTACCTCAGGTTACAACAAAATATACACATTAGAGTATCCAACATCAATTTAGTCCTTGTAGTGTAGAATTTACCAGTTAGAAACATAATTTCAGTGAAAACTGGACAAGTCCTCTTTTGCTTTTTGGAATACAGGTTAAATAATTTGCCTGGCATCTATAGCAGTGTCTGATTCAATGGAAAGGTTTACCCTTACCTGAGTAACTCCTGGGAAGAGTTGTCTTCTGATTAGCACTCTGCCTGTCTTATATTAAGTTGTCTGTAAGTGGATATTTTTGGCTTGTCATATTCTTCTGTTGGGCTATTTGATGTAAGTATATATCTCCTTCTTTTTGACAGGGACTAGTCATTAATTATTCAGGGCTTTATGAAATTCAGTTCTTTTGACTGTAACATCTATAAAGCTGATTTCATAACATCTCTTTGTGCCAATAAACATTTTAATATTTTAGAGCAGTTATGTCAATAGTATATTAATTGTGAATGTTGTTTACTAGAATGCATTAATTTGTTGGTCTGCAAATGACTCTGCTCATTGAAGTGCTAGAATATACTGATTTTGCAATTTTCTTTCCAGCCCAGGCAGAATGAGGTTCTTGATGCTGCTTTAAGAAGAGACAAAGGTTTAGCAGATACATATTTGAGCTAAGTTACAGAAATTGACTGAGGGGCAATTAGAACATTTCACAAATAAGAGGCTTAGTAGTTGTTTCTTCCCCAAGGGAAAATTAGTATATTCCAGAGTGTGAAACTAGGGTTGGAGAACCTTTGAATTCTTGACTGCAATGTTTGGGATGATAAACTTCAGGCAGTGTGAAGATTTGAGCTATTCCTCATGCATCCCAGAACAGTTTTGTCATTGCCAGAATACTCTAGATTCTGTGGATTTCTTTGTCACCCTCCTGTTTTGCAGAGTAGTCGGAAGTGGTTCAGTTTGACCTCACAAGACCCTCCGACATGACAGAGCCCGTGGACATTTTGCAGAACAGAGGAACTGTTCTTTGCTCAGGCCTAGTAACAAGTCTCTGGTGTAGTATTTAGTGTTTTGTGTTGACTGCCCTGTGACTGGAGGCAAAACATCCATGTAGAGGCCTGGAACGACTGATGGGAAGTGATGTAAGTTCAACATAGTGGAGGACCTGGAATGTTGTTTGTGGTGTATCCTGTCATTGGCAGAACAGCAGTGGAGCACAGAGGTAGAAGGGCAGGGAATGAAGAGAGAGGAAATGAAAGGGTCTAAGTGGGGATTAAAAAGCTTTTGTTAATGAAACAGCTGTAACACCTTAGGTAAATTTTATGTTTTCCTTGGTTGTCACTGATGTCTGTTATCCTTATTAATCTCTAGTGCATGACACCAGCATGTTTTTGTCTGTTTCTTTTCAGCTTTCATTTTACATTATAACAAGTAAGCTGTAATAATTAGCATAAGTAATGAAAGCATGGTATATATTGCCAAGAATTCCTTTTTTCTTGACTATTGCTTCTAACTGCAATGTGGGTCTGTCTGCCCTGTACTTTAGCCACTCAAATTGCTGGTAGATCTGTTGTTAAAGCCACTGCATGTACTGTAGGTCTAGTTGGGTTTAAAGTCTTTTTTTTGTATACTCAGGCAGGTGTTGCTGACACCCAAAGAGTTACGATCACCCTGGGGATGACAAAAATTTAAGTACTACTTGTCTTGCACTTACCATGGGTGAAGTCCCTCACACTGTATCTTCACATGCAGTTATTTGAGGCTTTAGAGAGACCTTAGAACAACTTTCTGCAGTTTCTTTTACCTCTCTTTTTATTCTTTTGCCTATTATGAGTCCTTTTACTGATACCATCTCTATTATTGTAATCCCAGATTTAGATGTCCCTTTCCCTTCTTCTGATATCCTTCCTTGGATAGAAGGAGAAATGACTTTCAAAAGACAAGCCAGGTGACAAGAAATGTGATTTTAAAACAGAGTCACAAGCAAGATTGTTGGAAAGAAAAGCATCTTTGATGAATGCAGAGGGAATGACGACTGATCTTTCTGGTAATCCAATGCACTTTGTAGCAGTTCCTGATTAGAGTAGCCAAAACTGTGCTGGTTCTCATGACCTATGTGCTCCACTGCTGGTGGTGTCCTGTGCTATTAACTGTTTTGCAAATAGATCAACTGAAATGCAAATCACCTTTTTTTTTCTCTAAAGTAATGCCAGTAATGACATGTATAACATACTGGGTTTCAGGACACATGCTGCCCAGGTGGTTACTTATATTTAAGACTCCAAGAGATTTCATGCATATGACGTCTTGCAAAGCATTTGGTTCTTTGATACCTTAAATTGTGTAAAGAGAACATGCTAGAAGTGTTTCTCAAGAGAAATTATTTTAATTTAATAAGAAAATAGGAGTTTTGGCAAAAGATTTTTACAGTAACAAACAACCAAGGAGAAGCATTCTACTAAATCACTGAGCAAATACCAATTGTGAAAATTAGTGAAATACTTCTCACTGGTTTTAAGTTACCCACAAGAGAAAGAAAAGAGTAAGAGAAGGAAAGAGAGATTAAGAGAAGAAAGAAGTAAAGAGAGAAAGTGTCATGGTTTTTTTCTTTGTGCTGTTAGAATGTTAAATTTTTTCCTTTTTTCCCTGCCTGGGTTTGGGGGAGGACAAAACTGGTTGGACAGGTTTGTTCCCAAGCCTTAATGGCCCTCACATTAAGACCCCAGCCACTTCAATTCATATGCTA
>JAWWES010000115.1:10554666-10572604 GCA_035583135.1 Lophotriccus pileatus
CCTACTCGGATATAATTTTGGTCTCTTTTCCCACACTATTCCTCGATCGGAGTCTATTAATTTCGGATTGGTAATTGGTTAGGGGGAGGAGTTTTTGGGTCTCCCCTGTGGTTTAGTCTCAACAAAACACTTGTGTCCCACTCAAACTTAGACAGAAAGAGAGGAGAGAAAAATAGTTACCACCAAGAGTCACGTGGTGGCAGCTTCCAGGAGAAAAGGCAGGACCAGTCAGAGCCCCTCTGCATCTCTATTTCTATGGTTTGGCTACTGTGGCCACCCCTCCCAGGTGGGACATCTGATTGACTGCCCATTCAGTGCCCTCCCAGCCAAAGTGAGCGGTGCCATAGGCAGTCAGTGACTCCAGGGGCTACCAGGAGGGCCTTTTTGATTGACAGCTGCCCCATGCAGGCTCTGCTGCAGCTCATGTGCCTTCTGAGCCGCCGTGTTGGCTGCAGACCATGTACTTTCCGATCTTGCCATGAGGCTGCAGGACTGACCATGGCCCCTCCCCCGACACACACACAGAGAGGACGGTCGATTCAACACAATAATTAAGCAATCTAATGAAATATGAATCTGGTGTCTCACAACACATAATGCCAAACAGCACATCAGAACCAAAATTTGAGGCTTGCTCAGTTTGCCTGAATCTGTGTCCTGCTGTTCTTCATATGGTAGGGATGCTCTTTCCTTCTGCTCTGTGCATCTCCTTTTGCAAATGGTCAGCTTCTCCCTTCAGGGACATGCAGAGAAGGGCTGGCAAGTCTTTTCTGTCTCTTCTGTCACCCAGCAAGGCCTCTGTTCTACTGAAGCCCCATGCAGTTGGACAAGAGTAAGAAAGAGACAGCCTCTTTTCAGTAAGAGGGAAATAAAGTCATGTTAAGTTTCAGTTGTCTGGTTTTTATACCCCAAGAGATTATACAGAACACTTTCCACAAAACTTTCATGGTCTGGAATTTTAGGATCAATGAATTTCTGGTTATTTCTGGTAAAGACTGAACAAGTCTAGATTCATGAATTGTCCATGAAATAGAAGTAGATGTGAGTAGTTGTCATTCGGAAGAACATGTTGGGATTTATAGAAGAGCTAGGAATGTGAACAGACAAAAGGAATAAGAAAATATTTTATTAGTTTTCTTAGAAGGGAGGTTGTGGAAAGGTTTAGTGATAGAACTCTATATACATTTATGTGAGTCCACTGACTGACAACCAAGGATTTTTACTGGATTTAAGTGTGGATCTAGTGAGATGCTTTGGGCAAGGGTACTTAGAATTAGAATGTGAACCAGCAAAACATATTGGAGCTGCTTCTCCTTTTTCGAGTTAAAGCCAAGGATATACTGTCTGTGTACTAGTACAGTTTGTGTAATGAACTTCTTGACGTAAGTTTACATACAGAATACTCATAGTTGGGCATGGAATTAGGACATAAATTTGAAAGTTTTTGGCTTAACGTATGGGAAACTTATTTTCTGAAGTGCTAGTATTCATGGTAGTGACTTTCAGTTCTCTGGCTGCATCTAAGGAAAGAGTGAAACTGCCAATTTTAAAATATTTTAATTAATTTTTCTTCCTTTTGCTTACTTGCTACAGGGTATGATTTGTATAGTAGGTGGAAAAGATGGTAATTTTAGGCTGGTTCTGATTGTTCCCAGACATCTGGGTCCTTAGAGGTGTATAGTATGGGTACATTTTCCTGTTTTGAATCTTTCAAATCTTTATCTTTCCTCCTTCTCTTCAGCCTCTCTCAGTTTCTTTCTTATATTATATCTTCGTTTGTGCAGTGTCTTCTAATCACAACACTTTCCAGTTTCTACCCTTTGCTTCCCCCATTCTCAGCTTCTGACATCTTTTTCTTGCTTTCACAACTATGGCTTGTACCCTTATATACTGACTTTCCCTTGTGATTCCTTTCAGATTTTTTTTCACTGCACCCCTCAGCTGGTTTTAATTTTGTTTACAAAATTTTTTTTTTCACATTCTTCTAGCAATGTTTCAATCTGTCATCCTATTTCATGTGTTATTGTGTATTTCTATTTTTTCTTGACCTGGCTTTTATCAGGCCATAGTCTGCAGCCTCTAAAATTTCCCTGTGAAATTTCCAAGCTAAGCAAATTACTTTATTTTAAAGTTGTGTTAATTTCACATTATGAAACAAAACATGAAAGTAGTGCATTTATAGAAAAATGCTTTTCATTCAGAAACATTATAACATCCCAGCAGGATTGTGTATTTGCATCCTGTATTTTGTGTCTCTCTTCTGTCTTTGGATCTTGGAAGGCTAATATTCATTTGCTTTCTGGTGGGAAAAATCTCATTCTAGGACACATTACTGTCAAGATTGCTGTCTTAAGCTGTATCAGAACTAGGAATGTGAAAATTGTTTCCCCTATTGAAGGTAAGTGTACAGCATGCAGCCTTGTGATTTGCACAACCTCAGCTGATCACTGGTGATTTTCTTATTTAAAAAGTCTTTGTATTTCTACTCCTGAAGGGCAATATGAAAAGGACAGAGTGATTATGCCCATTGGCACCTGTCTGTGAGCAGTTTTGAGGTTTGAGCTAGATGGAGTAGAATAGGAGCACAAGAGGGGAGAGGTTGCCTGTCTTTCCTGGCTGAATTGGTGCTTTCCTATCCTAGGTCTAGAATGAGAGAACCTTTTACAGAATTGGATCAAACTGCATTGTAAAAACCATAAGGATTTGCTGGTATTATTCCTACTGCCAAGTTTTACCCAGAGCTGTTCTGACAAGTACTTTGTTACCACAGACAGTCTACAATTACTTGTTTTGGTCCTTTAGCTCACATTGCTGGTTTCCCTGCCTGGTGCTTATCTCTTCTGTTGCCTTGTTTTTGTGGTCTGTGATTAGCAATCTTACTCCCTCTCAGCCTACACTTAATTAGACTAAGAAAAACAGGCCTCTCTTAATCTGCCCTCATAGGAGGCTTGCCATTCCCCCCTGTGCTCCTAGCAATTCTCTTGTTTGCCTGCTATATCAGTTTAATGAGACTGAAGTGTTTTGCTAAGGAGGATGAGTTTTGAGGAAGACTGAATTCCTTCCTCTAAGCAATTGTAAATCCGAAATTAAGAGGCTCCAATTGAGGAAGTATGGAGAAAGAAAAGATAACAGCCCTTTATTAAAAGATATAGTGTATTGGCAGAACAACAAAAGAACATAAAAACAACCAAACAATAATCCTGTACCCAAAAGTCCCCTTCAAAAAGGAAACAGTTCAGTACTTTCCGCCTCTTGGCACAATTCTAACCGCGATCAGACGGGGCGCTCTTGGATCACTGGAGGAGTAGAACCTGCAGTTGCTTGTGGTAGCTGGCAGGGGGTGTGGTTGGGCTCTGGCGGTCACTGCGTGGGGTCCCCGGGGCGTGGGAGAAGCTGAAATGGAGATCTCCCCCTGCACTGGGAAGGGGAAGGGGAAAAAGGGGGCTCTTCCCACGAAACTCACTGTCTGGGACTGGCTGTGGCTGGGATTTCCCCGCTTTTGTTGATGGACACAAACCACTGCCAACACGGGAGCAGAGAAGGGAAAGGGCAACCTCTTCCCCCAAAGGTTCCTCTCTTTCAGAGCAAAAGTGGAGTGTCTCTTGTTTTTGTTTCCTAGGAAAAACAAAACAAAACAAAACAAAACAAAATAAAACAAAACTCATCACTTCCCCCCACCACCCCAACCCACCCCCCCACACAGTCGAAGGGCCATCAGCTTGGAATGTGGATCTGCTGGTTAGTTCTTTTGGCAAACCATCCTCCCTCATTCAACATCTTTCTTTTACAGATATTCAAGGAGAAGAAAAAAAGAATAATTGCCCCTTGTTTGTTTTTTTTTTAGAACAAGTAAACCTATGACACCTGCGAAAGCTTCTGCAGTTCCAGTTCAGCTGGACTACAGGTGCCCAGCATTACCCAAACCCAAGCTTGACTGTAGCTCAGTTCAGTTTTCAAAAGGTGCTGCTTTCAATCACACAATTTGCATGGGGTATGAGACTACAGAGAGATGTGCTGCCACAGAAACCCAGCACCATCCTGTCCTTGCTCTCCTTTCCCTAGCCATGTCCCTAGTGCTGGTGTCACAAAGGTGGCCCGTCTTTTATGTGTTCCTTCATGAGAGCAGGTGTTAAAATAACACCATCAGACATTATAAAATAATAATGAATAATAATGATCCCAGGAGTAGCCTGCCCCTCCATTAACTCAGCTGGAGGGTAGGATAAATTGTAGTACTTTCTAGTTGAGAGTTTAAAGTCAGTGGAGGATATGAAACAGCATCACTCTATGCCAATGCTTCACATATGGATGTCTGCAAAGCTGTGTCTCTGCTGACTCACCTTTTAACAGGTGACTTGGCTGACTCCCCCTTAGGCTAGTTTTGTGCTGTTATCAAGGTGTGGGAAGAAAGCAAGCACACACTTCTGAGATGCTAATGGACCCCTCATGGAAAATCTTTTATTCGAAAGAAATGGGCATAATCAGAAAAGCTCTCATGGACACCTCTCAGGGTGATTACTGGCCTTACTCATCGTTATCCAAGGATAACTGCAAGTAGAAAGAGCTGTTACAAATTGTGTTGAGGCAGCAACTTCACAGCAAACGGAAGTGCTTGAAAATCAGGATGAACAAATTTACAAAGCCATTTCCCCAAGTTTCTACCACCAAAACAGTCTGTTTTACTTAATGTCCACTGATGGGACTGTATGTAGCATTTTCTTCTATTCCTGAGTATGTATAAGGTGTTGTTGCAGTGTCACTCGGATCAGACAAATATCATATGTATTTATTCTGTGCTGTCAGTGTAGTGAGACAGCCAGACCACACCCATATGTCTGCTCACTGTGAATTTTGTTTTGCTTTTGACTGCTAGGATGATACATAGTACTCCCATTGGCAGCACAGCAGAGCTGCTTCCAAATTAAAAAGAATTTCACATGTTTCTGGAGGAAATATCAAGAAGTAACACCTCTGATAATCCAAAAAATGGCTTTCCTTCCCCTCCCTCCCCTGCTGATACTCCTCATTTCTCACATGGGAGAAGTATGAAAGAAGAACAATTTTCTTATTTTAGGGATTAGCCAATCGTTGTGGAATCACAGAAAAGAGATGTGGAAGAGCCTAATGAAATCTAATGAAGTATGGAAGAATGTGCCTCAGCCTGGCAGCATCATGCATGAGGCCAGTAATGAATCATATGATCACTTAGGTTAGCTTGTGTGCCAGTGAAATGTGCCATTGGTTTTTCTATCTTTTGTTTCACAGTTCTTCCCTATGTCCTCACCTGTAATTATCATTCCATCGGGGTTCTGTCTAAGAAAGCAGAACCATCTGGGGAAATCAGCACTGCTTAATTCAGTCTCATCTGGAATTAAAATGATCTGCTGTGAAGATGATGAAGGAAGAAAAAAATTCAAAATATCTTGTCTAGGGAATTACCCAGAACTGTTGACCAGCTTCTACAGTTCAGTATGAGAAGAATTTTTTATTTAATTAGATACTGGAATGTATAACAGCATTACAAAAAAATGAAGGTGAAAGTTTGTTCCTATTTTTATGTAGCAGATATGCTGTCACAAAATTGCAGTGCATGTGTACTTTATTGAAAGCCACTGAATTGTTCCGACTTGTAAAGATGACAGAATGAGGCAAGGATGTGTTAAAATCAGTGAAATATATTAATTCTCATTTCTAAATTATGACCTCATATTCCTAGGACTGCAGAAACGGAGAATGCGCAGCAAATTAGTCCAACAGCCTTTTACCTTCTGAACCTTGCTTAGAAGTCTCGTTGAAATGAATCTCTGTCTCCATGTGAAGAAAGTCTCCCCAGAATATTTATTGACATCACAAAACTGTTTTGACATCTGGCACAATTTGACATGATTAATTGTCACTGTTCAAAGAGAGCAGGGGAACAGCTAGAGCACAGTACTGTTATACTGTCTGGGAGTCCGCACAGTGACTGCTAAAGTTGTTGCTGTCAGGCCTACACTCCCAAAACAGCAGGAAGCTAATATTACCCCCAAAAAAGTTTGTATGTATGTGGGTGAAGAAGGATAAACAGCAAACATGTTAGCAAGACATTCAGTCCTTCAAAACAACCATCTATCAAACACAATTCAGCACTGATGTCTTAAGTGATGCTTTCTGGTTATCATTTTAATTTGCCTCATAAAATAATCAGTCCAAGAACACATTAGCTAAATTATTGAATAATATGAGAAATTCATATCAAGCAATAATGTTAAATGAATAATTCTCTGAGCACTGGAGCAAATGAGGCCTGATGTTTCATGAATTTGTATCCATTGTTTTGATAGGATAGGATTTATTAAAATGGAAGTTTTTCCTGTTAGGATGTTTCTGTCATTTCCCTGCTGTGCTGATCCTATGGTACTTGGTAATGACTTACTTTGTAGTCTGTCCCTTGGTGAGGACTACCCAGTGTCTCTCTTCAAACCAGCCTCAGTCATGAACCATCTGTCAATGTGTTACTACCTGCACAGCTGGAGTAAGGTGGAATCAGAGCCTTTACTCACTCCCAATTTTTTTTACTTGTCTTTTTTTTTAAATAGTCTCCATTACCCATGTGATTCTTGTTCTGGTTGCAATGAGTCTGCAGAGAGGCAGACAAGTAAAGACCTAGGTGGAAGAAAAGCCCAAGCTCTTGGTCATAAAGGCAGTATGGGTGCAATTTGCCCGACCATTTAGTTATGAGAACTTGAGTACAGCTCTCCTGTTGAATTTAGGTGAACAGGCTTAAAATATAGGAACTGACTGATTTTGTCACTATATAATAAAATAAATAACCAATAAAAGCAGATCAGCCATCATGCAGGAGCTGAGAGGAGGTCATATATTCATGCTTCTACCCCTTTCAATGAAATGGGGAATAGCAAATAAGATCTGTCAGTTTCTGGAAAAGAGGTATAAGACTAAGTCTCATTAAAGCCTACATCATGCCTGCTATGCAGTGCTAGCAAGGAAAATGTTTTAACCAATTTAAAAAAACAAAGGCAATATCACCAGCACAGTAAGGTTAGACATTTTTTTTGTTTTTTTCTTGGCTGTTACTCTGTTTGGAGCTGGAATGAGACTGTGGTGTTTCACTTCACAAGAAGGTCAGAAAAAATGTCCGAAATTGTCAGGATGTGGAAATAGTGTTTTCATCTATCAAATTTTACAGCAGCTGAGCAGAACTCCTGAGAAAGTCTTCAAGTTTTGTAGAGTAGGTTTCGTCTGCCAAAGCCAATAGCTAGCTGGCTGCCCTCAGCAGGAGTTCCAGGCAGATGAAAATGGAGGAAATAAAGCGCCACAGAAAATGATATTCCTAAAATTTGTCAGCAGTACAAGAATTAATAGGCAGCACTGTTTATTAGGGACATTCACTTCTGTGCCTTTGTTTCCACAAGGGTATTGTTTATAATGCAGGCACTTCTGTTTCTGTAGATTGATCTTTCTTTCTTGCTTTTAATTCAGTAGCACTACATGAAGCATAATAGTGGTGGGAGGGAGTTCATTCCTTCTTCTGCAGTTTTGCACTACTGCTCCAGGTGGCTGTGTTGTCCTCACTAATAGATCTGTGATTAGGAAGCTGAAGAATGAATGAATATTTGTCATTAGATCTTGTGTTTGCAGCTATCCTAATCTTCCTTTGCCAGTCACTCAGATATCTTCTTCCTGTTGTTGCCCAGAGAAGTTGTATATGACCCTTCCCTGGAAGTATTCAAGACCAGGTTGGATGGGGTGCTGAGCAACCTGGTCTAATGGAGGGTGTCCCTGCCAATGACAGGAGGCTTGGAATGAGATGATCTTTAAGGTCCCTTCCAACTCAAACCATTTTATGATTCTATGATTCTATTCTGTGTTCAGCTTGTTTTGTTGTAGATCACACCTGATTTCTCCTGCCTTCCATCAGACCATGTCAGCATGTGTGGATTGACTGACTTATGAACTGCTTCTGTTAGTTGCATTTGAATGAGGCTATAGCGATCATTCCCAAACAGGATTTATTCTTCCCCCTTTCTTTTTTCTTGATTTTTTTCAAACAAGAGGCTCCAAGAATCAAAGGCCTGCAAAACTGCAGGCAAGAGAGCATGTTTGAAGTGAAGGGTCCAATATTTTGAGCATTTCTTTATATTCTGTCATGGCAAGCTGCCCTCCTTTTAAGCTGAGTGACAGTGTGCTTGCTGGGTACTTTTCTTCCTTTGAAAGCTGGGCTTCCAAATCTATATACAAAGAATACAGGATCTTCCTTGGCTTGGGAACATCAAAGGTCTGTATTTACTGGAAGAACTATGGTGGGTCTTGAGAGACACACCACAAACTTCAAGGAGGATCAGTAACAAGGCTAAAGCCATCTGCAGAGGTGATAACCAGAGAGTTATGTATGTGGATAGCTCATGTCTGAATGTTCGGAGACCCCCATAGGCATGAGCACACACCCTGCATGAAGAGAAGAGACAAAATTAGAAGTGCTGGTTAGGTTTTCAGTGTTCCTCACATTAAAACATGCTCTCCTGGAACAATCCACTTTCTCTGTGATTTCTTCTTCCATATTTCAGTTTGGATGTGATCTATGATGGCAGAATATTCTGTCAGAACAGCTGACCTCTCAGTCTTCCTCCTGCTTTGTTCTTTGCCTTTTCCAAGTTGTTGCGGTGCTTGTGCTTGAACTGTCCATGGGGAGTTTTCCTACTGTTGTTCCTACTTGCCAGGCTTTGGTGCTATGGGACTGAGCCCTGTTGGTGAGGTTGCTCCTCAGCCAGAGCTGTGGCTGCCTTCACCTTGCCTTCTCTCTTGAAGCTGCCCTGTTCTTGACACTGTCTGCAAGCAGGAAACTTTCCATGACTTCCCTAATTGCGTGTATTTTCAATGGTGTTTTTCTATTCTAAAGAACTAATATAAAAATGCAGCAAAAAAAAAGAGTTGTAACAGCTTAAAGATTATCAGCTAGGCTTGAGAGTCAAGTTATCTCCTCCAAAAAATAGTGAATGTTGTTTTCAACAAAATCTAATAGTCTTGTATGTAGTTTAAAGACTGTCCTAAGTCAGCTGAAAGGGTGAGTGTGGAAATTGCCGTGGCAAAAACCCCACTATCTGCTGACACTTTTAGGAGCTAGCGAGTTTCATCATGTTTGAAATGCAAACACTAATCTTAGTGCCTCATTATTATTGCTTTCTGTTATTATTATTATTGATTCTCTTAACTACTCTAACCTAATTACAGAATTATCTTGGCTGTGTGCTTTCCAAACAATAAATAGCCTTAGCTACTCAGCTTTGTCAAGGGGGAAGAGCAAAAAATAGGAAAAAAGTTCTTTTATGCTTTGGGAGATGGAGGGGTCTGTTTGGCTCTGCAGAGACCCAGGAGCCCCGTGGCTGTCTTCCTGCAGCAATGCTTCTAAAGTAATCACTGTGAAGTGTCTATTGTTACATGCAGAAAATGGAACTGGCTCTGTGAGGCAGCATACAGGGTATGCTCAGCTGAAGCATTTGTATTTTGTTCAGCTCCTGTTGCACTTCCCAAATTCTATGATCAGACTTAGTGCACCCATGGGCAGGATGTAAAAGAGGAATGAGATGGAATGGCTCCAAGCACAGGGTTTCTCATGGCCAGATTGATTGCTGGTAGTGAGGGACTGGAATAGAGGATGTAGCATTTTCCAAATGCAGGAGGGACTGTTTTAGTCCTTGTACAAAATCTGGGGGCCCAACAGTGGCTCTAAATGCATGCTGTTTTCATAGGTTGCTATCTTCTAACAATTTATTATGTGGCAGATTTACTTGAAGCATCATAGATATGCTTGCCAAAGAACTTAATTTGGCATCCCACACTGATGACTCTGGATATTGAAGCCTCTACTATTCAGTACCACTCTACTGTCAAATCATGAAAGCTGTTCAGTAACTGCTTGCATAGTTTGGAGACTCCCTGAACCAACTGAATAAAAAATCATCCACTGATGATCATCAAACACTGTGTGTATGCTTAAGGCACCAAAATGGAAATTAAATAGCGCATGGGTCTTGCTGGATTTATTCTTTTTGTTTGGTTATTTGTTGAAGTTAGAGGGGTTTCTCTGGGGAGGGTCCTGCCGGCCGCTCTGTGAAGGTTTCCAGGGCTGAGATCACTCCCCCGCCGCCCGTCCCTTGTGGCAGGGACAGACGGCAGGCCTCTATGCCGAGAGAGAGAGACCACGCAGTACGCAGAGAATGCAGCAGCGAAGAAGAAGGAGCTTTATTCAAATCTCCCGCAGCTTATAAGGGCTGCTGGGGGCAGGTGGGGATTGGCCACTCAGCTGGCCAATGCAAGGAGACAATATAATAACCATGGCAACACAGAAACCAATGATAGACGAGTTAACAACTTCCAAACCCTGACAGTTATTTTTGTGTGAGATTTTAGCTTTTTGTTGTGTGGTGGTTTGGTTTTGAATTGGGAACTTATTTTTTTTTTAATGGGAAAAGGAAGTTGTTTTAAACACAGCTATCACCAAATCATCTGTGGTTTAGCAACAAGATAAAGCCGACAAGTCAAATGATGCTTGACTTTTTTGTATTTTCACAAGTATGACGCCTAACTACAACACTCAAATCTATGTTTATTTGGTTGCTTCAAAGTGACATGTGACAGAAAGCAAAGTCTATGTGCAACCATTTACCAATTCTGCCACTGGATTTAATAAATGCTGTTTGAGCTCATATTCCCTTGCTGTCTTATTTTTGGGAATTGCCCGCCACTGTGAAATCTGAAAGTTCAAGAGAAGAAATCATGAAAGGGAATATGTAATTTCTTTACTCTAGCTGCTGTTCCATTGCCTCAATTAATCTACACTTGCAAGTCCTTCAATTTACAGAAAATTATTGGAGTGGCAATGTGTACTCTGCATAGCCAAAAGCTGGATTTTAATAATCGGGTGCTATTTAGTACGTACACTTAGGCAGGCCTTTGAAATCCATCAAGGCTTGTCCAGCCTGCTCTGAATAATTTTAAAAAATCAGTGCATAATTAATGAAAAATGCTATCAGATCTTTTGACTGTGGGCTATCATCCTTATTTCCAGCAAATGTGAGGTTGGTATAACAGTCTGGGTTAAAATTTCTGAACTTGTTAGTCCTTTAGACTGGCTCTGCTTCCATAGTAGTATGATTTACCTCTGTAAAATATAAATTCATAAAATAAAACCAATTGTTCAATAGTGCATCTGAACTAAAAATATAATTATGGCATACATGTAGTGATAGGAAGGGTCAGGAATGTATTTTGAACAACATGCCTTGGCTCGAATTCTGACTTCTGTTTGCTGAATCAAAGCTACAGCCTGAAAAAAACCCTATCTCAAGGATTTAATCCAGGGTGTTGTCTTTACCACCAAAAGCTTGAGTCCAACAATTTATATTAAATTTGTAATTAGGTAATTTGTAAAAAAGCATGGATTGTTATAGTCACAGTCACCTTGGTGAGTTAGCACTGCTATAAACTGGATTTTTTTTCTCTGGATAAGCACTCAGTGTTCTAGTTTAGCCTTCATCTGCCCAAGGAGAGATTTTTATTTTGGCACTCAGTTGCAACGGGGTGATGTTTCACTGTACTAATAGCTGGATAATGAGGTTTCCACAACTTTGTGCCACACATTCTGAATTGAATCACCATGTATCTATTCACCTGTTTAAACTAGTTCACCAGCATTGTATCCTGCTCCTCCTATAGGGAGAGGTGAGGGTGAGGAGGTGAATTTTAAAGGATCTCCTGAAAGTAATGAGATGCAGAAAACGTGGAAATGAGTGGGAAGAAGGCAGTTTTAGCTAAAGGTACCTCATGGGGAGTGCATGGACAGGTTTGTCTGGATTGCGGATCAGATGAAGGAGCAGAGCTGGCATTCTCTTTGACTCAGTAAAGGACTGGAGATTTTTTTCTCTGCTCTGATTATTTGATTACTTCCAATTAATAGATTCATCATAATTCTTTTTATCTGTACAACATGAAATGCTCTACAGAAAGAGGAGGAAATGGGTATTTACTTCTGTATAGCTACCAAAATTCCCTTTATGGATATATAATATGTAAATATAGTTTAGATCGTTAAAAGAATTTATATAGCAATCTGAATACATTATACAAATATATACACATATATAAATAAAGAGAATCCATTTGTCATAGTGAAGCAGGCAATTTTATTTACTGACATTTATTAAAAATAGGCAATTTTGTCCCTACTTCATGTGTGTAAAACCTCTGCTTATGGAGCAGCTTGTACTAGTACCACCAGGCTAACGCAACACCTGACAATGTTTATCTTCCCTTTCTCTTTTTCACTGTCTTGGTGTGAGGTTCTGGTTATTAGTCTTGCTGAGTCTCTTCTTAATTACTGAAAATAATGTGTCTAGTTGTGGAAAGTCTGGAAGTGTAACAAAGCAGTGTCCCCCTGCTGCTAGTGGGAGCTGTTGCTCAGTCCTGCTGGCTATGTCAGTGGTGCTGTGGGGAGCCTGGCTGGGTGTCCCCCTTGCTGACAGGTCTGGGGCCCAGATTTCCCGTACCTGTCAATTAAATTTCCACATAATTATTAGAAAGAGGTTTCTGTTCTACTCCCCAGATTCACTTCTGCCTCAGCATTTGGCCTCCCTTCAGCAGCTGAGGGGTGGATGAGAGTGTTTTCCATAGCTAATACCTCTGTTTTCAATTAGACCATTTAAAGGAGAGTATAAACTTTACATGACAGCATTTCTTAAGAAATATTACTATATAAATGTATGTTTACAAAAGGCCCCAGTAACAAACCCTTAATGACTGATAAAAGTAAAGGGGTAGGAGAAAATGTCAAACCAAGGTGACTCTCCATGATTCTCACACTTAACATTATACTTCCTTCATTGCCCATTAGAAGCACAGAGGCCATCAATAGCTTCCTAACCCATCATGTGATTTTAGCTTTATTGGTGTCTATCTGGAAAGCATCATTTTAACCCCCATTTCTCCTGCATCCGGTGCCTCAGGACATCAGAGGCTGAGGATCTGTTCTAGATTCACAGAGTGCAACTGTTAGTAAGTGGTAGTATATGCCTGCACTTGATGTTTTCTTCTATTTTAATCTGTTTTTTTCCAATGTCTATAACTGTCAGAGGGAAAGGGTCCCAGATGGGTGACTATCTATTTGAAGAAGAGTCTGCCTTTCCCTATGTGCAAGGTCATCTCCAGAGGATCAAGAAAGGATTGCCCCACATTAAGCAGCTCTCCAAAATGTAAAATTATTTGTTTGCAATTTATCAGCTATTTACAAAGCCTCTATTAACCTGTAGAAACACAGATATATTTTGCAAGTAGGAGAGGAAATTTTGTTCTGCTAGCTTTGACCAAGAACTATGACTTAAATTATTTTGCTTTCTCCCTAGTTTCTCTGACTTCTCTCCTGTGCTTTGCTCAGCCTGCATTGCCTTTCTTATTGTTATAAAGCCCAGCCCATATTATGCCCAAAAATAATACTGGCAAAGTGTATCATGTTAGGTGCACCAGTAAATAAACCAAACCTTATTATTTTATGGTTTTCAGTCAAAGTTTAGTGGTTGGAGCATCAACCTTGTAGGTCATTAAACTCTTCAAGAATCCAGAGTTTATATGAAAAAGGTGATGACTTTCTTCTTGATTAAAAATGAGCTATTTCAGGCTGGGAAACTACTCCTTAATTAAAAAGTAAATAATATTTTATGTTCACCATAATAATAATTGGAAATTATTATCATCTTACATATCAATAAACCAGCATCGTATTTGTGAGTCAGAAATAAAAAAATAACCTTAAAATTCCATCTCAGTGATAACCTTTGTAATGCCTATAAGCATCGGAATTACTTTGCTGTCTATTGTGGCTTAATGATTTTATTACCTTGACTGCCATATAGAAGTAAAAAATTGTTTTCCATCACATTTTAAATATTGTTCTGTAATAAACCTTAGCTGTGCCATTAAATATTCAGGAGCTATTAACTGCTTTTACAGTAAAAGAATTTACATTTAGGTATATTGCTGCTGTTAGTTCAAGTACAGGACATTTGGGGGTTGCTCTTAATAGAACATATTTGTCCCTTTCCTCAGTATTAGATATTGTTCAGCTTGCAAATGAGGTGATAGTGCAGAGCTGTATCAGTGCAATGCATACAAGTGTGGTAGGACTACTAGTCTAATTAGCAGTTATTCATTTTAAAGTAATTGCAAGAGCTGTTCAAAAGCATTTAGTCTTAGGTGTCTGAGCTTGTGGGTCAGCCTTGTATGTAAGCAAGAAGACTTACTGAGGGGATACCTCATCTCATCACAACTTCCTTGCAAGGTAAAGAGAAGGGGCAGACACTGATCTGTTCCCTCTGGGGACCAGTGACAGTACCTAAGGGAATGGTCTGAAGTTGTGTCAGGGAAGGTTTAGGGTAGATATTTGAGAAAGGTTCTTCACCCACAGTGTGGTTGGGCACTGCAACAGGCTCCCCAGGGAGGTGGTCACAGCACCAAGCCTGACAGAGTTCAAGAAGTTTGGACAATACTCTCAGGCACATGATGTGACTACTGGGGATGGTTCTGTGCTGGACCAGAAGTTGGAAGGGACCCAAAAGGATCATTGAGTCCAGCTTGGCATATTCTGTGAAATATGGAGATGTGTGATACAGTCAAATTGGAGAGTATTATTCTGTAATAATTTGAAAGTTAGTACTATGAGAACTGGAACCTGACTGTGGAGTAGAAATACCTGTGTACTGTAGTATGGAATTTATTCAGCTAAAGAGGTTTTGGAACCAGGGGACTTTTCCGTGCAGAGGATGTGTGTCAGGAGAGATGACCCAATTCTGCATAGCAGGAGGTTTCGATAATAAGAATTCAGATAAACAAGTCCCCAGTGCACTATGCATTGTATTTAAATGTAAGCTTGTCTCCCTACCACATACTGTTAAATAACTGCAGCTTGTACTAATTATCAAAATAACAAGGTTTCTGTATGGGAAAAAAAGTATTTCCTTTAATGTGATTTTCTGTGTTCTGTTGGGAAGTCATTGTGATCAAAACTTATGAGATTGCAGGTGGTTTTGGGAGTAAGAGTAAATCCTACTAAATCCTGGATCCTAATTTCGTTGTGGAGTAAAGAACATAAGTAATACCTTGTCTAGGAGAGACAAGTTGTTGTTGATAAAACTTTCAGTAATTAATAGAAAAAGGATAAAGGAAACTGGACACAATAAATTGGGTTTTATTTCAATTTTCTCTTTATTCAAGTTTGTCCCAGTGTGTTATCCATTCTTTCAGTGTGAATTTTTGTTACTAGTGCCATGAGATTTCAACAGAACTAAATGGATATTTTTAGTGTCTCTCAAGTTCAAACCAGCTTCTCAGTCTTCTGAATGTGGTCAAAATAATCTCTTTGAGAGGCTCCTATGGACTTGTGAAGGCAAAGAAAAATCTGAATCCTGACTTAAAAGTGAGGAATTATTATTATATTTATTATCAAATTAATTATCATTATTATAGTTTCACTGATAACCAGGCTGCTGAACTCACAGGAAGTAATGCTAGATGCAATGTTGTGATTTATAAGTTTATGTAGGTAAAATCAATGAAAAAGTGATATGTTTCAACTTTAGTTCTGTCATCTAGAAAGGAATTTTTTTCCTTTTTGAAAGAAGCTTGTTTCTTCATTTTTTAATATTTTCCTTTTAAGGTAGAACAAGAAGAAAGTGCACATCTGCGATGTAAATGAGTCCTGGTGTAGTGAAGGGCTGCTGAAGCAGTATGGCATTTTAATAAATCAATGTTCTAGTCCTAGGGATATTTGACATAAATCTTGGTTGTGATGGCCTTAGGAAAAAGTGAGTGTCAGATGTAATGACATTATGTTCCATTTAGTAGAATTACTTTATCTCACTTTTACTTCAGCTTAATATTCAAGTAATTCTTTACCTAAAATTTTGGTTTGGGAGGCTGTATGCTGTTCTCCAGGCAAACCAGAAAGTTTTAGGCCTTATTGTAAACATAACAATTGATGTGTTCCATATTGTTGTGTTGTATTTAATGTATGCATAATGTAAACAGGCTGAAAAAGTAGGGCCAGATCCTTCGTGAGGGTGTTTGATGCATTTCACACCCCAACACTCCCATTGCTCCAACTAAGGAAGTCAGTATGGAGGTCCTCTCATAATGTGAGTTTGTTCCAGTAAAATAAAAAACCTACCTGTGATATCAGCATCTGTATTGCATTTTCTTCCACTTCTTGCTTGGGTTGCTTTGACCCACTTTGATCCATTTCGGATAATATTTCTTGACATTTCTTGTCCCTATCCATTTTGTTACTATTTAGAAATGAGGAAACAACAGCATTACTCCTGTCTGAATTTGAGCTTTCACTCCTCAGCCACATTGATTTTATTCCTAAATTAATTGAGTGCCACTGTCCCTTTCAGTCATCATATACCATATACAAGGTAATACTTGGCATTTATCTGCTTGTTACTCAGGTAAATTTGCTGCAGAATTTTTGGTCCAATTACTATATTTAATATGTTTCATTGTTTTTATAGCAAGACACTTTTATCAAATTTGAGCACTCATTCAGAATAAGAATGGATGGGTTTAGGTACTAATATTAGTGTGTCCTTTGATCTCATCATCTAAATATTCACTGCCATTTAAAGCTTGGAGTTTTAATCACAGGTCAGCAGTAACATAGTTATGCAGCCAATTGGGAATTAAAATTAATTTCCATATAAAAAATTTTAAAAATAATCACCTTGAACTACTGGGTTTGCCATTGCAAAGATACCCAAAGTGTTTGTAAGGTATTTATGTGTGCGCAATGCTCTTTTGATACAGAAGCTTTTCACATAATAGAAGAAAATCTTAATAGAAGAAAAAAAAAGACTCTGTAGTCTTTTAATAGTAAAGACATTTTCTTGCATAAAGCATAAATTTTTTTCGGTTTAAATGCCAAGTAGCTTTCTATGTGGTTTGTTTGTGGAATTTTTTTTACCAGCTCAAAATGTAAGCTGTTACATAAATATTTGTTCAGGCTTAGTGGCAAAGTGACAGAAGTATTTCATGTACAGTACTTTATTGATGGAACAGTTTGATTGAGGTCTATAGGGAAACTCTAATGATGAAAGGAATTATTTCAATGCTAGCATAATTTCCAAAGGGATTTCAACCACTTTCAGCCATAGCTATATAATATGGCATGTGCATAACAGTTAACTATGAAGATGTGTTATCTTTCACTTTTGATATTCTCAGTGGTACTTCTGCCCCTTGTAAGATGTTAAGGAATGTGTGAAATTTCTAGGTTGTTTTTGAACAAGTCTAGAAGTCTGGGAAATCCATGTATGTTCCAACTGTAATGAGCAAGAGTTTAATATCTGACATGAGCTTTCTGCTGCATTTATCACTTTCACTTTTCAGTCTCCCATACACTGTGGATCTGTGCCTGATATTTAAAACCAAAACATCTCACTGAGAGACATAAAAGGAACATAAAAGAAATGTCTTGTTATTGCTCTGTAAAAACTACGTCTGTGACAGGCTTTAGATAACTCTTACTTTCTTTAGCCATTCCCTTAAAGACAGCTTCATAAACATAGGTAAAGGGTAATCTTTCCTGGTGTAAAGCTGTGGTACTGGGGTCCAGCATTTCAAGTGTTCTCTACCTAGTTCTACCACAAATTATTGACTGCTTTTGATCAAAGAATTGCAACTGTATTTAATCCTATAAATATTGAGGACTGTAAATGTAAATTCAAAGCAGGTGTATGTGCCCAGCTACATAAGGAGATTCATGAGCCGCCATAATTACTTGACTGCTGATATATATGAGATTTAGGGTAGCACCTTGTCGTGGTTTTTGTGCTCTTAAAGTTAAGTTGGAATTTTTCCCTTTTCCCTGCTTGTGTTGGGGGAGGGGAGTTGG
>JAWWES010000115.1:10572704-10594080 GCA_035583135.1 Lophotriccus pileatus
GCCTGGATTACTGATGGACTGCTACTGGAAGGAGACTGCGGCTGCCTGTGCGGTCAGAGCTGCTGGGTTATCGAGGGGTTGCTGCATCATTTTTTTGGAGCTGTTTTGCTTGGGTCTTCATTGGCAAGGGACGGAGCAACATCACTGCACATCTGGGACCAGCAGGAAAGAGTGAGTTTTTCCAGCACTAAGAGCGGCGCTTTTCCCTTCCCCTTCTCCCTGCCTCCGGGAAGGTCTCCATTGTCCAGCTGCCCCGGCGCGCAGAGACCAGCACGTGGTGACGGCTGGTGACCCGTCAGTGCCCCCTGCTGACTGACTCTAACAACTGCAGACTCTACATCCGCAGTGATCCATCAGCGCCCTCTGCTGACTGACTCGAACAACTGCAGGCTCTACATTCCCAGCGGTTCAACATCGCCTCCTGCTGCCTGTGGTTATAACTACCCCAAAGGGTACAAATTGAATTGATTTTTGCACTGTTGGGTTTGTTCATTTTTTTGTCTTACAGGGAGTTGTTCTAGGTGGAGGATTATTGTTTGGGTGTTTTACTAGTGTTCGCTTGTTGTTTTTTGCCAATACTTATAGACCTTTTTAATAAAAGGGCCGTTATTCCTACCTGTATATAATTTTGGTCTCCTTTCCCACACTGTTCCTCAATCAGAGTCCATTAATTTCGGATTTGTAATTGCTTAGGGGGAGGAGTTTTTGGGTCTCCCCTGTGGTTTATTCCCAGCAAAACACTTGTGTCTCACTCAAACTGAGACACACCTCAAAACTACTGGATCACATAATCTGCATATGTGGACTTAACTCTGTCTCCATCTTCTTCAATTATTCATTTGATTAAATAAATAGTTGTTTTGTAAAGCAATATTTTAATATCTATATTTTCAGATTAACATTGTAACATATCTTTCTTGTTGTTCATGAATACTGTGGAAATCAAAGGAAGCAGTGACTGTGTAGAATCTTCAATACAATATTACAAAACCATAGAGTTTCATTATGTCAGTTATGCCAAGATATCTGATAGAGTGGTCTGGCCTGTTAAAATGACAAATACAGCTCTGAGTAAAGAGGTTCACCATTTTTTTGAATTATCCAGTGACTAATAACTTTGGAAAAAAATTAATATGAAAGAATGATAATACTAAAAGATGTCTAGGCCACAAACATGTAGAAGGATTCCTTATGCGTATATTTCCTATTTAAGAGTATCTTAATTATCTGAGAAGAGTTGCATGCTTGACGCCATGCATTCTGAATTATTTTCTCTCACGCAAGTCAGTTTTATGATCAACGGTCTGTCCTGTTGTTGCAGGAGGGACTGGAGTCAGAGTTTATTAAAAAAGTCCTGCTGTTGAGTCATGAGGTGCAGAAAGGATTCCCCTGCTTTCTAAACTCCTTCTCAGAGAGGAGCCTGAGCATGGCTGAATCCAATCTTAGCCTCGGATTATGTCAATGGTTTAAATTTAAAGCATTATAGAGGTGCGAGTGGAACCACTTTTGTCCCACAGGTTTTCTTGATAGCAGACTGAGAATATTTATATGAGTCATTATTACAAATAATCAGACAAAATATCTTAATCAAAGTTATTTACTACACAATATAAATGCTAAAACTACTCGTAATACACTATAAGATGGGATAGCACATTATATTGAAGCAATTATTGAAACAATTATATTAAAGCTAGCAAAAAGAAATTATTATTAATTAGAGACTGATATAACTAACCTGTGGAGTGAGGAGTATCCTTAATGGGCATCCCTACTTAAGGCAGGTATCTCCACTTGCACAGCCAAGGAGGGGAACGTTAGAAGAACCTGTCTGTATTAAAGTGGAGTGGACCTTTATTGTATAAAGTGACTGACTATCAGTCACCTGATTCCAGTGGATGCCTCACCATCAGGATGTTAATTCGGGGTTAAAACCAGGCTGGTTTCATCACCTCCTGTCACCTGTCTGAGCCCACCACTGATACATTTGGAAACAGGGCATTGTCTTGGTTACATTCCAAGGGTGAAGGGCCTGCCACACCTGTCTTGAAGTAGATAGCAAGATATGAGAGGATTTTACCTTTACTCCAAACTTTCCTCTCTGAGTCACCGAATTCCCTACAATTGCATGTTTGTTTGTTTGTTTGTTTGTTTTTCCCCCCTGGGGTAATTTCACTGAAAATTGCTGCCACTGATAAGATAAACAAGTGCTGGATGATCTTGCAGCAATTAGCAGTCTTTTTTGACATCAGACACTTTTTTTGTTGTTGTTGTTGTTTTTGTTCTTCCCTACAGAAAAATGCACCTTTATTAGGTAAGATTATTTATGAATCTGCAACTCTTTCTGGATTCTGCTCACAGAGTGAAAAGGTGCAAAAGCAACCACACAGCAGGAGTGGAATAAAGAGCCTCTTTCACCCTTTGAAGCTCTCCTGCTGATCTGGTGGAAAGCACAATGGATGCATAAATCTTGCAGAAAGAAGTAACCTGCTCTTGGCTAGGTGAGAAGGAGATTCTAACCACAGAATCCTAGGAGAAATTTCTGAGTTGGCTTCTATTAACCTTATAAGGCTGTAACAATAGCATGGAGAGTTGATCTTTTCATCCTGCAGCTTTAATATGGAGCTCTCTAAATCACAGAATGGTTTGTGTTGTAAGCGACTTTAAAGATTCTAGTTCCACGTCTGCCATGGGCAGGGCCACTTTCCACTAGATCAGGTTGCTCAAAGCCCCATCCAACCTGTCCTTGAACATATCTAGAGGTGGGGTATCCACAACCTCTGTAGGCAACCTGTTCCAAATGTCTCACTGCATTCACAGTAAAGAATTTCTTCCAAATACCTAATCTAATCCTAACCTCTTTCAGTTTAAAGCCATTATTCCTTGTCCTATCAGTACAAATCCTTATAAAAAAATTCCTCTCCAGCTCTCTCATAGGCCCCCTTCAGGTATTGACAGGCTGCTATAGGGTCTTCTCAGAGCATTCTTTTCTCACGGCCAAACACCAACTCTCTCAGTCTTTCTTCATGGACAAAATTGACTTTCGGCCTTGGAAATGCCAGGGGCTTCTGGACTGCCTTGATTGTGGAAAAATTGTAAAACAAAAGTTAGCATTGGTTTGACAGACTGATCTCTCACTCCAGCCTTTTAAAGATTACCTTAGAAAGAAGTCAAACAAATCAGCTGGTCTGGAAGAAGCAAGTGCTAAAAATCTGTAAGGAGACAGCTTTTACACAAACGTTTCCTAAAACATGTTTTATGACATAAAATTTGCAGGTAATCTGAAGTAGCAGGAAACAAATGAAAGGCTGCTGTGAGAGTTTCTGAACCTGCCCAGTGTGAATTCCTTTCCTGCTGACTCACATGAGATCTGTGACTCCTTCCATCTTATTCCTTGTTATTTTAGAATTCCAGTTCTCAAGAGAGTTAAATTTGCTTTTCTTTATTCCTAATCTGTTATGATAGTTTATAACAGATTGCATGAGGGTTTAAGAAGTATACTGGTGGTTAGCGGTGAGGTTCAGTTTTTCCCTGATATTTGGAGTTAGATCTTTATAAAAATTGTGGTTAGACAGCAACTTTACAGAAGTTTATGGGTATTCTGATTGATGCTTCGTTGAGATATGTTATAGCAAAACCAAACAATCACAAATAGTATGTACTGAATGTGCTGAGTATTTACACTCTGGGGATTAACCTTTTGAGTTTAACATTTATAGTAGATGCTGCAGTGTTACCACCTGGTGGAGTCATTGCAAGACCTGATTAATAGCACAGACTTTTAGATTAGAATTTGTTACTTCTGTGTCTTGCACACTGTTCTATGGCAGAAATGTTTCACATCTTCTGACAGCTATGTTTTTAAAAAAATCACAGCCTGATTCTGCTCTTTGCTGGAGGATGCCCCAAGTTTCAGATCTGCTTAGGTGTTGCAGGTCAATGAAACCGTGCACTCTATAATGAGGGCTGGATGCGTCTGGAGTGTTCTGTTTGGTATAACCCTCAACACAAAGTATATGCAGTACTTGAGCAAAACATCAGCAAGATCACGTGGTGGCTTTTGATAGCTTGGCTTAAAAAATCTGCCCTCTGAATTTGTGTATGCAGATGGCAGAACTCTCTTCTAGGATTTGGAGGATTAAACAGTAGATGACATGGAAACTGTCTAACTCTTCCCTCCTTTCAAAAACAGATAGTTTGACTGAGGCAGACACACTTCTTGTGTTACTAAACCTTATGTGCTCAGTCTTGGTGAGAGGCTGAGATGCTTTGTTTCAAGTAGTGTTTCACAAAAAAAGATTAGTTTCTCAGAGACAAAAAGCAGAGCTTCCTGCAAGAAATATGGTGTTGATACAATTTCAGTACTTTCAAGTTTTTGATTCCTGCTGAAACATAGTGCTGACTCAGAAGGAAAATGAAGGGATTTTTTTTCACAGATTTTAAAGAAATGGTGACATTTCTCAGATTCATAATAGTTTCTCAGAAGTTCCAGCATTAACTTTTATGCTATAATACATCTGAACTGAAAAACCTCTTTGTTCCCTGTATCAAATATCTTTTTAGGGTGGAACAGTTGCTATAGTTCATGTATATCGCAATCTCTCAATTCCTAGGAATATGTTTACCTTTTCTATGCTCAGTTAGCTTAGCATTTCCTAGTTTTACTTATTGTCTTTTGATCGAATTAATGGATTTTGCAGAGGCATAGCGGATATTAATGCAACTAAAGCACATAATTATAGAGAATATGGTGTTCCAGAAGGTGTTTGAGTAAGGTGAGAAGTGAGGCTGATATTTTATTCTTCTTTAATAGAGCAGAGACATGCTATTTTGTTGCAGGTTCAGTCGTAATAATTTACACTGATGAATAGAGAAACGGAGCAAAATGTTCTGCTCCAGGCTTTTACTGTAACTTTGAGGTGAGGCTGAGCAAAATAACTAATGTTTCTTTTTCATAAAGAGCAATGCATATGATGTGACAAAATGTGCCTGGGGAGTAAGGTTGTGACAAGATCCTATCTGTGAGGAAACCAACAAAAATCAGGGTAAAGTGCTCCCCAGAGAGCCAACCAGTGCAGCTCTGCTGGCTTCCAAAGGCATGAGTCAGTTCAGTAATCCAGATGATCTGGCTTTAGGCTACTGAAATACCTTCTTTAAGAGAATGATCCTTATTTCATGAGAAAGTCATTCTTCTAGTGGAATTTCTATTGTTTTGATGTCATTTTTGGTAACTGTGGTATTTAGTACCCCAAAGAGTCTGCTTGTAATGAACCTGTAAGGCTTTGACATGCTTCCAGGGAAAAATTAATGAGAGGAAGAATAATGTGGAGGAGGAATACTGTTGTTCCTTTTGAAGGTAAGTCAGGTGTTGCTGCTTCAGTGTTGGGCCGGGATGTTTCATGAGGCCAAAGACTGAGGCACAGAAGTGTCTGAACTAGTGGAGCTCTGCACTGTAGAAGTAGAACAGCAGTGTGCTGCCACATGGAGAACTTGCTGTAGAGCTTGATGGTTTTGGTGGGGTTTTCTGTGGCTCTGCTGGGGCCTGAACTTCAATACTCTGCTTTGTGGGTGCAACAGATCACTGCTAGCGCTGAGGTTGGACTGGAAGATTTCAAAACTTTTTCCTCTGTCAGAACATAGATCAGAGTGCTGTGACAACTGTATACTTTAGGCTGTGTCAGCTGTTGCACTGCATGAACCCTGCATGTAGCCCACACTGTCCTTTGCAGCAAAGTGTTACTGATGACGTTTGTCGTAATAAGAGGAATGAAGTATTGTTATGGATCAGATGCTGTCTAAAACCTTAGAAACTAGGAAAACATAAATAGCTCATCCAAGGTCAGTTTCATGTATCAGCTTAGCAGTGTGTCAGTGGAGCTTTACTCTTGATTATTTTTTCCAAGATACGAATACAAATCAAAAACTGGATGATAATGCATGATAATTTGACTTAAAGCCAAGAAGAGACTGAATAATTCTAGTATGAGTCTAAATTCAATTAAGAGACAACATGCTTTCAAGTCAAATGAAATGAGGGTAAAGGAAGGGTTCTGGTTTTTAGAATGACTATATTCTTAAATGGCTATGGAGTTTTTGTGTTGGTGGATTTTTTTTTCTTTTTCCATGGAATAACTGTATCAGAGTCTGAGACAAAGCAGATGAAAGATTAGTCCGCATGAAGAATAGAATAGCGAAAAAAGGAAATTTCCAAGTAATATTGTATTGAATCTTCCAGTATATCCTTGGGGAACACAATACTGGAGTGGTCTCAAAAACATGTAATGGCATGGAGGAGAATACTCATGAAAAGACAGTAACATTCAAGAACAGCTGAGAAAAGATGATAGATGTGTGGAAGAGTGTTCTTTCTATAAAGTAAAGTAGGATTTCAGTAACATTAACTGCTTAAAAGACAGATGCCACTCCCAGTAACGCCCACAAACAACTAAGCAACAAACTCCAAGAAATACTTTGCCTATAGCTTGTAATACAGTAATGCTAACAGGCATGCTGTAACTAAATAGTCCAATAATAGAGGGATTACTAGGAGAGTAAATATTGTCATGCTTCATGTGTAACCCAACTGCCTAAATGCTGGGGTATTAGATTAAATATTCTTTGAACAAGCTATTCCTAGTTATCTACTGAAAGGTTTCTGAAGGGAAATAGTCTGTGAGATCATATGGATGGTTTGTGCCATGCTTATGTTATACTGCCCTAACTAGTTACAGCACTGTCATTAAATGAAGTGGAACCTATCAAAATCCGTATCTTCAAATGCCACTGAACAGCAGCTCTCTTTGCTCTTGTCTCTTCGCTCTTGAAGCAACTCATTGCCTCTGAGATGCTTGTCTAGGTGTAATGCTGCTGACAGATTATAGCAACTGATATGATCCTTCTTTTGTTTCCTTTGATCTGTCCTCAAAAAGTACAGTTTGTTCAAGACAGCTGAAGGATGCAGAAGCCATCTATTTTCTCAAAGCTATTTTTTTGCAAGTCTAAACATTGGCTTTGAAGGTTGCTTATGGAAATAAACCTAGGATTGCTTTAAAATTTGATATATCTCAAGAGCTGTGTTGAAATTTGATTAATTTCTAATTAAAGTGAAATCTGAAACCATGTGATCATTTTCATAAGTTCAGGGTTTTTTTTTGCAAGAGCAATTCTACACAAATTCTTTTACCTCAGTGGCTGGCTACTTTATATTGGTTTATGTTATAGTTGCTAAATTCACCTCACACAATCCCATTGACTTCAGTGAGAATTTTCCTTGAACAAGGAATTAAATAGTCCTCAGAATAAGTTCCCCCATTAATTCAGAATATTAGATATTGGTCCAAGTTATGTTGTATGTTGTCAATTTTCTACCTGTTAAAATTCTTGGAGGAGATGCAATAAAACTTAAAGCTTGATAAGAAAAGTTACAGATATTTTGAATTCTCTGTATAAGTAATGGAGTTTGACTGGAGGTTGTGAAAGCTGCTCTGGGGTTCTCTTTCAGAAAGGAGTTTTCTGTGCTAACCTCCATATTTCACTGTTAATTCAGCAATTAAATACACATTTAAATAAAGAGAAATAGCATTGTAAATTATGAGTAAATCACAAGGGCAAGAACTTAACAAAAAGCACAGCTCAGCATGGGTGTTTCAGCTTGAAAGAAGACACACACAATTATTTATTTACATTCAGTTTTGTATATGTGATGAAAGAGAGAAACTGTAAGTAGTATATGGGCAATTGAGGATGGGATTGCCATTAGTTGTGTAAAATTGCAGAAATACATCTTATAATGACTATGTTCTTTCACATGGAAGCAAACTTTAGGATTTGAAACATTTTTAGTCTTGGCTTTTCTAGATGTGCTGATCTGTCAGTGCAAGTATATGCGTTAAGCTAGCAGGGGGACATCATAGATTTAACAAGTGCCCACTGGACTTTTTTTCTTTTTTTTTTTTTCCATTTTATTTTTCTAACTTGCAGATAAACTGAGTGATTGGAAAAAATTGTCATTTGCCTTGATCCTTCCTGTGAAGGCTGCTTCCAAGTACTGATCTAGGTTTTTTATCCTGTGTCTTTTTTGAAAAGGTATCTTCTCTGTAAGCAAATACTGTTGATAAGCTGTGGGTGACTGATATTAATTCAGTGTCTCAGTTTAGTGAGACACAAGTGTTTTGCTGAGGATGAGTTATGAGGAAGACCCAAACTCCACCCTCTAAGCAATTGTAAACCTGAAATTGTCTCCAATTGAGAAAGTGTGGAAAAAGGAAAAATAACCACCCCTTATTAAAAGATATGTGTGTATTGGCAGGACAATGAAAGAACACAAATAAAACAACCAAACAATAATCTTATACCCAAAAATAATCCCCTTCAAAAAGAAAAGGTAAACAATTCCGTTTGTGCCCTTTGGCGCAATTCTAACAACAGTCAGCAGGGGACGATGTTGGATCACTGGTGGTCGCCATGTGGGGCGCCCCCTGGTGTGCTGGGGAAGCTGAAAATGGAGGTCTTCCTTCCCCCTTACCGGGTAAGGGGAAAAAAGGCAGAGGAAAAAGGGTGTTTCCCAACAGGAACTCACGCCGTCTGCCGCTGGCCGTGTGGCTTCCCCTCTCCTTTGATGTGCACAAGAACCGCTGCCAAAAATCCACAGAAACAGAGGAGGGAAAGAAGGTGACCTCCTTCCCGAATAGTTCCACTCTGATGAAAGTCCAGGAAGATCCTGGGCTGGGGCAGAAAAGCGGGTGCAGGCGAACCGGGGCCAGGAGAAAAAACCTGCCAGGCAGCCAGGCTGAGAACAAAGCAACCTCAGAACTCCTGCCACCCAGAGCTTGTCCCAGCTCAGACAACAATGAAGTGAGTGCCATTTCCCAGGACAAGAAAAAAAAAACAACCTCCTCACCCCTCCCCACAGACTCCCAGGGCCATCAATCTGGAATGTGGACCTACTGGTCAATTCTTTTGTGTTGATCAATCACGCAAGGCAGAACCAACCTACCCATTCAACATCCCTCTTTCTCAGTGGGCAGGGGGAAGGGAAAATTCCTCCTTAATTTCCCAGAACAAGCAAAACCATGACATTCACATAGTCTTTATCTATAAAAATGTATTTAATAAATACTTAGTTTTGAGGCTGTATTAGCGAATAGGCTAGAGGTCTGTATTAAATGCATGAACTTCACAAGTCCTGATGATTAAGTAGATGAAAAATGAGCTTATAAGAATTTTCTACCCTGAAGTTAAGTTTATGTAGTTAATTTCATCTTTTCTAGCTGAATGCCTTATGTGTAGGATACACTCTTGAACTGGCCAGCTAGAAATAAGTCTTTCGGGTATAGTTGGTTTCTAGCAAGCATCAGTTCTATGTGTGTGTTTTAATTTTCTTTTTCAAACTCTATGATATAAAATTAGTGGATGTGCTCAAGAAATAAATCATGTACCCTGAAAGCATATTGCAACCATGTGATCTTTAGAATGCTGTAAGTACTTTACCCCAATGGATTGTATTTTTCATCCTTGCTACTGCGTGAAAGTACTACAGTTAAATTTTTCCCTCAGAATTGGGCGAAGGCCAGGAGCAAGATCTTCAGTGAGAATAGGTCAATGCAGCTTGTCTCATTTCTGAGGAAACTTTGACTTTGCCCTGGTGATGATCTCACTCTCCAAGAAATGTACTTCAGACTTTCTTAAAAGAATCTTGCTCCCCTCAGATACATGTGGAGTCTGGCAAATCTGTAGCCTGGCTTCCAGCACAGTAAAAACTTTTTTTTTTGGTCCTCAGTTCCCCTCTCCTCTTCCTGGGCAATATGGTTACTTTTACTTTCCTCAAAACAGGCTTACAGCACGTCCTTGTTTTGGCAAGTAGAAGCATAAGGTATTAACACAGAAGTGAGGGTAAAGTTTCACCTGTAGTTCCCCCACTGGGCAATGTGGTAGTGGAATCTGTGTTTGGTTTTAACTTGGAAATTCTCTAGAAGATAATTTGGCAGTAAATTATACAATAGTACCTAATTTTATTTTGAAGTAAGCACACTAGATCGTGCTTCTTTATTTAGTTCTTTATTGGTCAAGCTGTTATAAATGCTGGTAGAAGTTTATTCAAGTGATTCTGAATACAAATGCAAACCTTGGTTTTGACATAATATGTCTAATACAGTTGTAAGTGAAAATCCTTCCTTATTGTAGTAGGTAGAACACTGAATATAGTGTGTCACAAAAATGCCTTTATCGTTACAAAGCACGCGTTGAAATAGGTGATACATGCAAACAAGGGGGGAAAGTATTCCTCTACAGTGATACTCCAAAAAAATATATTTTTAGTCTGGACTGAGTTTTTTTCCTCCTCCTTTGTAGTATGAAATTACATAATTTATCATCACAAACTCTCCTGTGCAGATTTGGGGAGCAGATAATGCCACCATGGACGCTAAGATTTCAAATAAAGCCATGTGGTCTCAGCAGCCAGCACATAATGAAAAATACTAAATATTGTGCAAACTTTCAGCTAGCAATTCTGCAGGGTGATTTTTGGCCATTTGGGATGTTGTTTGCCCAGCACCTTACTGTGAGTGTATGGTGTTTCGCCAGATGAAGAAAAGATTGAAGACAGAAAAAATGTCAAGATTCATTATGTCTAGTATCTAGCTTGCTGCCTCCAAATATTTGGAGTTACTGTCATAATTTTTTAATGAATAATGTTATTGCTCGAGGTCGGGCATAAGTCCTCAATGCCGTTAATTGATTCTGGAGTGAAATACTCAATTCAGTGTGGCTTGAGGATGTCTGTGTGTGTAAAAAATGCATTGCTGATACATATCAAGCAACGTTGGTTTTTGTCACACTTGAAGTTATTTTTACTATTTTTCTGTAAACCTACTTCAAGAAAGATATTTAAGATATTTATGTGACAAATTCATGATGAGTGTGCTTCAGGTAGGTCGACTTACTGACTGAATGCAAACTAGGAAAGAATTGTCCATTTGCTTACTCAATCATGTAGGCTTATTACTTGACAGAGAACACAAGAGAGATGTAGTCTCAGACCACAGCAGAACTTGTGGGTTTTTTGGGTAATAAAATGACTATGGAAAAGTTGTGAACCATTGACCTAAGAGAGAATGAAGCCACCTTTTTAGAAAAGTCATGGGACCTGGTGAATTGGAACTGCATGCTATTCCAGTGCAAATATTGGAGCCTTGTATAATCTTAGAGCACTATGATGAATGTGTGACTCTATTTCTGAATGAGTGCTTATGTTTTTTTGAACAAATCAAGTAGAAGTATGTTTATGTTCTTCTAGGAGGTAGAGGCCGCTAGCAAGCAATCAAAACAAGTGGTAGACAGTGTGGCTTTCTACCTATGGGACTAAGGCTCCTCTTAATTCAACTGCCTATTGAAGGTATTTTGCAGCTTTGTCAGGCTTTGACAGTGAGACCACAAAAACAGTTTAGACATTAAAAGAGCATCCTAGACGTGGTTTAATGAGCACTGACATTTGTCATTTGGTAAAAAAAACAACCTCGCAATGCAACAGAAAGAAACCTGTATTTTGTGGTTCAGGTTTAAGAAATTAATGCACAATTCATGTGTGTTTTAAAAGCTGTTATGGTGATTATATTTCTAAAAATAATTTTTCTAGGTACATAGTGCTAAAGATGGCTGTATTTTATGACTCTTCCTCTCACAGATATTTTTCCTTTACATTCTGAAGCACTTATCAGAGAATAGACGAAGACAACCTTTTAAGCCAGAACACTTAACTCAGTATACGTATATAGTTCCTTTTTGTTTTCCGTGCTGTCTCCCCTGGAGAAAGCCCTGAAGAGGACAAGAATGAGATCATCCAGATGAAATAAATCTTATAGTCTGTCCAAAAATGTGTTTGCCTGAGCTTCACATGATGGTGTTTACTAAGTGAGACTCAATCTGAACACACAATTCTGATACTGTATGTCTCAGTTTAACTCCTGCTGGTATATCCTGAGCTGATCTAAGAGCAATCAAGCTGTAAAGGACATAGCAGATGGAACAAGGGCAGGCGGAGTATTTTTGCTTTACCTGAAAACAGATCCAACAGCAGTGCAGCATCTTGCTTTGGTAGAGGGTTGATCTCTGTTTGCTGGGCTGGCAGAGACAGCCTTATGAGGCTGTGGTAGGAGGCAAGGAATTCAGCTTGTTCTCACATGACCTTGTTAGACTGTTGTATGGAGGATTGCTAGATTGCTGCGTTCTGTGAAGCAGAAACAGTAAGAATATTAAGAGAAAGGCTGTTAACCTTAGTCTTATGGGAATATGATTTAAAAAGAATGGTCAGAAAAATATAGGCATCTGCCCTGAATCCTCCCTGCCCTTCCCCTTCCCCACTTTATTGTTTTGGGGGTCTTTTTTGGTGGAAATGAGCTTTCCTTTTATTTAGGTCTTTTCTCCCATGAATTTTCTGGTTTGTTAATCTTCTGAAAGTGCATATCCTGCAATCCCATTTGTGACTGCTATCTTTGTTTTCCCCAGCACGGGTGTGATGCATCACAACGGAAAGTGTTACTGAATGTGTTTCTGGCTATTGAACACTTCTAAATTGAGGCTGTGTATATTGTTGACCTGCACAGTAGTGCTTAAATTGTACAAATTATAGCATGCCTAGGGGGCTGAAGACCTCATAGTGCTAGGTGTTCAGGAGGCTTCTCATCTTTGTAAGAATTTGGTGAACTATTCAAGAACAATAACATAATGGGTCATCTATTCTGATTTAATATGATTTTATTGTAAAGAATTGGCAAATAACGTGAACAGACCAGCCTGGCCACTTTGGGTGTGTAATAGGAGAAAGTGCCTGCCGGTGCTTGCAGTGTCATTGCCATGTTGGTGATGATGGCTGGGTAGTTCAGGCCTCGTCCTTTTTTTGTTCCCTGGAGACATCTCCATTCACTGGGCTTTATAGAAATCGGGATTTAACTGCTAAAGTATGGGCTCAGTTTAGGGGGGGCATGACTGTGGGCAGGGTGTGCAGTCATCTACTGCCTCTCCTGTGGTGGCCCCCATAATGCTCACCACTGCCTTGGCCTCTGTACAGAGAAGCTCATGGTCCAGGACCACTGCACCATGTGGCTGTCATTCCAGAGAATAGTAGGGCCCAAGGATGAGGTGGTAGCTGATGGCTGTGTCAGTACCCTGCCAACATTGTGTGCACCTGCATGTTACCCACCTTAAGTGTTTTAGGTGCCACTTTTTCTCTATGGCTATATAAGGAAAGGTGGCTGCAGACCTCTAACAGAGAAATAAGAAATTTAATTGTACTATTTAAAAAGAAAAAAATTCTCTTTTTTGAGTTTTAGACAGCCTTGATCTCATTTGTAGTCTACCAATAGCAGAGAATATTGTTCATTTCTTTTTCAAAAGACATTTGGCTACAGAGAGGTTTTGACACATTGTTGCAGTGGATTTCTGCTGAGCAACAAAAATCTTAGCCTGAACCAGAGACACCAAACTGCATCCCAGTTCTACCCTGGGAGTGGATCACCTCAGCAGAGACACTTTCATTTGGCTAAAAGCAGTGTCCCTCTGTCACAACCTGTACTGGCACAGAATTCTCATATCCTAAAGCTTTTAAAAGCACAAAGAAATTGTTATGTTGGTGTTTTGGGATGTCAACTTTCTTTTTGCCATCTAACATCTTTACAATGCTCCTGTATTTAGAGCAGACAGTGAATAAGGTATCTCTGATCTTTACTCTGGTCAATAGCACTAATACTGACCAAAAGGGCACCAGTGAAACATTTCTTTAGACCTTGCTCTTATTTCCCTTTTCTCTTCACTTTCCTTTGTATGAGTGGGGACAAAATGCTAAAACCCCAGTTTTTTTAGGTAATTTGTGCAGAACTGATTCCTGTTAGAAACCAACTTTTATAAAGTGAAAAACATGTTACAACTTTTTAGTATGGGAAACAAGTGACTTAATGCTGAGAGCTAGGTATCTCCTAAAGTGCCTTGGGTTTGTCTTTGAAAATATCCTTGAGAGAAGAGAAAGATATATCTATTACAAAAAAAAAAAAAAGGGAAAAAATCATAAGATGAATGAGTGTGTGATGCTGGTGGGGACAGCTGCTCTTTCTCTATATGTGTTTACGTAAATTGGGGTAGAAAGCGGGTCTGAACCGTGGCAAATTATGATTAAATGAAGTGCCCTTCTTGTTATTTCCAATGCAAGAAAATGTCATTACTCTATTGATTTACAGTGATTAATGTTTTCTTTCTCTCTTTTCCTTTCTTATTTTTCTTTTAGTCTGTATTGTCAGAAGAGTGGGCATTCACAGCTGCTTATTGATTCTAACCAGGGCTGAAAGATTATTGAGTGCTGTGACTTTTTGTGCCCCATTGTTTCTCCTTGTGCTCTGGCGGAAAAATGATTAAAAGTGTTCCTAATAAAAGCATCTCTGGATGTTCTTTTGGTCTCTGAATAGACTGCTAGAGATAGAGATAGAAATGCCAGTGACTGCCTGACAGCCAGTATAAGATGAATGCTCATAATTTTGTGGGATAAATATACAATCAGGTTCTTTAGAACAAGAGTGAAGTATTAATTTAATCTGTAAAACTGCAGACATGTAGTAATTCAAGTGTTTGGCTGTATTGTAGTTTATGGTAACCAAACTGCTAGAAATATGTCTGATTAGCTGATCAATGAGAAACTGTTTTAGATTGTACTGTCACTGTGATAATGACATTGGTAATGTAATTGGCTCTTTAGTTTGCTTGATACTATACATATTTGAATTCATAAATAGGATTTAGAGTTGCTAAATATAGGTTGGGATTATGGAGCAGTGCTAATATGGATTTAATGTTTTACTTCAGCATTTTAGTGAACAAGAATGGTTTTATTTCGTGTAAGTGTGTTTGTTCTTTCATTGGGGAAAAATGTGGACAGGTGAGAACATAGATAGTAGGCTGATGAGAGAAGTAAAGGGAATGCTGGAAGAAACTGTGGATTTTTAATCATTGTCAAAATAGTGGATTTGAAATTATTCTGAACTGCTATTGTAATTTAGTTGCCCTGGCCTACATGGCTCCTGGTTACAGCTGGCACGCTGCTGTGTCAAAAGCTTCTGAGTTTTCCGTCTGCTTCCACCTCTGGTTCCAAAGCATACCCTTCTCCATTAAAGGCTGTTTTTGTCACTAGGTAGTTGTGGACTTGGGCGCATTAAACACTACCTTTTTACTGATGAGATACCTTGTAAAGTGACAAGGGCAGTTCCCCTGGTGGGTGGCCTTGCTGTTGCCTGTGTTGATCACATATTTAGGAATGATGATCTGTGGCCTCTCACGGGCATGGCATTTGAATTTGGCTCATGGTATGTAAATTTTTCACAGGGAAGAAAAATAAAAGCAGAAGAATAAGAAGATTTCACTGTTCTTTTTTTCTAGCCCAAAAGTAAACAGCAGCCAGAGCTCAAATAATTGAGAACTATTGTATTTATGTGCTTCATGCTACAACTTCAGAGTAACTTCAATGATCTTGTAGGAGTCAGACAGTGAAGGCTGCTTCTTTTTCAGGGAAACCTAGAGTCCTGGAAAAAACCCTTCAATTGCCCTGAACCTGTGCACAGAAAATGTTCTTGGTCATCTTTCTCTGCTAACAGTCTGTTAGGCACTTGTCTTGGATGTTAACTTAAAAATCTGTGTGCTTATTGCTGTATGAGAGCAGAAACTGTGAGTATTTTCTTCCACAAGTTCCTCCATGCACAAAAACCCTTCCTTAAGAAAGGTTCTTTGTAGCTGCAATGGAAAGATCATGAGCAAACAGCTGCAAGGAGATGACCATGCAGTTGTTGGGGTGTGCGTGTCTTGGAATTATCAGACTGGTGCAAGCTATTGCAGTGTAGGCAATCCTAGTGTTTGGGCTTCCTGGTTTTACAGTAAGGAAGGCAGGCCCTGTTATTCCAGTTAGATGAAGAAAGAGCATTTGCCATCTTCCTTATGTGTGTTTTGTGTGCTTGTGGTTTATTTTCCTCCTTCACACCCAATTAGATTTGTTTGCCCTGTCACTAATGTTTTTAGTCTGGCAGATAAGTATTTTGAGATCAGGCTTACCTGAACACAGAGGCTGACAGTTTTGTTGCAATAAAACTGTTCTAGTGCCCTTGTCATAAATTGCAGGTGCTAATTTGGAGACTTTAATTACAGGTATGTCTTGTGAATTAACCCATACAATTAAAGCGCAATATAAATACCTGCCATGGATTTTAATAAGCACTAGTTATAGTACTGCCAACTATTTGCTGGCTGCTGTTGGGATGTTTTTCACTGCTATTAAATACAGTGAGCAGTATTGTTGTTGCCAGTTGTTAGAAGAACAGTGAACAGCATTGCCACCGGCACAGCTGTTTAGCTGGAACTGTACTGTTGTCTCCCCCAGGGGAAGGGGACATTTAGAAGATAAGGTGTACTGTAGACAGCAATAGCATTCCTCTGGCTGACATGTCCTAGAACAATCTCAATACCATCAGAGCTCAGTGCTAAATAAAAAATCAGTAAAGCAAAGAGCAGTTCTACCTAGAAAATAGCTATGCAGATCAAGTGCTGGCTGCCAAGCTAGTGTATGTTTTGAATGGGATTCTGGTTATTGTACTTCGGCAGCTGCAGCACTGGTGCAGTGTCTCACACTAAGCTAGTGCTCAAACTCTGTGGGATGTGTTTTACTGTAAGTCATGCTTCTGACCACCCCGTGGGTGGGGGTCAAGAGGAAGATGTGGGTGAATTAGGAAATACCAGACTTCCACATTTTAAGAGAAAAGGTGTCAAGGTTTCCAGGCACACAGCATTGAAGTTAGCAGTTAAGAATACATTCACAGATAAAAAAATTTGGTGGCAAACCCAAAGTCTGATACTCATAGGAAGAGGGACTGCTTGTGAAAACTGGTATTAAAGATGCTGGCTTTTGAAACATCCCTTTAGGACAGAATTAACCAATGCCAGTCTACTTGGATTTTCTAGTACATCAGCTTTCTAGTGGTTTGGATGATTAGTCTAAAATAAATTCTTCTTGTTACTGGAATTATTCTATGGGGACAAGAATAGGAAGATTCTGCTTTCTTTCCTCTGAGGTGACACCTATTTTGTGGTGTACTACTACCTTCGCATATGAACACTTACTTTTTTTTTGATACAGTGAAGAATGTCTCCATTTGAAATCTCCAAACATTTGTTTGTAAAGAAAATTGTATGCTGTTCTCCAAACCTGCATCTGTGTGAGTTGACCTCTGATTAAAGCTTGCTTGTATTATGCTCAAGAGAAAAGCTCTTTAGTAATGGGGAAAAGTGTAATTTTCCTTTCCAGTTGAAAGAATTATCTCCATCCTTCTGTTTGTGCTCTTTCCTGTAATGTTGCATGGCCTTCTTTATCTGCGTTGACCAAAATATTGTTTGGTTCCCTGTCACACTGCTGTTGATATGATGCCATCATACTGTGAAGCAGCTGTGTTGAGCCCTGTGATATTTCTCTTCTGGGCCTTAGAGAAGAAATTCAAATCAGCTTGGTCCTGGGCAGTTCTGCCCAGGCTCAGAATCCTTATTGCTCTCTTGTTCTTCCATCCTCCCCTTTTTAGTTCTGGAGTTAGCTGTTTTCTATAGAATTACTGACTCTGTCCAAGAGATATGTGTATTTCATTGCCTTTAACTGGATGGCCCTATTACTGATTGTTAGTGGCTTTCTCCATAAAGGAGTTACAGTGAAAATGGAAAGAAATGTGTCCTTAAAAACCAGTGAACAACATCACTTTAATGCAGAAAAGTGCACCGTGTTTGTAATTATGTGGGTTTGATTCTTTTGAAATCTAATTCAAGCAACTGTTTGTTTCTCTTGGATTTTGTGTCTTGAATAAATGTTATCTGTTTGCTATTTGAATAAATCTTTCAAATTTCAGCATGTTGGGGTGGTCTTCACATTATCTGTCTCATGCATCCAACAAAGATGCTCTGATTTGTACCATTGATTTCTCACCATTCGTTACATAAAGAATTTAGTCTCCTATACTGCAAGATGTAACACAGAGGTATGTTAAAAAAGAGGGTTTAGTGCTGGAGGTGGTGAACTCCCATTCAGAATTTTAAATGGATGCAGCTGAGTAATTAATGGAAAAATAGTCATATTATTAAGGAAGAAAGAAATATTCTTTTACCATTAGAAACTGGCAGTCTTAAAAATAAGTGGCATATTAGGGGGAAAAATACTGAACTCCTCTCTTCAGTGTCTCATCATTCCTAACAGTTCAGAGAAAAATTGTAGAAATAACACTTTGGTCAATATGTTTCTTATATATTGGCATGCTGTGCCTCAGATCATGTGTAATGCCTTATCAAAAAATTATTTAGTTATTTGTCATGGGTGAGTTTTACAAAAGATACACATTGATAATATCTTAATACTGAAATATTTTTGATTAAAAAAATCTATGCTTCATATGTCATGCTATTGAGGCTTTAAGTTTCTACCTACTGGCTGATTTGATTTATTACTAACTTTTATCTGAAGGATATAAATAAGGCTAGAATTGCATTAAGCCTTCATCTGAACTGCACATTTCTTTGATATAGGATAATGAGGATGCAGAACATTTTCCCATGGTGCTTCCTTATTGAAAGTTCTGTTTTGCCCCATGGAGACGCATGACTCTTTTTCTTAAACACTCCTGGTATTCTACAGGATTCTACAAAAAATTTACAAGTGTCTTTTAATTAAAAAAAAAAAAAGTTGTGTCAGGGCACAGGATATTCAAAAAGTGTTTGGTTTTCCTGCTTGTGTTACCTGTGGTACAATGATACTGCAAATATCTTATTTCACTTGCTAGCTTAACTACATGAGCTACTTCAGGTGTTGTAATCAATGAAATATCTTGCCTGACTTTCATCTCTCATTCTCTGTAATGTGTGACAGTTTTCTGCCAGGATAATGTGAAATTTTAATTATAAAGTATAAAGCCAGAAGGAATTGGAGAAAACTGACATATGGTCCAGTTTTCCAATGGAATAGCTTTCCCTGCAGATGAAGTCACCTGGGTATTTCAATGTTATGCCTAATTCTCCAGAGGTCTGATAATTACTGTTTTTCTTTAAAGTATCAGATTGTTGGGCTGTACCCTTAGTGATACTTCATAGTACATGGACAAAGCTTAGATGGCCTAAGGGAGGCAGAAGGCCAATTCTTGCTAAGGTCTGACTGAAGAACATTAAACTATTATCTGAGAAAAATCTTCACTAAAATGATTATTTTGATATTTTGGCTTCCAGTGGAAGATTGTTTTTTCAACCAATTGTCCAAACTTTGTACCATTTTATATATTAGCTTTTTCCCAGGGTAGAAGGAAATGAAAGTTTTTTCGGTGAGCAGAATAATAATTTCCTAGAGCAGCAGCAAAATCAAGAGAAGTGACTGTTGTCTTAGCCAGTGGTGTAAACCTTATGGAGTAAATGATGTAGAGATAAGGTTGTTGAACAAGTATCAGTTTTTGCTTGTCCCATATGATGACATAGGGTGCTACCTTTTATATTGTTAAAAAATGGTCTCTTCTCCCAAATAACAAGAATTGGGATGAGAAAAAATGGCCTCAAGTTGCACCAGGAGAGGTTTAGATTAGCAAAGGCTTCTTCACTGCACAGATTGTCAAGAATTGGAACAGGCTGTCCAGGGAAGTGGTTTGAACCATTATCTCTGAAGGTATTCAGAAGAGGTGTAGCTGAGCCAAGTAGGGTCATGGTTTATTGGTGGACTTGGCAGTGCCAGGTTAATGGTTGGACTCGATCTTAGAAGTCTTTTCCAACCTAAATGATTCTAGGCTTCTATGATTTTAAAAAAGACAAGGAATGAAAAAACTTTAGTTGTCTGAGAAAATTCTGACTGGTTCAGAATAAAATGGTGGAGGAGGGGACACCTTGATGTCCTGCCTTCAATACCAAGGTTTTTGTAGCCCAGGCAGGTATTCTTGACACTGTGAGTGAGATATGCATCAATGACCTAACTTAAGTGTTAAATCTAGCTCATTAGCCAAGTCCTTAGGGTATAAATAATGAATGAGCTTTAGATGCTGTGGTTTGACTACTAACCAGTCAGTAGGACAGGAAGGGGGGCACCAGCTTTTGAATTTGTAGAATTTGTAGCTTCCCCTTTGTATTCATGATAGCTTAAAAATACCCGTAATAAGTTAGTTTGTAAGAAGTTGTTCAATGTATAGAATGTGTTCACTTATGGTGCACTTTTTTCTAACATAAATGAATGTTGAAGCTGGGTTACTGAATTCTTGTTCTCAGCTGAGTCAGTCAGCTAAAGTCTTTCTGGTGCCTGAGCTAGCATCACCACAGCACTGTGCCTCTGGTAGGCACAACTGAAGCAGCTTCAAATTGGATATTATACTACACAGTACAGCATAATGCACATACTCAGCTTGGGTTTGGGTGGAGTCTTACCCATAGCACTCTGTGTGGCCCCTCAGGAACTGTCTCAGCTGCTGAAAGGTCATTCATCCAGCTTGTTATTGCTGACTCAAGATCTGTGGCATGTTTCAAGTGTGACTGCACCCACTGCTGTGTGTTGGTACCTTCCCGTAAGGAAGTTAGCTAGAAACATTCACTGGAACAAATGCTCAGCAATTAACATTTTTGAGCCAGAAACAGTTCATTGAAAAGTCCTAAACCTGTAAAGTTTTTTTTTCTATCTGTAAAGATAGAAGTTGTTGGCTTCCAGCTTGATTTCCTAGTGGATTTGTCCTCAAGAAAAGCCAATGCCAAATGGCAAAAGATTTTTGGTCTGAAACTTTGTAGTTTGGAAGCTCCTTTCACATCTGTTTATATATCAGCAAAGAGAGCTCACCATATGAAAGAAAAAATGCTTTTGTACTTTGCCAGAAGTAATCTTGGCATTTGAAACTGATGTGCCTTTAGTATTAGCTTGGATAGCTTCTGGTAAGAAAAAATAAATGGATGTAATAAATATTTACATTACAACAAGATAATAAAATGCAAACATAGAGATCTACATCCTCCCTCTTTGCTAGTTGAGAAGAGCTCTTCTGTTGAACTGTGCACCTTATTGCATCTTGAAGGATTTGTTTTCTCTAATTCTCCAGTAACTTTAAAAGTTTAATACTGATAGAAAGATGTCTTTCTGTCTGTCGTGGATCAGGATACGACTCTGTGGGAGGACTTTTTGCTGGGTTGTGGCCCATGCAGAAAGAACCTTATGCCAGAGTAAGGAGGCCCGATAGGAGAAAGGGATCCCAGGATACGACTCTGTGGGAGGACTTTTTGCTGGGTTATGGCCCATGCAGAAAGAACCTTATGCCAGAGTAAGGAGGCCTGATAGGAGAAAGGGATCCCAGGATACGACTCTGTG
>JAWWES010000115.1:10594180-10607595 GCA_035583135.1 Lophotriccus pileatus
AATATTCTAATAGATATAGTTGTTTAGTTTGTGTTTTATAGTAATAAATTGTAATATTGTTTTTCCCCAGTTGAATTGGTTTTGTCTGCATAAACCTTCTCTCACAGCTTAGACCAATTTGGTTGGGGGGTGTGGGAAAAATTTTCACCTGGACAAACCCACGACACTGTCTGACATGGGTGTCTTGCTGATGCTTCAAAATGCTGTGTGAACACTTTAATTTACTGCTACCATTTTCAGACTGGCAGGTGGAAATAAAGGCTTATTATCTGTTGGGTTTATATTTCACCTGCCTCTGAACCCTCCTATGTTGTGATGTTGACAGTCACTGCTGAACTACTTTAATACTTTTTTTTTTAACTAAACCTGGGGGACACTGGAACTCTTCTGTATTTGTGATTTCTCTCTACTATCCTTTGTATAGAAGGCCACTCACACTCTTTTACTTCTTGTACATTGCGGGCATATATATATATATATATATATAAAGTTTATTAGTATTTGAAAATTTTTTCACTTTATAATTATTTTTCTTTTTTTTGCTTTACTGTTAGGGTGACAGAATTTGGTCATGGTACTGCTGATGTATTGGTACTTGCATTTTGTGTGTTCTGACTGGTTAACACAGGCAGGCAATGACATGTGATCTCTAAAATGTTTACAGAGAAGGGAGGAAAAAACACATTTGTGAGGCGAGTGTATCAATCCAACCTATTAGCACATTAGCCTGTGGATTATTTTGCTTTTTGACTGGTCACAGTGATATTGTGTCACTGCTGCAATAGGTTTCTCTTTGGTGCAATAGTTTTTTTTCTTTGGTGTGAAATATTTTTTTCATAGCATCTCTCAAGCTCCCCTAAACTGTAGCAAAAGAGGAAGTATTTCTTCCTTGCTGGCTAGTGTGGTTCCTCTGCCTTCTGTGTTTTCACTGTGTTTCTTTGCAATTAGTTTACCCAGGGAACCCTAAAGCACCTCCAGTTCCCATTATTATTGAATGTTTGCGTCAATGATTCTCTGTGGCTGACCACAGGGACAAAGCTGTAATATCTGCCTTTGTTTGGCACTGTGCTAACTTTTCACATGAAGAGATAGATCTGGAAATCACAGCACCAAATTATACTGAATTCTAACTAATCTCTCCTCTTCACCCTCGCCCGCCTTCCTGAATACGGGAGTATATATCCTCAGCATCATTACTGGCACGTTCATTAGTTACTTACAGCAGACAACTACAGCTTTGGGGTGTGTGGCTTGTGGCTATAGAAGGATGTACTTCCTCCTTGCTCCGTGTGTGCTGTTCCTAGAAGTTTGCCTTGCTGTGGGTCCTTGAGGCACTAGAGCTGTGTCTAGAGCACTGAGCCCCAGTCCGGAGGGTGTTGTGAGGATTTGGTTTAATCTAGATCAGCTGTCTTTTTGAAGGGTGGTGGTGATACTTTGAAGTACTATTCTCCTTTGTGAGGGTGAAAAGGGACTCCTGAGTTTGCTAAAGCCAGTGACTTTTGCACCCCTATGCCGTGGCAGTGAGAGGGGCAAGCATTCAGGTTTGCTTCTTGAAGTATATTTTCTGCTTCTCTTCGTTCTGTCCTCTCCTCCTTCTCTCCCACTTTGGAGCTGAGATGAGGATAGTAGAAAGATAACCACCAGATCAAGGGAAATTATCCCACTGTTGTTTACTTGGTTAGTGTCCAGTTTTGACCGTTCCAGGAAGAGGCCAGTTAATGGGACCGAGGCCACCAAGAAGGCTGAGGCAGTGGTTGCCCCAGGAGGAGAGGCTGTGAGCCTGGGGCTTATTCAGCTTGGGGAATGGATAGCTCTGTGGGAACAGCAGCACGCCCCAGTACCTGTGGGAGGTGACAGAGAGGTACAGCTGAGCTCTTTGCAGCATGGTGGAAGAATAAGAAGTGAGGAGCGTAAAAGGAAATGAAAGGGAAAGACACTTTCACTGTGAAGATGCAGTTCTTTAGCTAGGACTGTGTGAGAGCTGGTGAGCATGACATGCCATTTTAGCCCATTTCCCACTCTATTTCTGATGATATGTTTCAGTATACCATGTACCTCTGTTGCATGTGACTTCACTCATTTTTGAGTGTGTGACTTGCTATAAGTTGTATATTGTTTTCTAAAGAAGAAAAAAACTGCATAGTTGATGATGCCCTTGTGACACTTTCGTAGCTGGAAACTGTCCATGCAGCTTCCTGCCCAACACTTAAAATCAAATTTTGCAATAGCTGCTTCTACCTTCTGTTGTATTTTTGCTTTTCCACAATATAATTAACATGGCTGATGTGCAACTCCCATTTCTCCAAATCTCTGCTTTTATATGATAAAAACTGATTTTTATTTGCCAATAGCTTATGTCTCTTTGTACTAAACTTTTTAACAATTTTGGGATTTATGCAAGCTTTTTTTAAGGAGTTTATGAAGCTGGTTGGTACAAAGAAATGTCACTAGAAATTTCTAGTAACTTCCTCTGACTACCTTCTACTAGGGTATTTCATGCTTTTCCTGCTGGTATTAATTGCACCAGCAACTCAGTCTTGTCAATGGCAACTGACATAAGTGGTGTTTTACATTCAATGGACTTCCAAATGTAATTTTGCAGATGCTTTTGCTCTTCTTTGTGCAGCAGTCCTGCACTTGATTTGTTCTTCCTCCTCTGCTAATCTGCTTGCTAATGAGACTTGTTTGTTGTGAACTACATCTCATTTCAAGGTTTAGCTTTTCTCACTAATGAGCATTGTTTCTGTTCTTCCTACATGCTTTCTTCTTGTGTGAGATTGGGAAAGAAAATCTTGTTTGGGTGACAAAGCAGGTTGTATGTGACCTAGCTACCAGAATACTTATGGGTGGAGTGTTTCATGTCTGAGGCTGTATTTTTGCACTGTGTCTGTGTGGGTTGAAAACTTGTAAGTGCTGCATTTAGCAGAAGAAAGGTGTTTTCAAAGCTGTTAGATAATTAGGAATGAAATTCTGGATTATTTTATTATGTTAGTGGATATTTCATATGCTGATTACATCTTGGGGCAGTATGATTTAATCTTAAACAGATTTTGAAAAATGAAAATACATGCATTCTGACTCTCCTTTGCCTCCCATTTTCTATACTGTTTAATGGTTTAAACAAGTGCTTTTGGATTTCTTTTATTTCAGGGCAAAGCAAATCTTTACTTTGGGTTAATATTTTATGGAAATAAGCATTTCTTGCATCTGAAGTTTTTCTTCACAAGCATACTTAAGCTTCTAAACCATAGCAGAGTAATTAGGTTTATTATGGTGTGCCATGTTGTAGATTTATTTAAGTTCCTAACATATGGATCTAATTTTGTATCTTGATGGCAGAGAGAGAATATGTAAAAAAGTGTTGCATTTTCACTGCTCTGTTATTGGAAGGTGGTGAAATAAAAATAAAGGCACAATAAGTGCAAGGGTGATATGCAGTGGGTAATATTCCTTTTGGCCTTGAATGTTCTATACAGGGCTTCTTTGGATGCTGTTGAAAATAATGCATAGTAATTAAAATGTGATGATGTTTCCCTTCTAAGTAAACATATACATTTTGTCAAAAGGCAATTGGATGATCTTAGGTAAATTAATTTTCTGCATTCAAATGTGTTATCTTCTCTCTGATTCATACGTTGCTATAGCAACAATTGACTTCACAAGGCCTGACTTGTCTCCCAATGAAATATGAAATACCCTGGTTTATATTTTTCTGGTGTGAGTTATGGAGGTGACTTCAGTAGCTGAATCTTTATACCATGATTTTTCTTTTTTAAATTGAAGATAAAACTGTTTTTTCACTAAGTTGAATATATTCCCCTTCCTCTGTGTTTACACTTTTTACAGTATTTTTATTAGTATGACTAATTGAGAGTGTTATATCATACAGAATACGGTTTTGATTTCTAAAAGATGATTCTAAAAAGATCCACTAGTTTTAATTTTTTGTTTTAATTTTAAGATATGCATTCACTTCTATCAGTCTCAAAAACAGACATCAAATGGCAAAAAAATGGATGCCATTTAAAAGTATGCTGGTGTTGCAAATCCTAATTTAGGATCTGCCAACTATGCCAATTGCTTATGTATCCTGATTTAGGATCCTAATGATTACACCAATTGGTCACAAATGAGTGATTTATGGTTACGCAAAGAATAACCAACAAAGGTATTAGCAAAAATAGCTTTCATATGAATTTATAGAAGTGTAACTTAACAAAGTTCAGTGGCAAGGTTCATTCTATTGCTTGCTACATGGATGAAACATGCAAAGGAAAATTGAGTTAGAATTGATTTAGAGTGATTTACACAGAGACCAAAGATACAAAAGGATGAGGGAGGCCCTCCCATTGAGTCACAAGGTTGAGGGGATGCCCTTGCTTTCTAAGCTCCTGATAGAGATTAGGTGCAGCTAGGTTCAACCTTGGTCTCAGACTTGGAAAACACTTAGTATCTAAAGGAATTAACTATGTGGATTTCATTAATTAGTTTAGCATACAACTAATCAGCAATTTACAGAACATCTGTTGGGAATAGAGGATCTCTGCCTTGGATAAGGAAGGATTCGTGTCTCAGGTAAGAAGTCTCAAACCTTGAGAGTTATGCCAGCTCCAAAGGGAGTCACTGGTTGCAGCCCAGCTGCAATTTAGAGAGAACCTGAATAGCTGTGACAGGACCTGAGGGAATGGCCTGAAGTCGTGTCGGGAAGGTTTAGGTTGGATATTAGGAAAAGGTTCTTCATCCACAGGATAGCTGAGTGCTGGAAGAGGCTCCCCAGGAAGTGGTGACAGCACCAAGCCTGACAGAGTTCAAGAAGTGTTTAGACAATGCTCTCAGGCTCATGGTGTGACTCTTGGGGATGGTCCTGTGCAGTGCCAGGAGTTGGACTTGATGATCCCTGGGGGTCCCTTCCAACTCAGCATGTTCTGTGATTCTGTGAAACTCTTATTGAACTGTGTAAATAAGATAACCTAAGGTATCACATACCCTGAAAAATTACAAGGTAATACATATATAGCAGTGTTGAATATTTTGTTTTCTTAATGTGTGTATTAAATTTCCCAGCTTTATAGAATTTTTTTTCCCTCCCCCTTCAGTAAATAAACAGTGAATCACATGATTAAGCTGGGTTCTTCATGGACTGTAGATTATAGCAATAGATTTTCTTGTGAAAACATGTTTAACCATCAAGTGATACAGGAGCAGGTGGAAATATACTTTACCCTTGCAGAATTAAATAAAATTATGTCTCTAGGGAAAGTATATGTCAGCAATGAAAGAAAGAAAGAAATAGTAAAAAAAAATGCTTTGTATAAATGTTGAAAGCGGTGTACTTATGGATCGCTTTCGTGTAGTCTGAATATTTGGAGTATTAGCTGTATGTCAGGCAGTTGTGCATGATACGTAGTGCACAGTCCTCAATGGATTTTTAGCATAATTGATGTATAATATTGTGCAAAATAGAGCCATAATGGCATGTTGTAGTGGGGAAAGCTCCCTTTGTGTTGTCAGGAGCTTGGACCTCTTGCCAGAATGTGTGTCGTGTTATAACTCATCAATGGAAGAAATTCAGTCCTCATGACGCCTTAACGCTAGCTTTCAAATAGCAAGGGACACCACGGACATTGCAATGTTCTCTCCCCTGTGGAGTTTCCTGTTGAGATCAATTAGTACAGTGTTGTACTGGTGTGAATCATTATGCCTTTTGATGGGGAAGCATGCTTAGTTCTCTTTGATACAGTAAGTCCCAATAAAATCATAGTTGTATAACTACATAGTAAATAGACATAGTATATGTATGAAATAAACATAGTAGTATGTATAGAAATAATCAGTGTTGTTACTGATGCTTGAGGAAGACAAAGTGTGGTTCGGGGGGAACATAATCTGATCACGTCAAGATCAAATACAAACGCTGAAACCTGCACGTATACCTGGACGGTAGGTATGTGGTCTGCCTGCATGCTTAGTTTCCAGCAATGTTAATTCAAGCTGAAGCATGTGATTTTTCCTCTTGAAGCTTTTGCCTTAAGTCCTCTGGGACTGTGCATATTCACAGTTGCTCCTCAAAAGGCTGCATAGCCTTAAACTATTTCCATTCAATTACAGATGTCTCTTCGGATGTTGCTCTGACAGACTAGGTACAATTTCCCATTCTTGACTGACTCATTTTCTCACTTTGCTTAGAAAAAGAAGTTTTTCCTGGCTTTTGGATGACTTTCAAGTATCATGGGTTACTATCCACCCACCTTTATTTTATCAACCCATAAACTGACAGTACTATAAATGGATTTAATAAATAAAGTTTATGACTATTTCCTGACTGAGACCAGGTAATGGTAATCAATCAGTTTGGGGTGACAGAAAGCAGGATGCTGTAACAAATGACAAAGCTAAGGGTTCTTGAAATTGTTAATAAAACCAGACAAGCTTACTTGATGTTTGCATGTCCAAGTCCACAGCAGTTCCATTGTCTTACAGGTATTTGAAGCTCCTTTACATATCTCACAGAAGAAAGGCTAAACCTGCAATTTATGTGATCTGCTTATGAGGCCATGACCTTGCATGGAGATTTTGGGTATGAATTTAACAGATCTTTTTACAGCTTTTCACCAATTATCAACAGAAATAATATGAGTTCTAGAATAGATTTTTTTCCATTAACATGTCATTATGAATTTATAATGGATACTTTATTTAGGCAGTCTTTTGAGTGGGAATATTTAACTAAATTAAAGTTGGGACAAATACATTCAACATGCTCAGCAGCACTTAATAAAGGCTTATGTGCTCAGTAAACAAAAGTAAGAACAGAAATTTGGCTTTCATAATAGAAATATAGGCTGTCATAAGTTTCTGCTGAGATACAGATATTGAGATAATATGCTGGCTTTTGAATGCTGAAAAACTTCTGGTCTGTTCATACACTTACCTTCTCCACCATTGGAGGGGAGTATGTGAAGAAAGTGTTTAACTACTTTCCAGTCAAAACTCCCAGATGTTTCTTGGACATGAAAAGTGGTCATGCTGATGTTTTCTTCTAACCTGTGAGGAAATGAGTACATGAGTATTGCAATGCCCATGAAATTAAAACTTTGAGTTTGGGTCAGGGATCTTTTCACTTGCTGTTACAACTTTCCAATAAAGGAGGTGAAAAAACTTATTTTAATTTGTTCATTTGATCTGTGCCAGGAATAATTTTGAACTATTTTTTAAAATTCCTAATTGGGTTTATATCTTTTTTACTTAATGTACTTTGGAACCTTAAGCAGTAAATTGGACTAAAGCAAATTTTCTCGACCTTTTTTTATTTGTCAATATCTGGTAATATTTGTAATATCTCATGCCTATCTGTGACACTGCAAATGATAAAAAACTTTCTTTACATACTCTACATAGTTCTTTCTCCAGGTGGCCTTTATCTTTTCCATTTAGTCTGTTATCTACTGAAACAAAATTGTACGGGGCCCAGATGGGCCATATACCCATAGGAGGGTTTAATATACCCATAGGAGGCCAAAATTAACAATCATGAAGATGGTACCAAATTGCAGAGGTATCCAACTCTGGGACAGAGATGGCCTCTGGAATAATCTGCTGATCTGTACAGCAGTTTTCCCCCTCCATTGGCCTTTCAGCTCATGGTAGAGAGTGGGGTTTGGAAGTGGGAAATTTGTTTTAAACTTAAACTGTTCTCTCTGCTAGTTTCTTTCCTATGGGTCCTGTGTGTTTTCCTGCTTCCCATAGGCATATACTTCCCATGTGAGTCCAGTGGAGCCATCACACACAGCAAGGCATGTCCCTTTCTGTTGACATCTGATTACAGGATCAGAGAGAGGTTTAATCTCTGTGCCATGGCCAGAAAAGTGCCTTTCACACAATAGTACCTGCAGGCTGTATGTGCAAGTGTATTCTGTATATGAAAAAGGACTGTGGGAGCGCTGTGTGGGCTGCTCTGGTGGAGGAATAATTTGCTGCCCATGAAGCATGTGCATAAGGATGGCAAATTAAAATCACATAGGTAATCTTAATTCTGGAATTGTGTAATTATTCAGAGCCTAAATCTGCCAAGGCAGTATTCTACTGAAGTAAAATTTTGGTACTTGCAAATATAAAATGTAAATATATAACCCGATACACTTTTATAAGAATTCACAAAATAGGAAAGTCAAGAACTGTGGTGCCAGTAGTAGCTACTCTGATTGAGAATACAGATGAAATCTTTGCAAATGTTGTCTATAATATAAATTAGCCCAGTAGAACATGAACACTGTGTATACAAGTGCACAGTTTCAAAAATATGTGGTTGAACAGAATATTGATGTATTATTCTTTTTTTCCAAGATTATTCTGAATAACTTTATATTTAGCATTGTTTTAATGTCAGCTTCTAACTCTCATAACTCTGAGTTAACTTTGCTTTGTGTTTGCCTCACATGCTCGTGCACCAGAAATACTCTCTGAGCTGATTCTGCTAACTTGTCAAAATTTGATTGCTATTTCTAATTGGGTGAGATTAACAGACTATAATTTACGGGCTGTTTTCTTACCTAAGAAAGAAATATCAAGTGTGCACTTGGAAAAATAACAAGGATCTCTTTTGGAGTAAAAAAATATAAAAGGTAAACAAGGAGAAAAGTACTCACAATGCATCATATGTATAGGGGTTATCACTTATTTTTGATGCAAGATTTGAGGTGGTGTCACCGCACTGATGATTTATTTTCTTTAGCCAGCAATGCCCAGAGTGGCAGTCGCACATGCAGCAAGGTATGAAAGGGCACACAGCAGAAATGGAAGGGCTAAGCCTCCCAGAATGTTATAACACTCCCACTTACTTAGCAGTTATGTATTCATTTGTGGTTCATTAATTTTGGTGGTACATAGCCTGCTAACTTCTTCTGTCAGCTTCCCCTGAAAAAAACCTGGTTCATTCAGAGGATTGTACTATGAGATGTGTATATTCAAAGTTCACTGAAACAATTCTGTGTCACCTCTGTGCTCCACCCTCCCTCAAATGCCTTCTTTTTAGGGTATTTGTAAAGTATAAGTTTCCCATCACAATACTGTTTGTCTAAAAAGATTTTCTGGTAACAGGTTATAGAGGTGTGTCTTGTGTGTTTTTTTTCTTGATTGGTTGTTTTTTGTTTTGTTTGTGTTGTTTGTTTAGGTTTTGTTTGGTTTTGTTTGTTTGTTTTTTCCTGCTGGCATATTTGCAGGGAAAAAAGATTAATTTTGCATGCTGTTCTCAGTAGAATCTGTGAATAGGAATCATTAAAAAACCTAAATTGGTGTTCAATTTCAATTTAATTACCAGCCACAGGCTTTAGATGGGAAAAAGGACTGTTTAAGTCTTCTTTGCTTCTGGCAATGCTTTTCTGATTATGGTACTTTTTCAATGGCTTTGTCCAGTTTAATTATAAATCTTTAACTAGCAGTACAAGGTAAGTAAATTTTGCTAACAATATATGTTTTTCAGTGGGATCCTAAAGACATTTTGGAAAGTTAATTTGCATAGAAAAAAATCTGTCTCCGGTAGTTATTATTTTCAGTGCATCATAAGTAACTTTCACATACAGATCTGGACTCAGGAGAGGAATATTTATGTTCTATGCTCAGGGAAGTAGTGAAGCTGCAGGTTGCAGCAGGACAGAGTATGAGGCAAAATAGTGGTTTGTGTGTGCAATAGGTCTATAAAGTTGCAAGAGAGTTCTGCCTGGACAGAAAAAAAAAAAGAAGTTAAAACTTTAGACTGATTGATTGATTTGTGACTGATAATTTGTTGTCTTAAAATATGTACATGGAGCTTGCTTTGATATGTGTTTGGATTTCCCTTGAAAGTACAACTGAAACAAAATGAATAAAACAAGTGAAACAAACAAATAAAAGGAAAAAAAAGAAAGAAAAAAGAAAGAAAAATATGAAAAAAGGAAAAAGAAAAAAGAGAAACAAACAAACAAAGAAAATACAAAGAATTAAAAAGAATGGAAAAAAAGGAAAAAAAGGAGAAACTAACAAAAAAAAAGAAAATATAAAGAAAAAAAGAAAAAAAAGATAAAGAAAAAAGAGAGGACCCTCCCCCCCCCACAAAACAAACCAACAAAGCAACTAAAAAACCATAAATGTGTTTTTATCACCTGTGCCTGTCCCAGGTACAAGAAATGTATACTCTATATTAAAAACCTTGCTTTTAAAACAAAAAAGGGGAAATATGACACCCCCAGAGCAACTAGACAAAGCTGTACTTATCTTTAATTTTTTGAATTTAGATCAATAATGATTGTAAAAAACTGACAAGAACATACCTAATGACAAGGTAGCATGCTATTAGCATGGGGGAGGAGTATGCTTATGTTTTGTCTCCCACAGGACCCTTCTGGCTTCCAGCATATTTGATGAAACCTATCATGAGGGGACCCAGGACACCTTCCAATTCTGCAGATGCAGAGGCTGTGCCTCAAAAATCCTGGGAGGAGACCAGTGAATGCTGAGCAGCACAAGGCCTGCCTGGATGTCACATGGAAGAAAATATACTAGGGATAATTGAGTGTGTCTACTAACTTTCACTAACTGGCATAATGATTCTGTTATGATTTGCACTTCACGACTTTATGCTTTTCTTGCAACAGGTAATTTAGATGTTAGATTTGTTAATGGTAGCTATCAGATTAATGTAATTAATCCTTTTTATGCTTGCTGCAGTACAAGTAGTTTATAGGGATATGATGTGAGCTTATCTTGTTTTTTCTTATAGTCCTTGCAAATCATCTGGGGAACAATCAAGAAAATGTGAAGAACTGAAGCTAAAGTGATGGCTACTCTCATTATGAACCCAATGTTCTAAAACAAAAAAAAGGAGAGATGTAGGAGCAGCTGGACGGACAACACCAGCTACATGGATTATAAAAGAAGAAGAAGAAGAAAATACTAAAGCAAAATTATTGTGGTCCTGAGCTAGCCAGAGCTGAGATTAGTGTGTATGTGAAAAGAATCACAAGGTCAAGCTGGAAAACTGCTTGAAGCAAGGTTGATTTCTGTGTGTGGAAGCAGTCACATGGGTGTGTGTAGTATGTGGGGAGATAAGGAAACATCTTGCTGGCTGGAGAGCTTGGCCCCCCCGTCAGTAGATTGTCTGTATATAGAAATGGAGTAATAAAGTTACAAGAGAGTTCTGACTGGACAAAGTCTGTCCCACTTGAATTCATTTGCCACAAACAGCGCAGAGTGTGGACCTCTTTTCTACAGTGTGTATTTTTGCCCTCTTGCACACAGGTTGGGTGAAGTTGGACAATAGCAAAAGCATGTCCCTTTGAATCCATATAAAGTTTGACTTAGGATGTTTGTGCCACCATTTTGCAATGCTGTGTTCACCAAAAGAAGGGGAGCGCAAGCTCCTTTTAAAAAAGATGATTGTGTTAACTTTTCTTGACTTGCATACAAGTTGCTTGAATATAAAAGGATTGGGGTAAAATTTTTACATCACTTGCATCTTTTTTCAATGCCACCATAGTTGGTGTAAGAATAAGGGAAGAATCTCTTAGCTGGAGAGGTTCTAGGTTGGGCAGCTGAAAAGGAATAAATATTCCTTTACAACAAGGACTCGAGTGTTTCTCTGAATAAAGCTACATATTTGTTTGTGATGATAATTTTAGTGGTTAAAATGTAATTAGTGATTGAATAGGTAAGAGGGAAACAGAAATCTCAGTGGCATGAGAGGTTTACGACTCTTGGAAATGTGTCAATCCCATTTGAGACTTTGGGGGAATGAAACAGAAGCAATAGTAATTATCTAGTTAATAGACATCAGGGTGTGCTTTCCATAACTGCTTTTCAAGTGATATGTTACAGTTATTGGAGGTTTGGTTACACATGGCAAAAATATGAGGGTAAACTTGCAAGTAGGGCAATGCACAATTAAAACTGAAAATTGAGACCTGAAACATTAATTAGAAAATCGTTAACTACCACTCATTATAATATACCTTTGTGTCTTTCCTTTCTTCTGTTCTTCCCTTTCTTGAGAAAAAGTATAAATTCCAATTTATCACTTCATTAAGGAAAATTCAATTATGTTTTGCTTCCATACAATCTCATCATGACCTGGGGATTGAAAACCCTGGTTCCTTTCACTCTTAAGAAGTCCACAATGTTCTTATGGCTTAGGGGAATTAGAAAGGAAGAAGATGGGGATTGGCTGAAAGGAAATGTTTGAGAAGAGGTTTAGGATAAAGAAGAAAATACTGAGTCTCTGTCAATATAAACATTAGATTGGGATTAGATTGTTTTCTCAGTAAGTGTGATTTAAACATGGTTAATTTAACTTGAGGAAGGCTGAAAGAGACAGATGAGTATGCTCTCATAGTATCCATCTAGTTGGTTTGAATTCAGTGAAAGTAGTCTCTACAGAAAGCATGTGAAGATTTAGGCATTTGCAAGGCATGGGAAATACAAGAGGGGAGGAACTACAAATCAAAGTGATTTCTGATTCATCTGCAGCTGTCAAGAACACCACCTATTATTTCTGATAATCCATTCTTTTGTTTCATGGACAATGTGAACATTTAGTGACAAAAAAAGCTTTCAGGTTTTCAAGACCTTTCATTAACAGCAATGAAGGTAAAACTGAGGAAAAAAATCACCTAATTTGTTGTCTTTCATTTGGTTGGCAAAAAGACAAATCACTATTCCTGCTTAGAATGACAACAAGCTTTCTTCGTTCTCTAAATTGTTGATAATTAAGAAAATAAATGTTCTGAGGTTGATTGTGATCTGGTGTATGTTACTGTGATTGTGGTTTGAAAATATTTTGACATCTAAAGAAATTTTCGAGTAAAGGGAGTTTTCTTGGTTGGCTTTGGTGTTTTTTTTTTTGTTGTTGTTGTTGTTTTTTTTTTTTTATTTCTTTTTGGGAAGAGGTGTACATCTCATTTTGTGGGGGAACTACCTGCTTAGAATTGTGTTGTGATATAGTTGTTGTGTTTTTTTGGTTTTGTTTGTTTGTTCTTTTTTAATATTAGAAACATGGTGAAATTTGAAAATGTTACCTACCTATTGGTGAATTATTATGAGGTACAGGATATTCTGCCTCTGACACGACCAGTTGCCGTCACCAAAATAGATTTAGGGACCATATAGCTTGCCTGAGGCAATTGGATGGCACTTCGTCACTCCATAAAGGGTTTTGATCCCCCTTCAAGAGACCTGTGTTAGAGCTCATAGGGACCACAAAGGTGATTTTCACATAGCTGAAGAGAACATAAAGGTGATGACTTTCTACTCTTGTGAGAAACATGGAGCTGGCTGAGCTGGACTGTGGTGTTGTCCCCAGCCATGGCAGACCTGTTATAGATTATTTGAGATACTCAAAATAATCAAAGTATAATAAAGAAATATTTATTAGTATACAATAAAAATTA
>JAWWES010000115.1:10607839-10630680 GCA_035583135.1 Lophotriccus pileatus
AAAGAAATGGTTATTTGTACAACTATAACCAGTTACTCATACTTTTATGAACAAAGTTTTAATTCAACCCATTACAGACCTGCATGTTCACAAGGCTGTATTCATCTAATCCCAGTTTGCTAAAGAAGAAAGTCTGACTGATTTTTCAGTTTCAGAAGGATTAAGGTATGACAATGCCTATTCACATCTATGAAGACTGGGGACACCAGATACTTAGGCGGATGCTTGGACCTTGTAGCAGTTTTCTTTGCCATATAAATAAACTACCAGCTACCAAAGATAGCCATACATTGTAATTTCTATTAACATGTGATTTGTGCAGACTGAAGTCATTATAATGATTCAAAGCTCTAATCATCATGATAATGGAGCATAATTGCTAGGCTGCTTAAAAACTTTAAGACAAAATCTATGCTAATACCATCTTAAAGCTGGCAGCAATTTTTTATTTCTATTTTGATCAAACTCCTATTTTGCAGGGGGGAAAAAGGTATTTCAATTATGCACTTGAAAAATAATCTTGGGATTGTAGATTCAGGCAGAAAAATAGGGACATTAACTTTTTTACTTTCCCCCTTTAACAGTGAACGTGATTTTATTAAAATAGGTATTTACCTATTTTTAATAAAAATAGGTAATCAAGTTCTTGAAAGAGTTTAATTAAATTAATTTTGTCGTCCCCCCCCCCGCTACTAAAACATAAAGGGGATAAAAAGCCTAATCTGCAAATAGTCTAATTTTTATTGATCTACTTTCAGTGCTGATCTCAGTTCTTGGGAAGCCCTGAAGATGTGTATCCTGTACATCTTCTTCAGCACAAGAATTTTTTCCTATATAGAGGTAATCAATAGTTATATTTCCTCTCAGGGCAAAAGCTCAAATGTAAGGGTGACATTTCACATTAGCCCATCATTGGTCTCAAAAGTATTCATCTGGAAAATAGGACCATTCTGCCACATAAAGCCCTTTCTTATCACACTTTTATTTTTATAGTTTGCTTTCTGTGCATGCATTGGAACAGAAAAACCACACAACAATGCTTTGTCCAGTCCATGAAGGTAATCTCATTTTATTATGGAACAATCTGTTTGAGCTGAAGAACCAGGGCTTTTAGCACCTCTTCTGTGTTAGCTAGGCAGTCCTCTAAAAGTGGTTTTGGTTTTCTTGCAAATATCACTTCACAGAGTTTTTCTGAATAGCACCAGGATCTTTGCTGTCCTTGTTATGTATGATGCTGTGAGCTGGTGGCTGTCACTCAGTAAGGCACTTATGCCCTGAATAGTACATGCATTTCTAGATAATTCATGCCCATGATGATTTCTTTCTCTCCATCCCTGCTTTTTTTTTTTTTTTTTTTAATTTGTATTATTACCACAGGCCTTCTCTGAGGCTATGTACAACCTTTGGAAAAAGATCCTTCCCCACATTTGTCAGCTCTACCTTATGGTTTGATCTATACCATTCATTCTCTTTCATATAGCTTTTCCAACTGTGTTCAGATATCCCTCAGTCCTATTTTGTTTCCTGTTTGCTGCAGCCTGAAGAGTGTAAGCAAGTAAATATTTCCCTACCTAATGAAAATTATCTCTTAATCAGTATTTGCATCTCTAGTAAACGGAGACTAAGATGGTAGGTAAGCTGTCCTGATACATTGAGTTGCTTAGTTTTTGCAAGGTTTCATAAATACTATTAAGAATTTCTCAGTCTTTTTCCAGGTATTGCCAGTAACACTGATCCAAATTACTTTGCTCTGCGTTTTATGGAAACACATTTTAAAAAATAGAGGCAATTGTCTGCAGCAAGCTGTAGCCAATATGCTGGGCTTCATCAGCAAAGTTATGTTTGTCTGGGGGACTTTTTCACAAAACATAATTGATGATGACAGCTTGGTTATGAGAAGCTGGTGTATACATCAGTTTAAAAGGTTGTCACCTACTGGATGCATTAATTCAAGTCCTTTGTGCGAGCCAAAGTTCCTATTCCAGGCAGAGCATATGGTCTGTCACTTAGCACATGACATGTTTTTAGATCACTTTGTCTGCAAGTGTACTGGCCCTGAATGTGAATGTACAGGCTTGCCCTGTAAAAGCTGGCACCAACTTATTTCCCATTCTAATAGTTCTACTGTATTTTTTGGACTTTTTATAGCTTAAACATGAGGAAAGATGTTCAGGATTTAGCCCACATAGCTCTCCTTTACTATCTTTTGAATTTTCCCTTTGAGAAGTGACTTTCATTCATCCACCAGCTGAAATAATATTCATAGAAGCATAAATGTATACAGCCATATTTCTCTGCAGTAGTCATGTTGACAAGTCTTGTAACTTCATAGACAATTCCCTTGGCTTACTGATACTGAACTTGCTTTTATAATGATTGCTTAATTCATCAGAGTTAGCTAGACTTTACCCAAATAAAGATAACCTGAAGCAAAACTCAAACTGAAATCAAACTTCAAGGAAAGAGCTGTTCATTTAAACTTTTGATCAGAACTGTGAGTAAGAGTAGAGAGGTAGAACTTGTGATTAGGGTCATACATGTAGGAATGATTTAATCTGGTAAATCTGTTCCAAAGTCCACTCATCTATGATGGGGAAAAAAAAAAGTAATAGCCGTATATTTGTACTCTGAAATTTGATGCAGTTGCCAAAGCATATGTACATTAGATTCACTGTCTTTGTGTAAAATTAGGTAGACTATGGAAATAATGGAAAGTACTAAAATCTCCATTCTAAATTCAACATCAAACAAGACAATGCTCCATGAATGAACCAGACTGTTTACAAATTAACTGAACTTGCAACCAAGTTTCCCCTCCCCATAGAAGTGTAGCAATTGGAACAAAGACATTTTTAAGTATAATACTGAAAGTACAAAGCATGTCTCTTTGGACATTTGTTTTGCATTCTGAGTTGTTGCTTACTGCCTTTAACCTTATTCCATTTTCTTTCTGTCTGCAGCTATTGATAGGAATGTGCTTGCTTTCTTTTCATGCACTGATTAGCAAATGTCAGCAACAGAATGTGAGTATCTGTAGTCATACGTGTCCTGGAGCATTTGCTATGCATGTTCTTCTATTAGTTATTTACTTCATTATTTTTCCCCCCCCAGTGATTACACCATTCACTTGGGAAACGGAAAAGGTACTTTGTGACTTGGGTGAAAAATTGCACACCAGGCTGCTGAATGCTAAATCTTGGGATGAGAAGCTGTGAAAAAGATGTAGGATATGTTTTATCCAGCTGTGGGAACAAGTTTGTTCCCAGACTACTTGAAGGGGCAAGTTGTGGGCAGCATTGATGGAGCTTTTCCACAAAAATGTTCCTCATTCTAATTTTTCTAGCTACTTTTGTGCCTTTAAGAAAACAATCAAGTGTGAAATAAAAAAGGATCCAATGTCATGAGTGGTAATCATTTAAATGGCTGATAAATATCCTACTGGCATATGAGTTTAAGTGTCAGTACTGTTAACATTTCTATACTCTTCCCCTCTGTTTGTTCCTCAAAGCGTATAAAGAAGAAGAGGAAGTACCCTTCCAAATCTGTGTGGGCACAAAAACTCACCTGAGCATAGAACATGTGACTACTGAGAAGTGTAGGACCTTAACATAATGGAAGACAAAGAGTGCGTCATTGCTTTGGAATCTCTGAAACAGGTCATGGCAAAGTTGTGTAATGGTATTTAAAAATGAACTTGTAGGAATAAAGAATCATCCCTGAAAAGATGTGCCTAGGCCTGGATTGAGTCATAAAATGAAAGTATTAGTTGCTCTTGCATGTGCATTTACAGAGGGAAGACTTGTGTGAGTCTTGCAACACATTGCAATGCATGCTGACGGAGGAGAACAGGTAACTTGACTGTGATGAGGATGTCTCCAGTTTTGTGAGGAGTGAATCTGATTACTTCTGTTTCCTGATAAAAAAATTAGCAGCCTTGCTAGCTATATTATTTACTGGGAGCAGTTCAACATATGTTCTGACTAATGTTCATTTTGCTTGAGGTTTTCTCTTGTCTCTAGTTTAAACATTATGCGAAATAAGCCTCAGGTTAGTAGGTGTTAGTTTTGCAGGCTGTTGCACTGAAAATTCTTGCATTTGAAATTGTCCTGGAACCTCTGGGAGACAAGCATGTTTCTGACTTCAGAAGAAGAGGAGGCAAATGCAGAAATAAGGTCATGGACTGAGCAATCAAGGGAAAACTGGGTGGTCCTTTTCTAGCTCTTACAGTAAAAAGCCTTCTGTCTGGCTTTGACTCTAGCTGCCTTTTTAAGTCTCTGAGTTTATTGTTGACATGACAAGGGATAGATTTAGCTTGGCACAATGCGCTGCAGAAAATAGCTTTCCTGTCTCACTGTTTCTGTACTTGCATGGGACAGTGAGAAGGTGACTTATACTGTCAACAACTCTGCTCAGCTGCAGTTTAAAACAAAAATTCCAATATTTAAAAACACAGGTTAATCACTGATTTCTGTCAGCATTCATTTCATTATTCACCTGAGCTACTTATGAAGGCCACATTTAATAATTTACCTTGGGAAACAAATTCTGCTCAAGGGGCTACAGAATGTGGGAGATGCCCATTGTGTCCTAATTTACAGTGTCAGTGGACATGTATATGGGTGCAGTGTGTAAGCATTGGGTATAGGCTTTGGTGATTTGAACCAGTTTCTCAGGTTGTGTATCTTTATTTTAGAGGTTTTGCTGCATATTAATTTCATTCTGTAGTAGTTGGAGACTGCTCTATTTGTTTTGAGTGGTGGATGGAAGCTATCACAAGCTCTGCAGCTGCCTCTCCAAGGAGCTGAATGAGTAGCTGAGCGGTGCAATGCTCCTTTTCAATTTAGGCTTTTCTTGGGAGTGTGTATGTGCTATAGTGAGACAAATGTAATTAGGAGTGACTTATTCACTGAACAAAAGGAGTAGGAATAAGGATGGAAACATGAAGCAACCTTGTAGAAACAGAGCTGAAGCATAAAGCTTAGGCCTAATTTAGGCCTAGTTAATTATATTCATAGTAAACACTATCAAGTATTGCCATGAATGTGGGGTTTTTTTGTGCAGGGAGAGGAAGAAGTTTTTAAAATTTTTGATGGCTAATATATCTAGACTTATGAGCTTAAAATAAATAAGAAAAAATGCTCTAGGAGGTACTCTGCTCTGCCTTCACAGTGGTGCAGTTCCACCAATTACAGTAGGCTTTGTGAGAGAGAAATCAATTTAAAATTATAGCACTTATATTTATAAAGTGCTCTTTGAACAAGGCCCTCTGCATTGAATGAGTCTTACGTCTAAAACATAATAAAAAATTCCCAGTTGAAAGCATTATACAGGGTTGTTGCAATAATTTGTTCAAGGCTGCAGATCAGAGGTATCAAGAAACAATATTCAGTTCACTCTTTTGAAGTATTCTGACTGCAATTGTCTCTAACACACTTGACAGATACTGTTAGAATAGGGTAAAAAATAAATGTGAGAAGAAAACCACTGTGAGAAAATCAGTGAGCTGCTTTCATTATTATATCTTGATACAATAATGCTAATATGAAGCAACCATTGCTTTCAGGATGCTATATTGAATTAAAACTGTTGTAAAGAAAAATAGAAGTTAAATGTCTGTTGGCAAAGACTGAGGAAACAGTAAACCTCTGCTCCTTACATCTTTTAAAAGTAAAAAATCCCACCCACTCCCCACCTGTGCCAGTTGTATCTTTATGTATGTGTAGGTACTACTGATTCTACATCACTACAGCCCCCGAAGAACTGCAGTTTCCATTCTGCAGAATGAATTTGACAATATTTCAAGACTTGATTTTAACCTAGATAGGATAAAAATCTTTCCAGAGAATAGAAAGCATGTTGCTTCAAGCTGGCATGATATAATTCCCTATTGCCATCAGCTTTAGTAGCAGGACCACTTGATAGTTTTAATGAATCAGATGCTGCATCACCATTCAGCTTTATGGACTGACATCTTCAGGCTAGTATTATCTCCCAGCGTTTGCTGTTACCCCATCATATGACTTGGTAGTTCAGTCAGGGAGATAAGTTTGGTGCCAGACAGGGGAATATATCTTTGCCAACGGGGACAGTCTACAGAGAAGAATGAGATAAGAGTTCCTTTAGCATTTCTAGCAGAGGTAGATTGATCTTGAGTAACTGTGAGATAAAATGGCAGATGAAATTCAATATAGATGGTGCACCCTGGGGACAAAAATATCTTAAATAAAACAATGGGCTTTGAACAGACTGTTACAGTTCAAGAGCAAGATACTGGTGTTGTCGTAAATGACAGCATTGACTTTGCTATCTTGTTTCAGTCAAAAAAAGTGAATTGAGGTTTAGAATTACTGGAAAAGGAATGCCACACAAACCAGAGATCATTATTAGGCTACTGAATAAGTCTGTAGTTCAGCTGCATCTTAACTACTACATGGAGTTCTGAGTTTTCCATCTCAAACTGGACATTATAGAATCATAGAAAGGTCAAAAAGAGTGTAAAAATGGTTGGAAGGATGAAAAAAAGCACTTACATAGGATGAAAGCTAAGGTGCGAGGGGGTTGTAGAGGTAGGTGTGTGTGGCAATGGATTTACCATATGTAGGATGGAAAAAATCCTGTCAAAGATGGACTGGTGAAGAAAAGGAAGAAAACAGCCAAAATGTTATAGAAACAGAAGTTTTTAATGTTGTTTAAACATGTCTAAAAATGGCCTTTTTGTATTTTGCAAAGTCACTGTTTCTCCTTCCCAAAACCCCCTGTGAAAACTGTTATGCAGGAATGTTCAGGGAAGATTTTCTGGGTCTCCTCATTGGCCTTTTAACCCCTTCCTGTTGTATATTAACCTTTACCTGCGATTGGTGGCCTCTGTAACCCCCAGAGACCTGTGACTGGTTTTTCTCTGATCCCCCTAAAACATATATAAAACCCTACTCCACAATAAACTTCCTCTTTCGCTCGTCCCTCTCCTGTGGTCTGTGTGGGCTCATTACAGGGCTCCCAGGGCGACGTGGGAGGGGGGCAGGGGGGAAGAGCATTCCTCCTCCAGGTCATGGGCCACAAGCCCAAAGCCTAGAGGTTCCCCCTCCAACTCCACCGTTGTATGTGTGATGCAATTAAAGGTTCAAGGAGTTATGAGGAAATCAAAGGGGCTAAATAGCAATTAACTGTTTGGTTGTACCTGTACAAGAAATGATAGGAGTCATTTAATGGATGTTTGGTTCTTCACACAATATTGGATTGTAGAGCTCCTTGCCACAGGTTTTAGGGTGATAAAAAGCTAAACAGAAAACAAAACCCCAAAAGCAAACAAACATGCATCCTACTGGACAGTTCAAGGAGGAAAAAAAATCTAAAAATCACTTGATGGATATTAAAGTGCTATTGTGCGACCCACAAGATTACTTTGAGATAAGTTACCACTTACCCTATCCTTCTACAGTTCGCTTTGCATTTACTATTGGTCATGCTGAGCTAATTGTATATTTGCTACTTTAGTAGAGCCTGTTATGAAAAAAATCTGTATTTTTAAATGGAAGAATAAACTCAGAAGGCTTTGTATACAGCTTCACTTATGCTTCTTTGATTTCAACAGTATTAACAGCTGTGCTCTGTAATCCTGGGATATACTGACAGTAAGAGCAGGAGTGGAAATGACTGATATTCCTTGACCTGTTGGCTCACTGAGGAATTAAAGCAGATGCCATAAAAATGCAGGAGTTAAAAGGTTTTCCCACATATTGGTGCATGACTTTTTATGCTTTGTTTTGCTCTGAACACAAGGCTTATGGGGCTTATGCAAGGACTTCGTTGCCAAAGAAATCTCTGGTCCTCTTTTCAGAGAGAGGCAGCAATTTCTTTCTTTAGAGTTACTAGCCTTCTAGCTGCAGAATGGCTGGACTCTCCACTAGTTGGGTTTTAGAGGGCCCAGTTACAGAACTTCTATCAAAAGACGCTTATCCCAACCTTACCTGCTGCTCTAGGGGGAAGAAGGTAGGTTTGCCACTGCTGTGGGGCACAAAAGCCAAACAGGAATATCTTTAAATATTCTTTAAGAAAACAGTGCTAATATAAAATGGAAGTGGAGACTACAAAATGGATTTCTCTGGGAGTTAGGACTAATTTATTTAATGCAGGAAGGATAAATATGTAAATGTTTATTGGAATAAATTGCTAGATTATCTTTCTCTATTTTTCTCCCCGAGTGTGTATGCTCTCTAGAAATTGTCCGCTTAATAAATTAAACAGCAACAATGTTCATAGTGGAAAGAGTGAAATTAAACTGGCTACTGAACTTCTGCCACTGAAAGGAAATTATTTCTCCATAAAATAAACGTGTTTAAATAGAGCTACAGAAAAGGAAAGGGAATTTTTTCCTTTCTCCAAAAAAGTCATTTTCTTTGGCATGATACTGTTTCCATTCTTATTTCTTGGATAAAATAACTCCGTTTGCAAGAGTATGGCCACTAAATGGTACAGAACCTTTTTTCCCAAGTAGTAATTCAACTGAAAATTAATTTGCAGAACTGCAATGAATTCTCAATTCATTCTGGTGCAGTTTGGTAACTAAATTCTTGTTAAATAATATTGATTAAAAAAATTGCAAACCCCCACAAAACATGAGGAATGGCTAAGGTCCCTTGGTTTGTTCAGCCAAGAGAAGACTGAGGGGAGATCTCCACGTGGTTTTCAACATCTTCATGAGGGGAAGCAGAGGGGCAGGTCCCAGTCTTTTCACTCTCATGATTAGTGACAAGACCCAAGGGAATGGCCTGAAGTTGTGTCAGGGGTGGTTTAGGTTGGGTATTAGAAAAAGGTTCTTCCTCCAGAGATTAGTTGGGTGCTAGAACAGGCTCCCCAGGGAAGCGGTCACAGCACCAAGCCTGAAGTGTTTGGACAGTGCTCTCAGGCACATGGTGTGACTCTTGGGCATTCCCTGCTCAGGGCCAGGAGTTGGATCAGATGAACCTGATGGGTCCCTTCTAACTCAGTGTATTCTGTGATTCTATGGCATCTAAAGACTTTGTTCCTTGTAGATCTGAAACAAGGCTAGTAGGGAAAAATCTTACTTACATAATCCTAAATTTTAATTTTATCTTTGAAACTTTTATTTTAGAAGTAAAAATATCTGCTGAGAAGAAATGAATGTATGTTTTGGAATTATATTTCAGCAGAGCAAACTATATTTATTGATTCTGTTGCTAAACACATGAAAAATCCTTTTTTCTTAGTTCTAATATTATTGTTGCCACAGAATATTTGTCTTGACTTATTAAAATGACCTAATAGGCCCAAATGTTTTATATTTTCTCAAAAATTTTATTAGCCAAAAGTTATATCCTAGAACATTGTGAATAGTTTAAAATATTTTTTGTTTCTTGGAAAATCCTAATACTGTAGAAAGCATTTGAGATGCAGAAAATGTTAAAAGACAGTTTTACACACTGTAGTTGTTTCCACAGCATTAGTGTAATGTGACTCCTATCTCAGTTGAAGGTAATGGTGTCAAAAGTATGAGTACATTATGGTGAGGAATTTATTTCAGGAATATTAATGTACCTTAACTGGATAGGGGGGGGAATTATTATCCTTATCTGTCAACTAGCAATGTTTGCTAGTTTTGTTGCTCTGAATCCTTGAAAAAATAAGTGCATGAAGATAAATATATGAAATATGTGCACTATGTGCACTGTTCTTATAGTTCTGTGGCAAATTTTAGTGGATGCTTTGTTTTATGAAGTATACAGTTTTCTATAAATCTGTGTGGTGGTGAAGTTATGTGATGTCATGCTAAAGCTCTTTGATTTATAATACCATAGTTGTTATCATTGCTTCTAATGCAAAGAAAACTATGTTTTTTATAGACACAGTTGATAACAAAATCATAAGCAGTATTGCAAACATCTCTATGCGTTGCAGAGATTTCAGATTGATTTTGATAGTTTTTTGTTAAGGATTGATTGATGTTGAGGAGCATTTCACCATGGCATAGAGGATGACTGAACTACTTGTTTCTCATAATTTGGGAATGACCTAGAGCAAGTCCTGCTCAGCTGGGCACCTCAGGGCCCAGAATTTGGTGGGAGCTGTGGAAATACACTCTCCTTACCATCACTTGACATTGTTGGGGTGATGGTTGGACTGAATGATCTTAAGGGTCTCTTCCAACTTAAATGATTCTATGTCAATACAATCTTAGTCTGCAATTTTCACAATGATATTTTCTTCAGTTTAACAAGAGTTACATGGACTATTTGAGCACACTAGGTTGTAAACACAGCAGTCTTTTATCTTTTAGCAGTCATGGTAGAAAGCAGTTGCAGTTTTGCAGCTTTCAGTTTAACACAGATTTTGGACAGCATGTTGTGTATATGCTGCCAAAGACTGATCATGGTGATATCTTGCTGACCTCTTGATTATGTCCTCTTATTGTTCAAATTCAATCATCACATTGGCAACATCAAAGAAGTGGCAAATACATACAAATGTCCTGCTGGGTTACGTAATAACAGTTATGTTATTTCATAATAATTCTTAAGAAAATAATGTTTATAAAACATACTCTGCAAAGAAAAACCACCCTTTTAAAGGTCTTTAGGTGAAAGTGTGGTAAAGTTCTGATCAGGATAAATGCAAGTCTAAATAAGGCTATGGCAGGTGGCCAAGTGAAAATAACTTTATGGGCATATACCATAATTCAGTTAAAGGGTGATTCTTTGCTTGTAGAAATTTATTTGATTTTATTTTACAGGGAAAGGCAGAAACTAGTTTTGTAGCCATCATGTTTCTCTCTTCCAGGAACATTCAGGAAATCTTTAACATGATTGTGGGAAAGATTTCCGCTTCTTTTTTGACATTGGTTGTTGATTTAGATGTACAGCAATCTGACAATAACATAGAAATTTACAGCACAAAATATTTACAGCTGAGCTTTATCCAAGGTTCAACAATAGCATTGAAGCCACACTTTTTAATAATGACAACCTGGACAAGTATGAAAAGATACAGATATAAAGTATTTCTAATCTGCTGCTCCATCAAATACCACTGCATGAAAAAGAAGCAGGGTGGGAGGGAAGAGAGAGCGGCCTCAGCCATTCTAGTTGCATCCCTCATCTGTCTTGGTTCTAGTACCTACTCCTGTACATTGTGGTATAGGCCTAAGAAGCAGGTAATTTCTCTTGGCATAATAAAAGCCTTGAGGAAAAAGGTCTGTTTGTGAACACCAGTATGTGCTTTTACACATGGACCATATAATTTAAAACAAGTGTTAGTGAGAAGTCAGTCTTCCCTTTTGTTGTTTTCTAATGGAGAATATACGTTTATAATATTTGAAGGATCAGAGAGTATTTAATTGTTTTGTCTCTTTCATGATTTATTTTTTAAATCACTGGATTGGGAAAGTAATTACTAACCTGTGCATAAACCCAACTATGGAGATAGTAAAAAGCACCTGAGAAGTAAGCACAGAATAAGCTTCTTTTCATTGAAATGGTGATTTAATTTCCACCAGTAATTCTCACCTAAAACTTCTGATGCTAATGTGCAGTGTTGACTCAGGATGTGATGCCCTGATGTAACGTAAAGATGTGAGAGCATAAACTTGTTGCTCTGGACTGCTCCTACAGATCTGACTTTCAGCTGGATGTGAGTAAATGAAAAATTAAACATGGTACTGATACAGGTGATGATAATGTGGTTCAAAAACACTTAAACAAACAAACTGAAACAAAGAGGTGGTGCAGAATTCAGCCTGTAATTCTGATGAAAATTACTAATTTTTACCAAAACTCGATGCCAAGTTCTAAGAAAGGAATAATGGTTATTTGCTATATGAAAGCTGTTAGAAAATAATGGGTGATGAACAAATTTTTAAGCTATATAGAAGTGGAATGGGAAAAATACAAGTGGAAACTATATTAGGGTGGCTATTAAAAAAACCCCTTTCTTTTGGAATAGTATCACTGTGAGACAATATTCAGTTTGTAGCTTGTGTGGCATGACTTTTTAGTACTGTTTTCAGGCTACTTCTCTGTCATTTCTAAGATCACTTAGAATTCTGAACCAATGGCTACAAGTGCTTGCAAAGATAATAGTGACCTTCACAGAGTGTCTTTATTTTGATATGTAGATTATTAATGGAAATTTTCAACAGGCACAAATCTAGAATGCACTCCTAGACTGAAATAGCCCCTTGATTTGACATAAAATTGTTGATACTCAGACTTGCACTGATGACTTTGCAGATAACCCTCTCATCAGACAGCTATGTTCTGTGGGGTCCTGGGGAGGGACAGCAGCTGTTGCTTCTAAAGAGTTTGCATCGGGCTTTGTAAATCAGTAATTTTGTACATGTAAAGTTTCCAGTGTGCTCATACCTCTTCTGCAAAACAGTTGTTGATCCGTAAGTGGAGGAAGGTTGAAAAGTCATTAGCTATATTGATTTTACCTAGTTTGGTTATGTAATGTGATTTCTGCTGTCTTAAAAAGTGCATTGTAGTTAAAAAACAGTAATTTGTCATTTTCTGTAGCCTTGTCAGATAATGAATTTAGCTGGATTGATACAGATTGAACTTGACAAATCCATCTCTTCATATGATGTTTTAGATGCCTAACATACATTCCTTAACAATTTTTTTGTGTATCTTTTTATCCTCAGTTTTTTCATCTCTAATTTACATGGTTCCTACTAAAGTTACATAATACATTTGTCCTACATATTGAATTTCTTATAAATATAATGACTTTAACTGGCACGTAAATATAGCCGGAACTAATTTTTTGAAATGTGTTAACAAGGAAATAACATAAATGTGAAAAAGTGAAGCCAAAAAGGAAAAAATCAGCCCAAAGCTTTTTTCCTGTTGCCTGACTCTTGTTGTAGTATAACTGAGGCTCAAAACAGCTCTAAAAATTCAAATGTTAAGTAGTTACCGTTGGTTGTTTGTTTCCATTTCCTTGAAAAGGAGAAGGGGAAAATAATATAAACTACTTTTTTTCTTCTCTCCCTCAATTTCCTATTTTGAATCTGTATTTTGAAAGAAAGAAGAACAACAGAAAGAGAAAATCAAATATCATAATGTCACAAGGAAATCTGTAGTGTTTCACATGAAGTTCTGTCCAGTAAACTATAGAGAACATAGACCTCAAAATTCCCAGCTGGGGAGTCTGCATTTCTGCAACTTGTAGCTGCTTTATTGTATTTCTATACTGTATTTCCACTTATTGTAGATGCTGTCCTCAGAATTCTGGAGTAACATCCAGCAGAAGTTTTTGATCTCTAATATTTCAAAATTAATATAAAGACCTTGGTCCCATATTTACACACTGGTGTTAATACATATTAACATCTGTTGTTAATGTTAATGTGAACCCATTTTGAGTTTGTACTAGTGAAGGATTAGTACCAATCCAGACATAAAATCCCAAATGTTTTTGTGATCTAACCAAGCATTACATCACAGACAAGTGGAAAAAAATAAATTGAGAAAACTAAAAGCATTTGAAAATTATTGTAATAAAGAGTTGATATAATTTTATGAACATAATGTTTTTCGTTTTAGTTTTTTAAGAGGCCATTACAGACTGGAATTAAATGCTGCTTCAGAAATTCTTGAAAAGATTAATTGTTAATGAAAGCAATAAATGCTTTTCTCTGCCATCTCCCCAGCTATGGCTTTGAGGTCTAACAGGGATTTCTAAACAGTCACAAGCTTAGATATGTTGTATTTGGTGGGTTTATTTTTTATACTGTATGAATTAAAGACTTGCCCAGTCTTTAATACTAAGACCAGTTGTTCTCCAGATACTCAGCCCCCTGAGCTGAAAGACAGGGACAGGGAGCAGAATGAAGCCCACATAATTCAAGGGAAAATAGTCAGTGACCTGCTACCCCACTAAGACATATGCAAGCCTAGGGAGTTGTATGGGAACCACCCAAGAGTACTGAGGAACATGCCAGAAGAGTTCGCCATGTTATCTACCTGGACTGCAGTAAAGCCTTTCACATTGTTTCCCAGAGCATTCTCTTGGAGTTGGGCCAGAGTATTGATCTGCTGAGGGTAGGAAAGCTCTGCAGAGGGATCTGGACAGGCTGGATTGAGGGTTCAAGGCCAACAGTATGAAGCTCAACAAGGTGAAGTGCTACGTCCTGCATTTTGGTCACAACAACCCCAGGCAGCACTGCAGGCTTGGAGAAGAATGAATGGAAAGTGGCCCAGTAGAAAAGGACTTGGTAGTGCTGGTTTAGAGCCAACTGAACAGCCAGCAGTGTGCTCAGGTGGCCAAGAAGGCCAATGGCATCCTGGCATGTATCAGCAATAGAGCAGGACTTGAGTGGTGATCATTCTCCTATCCTCGACAGTAGTGATGCCACACCTCGAATCTGATGTTCAGTTTTGGGCTCCTCACTCCAAGAAGGACATTGAGGCACTGGAATATGTCCACAGACAGGTAACAAAGCTGGTAAAGTGTCTGGAGCAGAAGTCTTATGAGGAGTGGCTGAGAGAAAATTAGGTTGTTTAGCCTGGAAAAAAGGAGACCTTGTCCTGTGGACTGGAAGTGCCAAATCTTTAAAAGATGCATAGATACGTGCTTATGTTATGACCTGCCCCAAGAGGGCAAGAGTAACCCAGGTTCTTGTTAACAGATTCCTTGGGGCCGGATTAGAGCAAAACAAGACTGAATGATCAGTGTTTGTAAATGTATAGGGTTTATTTTAGAACAGTTTTGTTGCAATAGAAAGCAGGTATGTAGCCATTTGGGTTGTTATTATCCATAGTAATATAGCAATATGAAAGCATAAAAATATTACTTAAAAATGTATAGAGGAAAAGAAAGAGAGACAAAAGATAAGAATTCATAATCACCATCCATGGATCTGCAATAAGATTTGATTGTTGCAATTTAGTTGTCTGTTGGTCATAGCGATGGTTGCAGTCTGGATCTGTCAGGTGGTGCGGGAAGAAGCCTGTGAATATACCTTTAGGTTCAGGTGGGAATGCCCTGGCATGTGGGGGATGGGGTTTTACACTGTCTCTTGCAACAGGCTCTGGATCTGTTGCAACACTTGTGGATCAAGTGCAGTCCTCTGGTGGAAGGCCTCAGGAATGGGTCTTTGATGGTTCATGACAGCTGCCTCTCATGTCAGCACAGCTGAGACAGTAACACCCCACCAGATCTTCCCTGGTGGAAGAGAGGAGAAGTTTTACAACTGAGCAGAAGACAATTACCATGATAGAAAGCACTATCCCATCTCTACAAGGTACACTCTTCCTTGGGGGGTGTAAACCTGGCCTCAGCAAAGCACCTAACCAAATAAGCCGGATGGCCTTCACAGATGGGCCAGTGTTCTTAGTCATTCAAATGAGTCTGTGGGCTATAGCCTCTCCCCAACGCCCCATAAAAGCCACCCAATGCTGATTTTTAACACAGTCACTGAGAATGGCTTTGTGGATACATTCTTCTGCCCCCAGGCTTGTTTACTTCCTAGACAGAGGTATTTGAACCATAGTACCACCTTGTGAGTTTGCATTCCCTCAGAAGACATATTCAGGAAGGGGTGGGCTTTGGTGGTCATAGATGAGCAGTTGCTTGTTTGCACAGTTTGCTACCATGGACAAAAGTCCTTTGGTGATTTTAAGTTATTAATCATAACATTTCAGTCTCTCTTAGGGACATGGTTTGGTGGTGGGCTTGGCAGTGCTATATTAACAGTAGGACTCAATGATATTAAAGATCTTTTCCAACCTAAATGATTCAATGATTTCCAACCAAAGTGATTCAATGGGTAGGTTTTTACTCCCCCTAGCTGGAGAGAAAAAGAACTAAAGAAAGAATTTCTCTTCCCTATTATATGAAAGGTGGTATACATTTACCTCCCACTCAGCAGCATTTCCAGTTCTCTCATGGCAGCCTGCAGCTACTTTTTTATTCACAGCAGGCTTTTGTGGCATCATTACTTCTCAGTTTCTGTTTTCTGCTAACATCAGGGATCCTCCCGAGGTGTGTCATATCTATCACTCAAGTCAATATTCATTTGCTTTCTTCAAGGTCCATAGCTCTGCCCCATACAACACCAGGAATAGTCTCATTATTGAAGCAGCTAAGCGGGAACATAGTACTCCAGTCAGTCACTTGCATTCTGAGTGGTGGGCTTGCATTTTGATAGTTCATAAGTCCTAAAGACAGTAAGGAGTAATTTACCCAACTGATTATCTACTGCTTTAAAACCCAATCAGCTGTTTACAACGAGCTCCTTTCAGTCGAGCTCTGTGAATATAGTCAAATCATACTGGAAAAACAGCATTGCACTGTGAGGGCTTTTCTCTCTGTGTGTACCTTTTTATGTCTCACTCCGAACTAAGATAAGGGGTGTAATTGAAATAAGAGCAGGGAAATGATAATTCTCACCTTTTTTTTTTTTTTTTTTTTTTTTTTAATCCACAAAGGTGAATAACGAAGAATCAAGTGATACGTGTGTTTTTCTCCTAAACTTTTATTCAATTTATTCAGTGCAATTTATTATATGTTACTATGGGTCATTTCCAGGTATGTATGCAAGAAGATTTTAATGTTCTTTATACAGATGTTATTACTGAGTTTGTCCCTTTCCTGAAACCTGTACACAGGTGGATTTTCACTTCAGATAACTTGGAAAGAAAACATCTTTATGGAAAAGGAAATGCACTTAACCAAGGTTTACATGCTCTTTCCTTCAGAGCAACTTCTTAAGCCTCTAGGGAGCAGTGTTCAGCAGGAATAGGTATAAAAAAATATTTCAGGAGCTAAGGACCAGAAGACCATGGGGGCTCAGGTGCATAATTAATTAACTCTGCTGGTAGCTTCAATTAGGAATCATTGATAGGAATTTTCTGAGTTCTTGAAAGATGGTTTGTGGGCTACTGGTTGAAATTTGTATTCTTTTTGGCTGCAGAAAACCCTAGGTTCTCAGTGGACTCTTCCACCTTCATGAGTTTGAGAGGACTGCTGATAAAACACATCAGTTGGCTTTCAGATGCACCAAGTTAGACCTGTTGGTCATTCATAGAGTTATAATGCAGCTGCTTCCCAGGCTTTGTAGCCAAAAGGCTTACGTTTGCTGATTAAATAGTGCTGGGGAGTCTAAATTTGAAGATATGACTTTTATGTGAAAATTGTACTGTGGGTACTGACAAGAGAAGCATATGTCTCTTGTATTATCTGTACCTTTCACTAGCTTTCACGTATATTTGAAGTGCTTGTGTAGTTGATTTTAAAACATATTACCCTTCTCAACACTACTGTGTTAAGAAACAAAAACTATATACAATAGCTATTTATTTCCATCCCTTTATTACTGTACCTCTTCATTTATTTTAAGGTAGCAGTTTTTTCATGTTTGTGTAGTGTTGCATGTAAATTGACAAAGGGGTGTTAAAGACAGGACCTTTTCATAATGATTAGTGATTCATAATCACTGGGGATTCATTGCATAATCTTGGAACAACCCTTCAGAAGATGAGTTTCCTTTTGAATGTGGAAATACTATTACAAAACAGATGACTTCCCCCCAGACTCCACCCCAGAAAGTGAAGTGGCAGCTAGTTTACAGTCCTCAACACCTGGATCGTCTGAGTCATCAGCATTCCAGTCTTTTCACACTTGTGAATACATCTTCTCCTAGGATAGTAGAGTACCACCCTTATCTTAAGTCCGTTCCCACAGTCTAGTTTAGTATGCATATTTGGGGAAAGCAGAAAAGAAAAGGATATCAGTCTTTGTGTAATCCAGGACACAAGATGCTATTCTTGATAATATAAAGGACTACAGGAGTGGATCCGAAGACTGATGGCAACACTTGAAGTTCTTAATTTTAAATGGGGTTTTTCATCATCTGCTTTAAAGAAACCTTTCTTCTTTCAGATTCTACCTTCAGCAGTTAAACCTGCTATAGTGGATTGACCTTGGCTGGACACCAGTGCCCACCCAACCACTCTATCACTCCCCTTCCCAACCGGACAGGGAGAGAGTAAGATGGAAAACAACTCCTGGGTTGGGATAAGGCAGTTTATTCGAGCAGAGGCAAAGCAAAAGCTTGCACACCAAAAGCAAAGCAAAAGGTAACACGGTTTATTCTCTACTTCCCATCCGCAGTGATGACCTCTGAGCAGCAGGGCTTCAGCAAGCGTAATGGTTCCTTAGCAGGCTGCCACTGGAGACACTGAATGCACACCTTCCTGCTTCTTTCCTTAGCTTTTATATCTGAGCTGACATCATATGGTATGGAATATCCCTTTGGTTGGTTTGGGTCAGCTGGCCTGGTTGTGTCCCCTCCCAGGATCTTGCCCTTTACTGAGGAAGGAATGTTACAGTACTGATGCTGTGCTCAGCAGTAGCCAAAACACCGGCTACGTGTGTTATCAACACCCTTCTAGCTACCAATGCAAAACACAGCACTGTGAGGGCTGCTATGGGGAAATGAACACCTCCTCAGCCAGACCCAATACACCTGCACACCTACATCCCAAACCAAGTAGGAAGATGGTTCTGATTTCATAACTGTCCGTCTGGTAAGAATTATAAGGTCATTACCCATGACTGACAGTGCTAAAAGAGCAGCTGAAATTTGTACTGGTTGTGAATTTTTGTTGATTGTTGAATGGCTGATTGGTGACATTTTTCATCCAAGGGCTCTACCTCAATGTTTTTCTGAGCTATGGCATTGCATGTGTAGTGGGTTTATGAGCCAGATAATACCATGTCAGTTTTTTCTGTAATGAGTGCGTATTTTAGGAGTTTTGATTATTTTCATAGTGTCATACACCAATAATCTTTGTGATACAAAACACTGTTTTCAGTAAAGCTTAAAAAGAATTGGTACTGTTTTCAAATTGATGCCTACTAGCTGCAATACCTTGAACAGAGTCAATTGCAGAGTTTTGGGACCTTTCTTGAACCTGGCTTGTTCACTGGTTCTGGAAGTAAATGAAGTAATAAAATATTTTTAAATGTAAACATTGAGGAGAAGGCTACGTGGTCTTGAATTGTAGTTTTACCTGGTTGCAAGGACAGTTGTTCCAGATTAATTAAGACTGATCATGTTAGAGTTGAGACTCAGGATATCAATGGGCCACTTGAAAAGATCTTTCAACGTACCTTAAGGCCAATGTGTGTCAAAAGCCAATGTGCAGAAAAGCTTCTGCAGCTCTAACTCTGATTGCCTAACTCTGAAGTAGAGTCTGCAAAAATAACACCTAGTCAGTGGTGCAGATACAACCTTTTAAATTTTCCTTTATTTCCCTCTCTCTTTTTTTTTTCCTTTTAGGTTACATGAACTCCTAGTCTTTTTCATAGCTAGTCTTAAGATGTGAAAGTGAGTACTATGCCTGCAGGTGTTTAAGGTGTCTTAATACAAGAGTGTAAGAAGCAGATATTCACTGGAATTAAATATTCTGCAAGATAGGCTTTGTTTGGAAGTCTAGTTAAAAGACAGTGTAATTTCTGATTAAAAAAAAGTATCTACACTTCAGCTTAGTAGAAAGAATTGTGATAGGAATACAGTGGGGAGAGGATGAGAAAGACATGGATGAATGAAGAGTGGAAGTATAAGTAAAGAGTGTTACAGATGAGATTTTATGTTTTTTTAGAAAAAGAAATATTTTGATATTTAATATTGGTCAAAATATATTGGACTAATAAAACTCTCTAGTCACTAATCACAACTGAAATGGCTTAATGATATCAATTTTTCAAGTTTTCCTTCATTAATAAGGGCACAGTTATATTGGTTTCTAGTTTATTTTCATTTTCTACTAGTATGTAACATGAAAATGGGACCTGATTTTTGATCCTCCACTATGGAGATAAGGGTGTCTCACCCACCTTGTCACCAGCTGGTCATCCTCAGAAGTCTAATCAGTTTCCAGGTTGGAATGAGGGACTGGTTCCATGGGTGCTCACACTTCATTATTGTATCACAGCTTCATCTGCCATTGTTCACAGTGAGGACCAGCCTGGAGACACTTGTCAGAAGCACTGTCTGCATTATCTATTTACAGCTTGTGTGATGAAAGAACATATGTCTAATAAGCATGGTTATAAACAAACATGTCATCAATATTCCTGCCTCCGAGCCTACCTCAGAAGAGATTGTGATGTGTCAGGTTGGATACAACAGGTTGACTTCAGTGCAGAATGACAGAAGTGCAGATGTGATTGTGCTCAGATTCAGCATGCTTTTGGTTAATTCCCAACCTGAAAAGCCTGGGCTACAATTTAAGGACCTGCATCATCCAAAAAACCAGTAAAGATTACAGCCACCCATGACTATGCTTACTCAGAAGTAAACCAATATACTGAAAAGAAAGAGAGAATATTTTAGAAGGGAAAATCTGAAAACTATACCACCCCTCTTATAGGTTCTTTCTGCACTCTAAAAAACTCTGACATTTCTCAGGTGGCATTTTTGCTGCTAAAGGCATCTGTTCATACAGCTTAATAATTTAATTCTTGATGTCCACTGTGATATCTGAAAGTTTTTAATTTTTTCTTTATGTAAACCAAAAGTTATCTCTTTTTATTAGATTATTCATTACTAAATAAATTTTTAAAAGCACAAAGAAGTATTTATTGCATGGTATGCATAAGAAAGAATCAATAAAAATTAAGGGCATATTTCAAACCTCACTGAAATCAACTGTAAAACTCCCATTGACTTCACCAGGACATGGACCAGATGTTAATGGAAGATGACATTAGGTTGAGCACCTGTGTAGACACTATTATATACAAGCAAGTGCTCTGCCTTGCTTCTAGCTAGTATTTAACTTTTGGAAAACATGTCATTTGTTGATAAAAGCTTTATACTTTGAGAGATTGTTTCATTTTCAAGTTTGGATGTTGCACTTGTCAAGTGTAGATAACAGAGATTATTGCTGTTGACCTTTATTAATAAACTCTCCTACATAGATCTACATAATCACCCCTTTTTTGAATTGTCATGTTTACTGGCAGTGACAATAATAGCTTGATAGAGTTCAGAAATGCTATTGAGCATAGTATTGGTACATTGGCTTAAAGATCTGGATCTAAGAAATATTGGTGGGAGAGACAAGTACCCTGAATTGTAATATTAGTGTTTAGACAAAAGGAAGCAAAAGGTTATTGTAGCTCACCTGCTGTTGTATATGATAGCAGATCTCTTGTGATTTATGCTTCCTACAGTGCTGCAAACAATATATACACTGGAACAGAGTTATCTTCAGTTGTCCCATTCCTGATTTAAGCTGATTGCCTCTGGTCTTTGCTGGGATTTGCATCATACAGCCTTGGGCTTTCTTGAGCAAGGGGAACAGTATAACATGCTCCGTCATACAGTACCAATGCTTGTTTGACTGTTTTTGTACAGATGACCACCTGGATGAGCCATGCAGCTCAGCACATAGTGTTGATCTGCTTCTTTGACCACTGGCATGAAAAGGGATAGTATGAATCTTTGGTGGGTTTGTTTGTTTGTTTGGGGTTTCTTTGTTTGTTTGGGTTTTTTTTTCTCCTTTTATGACTTGCATTCTGTGGGGCTCTGCAGATAATGCACTATAGAGAGCACAGTGCTTCACTCCAAGGCTAAAACCATAGTTTAGTACAATTTTCAATTTTACTAAACTGTTGCAAAGTGTAAGTAGACATCAAGTGGTACATTCTCTATACTCTATCCAATTGTACAAAATACAATACTTCGGAGCCCTGTAATGGACAGCTGCCAGAAAGCAGATATTGATACCTGTCTGATGGGCTTTCTCCTGAAAATGATGCTGTTTTCACACTGCCTCTTGTTCCCCTCTGGTCCCTTACAACACCAGCAGAATGCTGTGCTCACAGAGACATAAGCATTTCAGGCTTTAAGACTTTAAGATTAAATGCAATAACTCCTTTCTGCTACTTTCAGAATAGATCTAGAGAAAAAAGTCTTATTGCTTAAAATGCTGCCTGCCCCTCCCATGCTCTCTGCTGAGGGCCTGTGACCTAATGGTTTGCTTTGGCAGGGTTTCCCCTCCCCTTCTGCTTCTCCCCCTGCAGCGGCTCATTTTGGAGCCCATGCAGCTGTGTATATTGTTAAAAACCACAGCTTCTCTGCAACTATTGTAAGCTCCAGCTATTGATTTAGATTCTCCAATTTTTATGTGTTGAAAGACAAAATGGTTGTTTAAAAAGGCATTTGTGTGGAACCTGAAGTCAGCCAGGGCCCTAAGGCAGAACAGCTTCAACTTCTCTGCATGGATAATGTGCCAAAGTGCTCAAAGTAGGTCCCAGTCTCTTCTCCTTGTTTTATTATAACAAACACAGAGTGCCCACAAAAGCCACTCTATCACTTCCCTTCTCAGCTGAACAAGGGAGAGAAAATATAACAATAGGCTTGTGGATTGAGATAAGGGCAGGGAACGATCAGTCACCCGGTACTGTCATGGACAAACCGACTTGACTGGAGGAAATCAATTTGTTACCAATCAAATCAGAGTATGGTGATGAGATATCAAACCAAATCTTAAAACATCCTTCCTCCCACCCTTCCATTTTTCACAGGCTTAACTTCACTCCTGAACTCTCTACCTCTTCCCCTTCAGAGGTGCAGAGGAATGGGGAAAAAAGTTGTTGTCAGTTCATCACGTTTTTGCTGGTCCTCCCTTCCCCTGGTCCAGAGTCAGGGTTCCTTCCATGGGAGACACTCCTACATAAACTTCTCCAAAGTGAGTCCTTCCCACAGGTTGCAGTTCCTTACTGCTCCAGCATGAGTTACTTTCCACAGGGTGAAGTCCTTCTGGAACAGACTGCTTCAGTGTGAGTCCCCTGAGGGGTTACAGGCCCTGCCA
>JAWWES010000115.1:10637473-10666183 GCA_035583135.1 Lophotriccus pileatus
CCACTCAGGGAAGAAGCAGCCAAGATGCCCAGCAGGGCACAGGCAGCCACAGTCTCCCTCTAAGATGGAGATTCAAATGAAAACAGCTCCAAAAAAAAAAATTAATTCATGCCGCTCAGAGAAAAAAACGGCAGCAGCCCACTGCAGCCAGCCCAGCCACTCTCCTGCCTCCCGCCGCCGCGAAAGTGAAACTGTTTCTCCACTCCCCAGGACACACACCCCCAACCCCCAACGAAGGACCTCCCAGCTCTTTTCTCCTGCTTTTCTAAGAGACAAAACCTAAGCAATTAACATATCAATGTTGTTGGCTGTGCTGTTAAAATGGTCCATCAGGTACTCGGAGAAACTGGTTCGACTGGTTCTTCTCCCCCACTCACAAACAGGGAAAAGGAACAAATTTCAACAACTTTAACAGCAGAAAGAAAACCCATGACACATGCTTAAAAAGAGGTTTGTAGAAAAGTCTCACTGGATGATCTGCTGGTCTTTAGTCCCAGATGAAAAGGCTTCACTGTTTTTTTATCTGCCTCCCCTTCCTACTGCCTGGCACTAGAACATGGGTTGCTATTGCTTGGGTTAGTTGTTTTCTTCTCTTTTCCTTCTCAAGGTCTTTTGAAACATGTATGCTTTAATTTATATGTTTCCAGCTTGGCAACTATTTGGGATTTTTTGCCTGCTTATTTGAGGCCTTTTCAGATATAGCAATAAGATTTTTACAGATTTTGTTAAAGTCTTTGTTTACGACACATACTTCTTAGGCACTGCTGAAATTAAGTTTATTTTCTGCAATATGTATGTTTAAATTACATCTTGGTTTTTCAGTTAATGAGGAGGAAAAAAAACCCTTCCCCTTCTCCATTTTAGGTAACTTTCAGAAGACTTGTCAGACTGAGGTGTTGGGGTGCTCATGCATTTATGACTCATGCAGAAACATAGCTTCCAGGTTTGCTCATTTTCCCATGGCACTGAGCCCCTTCAGTGGAAAGATCAGGCTAGATCTCCAATACCAGACTTCTGGCAAAGCATGCAAAGAATGGTGTTTATCCATACCATGGTGAAACAACCAAGAGCAATAAGCAAGACTATGAGTATGATCATCTTTTTAAGTCTGGAAAGTCTGATTGCCTGACAGTAGCATCTGTAATGATAAAGCAGCTGGGTGACGCATGTACAAGCTTTCACTGGCTGCTATTTGTATATGGAAGAATTTCTCTACATTTCATGATCTGCTAGCCCTGTTAGCAGATCATCGTAAATGAAGAAAGAGTATTTTTATCATCATTGTGGCTTTACTGAAATTTTGAGTAAATAGAACATGCATGATATTTTCTTCAGTTCACTTTCCTGTGATTCATTTATTTAGCTGCTATATATATTATTTTTTTTATAACTGCCTGTTGTGAAATTCTGGGTGTCTGTCATCTATAAGACTTGCTGTTGCAATAATTAGCATTAAATGATGCAGAAAATTGTTAACCAGACTTAAAATAATTTTATAAACTTCTTATGATAACTGAATTATCAACATCTCTTTGCTTACAGAGAAACTTCAGCTTTAGTTAGTATCACTTAATCCAAGCAAGATTGTAAAGACAGATGAATAATGTGTACATATTAATGATTTATTTAAAAATTACCTGCTTTATGTATGTTTTCTTCATATAAAACTAGATGATGGAGAAAAGAAAGATGCATTCTCTTTTCAGCGTTGAGAAGACCAAATCATACAGTAGTTTTTCAAAACACTGGTATCTCTTAGTTTCAGTTACCACGTGTGGTATTCTATAAACCTTCCAGGCACGCAGAGGGCTCTCATTGCTCCTTCAATGGATATTTGTCAATCGTAGATTACGGTGACAGGCAAGGATTAAGAAATTAGTTTGGCAGAATGATCTTTTTACCTGTTTCCTAACCTTACTGGAGAGAACACAGAATATAAATTTACAGGTCTACTTTCATTTTTTTTTGCCAAAAGATTTAAAAGTTTTCTGGAGAGTATTGCAAATTGGTTATTGACTATTGTGGCTCAGGAATGAACCTTCAGTGATGGAACCTAGTGAGAAAAGCAAAAAGAATCTCATTGAGCATGGTTTTTTGTATTTTTGTGGGGTTTTTTTGTTGTTTTCTTTGTTTGGTTGCTTGGGTTTTTTGTTTGTTTGGTTTTATGTGTGTGTGTTTGGGGTGTTTTTTTGGTTTTAGGGTCTTTTTATTTGTTTTGGTTGAGTCATATTCTTGGGCTTTTTTGTTTGTTTGTTTTGTTTGTTTGTTTGTTTTTTGTTTTTTGTTTTTTTTTAAGTCTTCTGCTTCCAAGGATACTGTTGGTTCATTCAACCCTCCATCTGTAAACTGCTTGGCATGGGATATTTTCATAAACATAGAATTGAGAGGAGGGAAATGACAGATTTGATCCTCCTACACACAGTGACATTCTTTTCCATAGTATTCACCCCTCCAGCCCCCCCAGTGGGGGCAAGATGCTGGTGTGTTTGTGGCAGTGGAGGTAGTGATATTTGAGTTGGTGGTGTAGTTATCAACACATACTTCTAAGTATCTGCTGATCTTAAAATGTGTTGTTCACCTGCAAAGCTATCGCTGGTGGGCACGTGTATAAGTGCCTCTGCAGCTTGCCGAGGAGTGGGAGGGATGTGTGAGCACAAATGGAGTGTGTTCCCAAAAGGCAGAGATTAAGCAAGTGGGTGAGACAGTCACGTGGCCATCTGCTTAATATGGTACAAGTGAATTTTTAACTGTTGCAGTAAAATAATCAATTGCCATTGTTTTAGAAAACATAAAACATTATTTTGTTCTCAGTGTTCTTCGAGATAAAATTATTTTGTGACTATTCGAATTACACATTTAAAATATTTTTCAGTAACCTCTAAAACCCAGAAGTTCTATTAGGAAAAAAATATTAGCTCCAAGAAAGTACAGACACACCTGACTAAATGCAGACATCCTGAAATGAACAAGGGAAGAAAAACACACCCCACAAAATCTATTGGAGAAATGTAGAACATTGTAAATAATCTCAGACAAATACAACTGTAATAGAATAAGCTTATCTTGACTTAGTCCACTAATCCATATTTATTCATGTAACAAATAGAGTTCAGAAACTCAAATTTAATTTGTATCTTGTTGCCAGAATGCATATGAAAAGATTGTTAAATTTGCTTATATAAAAATTCTAACATTTCATATCTTTTCATGAGAAGTAATAAATAGTAATTCCCTCTCTGTTTTCTTGTAGTGTAAAGAAACGAAATTATTTTCAGGTTCATTCCTATTTAAAGTTTTGCATAGGTACAGTTCTTCAAACTGCATTATAATTTCTGTTCAAATGATGGGGTAAAGAGTCACAGATATACATATATATATATATATATATCTGTGACTCTTTACACACACAAACAAATTGAATGGTTTTTGTAGACATGTACTACTATTTAGTCTAAATGTCATTGTATTATCCCCATGTATCATGTAACTGGGTGAAGAAATGCCAGTTTCCCAGGACAGGTTATTTTATGCAATCCTGCAGGGGTGTAACACACTGCACATGTTTACTTGCTTGTGTCAGGCTACCCTTCACAATGTAGGAGGGACATGGTTTCTCATTAACTGGCAACAGATCACCTCAAGAAGAGGAATGAAGCCAGTTTCAGAGAAAATTAACACCACTGCTTTCAGCTCCTGGTATTCAGTCAGGCAATTACTGTTATTTTTCATTAAAATTCAAAAAATTTATGTTCCCTTTGACTTCATCTTTCAAATTTTTATTTTGCACTTTGAAATGTCAGATACCTGCAAATGGTTTTGTACTAATAATTAATTAAATCACAAAGAAACCAATCAAAGCTGTGTAGCCTTTTTAGTAAAAGCAATGGTTTATTTCAGCTATGTTCTCTAGAGCAGTCTTTCAAAATTAGTACTGGAATACTTTATTCTAGATTGCCATGTTTAATTGTCTTTCATTAGTTCTCATTTATGTTCTTTTATATTCCTTTTCTCCTTGTTTCAGTTATTTTTCATGTTAGTACTTTCTGCTTTCCAAATTGTTTAATGAAAGCTAAATTATCCAAAACATATAAAGATTTAGAACTTCAAATTAAACGCCATAACGTATCTGTTGTAAATTTTTGTCTTATTACTTAAAATGTGTGAACAGAAAAAATCACAAATGAAATCACAAGTTTCAGTCCTGGTTTCATTAATATGCAGCTACTAGAAATAAAAATATCTTTATATATAGTGTACAGATTGGAGTGATGTATATCTTGGCGTACTTGGGGACTGATGAGACCCTGGATCAAAAAAGGCTGACCCAATTAGTGTGTCATTTCAGCTAAACTCAGTCTCTTAGAAATACACTAGAAAATTTAAGACATTAGCAGATACTATGTGAATGAGGATTGTGGAAAATATCTTTCCATTAATCTTACAGAACTACTGCATATGAAGTTTATCAGGATAAGGTATCTAAAAGCCAGTATTACATAGCAACGTTCATTTGGATTTTGACATATAAATACTGGGCCATGTCAGCAGTGACATTTGGGATTCATCTGCCCTACCCAGGGTAGCTGAAAGTGAGATACCTACACTCATGCTAATTTTTTTTCTCTTTCTTGTTTGTTTGTGTGGTTTTTTTGTGTTTTTTTTTTTTTTTTTTTTTTTTTTTTTTTTTTTTTTTTTTTTTTTTTTTTTTTTTTTTTTTTTAATTGGAAAGAGATTGCCACTTCTTCATGGCTGATTATCTCCTAGGATATAGGTGTCTGAGACAGGCTGGATGAGATGCAGTGATAATATTTCATTCTCTGGTTTTGCATGGCTAACTTAAAAATGAAGCCCTTGTGAGTTGTCAAAGGGGAATACAGCCAGTCCTTTCTAAAATGTTAGGTTTCTGTAAGACAGCTTGCACAGGGCACCCAAATGTGAGAGAATTTGCTTGTTTTGAATGTGATGTAGTAAGGAGCACATGTAATACTGCTATATATAGAAAGTCAAGAGAATTTTAAAGCTAGAATCTAAAAACTAAGAAAGTGTGCATTTTCAACTGAGAAGTACCAAGTTTTTCACATTTAGTTGGGTACTGGCTACTGTTCTTCATGTGTGGGTAATTCATGTGCTGTTGCTACTTTAGTCATCTTTGCCCTTCTGCAAGGAAAACAAGTAACCACTTTTGGTTATGTTTATTATCCTTCCAATGTTTCTTTTCCTACCCGCCCTGCTAAGGTTTCCATCTGTGTACTTTCATACACAAAAACTTGAGATGCATCAGATAAAGTAGCCTGCAGAGATTATCTCAATTCACTGCAAACAGACAGAGTCTTATTCCAACATCCTCTTTGTGCAGTCCTGTCACTGATTGTCATCTTAAATAAAGTGCACAAAATTATTAAGATGAAAGAATCTGGCTCATCATGCCTTAGCTTGATTAGTCAGTTAAAATAATTAGTGGGTAGCTTACAGGAGATGATGTAAAGAAAAATTTTATGGCATGTTTTGTTAGTTACAATTAAGATGGAAACACTTGAAGCAGCGTGGGGACTCTAATAATGTGCAGAGATAGATATTTTGAGCTTTCCTATCTACAAATGTATTCATGTATCCATGCTTTGCTAACCTGTATGGGTTACTTGAGGACTTGTAAAATATAGGCACAAAATTGAAGGCTACAAAAGATTGCATACAGATACTTCTGGGGACAGTTAAACATTGGCTGGGAATTTATCATGAGCTATTAATTTCCAGAGTGCTTGTTCTGTTGATGGAGAACTCATACGTGAGATCAGCAAGTATATGGCAATACAGATAACTAAGTTACTCAAATCCCAAACATTCAATTATTTTGCTGCATTTTATCATCTCAGCATTTGTTGTAGTTAGCATCTGTTGTGGCTGGGGTATCTGCCGAGGTTTGCAGGGGTATCTCCGAAGGGGGTCCAGCCGCCAGTCCTGTGCAGGCTCCCAGGGCCGAGGCCACCCCCCCCCGCCGCCTGAGACAGGCGGCGGGGGGGCAAAAACTCACGCAGCACACCAGGGATACAGCAGCGAGGTAAGAGAGCTTTATTCAAATTTCCCGCAGCTTATATAGGCTGCGAGGGGAAGGATGTGATTGGCTATTCAGCTGGCCAATGTAATGAGACAATATAACAACCATGGTAACACAGGAACCAACGATAGACGAGTTTACAAACTTCCAACCCCGACAAGCATTGGCTATTAAAAGTCTATTATGCAGCTTGTGAGAATCAGGACATGGTCAAGTTCTAATCTTTACTAAGACTGTGGGTTCAGACCGCACAACTTTGAATGTCATGTTTGGAAGTTTCCTGAGTTGCAAGTTGTCACTGTGCAAAATTGTTTCTGCCTGTGATACAGGTCCAATGATAGCCACATCATAAATCACATTCCATCCACAAATGGAGTTGAGTTGTATGTGTAGTTGGTTGCTAATCTGTGAATGAAGGAGGAGGTGATAAAGAGACTAAAAAAAGTTTCTTACAATAAGTTTTCAGCTGTATCAGTAATAGATTATATCTGAGACCAGTGTATTTTCAGTGCTGCAAAACTGATGTGTGATGATCAACTGATCTGTTGATCTTTGCTTGATCTCCATAGGTTCCTCTCTGCCTTTACAGCACAGTGCAGGCTATGGAAAGCATGGGTAAAACCCAGGTTTCAAGTGGCATAAATTGATTTTACTATTTTGATGTTGGCTGAACTACAGAGACTCAGACCAACTGTTGAATCTACCTGGATTTTTAGTTGATACAATTTGTCATTTACAGGTGAGTCTGAAAGCGAAACTCAGTCTAGTTCTAGGTTTTTCCATGTACCCATAGATGTGTGCATGCAGGTATGCATGCAAGCATGGAATGATTTTGAGTTGGTACATATTTTCTGTTGACTCACAAAGTCAGCAAATTTAGCCTGATTGAGACAGCTTATTACTTTCTTGTATTGCTGTAGTCATGTTCTCAGTGATGGCATATGAGGGCTGGCTTCCTAATGTGCAGTTTAACTTAGTTAAGCTTACTTTTCAGAGCTAATTCATCTATTGGTGGCAAATAGAATTTTTTTCCTGCTTTGACATACTTCAAAATACATTTTCCATACACTCCCCTGTAGCTGGAGATAAAATACACAGAAAAAGTGAATTGAGATGAAAAACATTTACCTTCTTTGTCACTTGCTGAAAGATATGATCCTGTAGCAGCTGTCTCATCATTGGAACATTTGTTTCCCATTGAGATTTCTATTGACCTCCATCAAAGCTTTGCTTGCAGTGAGAGCAATGAACTTCCAGGGCATTGTTTGGTTCCACCATATGGAACAGGTCCTGCAAAAAAAAAGGTTGCTTATGTCTCATGCCTGACCAGGAAAGGCATTAATGCCAGTACACTGCCAAGAGCTAAAAGCAGTGGGATTGTTTATGCTTTGGAAGGATTTAATTTTGTGAATTTACTGCATGGACTCCCTGTTTATTTCATCTTCCTTTCTTGTGGTGTTGTAGCACTTTATTTCTCTGTCTAGCTTTCCTTCCTGCAGTCAAATGTGAGGATCAGACAACTGCTGTCAGATTTCTCACTTTCTGCAGCTGATTTTTATTCAATTAGGAACAGGTTTTGAGCAAGGCTGCATGGTCCAATGGTAGAAAACAGACACTGACAAAGATTGCTCTGTTTTGTTGCAAGCCTTTGTGATAAGGTTGAGAAGGGTTAGATTTTGATTGACTGCCCCATTGCTTTTGTTGTTTGGTTTGTAGCACTTTAAGCTTTTATTGTTTTGCTATTATGTCAGTGTGCTTTATAGGCAAAATATTTGAAATCCTGGCTCCAGGTTCTGGATCTAGATGTTCTGGCTAAAATGAGGTCCAAAGGCCATGAAGGAAAATCTTATTTACGCTCCTAACTTGATTAATCAAGCCTTTAGTTCCCACCCTTGAAGAAAATCTGCCCTTCTTCTTCATCATCCCACACCATGCTCTCTCTAGTGTCCCACAAAAAAAGGCACTGCTGGTGTAAGAGAAAGATGAAACTGTCAATACATGTTAGAAGTTGGAAAGGCTGCAGGCTGCAGGAAAATACAGGGTCTTTGGTAGCAGCCAGAAGAAATTGAGTCAGGAGATTTGTAGTCCAATCTACAGTTAGGCATTTTCCCAAGAGAGCAGTAGGTGATGCTAGCTAATATATCCCAAGCCTCAACTGGTGGTTCCTTAATGGCCATGACTCTCTTGGGCAGATGTAGGCAGAGTTGAGGCGTAGCTGACCTTGGCACCCTCTCATCTGCTCGGCATGTTGTGAGACCATAGAGAGAGATGTAACATCAATCAGGATTGAGGCTTTCTGCCTTCCTCTACATTCAGTGCATCTTTTTCATCAAAGCCATCCCTGAAAGAGTTTTCCCTACATTCATGTGTCTCCAGTTGGACAGTTAACGTAACCCTGCACTTGATGGCAGCCCATGGGAGCCTGCCTGGCTGCTTGTCCTATGTTGCATGACACAGGTAGTTTCCAGAGGGAAATAAAGAATATTTTACACCTCCTATGCTTTATGAAGATTACCGTGGAGGATAGTTTGTGGCTTTAATTGCAAAGGAGATCCAGGGTCTGTGAGGAGGTGTCAAAACTGTGCTACCCACAGGGCTCCTGAGGGACCCAGTAGGTTGGGAGTGGTCAGTGAAGGTGGCTTCTTTATGAAATGTGTTGACAGACTTTTCACAAATGATAAAATTAGTGGACAACAAGTGAATGTGATGCATTGGAAAAGTGCCACTGTGGCTTTTTCAAGGGGACATATACCTCAGAAATGGCCTGGCTTTCTCTGGAAGAAAAAAAATAGTTGGTGAATCAGGGGATGAGCTAGATAAAATTATTGAGCACACTGAGCTATTAAAGAAATTGTCATGTGGGAAACCTTCTCATGGGTTAATAGCTTCTTATGAAAATTTGTGTTGTACTGCTGACTTTTGTAATTTTCTGCCGTCCATTTTTATCAATGGCTAGAGGTAGATACTGGGGTGAATGGTTGGATTTTTGGGTCTAATGTAATACATCCATTCTTAAGATTTTGGTATCTGCACCATTTGAAAATTTAAGGTTGGAAATCTTGTCTTATTTTACACCAAAGCGTAATACTTCTAATATCTGGAAATATTTTTGCCTGAACTGAAGTATCTGGTGGAGAGAAAAAGCTGATTTATTGTCTTAAATTGAGTGTAATAGGTATAGAAATCTTAACTTTTACTAAGGAATGCTGTTTTACTGAGAGACTAGTTAAGAAATTAAACTTTTAACTGCAGAAACTGAGAATACACACCAGCAATAATAATTAATATCCATGTCAGTTGGAACACCACATTGAAGTAGAAAAAAATTTAAGATTAAGACATTTCAGGCATGGTTAATGATTTTAATTCACTGGCAATTTTTTTTCAAGTATCACTGTAACTTTTTTGAGGGTAATTTTAAATAACCTAATGATCTAAATGGCTTGCAATTCTGAGGTTTAGCATATTTGAAAAGCTTTTCAGAGACATTTTCAGGTCTGGTTTGAATGTTATTGCAGTACAAGAGTAATTTTTAATCCCTGTTGTTAAGAAATAACTGTCGTATTTTTAAACGCCATGTTAAAGATTTTAAAATAGGTTAGGAGGTCATCTAAGATTTTCTTTTTTAACCCCAGAGAGTTTGTAGAAAACTCCAACCTAGCTGAAGAGACTAATGAATTAAAAGTATAACGTCTGAATGTGCTGTGTGGGTGGATACCTAGTGCTTGTGCTGGTGATAGTCATTGCAGGGACTAATTTATTTCAAAAGCAGTAGGTAGCTAAGAAAGCTGACTTTGACTAAAATTTATTTCAAGAATTCACTTTTGCTTCACTTTAATGTCTCCTACTAAATGCCAAAATGGGGTTTGAAAAGTATTAACAGGACATTACTAACAGGAAAGCTCTGTCGGTGCAAGCAGTGTGATTGTTGATTAAGCACCATGGTATTTGAAATGTGAAATATAAAAAATTAAAAGCTGACTGTACTAAACTTACTGCTGAGTATTTACTGAGAAAATTGAGGTCTGTTCCTCCAATATGAGCCGGCGTAACTAATCTTGACTGAGGTTCAATTTACTGGAGAGGTGCTGCCTTGTTAGGAGCACTGTTTTGAGGACAGGTTGTGGAGGTGGATGCTGTGGTCTCTTAATGAGCTTGATGTGCTGTCAAAATTCATCTAGATTTGGCTGCTAGCATGCATTTTAAACCTAGTGCTGAGATCCACCTTGTCCTTGAACTGTATGAGATAGAATCCAGTGTTTCCTCTGCTGCTCTCATGGTGTCCCTGGAAAGCACCAGTCCCATGAACATATGCAGTTTTAGGCCACAAACCAACAAAAGTTCACTTGCGAAGAGGACTTATGCAGTCTGTTTTAATATAAAAATTAGCAAGTTCATGAAAAATGTCCTCTCTTGCTTAAATCTGAGAAAACATATTTATCATCTGCATTGGAGATGCGTTAGATGTAGACGAGGGCATCTAAGTGGATCTTCTCAGTACTGACTGATGCAGGACACAGGAGGGACTTCTGAAATGAAAGTCATCAGTCTGTATGAAGAAGAGACACTAAACCTGAACTGGAAGAAAAATAGTTTTAAATAAAGAAATTAAACCTTTTCTATGAAGGTTTGATTTTTCATTGATATTTCTATTCCAATTGAGGTTTTCAAGTCTTACTGCCTTGGATACATGTTATTAGCTTTTCCAAAAGAGCCAAGGAAACCCTGAGGGTTGAAGGCAGCTTGCACAGAGGGGTGATATTTTTCTCTGATAATATGGCAGTGCAGCATTTCTTAATATCTACTGAAAATGATTAATGTCTGCTATCAAATACAGCAGTAGTAGCTGGACTTGTCCACTCTTCTCCCTTTCTTCTCAATACACAGAGAAGAATGTGATCTAGAGGGATTATATTTTATCCATGGATTCATTTTCTTTTTTTCAGTTCATGAAATAACAATGACAGTAGTTGATGTTTGGATGAGGTAAAAATTTAGGATCACTGTTGGATTACTGAAGGAAGTGTTTTATGGAGATAATGTGATGTATGTCAAATTTCCTGTGGCTCTTGTGGTCCCTACGGGCAGACTAGAAAACCCTTTTATAAAATGTCAGTGACTTTGTAATATTAAAAACTGGGAAATATGAGTTGCTGTATTTCATGTGTTGTGATGGTCGTTTATTTACAGAAGATGAAAATGGATATAAAAGGGGAACACGTTCATATAACAGCATCCACAGATACAACTTGTCTAAACATCAGTGTCAAACAGAGTCTGCTCTCTACTCTTTCCACCAGGTAAACCAGTGCAAGGGGTCAGTAGGATTGCCAGGTGTTACAATTTGCTTAAATATTGCAGAAAGAACTTCAGATTCAAATATTCCCTTAAACAAAACTAAAACTCACACAAGTTATCTGTAGATACAAAAACCTGATTTTATTAATTGATAAGAGATGCAAAGAGAAAGAGGGAAAAAATAAGCAAAGGTAGAAAACGCTAAGATATTTCTAGAAGCAGAGAAAAGATACCACCAGAAACTACCTTTCTGCCATGATGGTGTGAGTGGGGTGGGGGGGTGGCGGGAGGAGCAGTTTTCTGCCTTTTTTCTTTCTGTGTCTCTGCTGGTTATCCCTTTAGTGGCAGGGGGTCTTAAGAACTTTAGTTCTCTGAAATGCAGGATGTGTGTTTTCACCTCTCACGCTATGTCCCAGGCCGTGCAGGGTCCCATTCAGCTGCAGCTCCCTGGCCCTCAGAAATACAGTGAGGCTGGAAGGATAAGATATAACTCACGCATGTGGCATGGTGGTCTCAGTTCTCTTCAGGCCGGCAGAGTCGCAGTCTTCCGTGGCAGGTAGGCAGCATGCAGTGGAGAAGAAAAGGTGAGGGGAGGTGAGGAGAGACTCCTGGGGCAACCAGTTCTCTCTCCTTTTCCTCTTCCCTGATTTTCCAGAATTTGTCCTCAAGTTTTATAGCGTTCAGAGGAGGTTGTATGTGGTTTCTTGACACATAGCCAGTTCAGATGTTCGAGGAGATATATAAGCATAAAAAGTAGCACGATCTTTTGGCAGGAAAAGTCCCATGGGAAGTTCTGGTGAGAACTTCTGGCAGAGAGCTGACAGAGAATTTTTGGTAGGAAGTTTTTGACAGGCAGAACAGTGGCAAAACATAATTTTAGGCATTTCTACATTACCTGTGTGTTACACCAGGGAGGCAGGCACAGGTCCTGCCCTGGTTGCTCCAAACATGGGGTCCCAGGGAATTCCAGCTTGGGTGGAGTCTGGATGAGTGGCTGAGGTAGGACGGTGTCTTTGGCAGTGAGCTTTTTCAAGGGAGCAAGTGTAAGGCTTGATGCAGATCTCTATGCGTATTCAGCCTGTGTTGTGGCACAGGGGCACATAGGCCTCTGTAGTGGGGGTAGAATTAAAGCAAAAGCCTCTAATGCATTTGTAGTTGACCTAGAGATGGAAACAGGTTCTGTGGTTTTCTTTCACTGGCCCTTTTCTCAAAGCAAACTTGAAAGGCCTTATTGGCTGGATTTTCTTTCTGAGGTCATTTCTAGATGCAGGTAAAAGTGAAATGTGAGTGGTATAGAAAGCTGACAAAGAAAACCAACGGAGAAAACAAGCCTGTCTAAGCCATGGGGATGATCACTTTGTGCAGGTTGGTTTTGCTGTGCTTTGTCATGTTGCAGATACTGAAATGTCAAATTTTATACCTTCATTCATATTTTCACAATCTTTTTTTTGACAACACAAATAGCCATTTTAAAGAATTACACATACCTCTTTGCTGTGTGTATCTTATGCTACTAGTTTTTGGACAGTGAACATAAACCTGCTGGCTTCCCCTCTCCCCTGCAATGCTGTGACTAACTAACTGGTGAAATATCAACACTTAGAATGTAATGTTCTTTTGTCCTAAACTGAAAAATTTCTCTCCCATTTTATTTGCTCTCTAGGGCAGCTGTTCTGGTGAGAGTCCTTCTTACTGTGTTAAATAGCATAAATATCTGCTTAGGAGACGTTATGTTGCCCCATATGCTCACATAATATTAACTGGCAGGCGATAACTGCTGTAGCTGTCTCGTGAGGGCTGTGGTGACAAAGATAAACCTCAGGCTAATTTTCTAAACAGAATCGGTCAGCTTGAGTGAGTCTTCTTGTTTGAAAATTAGATAACAATCATAGCTGCAACCTTTTAAATTATGTAGTAAATGAAGAACTGGATGCTTCCTCATATAGTCACCTCTTAATTATCATCTCCAGTGGCAGTGATGGGATATGCTGATGTTTATGTTGGATATGGAGGTTGTTCCAAAATTTTTTTAGCTGACAGTCTGGAAAACCTACATTTGCTTACACTGTGCAGAATAACATCTGTTTTTCTATCTTTCTTGACAACAGGCACCAACTGTATTTTATCATGACATAAATTTCCCAGGGAGACAGTAGGTATTGACGCATAAATTGCAAGGGGTTTTTTTGGTGTGTGTTTGTAGTCTTCAGAATAAGACATTTTCTATGTTAAAAATAAGAAGCTGTGCTTAGAAGAAGTCAACAGCCAGGTAGACATGATCCACCATAGCCAGGTGGGAGGCTTCAAGCTGGTATCTCTGCTCTTGTTGGCCAGTGCCCAAACAGTTTAAATTAGCAGTTGTCTACTTCTTGGTATTTATATGCTCTGGAATGAATGTGAAAGAGGGTGCAGGACACCTCTGTCCTCTGTATTGCTGAGATGGCTCCTGGCAAGTGTGTTCACTAGTATGTCAATAGAGGAGATTGTCAACCAAGCTAGAATAACCATCTCAGCAAGTAAATCACAGTTCACACCTTAAAATAATATTCTAGTGATGTCATCTACCCTGAGAAATAAGAGAGATGCCTTACTGGAAATGTTGGTTTTGAAGTGAAGGCAATACTCATATGTTTGATATGATAAATATTATTCTTGGACTCATGATTTCCAGAGATGTCAATGTTCAGAACTGTTTTGTATAACTTTGTTCCTACAAAGGACATATCAATGTGATGGATATGACATATTCATCATACTGCACGCTAACATACCAGATCAACACCTTAAATCATCACCTCAAAATATCCTTCCTGTTGCAGGGACAGACAGTGCTGAACTGGGTCTGAATCTGGGCTGGTGGCTATGTCCTTGTGACTGATAATATCAAGGATCTCCAACTAGAGCCTCTCTGGGTCTTGTCCAAAGCTTCTCCAAAATACAGACTTTTCTGAAGTAGTGGCTAAGTTAAATCAAATTTTCATGGTAGCAGGTTTGTAACCACAATCCAGAATGTGATCTCAGCATAGAAATGCTCAGAACCTGGGAGAGGCAGATTGAAGTCCTGTTAACTGTAATCCTAATTTACTCTTCCCATTTCTAAGGGCTGGATAGGGAAAATTACTTTCTCCATGGCTGAGGAACCACATTACTTAAGACCTCAGTGTTCAGAAGTCATACGTTTGCTTTGCTGTGAACCAGTCAACACAGCCTCCCAATGAGATCGGTCAGAAAGCCCAAGGGGGAAAGCAGAAATACTGTCTAAGGATATGACAAAAAATTTCCTGTACACTTAGCTAAAATTGTGTGGCAACTCTGGACTGCAGGTTGTCATAACTAGGGCATTTTGCAACTTAATTTTATCAGGAAACATAGTTTGCAGCAAATAAGTCACTACCTTTTAGGGCCTAAAATATGTAGTTTAATCCTATTAAGTTTGTTTTCCTCATTTACAGCAGCACCACCAGCAAGCAAAACAGTGATTCTCTGCCATTAAAGTTTCCCAGATGCAGTCTTTGCCAAAAACTACACAGACACTGCTAATAAGTCTCCCTGAGAGACTGCTTTGAACAGCAGAAAATGTGCTACATTTTCTGGGTGTCCTCATAAGGCTGAATGTGAAATCAGACTTATTGTCTCAAAGCAAAGCATGCATTTAATAAGCCAATAAATAATAGACATCAGATGTCATACTAAACTGCTGAGAAACACATATCATGTGCTTTTTGTAGAATTACTTAGGTTGGAAAAGACCTTTAAGATCCTTGAGTCCAACTGTTAACCCAGCACTGCCAAGCCTCATGACCACTAAACCATGTCACTAAGTGTCATATTTACTACTTACATATTTTTTTAATAGCTCCAGGGAGGTGACTCAGACACTTCCCTGGGCTCTCCACTTTCATGTATAATACTATAGAATATTTATTCTGCTGGATTCATCCTGTGGACTGATCACAGATAAGTTATTAAATGCAAATGAACAAATAGTGCTTTTTAGTTTTGATCACCTAGAAGGTTCCTTCCTGAAAAGTCTTGACTTTCACCTCGATGACTCCTTCTGTATATGGTCTTTAATGTACAACACAGTACAATACAAATTAAATTCTGTTCCACTTAGAATCTATATTTTCCCTTTAACTAATTTTTAATTACCTAGGTGATTTTGTTTCCAAGGGTGAAATCACTGCAGTCAAACACATTAAAAAGTCCTAGCCTGTCTGAAAATGCTATTTTTTTGTAATATCTTTTTCCCCTTGAAGGCTGTTGGAGAGCTCTGAAATAATTTTTAAAGACTTGGGAAAGACTTTGAACTTAAACTCAAGCCTACAATGTAAAACCAACAAACAAAACCCAACAAAAACCCAAATGAACTCTCTAGTTTTAATTGGTCCCACTGTAGTGGCTGGTGAATGAAGGCATCATCTCTGTGTTCTTAAGAGGGAAAATTCTAAGCTTCATTTTGCAGGTGATTTTATTTCAGTAGTGTTTCAGCTTCCAGAAGGTTTGCCTTTTTGATCTGTGTCTGAATTTAAGCTTGTGCGATGGACCATTGTTAATAACTGGAGGGAAGGCAATCTCCTGTGAATAGGTCAGTGAAGGGTTTTTTAGCTGTGGACAGTCTCTTAATTTTTTCCTGTATTTCAGAGGTGTGCTTTCTGTGTATTGAAGTCTATCTGTAGCTGTGGTGGCTCCAAAAGTTGGAAGAGTTTGGTTTGACTCTCTGAAAAGATTCAGTGCCTTTGCTGGCCTGACCCTCTTTCTTGAGATGTAATATTTCACATTGGAGGTTTTGTTGTGGCAAACTCTGTCACTTTAAAGTGATGCTAGAAATGATTTAACATAGAGAAGAAGGGGTTTTTATCTTGAGATGATATCTGGTCTAGCAGTGCACTTTGTAATGATCGCTCCTGACATTCTTGTCCAATGGGCTGAGCCTTATCTGAAACACCTGGCTTTGAGAAGATATTGCTTTAAAAGGCAAAGCAAATTTTGAGCTTTTCAGTTGATTAAAATTACAAAAGCAATGACATTGAAGTATGTATGGTACAGTTCTGCAGCTGTATTTATTTTCCCTTTTGTGTCTGCAGACACAGTGTAAGGCCTGTAATGTTTCTGTGGTACTGTTTAGTGTAACTGTTTTCTTAATAGACCTTATGGCTAAAGGGATTCTGGATTCAGAGGAGCGATAGTGGTAAGTGCTCTTCAACTTTGTGCAGTATTTTGAGCTGAGAAAGGGTCACAGTTTAAGAGGTCTGCCAGGCTGCATACATTTCCCTACTAGAATTGCTTTCTGATGGAATAAAATCTTCAGATATGGAGTAAAAAACCCAGCACCTCTATGATAAGTGCTTATGGCCTAATTTGTCTAGAGATCCAAGCCTCTAAGGAAGAGGAATTATCTTGGGTACTCACAGAATCACACCAGGAGGGTAGGGCCTATCCAGTCCCTGCCCTTAAGCTGTTTCCTCTCAGGCAAGTGAATACCTACTTCCTCTGGATACTGCCTTTTAGATCAGTTCAAAAAGGATTCAGTGTTGGCACTGGAAGTGAACAAACTGGGGAGGAACCAGTTTGCATTGCTCCTGTTCTGTGCATTGTGTCACAGCACAGATGTCCACAGAAGCTAGGACTGATAGGAAGAACAGGGATGAGAAGCCTTCCCACTACAAACATTGATCCATACTCTAACTATGAATGGAAGATAGATCCTGAACAGTGCTTAGTGGCATATCAAGCATCACATAGGTATTGTTTTGTTTAGTTTGTTTTGGTGTGTGTGCAAAAATGTCTCCAAATGACTTGGAGATGTAAAGGATTTTAAAAAGCAATTTGTTGAGTAATTCACAAACAGTAAAAAGTGCTAAAATAGCTTAGAACCCCCCATGTCTTCATAGTTTCCCAGATGCAACAGTGGCTATTAAGCAAGTTTCTGCAACCTGGTATAATGTAGTAGCAAAGGATGCCATCCAGATTTCTCTGTGCTGGGACTTGTCATTTGTTTGGACACAGTTCACTTGTTTGCAGTTGTATTAGTAGCTCTGGATAAACAATAAAAAAGAATTTTTTATTCATATTTATACAAGTCTTGTCTAATCTGCCTTCTCTACAGGGTGCATAGGAAGTTAGTGTAATGAAAACTGTGAATAACTAGCGCTTTTATATCAAAAATATTTTTGAGATGTGCATTTGTTTTCATACTAAAAGACCATGTTTGTGGAGTAAACACTTGAAGAGTTTATATTGACATCAACCTTCTAATTCCTTTAGTCCAGACCATTATATTAAGGACTATCGTTTTTTAGAACAAATGTGGAATAAGATGGAAGTTACAGATATTAACATTCCATTATCTATCTTAAAAATGCATCCTTACCAATTTATAAACAAAAAATTCAAGCCTCAGCTGGTGACTATCTGCAGAGCTCTATGGACTTGGGTTTGAATTGTATTCGTGCTTTCAGTAGACCTGGTTTGAAGAGAAAAAAAAAAAAAAAAAAGAAGTGGATTTTCTTCCCCACATCACATATAGTCTCTGTTGCTTTCAGACTACCATTCAGTTCAGAGAGTTGTTTTTAGGTGCAGGGAAACTTCAACATTTATATGATGGAATTGCTCCACAGCAGTGCTATGGATAATTTTATAATTCTATTTCTAACTGAAATGTTATTTAAAAAACCAAAACTAACCAGAAAACCCCAAATTAACAAAGTTATAATTACTGAAGAAGTTCAAAAACAAAATGAGAGGAAGACAATTACTTGAGGTAGCTTCAGTATGGACGTGTAGTATTTTGAATGCTTTGTAAGACAGAAGTAGCTTTAATCAGAAAGGCTGGTAAAAATACCAAAGTATGGTAAAAATTGTCAAGCTTTCTAACTAGAATATGTGAGTTCACAAGCAGCCTTAAAACCCTGCAGTTGCAAAAAAGTATGAACAGAGCAGCCATATAGCTGGAAAGGTGTCTGCTTTTAGCCTAATGAGGATAATTAAGGTTTGACAACAGTATATGGTTATGAATAGAAACTACAGCAACCTTAAAGTAAATATCTAGAGGAAAAAAATGTAACTTTGTGGAAGTTCGGTACTTCTCTCTTTTTCTGGTGATCTGGATAGAATGACCCAGCAGCACCATTTTTTAGCATAATTAAAAGTGAGAAGTATGATCAAAGCTAAGTGTGAGGGTTTCGTTGAGCCAGTATATACTGCTTCTCTTCTGTAATATAATTACATTCTGATTTTCATTATTTTGGTCATCTAAAAATAGTGTATATAACCATGATTTAGAACTTGGGGCACTTCCCTGAAGTGAAAGAACAAACTGGGAGAAAGTCTAACAAAGACTACAGAAAAAAGAGATTAAAAATCAATGTTTTTTGCACTTGCATATAAGATAACATAGAAATTATGATAAAGTACTTCTCCAAGATATCCCTTTTTGAATTAATTCCAAGGCCTTTTGCGGGGGGGGACACCCTGGGAGACAAACTGAAAACAGGCAGATCTGAAAGCAGCAAGGCATACAGAATTTATTACATGAATATTCTGTCTCCTGCGGGGGGGATAATGTGTTTTGAGAAAGGAGATGTTGAGTGAACAAGAAGCATTAAAATAGTTTGGCTGGTACAGCAAAGTTGTGATGGATACAATAACCACAGGTACTCAGTGGTGCTTTCCATAGTGCTCTAGAGAAGGTACAGAAAGAGATCAGGAAATTGGTTTATGCAAGAAAGGCGCTGAGCTGCTTGGAGGTTTTAATTTAATGAGGGTGGTATAAAATTTTGGAAGGAATGAGTTTTTTTGAAGCATTGAGGTGTCTTTTTTATTCAATATGCTAGAGTGACATGATCTATTTTTGTCCTAACCTTAGTAAATGAGCCTACTGTGACAGACAGCACTGAAGCTGTGGCTGTCTGGGGTTTTCAGCTTCAGATGTCATTATATTCGACATTGTCATGTGAGCACATTTTTGAGAAACAGCAAAAGAGTGCATTTTGCCTTCAGGAGAGCTGACTGAGTAAATGTGAAATGCTCTAGGGATTTTTCACTGGAATTCAGTAATGTGTTGGAAGTAAACAAAGAAATAAAGATAGTTTTAAAAATAGACTGATAGGTAGGTCTGAAAAAAAATCTTAATATAATTTTATTTCAACAGGGAAAGCGCAAAAATATCTAATTGGCAAAAATCTGAAATGGAGTAGTCAGTATACATAGCTAAAGATTTTATGTTGTGAAGCTTTTACTGTGTTTTTATCTTCCCCTCCCAACAAATAAAGAAAGTCCAAACAACAGACAAAACAAGGCATTAAAAAAAATCCAGTCTAGTAAAATGCAAAGGAAGTGCTCCAATGAAGACCAATGAAGATGTTTGTGCTGGATGGTGCTACAGGTCTTAGCTAATACAACCCTTTTCCACACCTGAAGAATCTGGATCATTGTTCATGGGACTGTAGGTGAGTACAGAGGAAAGAATATGTCTACCAGCATATCTACAGAAAGTTGAAGTAATGTATGATTGACCATAATGTGAATTGGAAAACAAGCATTTTAGAAAAGATAGATTTTTTTTTTTTAAGCTGTCTTTGCTTTCTGCCTTTTTATGAAGGAAGCATGGCAAAAATCTGTTTTGGATACCCAGAGAGAAATGAAAGTGGTTGGTTATAGGAAGGCATGTCCCAAAGCAGCTTTCAGAGTTAAAAAAATGAAGATCCTTAATTTCTTAACACATTTTATGAAAATTGAATACTGCTCTGGGCAGGCCAATTCCAGGAATGGTAATGTAACAAATCAGAGAGCTGGGTTGTCAAAACATGCACAGGCCTGCTTTTCTTTCCTTAGGAGTTCATGAGATTGAGCAATTTAGACTGGTTGCCTTCAACCTTAATTGCTCTCCCTCTTTTTTTTTTTTTTTATTTTTTTTTTTAATTTTATTTTTTTTTGTCTGTTTGTTTTGTTTGTACTTATACTTGAAAACTGATAAGGTTTTCAGAAAGCTGATAGCGTGTAGTGTTATCTAGGAGCTATAGAAAACTGAAAATTGCTCTGTCAAACTATTGTAGAATAGCCAGGAATATACTTGTCTTCCTTTGGTTGCCTTTGAGCATTGCAGGGAAATAACCTGGGAAGGAAGGCAGGAATCCACAGATGGGGGATAGTTAAAGGCAGTTCTGGATGAAGTATATTGGTGAGCTGATTTTAAGAAGTTTCTGTGAGCAGTAAGGGGCATGATCAGTTATGGAATTGTTTCTGAGCAAGGATTGATCCAGTAGGTTAGGACTGTTGCTTGGATGAGAGAAAACTGAGGTAGAAGTCACTGAAGTTTATAAAAATCAGCGTTACCAAAGAGAAGATGGAATGTGGTTGCTTGTGCCTCCTCCAGTGTAAGAATTAGAGGGGATTAAATGGTCACAGATTCAAAGCTGTAAAAGATGCTTCTGCGTGTAACTGGTACCGGAGGTGGGGAACTCCAACTGGGGTGTCACTGCTATGTGCTTGCCTCTTCTTTGGCAAATACTGCTTTCATGGGAGACAAACAAATTTTGACAAGATACTCTTCAGATATTAAAAATAGTGACAATATTACTTACTACATCTAGGTCTCATAGCTTTTCCAAATATATTAAAGAATTTGTATATGTGATTAGCTACAAAGAATAATTCTGATTAGTAGATGCATGTATTGTCCTACAGAATTTTGTTCATTTCCAAAATAGCTGGAATGTTTGAGGAAGAAGGAAGAAAACAATGTTATAAATATTGCAAATTCATGGGCCTATCTAAGAAAAGGTTTTCTTGACTGGTTGTTACATTTCCATAGTGGAATTTGGGTTTAGGTAGTCTTTTCTAGAGTGGAAATGTCTCCTCAAAGTGCCACTGAGTGGCTTTGTGTGTGAAAAGATACCTTAGGATAAACATAAAATTATTATTGAAATACTTTGTTCAGACAAGACCTAGTTTAGGACATTCTGAACTGTTTAGATTTGCAGAAGAGAGTTGTCTGTCATCTGTGGTAACACATTTCTTGTGGAAACAGTATATAAGAATTACTACAATATCCTCAGCATTATAATCCCACTCTTTATAAAAAAGCCACATTGTAATCTGAATTCCAGTATGGGAACACCATGCCTAATCCACAACTGTTAGTTTTCCAACTAGCTTCAGCTTGTTGTTGGAGAGGATTGTTTCTTTCATGAGGATTGATCTCTGTATGATCTAAATCAACAGTGGTGATGTTTGACTATGCTAAAATGCCTGGTAGCAGTAAATATCCAGAAATATGCATTTCTTTGGATAGTTGGAATGATCTGATTCTTTAAGAGAATATAAGATGAAATTGCAGAGCAGTAAACACAGGGAATATTAAAAGGGGCTAGGTTTAGCCTCTAAGTTTGCGTGTGTGTATGTGTGCGTGTGCGTGCACACGTGGGATCAATCTTTGCCGATATAGACTGGCAGAGATCCACTGACACTGCTGGGGCTGAAAGCTTGTCTGAGTTCTGTGAATACTGGGTCATAAATGAGGCTTCAGTATTATTATTTTTCTTGTCTTGTTACAGGAGCATGTAAATTTGGCTTTTAAAATTAGGACAATATAGTTTCTATTTTGCTATTATTTTTAATTATTTAAAATCAGATTTTATATGTTAACATGGTATAGAAAACTCCTTTCTTAACTGCTTGTGGAAAAGAGAGCTATCTAATGTATTTAGCTTAAATGATGGAATCCTTGCAACTAACTAATAAATTTACTGGTAGTATTAAATTTATGAGAAAAAATTTTGCTGCAGTACATCTATGCATTGTTCAGTTATTGATTCCACTGAGGAGTTTAGTAGATCACCAACACATGAACTCTGTCACAGTAAATCGTATCATTTGTATTCTGTGCATGGATGAGTGGGTGATTTGAAGTTGGACTTCTGGGGACTGAGCAGGGTGCAGGAGAAGAGAGAGAAACTGCTTCATAGGCTGGAGACACTCAGAGGGACTTTCAGAATGAGCTTTCAAATTGCACTTTGGATTCCCTCATACTTGTCTACTTCAAACACTTCAAAGCATCTCTGCTGGGGTCAGTGGTGTGTCTTACAGAAGAAACAATAAGTGTTTATATAGAGGGATCCTATGTTGTGTGCCTAACGTACAATTTCCTGACTGCTGCAACGTTTAGGCATTGATTGTGATTTCAGAGATGAACTTAGACAAATGGAGGTAGGGATTTATTTATAAAAGCGTAAGTTTAAAAAGGGCCTTGCTCACTATCTTCTTTCTTATTTCAGGAAGTGCTTCAGAATCAAGATCTTGTTTTCATGATAGGCTTGGTAGAAAATCCATAAAGGAAGGGGTTCCATATGTCTGAGTCTTCATCTGTACAATTTTTTGCCTGGAAGTAGGCTTGTTATTTTTTGAAATCTTCTCCTTTACATTTCTACAGTTGCATTTTAGTGCTATTTCATCTTGTATCTTTATTAAAGTACCAAGTAATGGAACTTTGTTCATAAATCTTTTTAAAGTGAAATGTGTTTAACTACTGACACTTTATATTAAGGATAAAGTCCAACTAGAGTCAGAAATTAAGATCTGATTGGAAATCTTGGAATCTGCAAAACCAGATTAAACCTAAGTTGAAGAGGTTCTGATCTTACATTATTTTATAGTGGCCTAGATTAGTTTTCTCAGCTCAACAGTTTTAATTACATGGGAAGGAATACCCAGTTATACCTAAGAAGGTAATTGCTAATACATCAAGTGAATTACCGGCAAGCTTTTGGAACAATGAACTGTTAAATAAAACATGATAAAAGTGGTGATGACATGACATGTGATAAAAGTGGGCTTTTGCAGAGCTGGGTTTTCACTCCCAGATTAGTCCAGTGGCACTGAAGAGATTTCACTGAAAGAAGAATAAAAAGTTTTCGAGGTGTTCAGTTAAAACACTGCCGTAGTAAGGAAGAGCTTTAATGTGCATTTTAGACACCAGGTTTGACTTTACTCCTGTACTGACAAAGTTTGCTAGCTTTCTGTCCTTCTGTGTTTATTCATGATTTGTGGAAGAGGAGAAAGGAAATAAAGAAGTCACAGAACAGCTTTAAGGAACAAGTGACAAATATTTACTGTGTTTATATGTACAGTGAATGGACATGTAAATGGTAAATACACATTTCTTTACCCCTCAGTCACAGTGTGTAGCTCATTGCCCATCTCTTTAAGCCACTTGTTGCCTGCCAGTAGGAATTTGTATGTGGCCCTGAGTTAATGACTGTTGCCCTTCAGAAGTCATTCGTTGCTGCCTTGAGAACTGTAGGGTTGTGAGGTTCAATCTTTGTGGGGAGAGAAACTTAGTTGTTTATTTATTCCTTTTCCTCTTGAAGCTCCCTGAGCCCTTGCCTATCAGGCTGAACAAGAGTTTTTAGCTTTGTCTAGTGATGATCTACTAAAACAATCCATTGAACATCTGGATTTCAAGCTTGCTGCTCATCTCTGCTTTCATTTTTCCATTGTGTTTAAACAAAGCAGGGAGGCTGTTTAAGGAACACAAAAAGTAGAGCAAATGGGAATGCAGGAAACCTTTGGCGAGGTTTCTGATTACATTCACTGCACATGCTGATGCAGTGTGATAGCACAAACTGTTGAAGTCCATCTTTTTCCTACAGGGCCCTTAAGATAGAAATCAATTAACTGTAAATGTACAGATCTCTAACATATATAATATATTTTTCCTTGCTATAAAGAAGAGTTTTGTAACTAAAGTCAGCACAGTTTCTGGCAAGTTGTAAAATGTTTGGAAATCTAGGTAAATACTAGTTCCTTTTCCTAAGCATTTCCAGACATCTGGCTCTGAACATTATTTCCAAAATTCATTTAATTTCAGCCTGAGTGATGTTTTAAAAAGAAAAAAAACCCTACCAGCATTGTGATGATAATGTGCTTGGGATTTTATAGGAAAAATGTCAGGTATATACTATGACATATGAAATAATATGTCAATTCCAGGAATTTCAGCATTATCTTTGTAACAAATGAGAAGTAATGAGATTAATAGTGGTTTTTTTGGTTTCTTTTTTTTTTTTTTAAAATTTGTGAGAGCAATTGCCATCTAAATTGTGCAGCTATTTTGATTCTGTTGAAGACGTCAGGGAAAGTGGCAACCAAGAAAAATTGTTACTTTAGAATAAGAGGTCCAAGAAGATTATTATTCTCATCTCTTCATCTCACCATATATGTTTTTATCATCTCTCCTTCAGGCAGCCAGTTAATTTGTTCAAAATGAAAAATGCTATTCTTCTATGCTGCTTCCAAAGTACTGTTCGACTTCCTTGCTGATTTTGTAGGGGGACCTTAGGAGAACATAGTTCATGGGAATAGCTATCAGGTGTGTCTCCCAAAAGTATCTCCAGAAAGCAACATGTGGTTCTGCAAACTAAGGCAGTACTGTTTGCATGACAGGAGACTGAAAGCAGCCAGACCAGCCTGAAGTGATTGTGTCCTTTACTCCATGTGCTCTAGAAATGTGAATCTGAGAGTGTGCTTAGCTTCTTCTCTCAAGATGCGTCTCATTCAGTCATTTGAGGTGTTGGGTGGTTTGAACTGATTTCATCCACTTTTTTCTAAGCTCACTTGGAGCTTGATTAATATTCTACTGTCCTAAACAGGAGTGGTTCCTTGCATAATGCAACAGCTGTGCCTTGTAGCCCTGGTACTAAGTGCTGTGTGTTGAGACAGCTGGTCTCATACCCTATAAACCCAGTGCCAAGCACTGAACAGTTGTGCAGACTAAAGCAGGCCTGACAACCATCTCCTTGAGGAGCCTCTTGTCTATTTCGACTGATGGTATTTGTTGGAGCAGTTCACTGGCGGAGAATGTGGATGAGAGGAAATGAGAAAAGGAGGAGGCTTCTGTGAAGGACTGAGTTTGTAAAGAATGCAGCAGGAAAAAAGAAAAAAGAGAAGATGAACAGTGTGGAGTGACTGAAATAACAGGAAACAATTGAGTCATCAAAGCCTGTCTCTCCATGGTGGGGTAACAAGTTACATATCTATAAGTAGATATGTCCATACATACGGATGTATGTACTAATAATTAAGAGACTATATAAAAAAGAAAAGGCTAATATAAAAAAGCAGAATTAGAAAGGAGAATGTGCTGGAAAATGAAATAAAAATATATCTTAGAATATGAATTGTGCATATTAAAATTATTAAACACAAGAATTAGACTGAAAGACTTAGAGAAGCAGACAATACCAAATGGTGAAAAGGAGTGAATGAATATAGAAGAAAATGTAGGTTACACGATCCATTAAAAAGATGATATAAAAATTTTTCAGAGATTTTTGCTTTTCAAATGGAATTAAACTGCATTAAATTGCTTTGATTTTAATAAGGAAAATTAAAGCAAATTTTTAAAAATATCAATATAGTTTCATATTGTACCTGTGGTCCTTTTAATCATCTTTCTAATTTTTGCCTGGTGATGAAATGAAAGCTTTTCCCATCTCTTTGCTTCTCTGAGGTATATACTGTACACAAAAGTTGGAATTGACTTAATGCATGAAGTTCAACTAGATGGCAGCTATCAGTATGTTAAGAAAGTAGATATAAAGTTAGTACAGGGGGTTTTTTTTCTTTTTTTTTTTTTTTTAGAAAATATTTTCTTGTACTAGGCATGGTTTTTAAAATGCCATATTTTTAAGCAGCAGTTGCAATGTTTGAGATGATCTTGAATTCACCACATTACTACATATTTGGCAACCCTCAAGAGGACTGTATTTACAGGGCCAGCACTTCATGCAGTTGTTTGTTTATCTACCAAGTCATTTTCTCAAAGGCTCTTTACTCAGTAAGTAAATGCAAGAAGCCCAAATCTGCCACCAGTTCTGTATGTAATGAAAATGTTATTCTTTCTCCTAGATAAATATATTCTGTCCTATAGAAGTAAAAGGTCTTAAAGAAAATAGCACAGTAAGCATCTTACTGGGGCAAATATATATGTAAAAAATGAAGTACATAAACCTGTATATACACAATATGTAGTAAATTGGTTTTGTATAGTTTAAGTAACTGAATTGAGAGCCAAGCAAGAAGGGATGATATTGGAAGCTAATTCTGCTCATCTGCAAAAACTCTGAGCAAGCTGCACTTAGAATTCTGCCCTGATCCCCGGTGTCAAGAAGGAAAAGAAATATTCTGCCTTAAGTTTGCACTTTTTTTTTTCTTGGTTTGTTGTTTAGTCTTGAAAGAATTTTACATGTCAGAAATTTGACCATTTGACATTTGGAGCCCCCACTCAAATACTGTATTTTCCTTGAAAATGAGTACTTAATTGTTGTCCTTGGGGCTCCTCCCTCATGGTTAGATCTAGATGAAGCCTGGATATCTAAAGTCTTTCAGTTACTATTTGCTCCCATAATCCCTTCTGATGATGTTTTTGCAGTTGTGTTGGTCTTGTTTTTTGAGTCCATCACCTAGCCACCACTTCTCTGAGTTTTGTTGTTAAATCATGCTTTTGAGACAGGATAAGCTTTGTGGAATTTTTGTTTGTTTGAAAAGCTGAGAAGGAGTGGATAGGGATCTGTTGTTTTTGTGGTTTGAATCCATGTGCTTTGTATTGTTGCTTCTGAAATAGGTGTGCTTCCAACTATGAAGAGTTTTTTCCCAAAGGTCACATTCTGTGTGAGCCAGACTCCAAAATGCTTGGGAAGCAGCAGCCCTAACACTCCTTTGCATACATAACTTCTGAATTTTTACACTCCTTAGATATGATCTGAAACTACATGTTTGGAGGGTTCATACACAAGTACGTATCTGCAGCCATAGTGTTCACTTTGTGTAGTATTTCTTTTTTATGACCTTTTCAAATTAATTAATTACCATAACTTACATAAATAAAATGTGCAAAAGCTGCAGTTCACTTTTTGCTCCAGCAGTTCAGTTTGAGAGTTTATATTCACATGTGAAGGAATTAGTCAGCCATCTGATAATCTGTCTCACAGCCTAAGTCATGATCTGAAAGTATTTAGTGCCTGAAAAAGTGATCTCTGCAACTTCTTCATATTTAATTCTTTTGACTGGGCCAGTCCACAAAATGAAAAAGAAGACTGTGACCATATTTACATTCTGAGGTTGTGTAAGAGTATTAAGAATTACAATGTGGTGGAAGAATCAAGTTGACTGTAACTTTAGGAATAAATTGGCTACTCTTCTTTGGTTAGTAAGGCTTTTGAGGCATCATGGGCAATCTCTTTGTTTTCATGGTGGGTCGTCCTTGGTTGGCTGCCAGACACCCACTTGGCGTCTCTCCCTCTGTCTCCTCAGACGGACAGGGATAGAAAATACAATACAAAAACTTGTGGGTCAAGCTAAGGACTGTGAGATCATCCTACCAATTATGATCACAGGCAAAATGGACCTGACTTCGAGAAGATTAATTTAATTTGTTACCAATTAAAATGGAGTAGGAGGATGAGAAACAAAGAGAAAACACCTTTTTGCCCCTGCCCTTCTTCCTAGGTGCAGCTTCAATTCTCTTTTCCCAGTGTCTCTACCCTCCCTGCCTCAGAGTCATGCAGAGGGATGGGGAAGGGATTTCAGTCAGGTCATAAGAGTGCCTCTCCATGCTCCTTCATCCTCAAGCTTTTCTCCTGTGGTGCCTTTTAGGATGATACGTGCAAAAGCCAAAGTGATATCAAACAGATCCTCACGTAGCAGTAGAGGTGAGTGGGACAGAGCCCTCTCCAGGCACTGAAGGCCTTTAATGACCTGTTTAAAATTTGGTAACTTATTTTCTCTAGGAATCAATGGCTGTTTTTCTCTAGTTAGTTCAGTGTAGGCAAAGAAGCTATTTAGAAAAGCTCTTTGAAGTAATATTCTTAAGTAATATTTAGGTCCTGACTGTTTAAAATTATGTCATTAGAATACATTTTACAGACTCTGTGTGTCAGTGCCCTTACATGGGCTATATTCCAAGCACATACAAACTTTCCAGCCATTTCTGTATTCCAACTAGAGGAAGGGTTTTGAAAAGGCCATGGCGTTCTTTTATATCATTCCTCTTTTCCTGATTTCCAGTCATACTTGGTAATATTTTAATTTCTTCCTATAAAGGAGGGTGCAAAAATCTTATGTTTTTGAAGTACTGCTCTTCAGGAAGGTTTTCCTGGCATAATGTCTGGTCACCTATACATGGTATAAATTCAGGCTGATTGCAATGAAAAGTTGGTAAATTCATGTCATTAGCTTCTAAAGGTTTTTTTTGCAAACTCCTGTCAGAGTGCAGGGTTTTTACCTGTTGTGCTGGTTTAAGAGTTACCCAGCAGGGGAAATGAACTCAACTCAAAAGAGAGATTATAAGTCAGAATAAC
>JAWWES010000115.1:10666283-10682602 GCA_035583135.1 Lophotriccus pileatus
GCTCTGGGCAGAGGGTGTAAATGCTCTATTGATAACAGTTTCTGGGAAATGACATGGAAGGCTATAGAATACGCAGGTTTGGGTTACACCCATCCAGTGATGAATTGGTCCCAGCTGTTCTAACTAGGACACCTGTCAATAAGGTTTTTACCAAAATTACAAGAATTACTGTAAATTGTTGATCCAGTTTTGCTGAGATAAACCAAGCACTTCTATGCATGAAAATATTACTATTAGGGTTTGTAATATTATATTAATATTATACTATTAGTGAGGAAAGTGTTTACTGCTTTTGTGGATTACTTTTCTGTGGAAGAAAGCTTGTTTGGAGTGAAAGACTATGCTTGCTTTGATACCACCTTCCTTTTTGTAGGAATTGCGCAGTGCTGCTAAATATTTGGCTGTGGGAGCCATGGACACCTTCATCTTCTGCGTTTGTCTTTCACCACTCTCACATGAAATGCCAGGATGTATTCTTTCTTTTTCATCTTTACTTTTGATTGGGTGAAGTACTGGGTGAGGAGAAAGAAGATTGTTAACCGAGGTGTGTAGAAGCGTACTAGAAACAAGTAACTTGCTTTAGGCATATCACTGTGGAATGTGATATACCGAGGCTTTATTTTTGCTGGCTTCTAAAATTTTGAAGCTGACTTCACTCTAATAATCTGGGTAAATGTATTTAAAGTGGAATGTAAAGAGTCTTGGATGACCAGTGCTGAGAAACACAGAACAATCCTATTTTTTAACCTCTATTCTGAACATTTAATATTCATATGTATTGTCTCTTGGATGAAAGAGCATGTATCAACTAAAAATTTCCCGTGTCTCCCCTTATACTGACTTACTGTAACACCTCCCAGGAGTCTTTGTCTTCACTGTTCACTGCAGCAGATGGAAGTGGCTGTACAACCTAAAGAATTAAGATCATGAGACAATCCTGTAAATTCAAATCCCAAAACATACTGTAGCAACATGTCCCAGTGTGAAAAGATTTTGGTTTACAGTGTTTTGTTATAAATAGCAACAATGATGGTAACACATCTTGCGGTGGGTGAGTGAGTGGCTCATGGATCCAGCACAGAGAGTAACATCAGACTGGTGACCTGTCAGTAATGAGGTTCCACAGGGCTCCATCTTGTGCTCTCCAACATCTTCATAAATTGTTTGGATGCAGGACTGGAAGGGATACTAAGCAAGTTTTCAGATGACACAAAACTAGAAGGAGTTGACTCCCTTGAAGGCAGGAAGGCCCTGCAGAGAGACCTGGGTAAATCATAGGACTGGATGATCACCAACCATAGGAAGTTCAACAAGGGAAAGTACCGGATTCTGCACCTGGGATGGGGCAACCCTTAAGTTTCATACAGACTGGGGAGTGAGATGCTAGAAAGCAATGTCAAGGAAAGGGACTTGGGAGTCCTGGTTGATGGCAAGTTGAACATGAGTCAGCAGCGCCCTGGTAGCCAGGAGGGCCAACCATGTCCTGGAGGACACCAGGCAAAGTTTTGCCAGCTGGTCAAGGGAGGGGATTGTCCTGCTCTGCTCTGCATTGGTGCAGCCCCGCCTTGAAAATTGTGTGCAGTTTTGGGCACTGCAATATAAGAAAGGTATTAAGCTATTAGAGAGTGTCCAAAGGGGGGCAACGAAGATGGTGAGGGGAAGCTGTGTGAGGAGCGGCTGAGGTCACTTGGTCTGCTCACTCTAGAAGAGATTGAGGGGAGACCTCATTGCAGTTACAACTTCCTCCGGAGGGGAAGATCAGGCACTGATCTGTTCTCTGTGGTGACCAGTGATAAAATCTGAGGGAATGGCCTGAAGCTGTGTCAAAGGAGGTTTAGGTTAGATATTAGAAAAAGGTTCTTCACTTAGAGAGTTTTTGGGCACTGAAATAAGCTCCCCAGAGAAGTGGTCACAGCACCAAGCCTGACAGAGTTCAAGAAGTGTCTGGACAATGCACATGATGTGACTCTTGGGGATAGTCTTTTGCAGTGCCAAGTTGGACTCAATGATCCCTGTGGGTTCATTCCAACTCAGCATATTCTGTAATCCTCTGACAACCACCATAAGAAAAGGGTATTTTCTATTTCTAGCAGAATGTGTGTGAGGTGGGAAGGTCTAGAAATTGAAACAGTATTTTTTTTAACATGCATTTGATTAAGAATCTTCAGCTACCTTACTTATTTATGTGGTGTCTTGGTACTAGATTATGATTGCAATTCAGGGAACCTCATGCCCTGATATCCCTCCTTTCAGCAGACAGGGATTGTTTATGTCTTAACATGCTGACTATCTGCTAGGAGGTGGACTTTCTGAACTCTGTAAAGAATTCATGACTGAATTATACAGTTACATCCCTGACCCTTGTTCAAAACTATTTGATAAACATTGACCCCATGCCCATGGCCAGGCGTACCAAATTAAGCAGCCAGAATTGGACTTCAAACACATCACTGATTTTTCCCCTCCTGAGACTGCAGTTTAACATTGTAATGCAAAGCATTACATTGTAATATAGAGCAGTAATGCAGGTTCTCATTCAGTGAGACAGATATTCATGTGCTGATAACCACAGTAAGTCCCAGATATCCACAAACAGTGCTCAATTCAGTGCTCAAAGACTGTGAGCTCCTGTGTTTGTATTTCTATGTGTGGTTGTAAGGTAAATATATGGAGGTATTCTTCCAAGAATGCCAAGGCAGTGGAAGGATTAAAAAAAAGGTTTATTTCAGACACAAGGACCACTTTTTTAGGATGTTGCACACATCAGACCTCCAGGGGCAAAAGGCAGTGCCCCACCTCCTCCAAGGCTTTTTGTATCTTCTCTCTACTCCCCCACCCTCTCTGGCCAAGGAGGCCTTGTACACATCTGCAAACATATTATCTCTCTGCATACCAGAGAGCAAGGCTGAGAACTTTTCTTGCTACGCAGGGCAGGGAGGAAAGCATTGAACCTGCCTTTGAGAAAGAGTTTCCGTTTAGGCAGAAAGCCTTCCTAGCGAAAACTGAGTTCTAACTTCTCGTTACAAATTCTTCTGGAAATGTATCTATTCCTGCAGTGGTATTTTCAGATTTCATGGGTTCCCACCACAACTAATTGCCCAGTCCCCAGACAGTGCTTGCTGTGTGTGAAAGACAGCCTTTGCGCATACTTATTCATGTGAGGACAGTTTTCTACAATATCTGACTGTGGGCTAGAACACCAGCTGTTGGACTCCACTGAGGTGTGCAGCACTCATCTGTACTTAGTTTGATTACTTTTGCATTACTTTAGATTCGCTAACTCTTCAGAAGCCCTGACTGATTGTCTAATCAACACCCAAGTCACCTTGTTCCTTTTCTAGTTTTCAGTCCTTGCTATACACTTAATGGCAAAAGATATTTTCTTAGGCTGCCAGTAGGTCTGGCTGCCGTCTTCAAGAACAATATAAAATTAGTGCATTGAGTCTGATTTATGATGAGGAAATGCCTTTTAATTTTGATTGCTATAACTGAAGGAAAGCAGAAGCAATGGCATGCAGTGTATTTAGGTTTCTTTAGTAGCTATGCAGTGATGGATGAACAGAAATGCCACGTTGTTTACAACCAGAGATTTGAAAAAAGGCAATAGCTTACTTCGAGTGGACTATTGTGTTTGTGTCATATACATATAGTATTCAGGTGCTGGTATATACTATGACTATTGCCTAGAAGCCTGTAACTTAGGAAATGGAGACACTTTCTTTGCAGTGTTTGAATTAAAAATGGTCAACCTGTTAATACAGATAGTTGTTCATATTGCTGGGCTATAGTTGACTTTTGAGAGTAACTTATTCAAATGCAACAATCATGAAAAATAAGTCCCTTGCCTGAAACTGTTTGACTGTCTCACATCTCCTAATGGTGGGTACAGAGGTGCTATTGTATTTCAGTAGCTATTTGCATGTTTCATAATAGTTAGAGACTTAATGCAGAGGAGTCAATACTACTCTGAAGCCATAGTATATTCCTGCCCCTTGCTGTATGTTTCCTATTTGATAATACCACATTGGTATTAACATTTTGGCTAAGAAAGTATGCTCTAATTAAGTAATAGTAGGATCTAACTCTGTTTTCCCACCTACTGCTAAATCCCAGTACTTTGGATGTCTCAATGCTTAGCTATGTTGCAAAATGAAGGATTATATTTGATAATACCTGCCCGTGGTGAGAGATTTGGAACTTAGATGATCTTTAAGGTCCCTTCTAAGCCAAACCATTTTATGATATCTAAATTTTCTTTGCTTTAATGATTGTTGTGTCACAGCTTACTTGTCCAGTATGTACATGACATTTACTTATTAAATGTCTTTGAGAAAGAAGGCTTACAGAGCACAGAAGTACCCTGTCAATGCTAAACTATGTTTTCACTGTCCTCTTGGAGATATGAAACTGGAGAGAGTGAGAGAGGGTACCTGTGGACCTCTGTGAGAAAAACTCTATAGATACCAAATGCACATAGAAACTTTTTTGGTTTTTCACCAATTTTTCCTGAATTTTATGATGGAGAAAAGCAAAGCCCTGTCTGGGATATTAGATTCTTCTTTTAACAGGCTTGGAGAAATGAAACTAAGTTTAGGAAAGCTCCTGGGAGCTTATTTGCTTTGATTGCTAAATGTTTTGAAGTGTGTTTTTTGCTGTAAGAAAGGAAATCTGGAAAAGGTCAAGTATGAATTAGGTGAGAAATACAAAAAGGAATTGCTTGAGATGGTCATTAAATAAGACAAAAATAAAATTCAGGACTAAATGTAAGAGTATCACTGTAGCGGTGAAATGCCTCAGCATAAATCAGTAAAGACAGTGAAACTGCAACAAATCTATCCAAGATGCATTGATTTTTTTAGAGGTCCAATTCCAATTGGGTGAAATTGACATTTTGGAAGAGCCTCATATCCCAGTCTACATGCCTGTTTGTGAAGATGTTGTAAAGTCTAAAGGTCAGTCTGTCTCCCTCCGTCTAACACAACCATTACCACCACATCTAGGCAATAGGAAAAATGATCAATATCATTGTCCCTGGTTTTGGTATCTTAAGCCCTGCTACATCAGACTCGGTTGAGTGACTGATACAAAGATAAGCCCAGCTCCTGGGAGCCCATGATCTCATGTTTTGATCAGGAAGTTGGCAATAGATGAACTATCAGATGAGCAAGAAACAGAAGTATGGAAGTGGGACCTCCTTGCAGTTGGAATTACAAGTGTAGCTACAATTGCAGTGTAGCCACAGGTGGCTGGAGAGTAGGCCTCCAAAGTATCCAGGTGTTTGTCTGAGAAGGGACCTCTTCATTCTTCGTGCCACGGCGTTAGGGGGTATTGGAGAAACACTTTCTGATGCTCTGTTGCCTGCTTTTAATGTGGGAAGACTGAGTTCTGCTGACGCTGTGTAGTTATTCACGCTCTGAATTAATCCAAATATGAATTGCAGGTGTATTTCTTTGGCTTTAACCTTATTTGTCCCATAATTTAAGTAAAGTAAAAGGCTACTAATGTGAAGCAGGTAATTGCTGTGAAGGGGGCTCTGGGAATGATAACAAAGATTAAAACAGAGTGGATTAATGCAAACAAAAACTGCTCAGCACGTTTCTTATTGGTCTTTGCAATAGTTGCCTTTAAAAATCTAGGTTTTGTGTGAGTAATGTTAGTGTATAGTGAATATTCATATCTGCTGAGATAAACAAAAATAGCAATGGAATAGAAAAAATAAATGTTAGCCTGCACAATTAAGTTTTCACTGGAGAGTGTCAGAAAGCCAATGAAAATCTGCAAGGACTGATTGCATATCTGAATTTTAGACTGATGTCATTGTTCTACTCAGTCTGCCAATGTTCCTTGCTTGCTTGCTTTCCTTTTATTAATCTGTCTCTAAACAGTTGCAGCTGAATATCCTGCAGAGAAGAATATTTCTAGTTTGTATCTGCATGAATGTGCATAGCTGGCTTCAATACTTAATAATTTGATATGTTTAACATGCTCCCTGTATATTTTAGAGAATATACAATAACTATGTTTAATATGTGCCTTTTCCTGCAATTTTCCTCTAATTGCAAATAAAATTTTTTGGTTACTTATTTCTTTGACTGTACCCATTCTTGGTATTTGAAAACTCTTTCAAGTGGAAGCAGCCTTAAGAGTTATTTTCAATAGAAGATGGAAATTATCCTTTTATGTTTTTCCTTTTTTTTAAAATATATTTTCTTTGGTTTGTTTTTGCAGAGGAGATTTATACTTACATACATTCAGCCATTGGGAGATGAAAGAAAATGCTGTATAGCTCTATGGTCAGAACCAAATGCAGATGCACTGTCTAAGCATAGGTCTCCAGTGAAAGCCCAGAGTCAAGCTACCTGGGCAACCATTAGCAGTGAAGCTGAATATGTGAAGCTGAATAGGCTGCTGCCTATTTGGGATTGTGGTTGTTGGTTCTGGTGAGAAGTCCACCATTGATGGCTGGTGTCAGTCTTGCTCAGATGTGCTTGAACATGCTACTGTCACACTGAATTACAGTATGGATCTGCTGTGACAAGACAACACTTCATCTTTATTGCCCCCAAGAGGTTTAGCTGAAGCATCCCATCACGATTTGGAGCTCTGGGCAATTGCTTGGTGTCTGACAGCTCTGAGTCCCTGCAAGGTACAGCGTGTCCTCAAATTGGCACATCGCTCATAGCCATGCCTTCCCCTGCCAAGTCACAGGAGGAAATTTTGCCACTCTCTTCCCGATTGTTGTGACAAGGAAATCCACTGTCCTGTGGGGACTGGAAGCTGCAGATTGTCTCTAATAACATTCTGGGAGCCTTAAACCAGGGCCTACAATATTTGCAAGAAAAATGTGAAAGAAGTGGCTCAGGGGAAATTTTCTCCAGTGACAAATACTTGGGATCTCATTAGGACCATTTTAATTCTGTGAAACAGGGGGCCAGAAGCAGCAGCTTGTGTAAAGCAGCATCAATCCCCTGAAGATATTAAGGAGATGCTGCTTTACATTGGCAGCTGCATCTTGTCCTGAGTTTTCAAATTAGGTTATTATGGATGAACACCATAAGTTGTTCTCTGAAGAGACTAAGTTTTCCTCTGAAGAGATTAAGAGAATGCCACTTTGCATCATCAGCTTCATCTGCATTTTGGCCCTGTTGACCTGCAATCTGTTAGCAGGTTTTGGCAATTACACACTTTATATAAATGATAAATGACTAATATTACAGAATGAATTCATTTTATACTCTATCACCTCCTAGTTTTACTGCAATAAAATAACTACTGTCTCCTGCTTTTTGGTAAATGAATAAAAACTTTAAAGAAAAGTGAACAAAGATCACAGGAATGGCATGGCACAGCTGTCACCCTCTGTGCATTGCACTCATCTCCTGAATTTCCTAAAAAATGTACCAGGGTGAATCTATCTTCCATTAATTATCTCAGTCTTGAAGGAGAGGATCTCCCACTTTGTCCATACATCTTGTGAGGCCAAGCATTTTTTTTCTGCAAATTCCCCTAACCTGATTTATAGTTTTTATGGAAGGAAATCCCTCTGCACTTTCCATTCTTCACACTCTTTGTTGTCCTTTGCATTTAGTCTGTTGGTTTTTTTTCTTGCTTTAGATGTTGATCCCAGCAATATGGTGTAGGGATAGACACAGTCTCAGAAGAATTTGTAATGGAAACTCAGGTACTTGGCTTTTGCTAGGAAGGCTTTCTGCCTAAATGGTAACTCTTTCTCAAAGACAGTTTCAATGTTTTCTTGTCCCCCTCCCTGTATAGCAAGAGAAGTTCTCAGCCTGTCTGATATGCGAGAGGGGAGAGATAGCCCTAACAGGCGTACAGAGAGGCCTTGGGAAGGTGGGGGAGAAACAGAGATGATAAAAGGGGCCCTGAGAGGCAGGAAATCACCTTTCCCTCCCCGAGGCCTGGTGTGAAAACTACACTGTTAGGTTTTTTGTGTTCTGGCCTTCTAAATAACTTTTTTTTTTTTTTTTTTTTTTAATTATTTCCACTGCCTTGTAGTTTCTGCGGGTACCTGTATATCTTACCAAGCAAGGCTAAGTCCTGCCTGGCTCTTGGGCTTTTCATATAGCTTGGTTTAGACAGACCATTGCCTATTTGGCCATCCTAACTCCAGGCCTTTGGTGGGGCATTTCTGGTCATCATCCATTGTCTCTGGTAATTGCTCCTGGTATGGCAAATTGCTTGGGCTTCTCTTTCACAAACTGGTGGACATGGGGACAGAGAACCTTGTCTGAGGGCCAAATCTGGCTGTGGGCCTTCCTAAAATAGCTGCTAGCACAGGTCTTTACTGATTCCCTCTCTGTGGTGGCATCACAAGATGAGGAATTAGGTTCATTGCAGTGTGCTCCAAATGCTGTTTTATGTTATGTTGTTTGCAGTGCTGTAGTTTGCTGCTTTACTGCGATTTTCATCACCTTCTATAAAGCTTAATTTAATTGTTCCTTAATTACCTCTTTGGCTTAGCGTATAAATCTCAGATGGAAGCTGTAAGCAGCATACACAAGGCTATGGATGTCACAAAACATTGCTTCTCCTATTTACATCTCCTTGTCTGGGCCAAACCTTTGGTGCTGCTGTAAAAAATTTCAGGAGTGGGAGGAAGGTCACATGGTCATAAAACTTCATTTTTAGACAAATTTCTGGAAGGAACAGCAAATGTTTACTCTGTGTTTTCCAGCCACTTTCTACGAGAACATGTATTATTTCACATGACTTTGGTGTTTTGTCAAATTACATGAAGAGAAGAAATCTCTGATCTACTTAACAGATGAGTTATTACCTGAATAGTGTCAGGACCATAAAGGTTTCTATTTACAAATAATTCTTTAAATAAACCACATATCCTATTTTGGGAGTGAACCAAAGCTGAAATACTTTTTACTTGAGTTCTTTAGCTGCTTTCTGCATTAAAAACAGTTGCACTAATCTTCACCTCTCTGCCCACTTTCCCAGCTCCTCAGAAGTCCTGGGATTTAGGGAGATTCTAGTGTGCTTTCATAGGTTGCAAGGTGCTCTTCTTGCCTCCTCCTGTGCCAAGTGGGTGTGGGAAGCTCTCACATTCATTTTAGACTTTCAACATGAGTCTTTAGTGTCTTAGTGTATGTTAATTTAAATGTTCTTCCTTTCAAAAATAGTTTTCAAATAGATTTCTATTTGGAAAATGTGTGTTATATATAGAATTAAACACAGAGGAATATTGACTACAAGAAAAGCTGGCATCAGCAGATACTATGTAGATCATTTGTTTACGAGTAGATTATTTTCTTCTCTGTGTTACTCTTATTATGTTTTATGTAGTTTTTCTTTTTTTTTGGTTGTTTCCCCTCCCCTTTGTCTTTCTGTTCCCATAGTACTCTCTATTTGCTTTACTTTGCTCCAGTTTCCTTCTGCCTCCTTCCTCCTACCTCATGTAGGCAGAATAGAAAGCCATTAATATTAAGCTGTTGACTGAAGCTTATAAAGGACAATGTTCACAGGAACTCAGAAATGAGCAATATCAACTTCCCAGCTGTTATTGAATCTTCATTTACAAAAAACAAATACACTTGACCTTTTGTGAGCTTTCTAAATAATTTTTGTTGAATGCCTCTGTGAAATTCTGTTTATTAGAAGACTGTAAAAAAGTTTATACAGAGACCATGAAGCTGCACCTTGGTCTTCTGAGGCTTTAGATCCAGATAGCTTCTACAAGTTGGAGTAGAAGAGGGCTATAGGGCTATTTTTTTTTTTTTGTTTTCTGCATATCAATCTGTCTTGTTGATGGCTATAGAGAAAGAAAGAGCTCTCCACATGTATATTCTCTCTCTGGCTAGTGCAGCTGAACATTTCATTTTGCTGTTGTCTGTGCCTGCAACACCAGTTTTCCTGGGAGAAGCGATGAGATTTCATCACCAAAACGTATCTTGAAGTTTTATGTGAGGACTGAAATGTACATTAAAATATCTTGACTTATATTCTAACCCCTTAAATTACTTGGAGAAGGCATTTGGAAATACGATTTACACTTTCTACTTATAATCTGGCTTGTGCTTGACATCTATCTACTCTGAGCTGATGAAAGCAACCAGGCCATTTGGTTTCCATTTTCAGACATGTTCTGGGCAAGTCTCACTGTCACTTTTTGACACACCATCAAGGTGCTGCACCTCTGAAGTAGCAAACTCTGGGGCAATGTTTTACTTAAAATGCACTTTAAAGCACTTTAAAATGTACTTTCCCCTTGTTATTACTTCTTAAAATCATAAGCATCGTCTATTGGCTCTTCTATTTTTCCATAAAATGCTTAACTGGGGCTAAGTTTCACCTGGTGATGTCTCTTTAGATAGCACACATTGCCTAAGGAAAAGATGGGAAGACAGATATTGTACTAACCTCCACTGATTTCTTTCTGATTCCCAGTTTAGTTGTCTGTCTTCAGCCATTTCAGATGGCCATATGGGAAATCAACAGTGATGATCTTCAAGAGACCAGAAGCAAGGTGCTTCAGCTACACATATTTTCAGGAGAGGGAGAGGAATCTGAAGCCAATTAGAAAATTTATGAAACTGCTAGAGCACACTATTAATTTAAAATTGCTGAGAGCTGCAAAATGAACAGAAAGCTTGACAGATTTTTCACACTGTTGCAGGTCCTGTATATCAGTTAGCCTCAGAAATGGAGAGGGCTGCTAACTTCCTATATTTTGTTTTCTTTTTGTGTAAAAATCTGGGCAGTTGTTGTTATTGTGAAATGAGAGATGAATTAGTCAGAAAGGCGTTGGAAAGTTCAGTTATAGAAAAGTGGTGGGAATTTGTTCCCATTCAGTGACAGGATAAATCAGGATCTGATCTGGTATTTCCGATGCTTCCTGTTATGTTAGGAATTAGATGTGTCTGTTTAACATTTATTTTTCTAACAGTAGGAGTCATGATAATTTAAAATTTTTCAAATTGTAACAAAGTGCTTTTCAGCAAGCATGGGAAACAAGACAAAATCAGTCACTGAGGACAGATGGTCTTTGGTTTTAGGTGGCTAATTGTAGCGTCTCCTTAAGTTAAATGTATAGGCTACACTTGCAAAAGCAGCCAGCTTCATTGGAATAGAAAGTGAAGTTCTTTATTTATCTGCCCAGTCAGTGTAGCAGAGGCTGCCTCTGTGTCTCAGCAATGTTGAAATCTTCTTTAGTGTACCTGTGCTGTCGTGCTGCAGCTACATTTATTTTGGTATTCCTTATTTTGTTCCCCCAAAGAAATTGAATAGAATTTGTCACTGGCCCAGCTTTTACCATTTAGGAAAGACACCACATCTTTATCTCCCAAGTCATTTTATGATTTGTCAGTGGTTTGGTGGAGTTGTAGATTCAGTTTTACATCATCCCTTGATTAAAAACAGGTCTTCCACACCACAAATTCCATTTCAATCTCTAAATTTGTATTATTTGCATAGGTAGGGTAGTAGCCCGATGTGTAATCCAGATGCAGCTTTATTTCTTTTTGCTTTTTATCTGATAGTGTTTTTAAACAATGCCTGTTGTATAGAAAGCTATATGGAGTTTTATGCATGAATGTAGTTATCATCTCAGAGTGTCAAAATGTCACCGAGGTCATGTCAACTGAAATATCCTGTAAGGTTCCCTGTGGTCAAAAAGTGGATGATAAGACATAAAAAATACATTAGTCACCTTGCCAATTAAATATCTTAATTGCATCTAAAACACATAGTAGCATTTTCTTGCTAATAAAGAAAAAGCACACTGCAGTCAGTTTGTTGCAGATACCGCATTGCCACTCTACACCAGAGCTCTTGCAGTCTATTGTAGGAATAGGATATGAGCATAATGTGTTGTAAAAAGTAACACATAGCTGTGATTTTACAAAGTGTTATCCTATTTATTTTAAGTGTCATGTAATTATCAATTCATTTACTACCTATTGTAATACCACGAATCATAATGAATGTATTTGCATAATAGGTAGTATCACACGAGCTCAATTATAATTTAGTATTAGCTAAATGTACCATGAAAACAAAATGTTTCCTGTAAAGGTAGGCTGGGGTTGATATATAGCCTGTGTTATACATGGTGTATTACAAATACTGTCATGGGAAATTGTTACATTTGTGGACTTGTTCCCAAAGGGAACTGTTTTGTAGCCCTGCCCTGTCATTCGTTCATTTCCTGTCCTGTCTCCAGCCCCTCATTTTAAATGCTCTTCAGCTCTGGCAATCTCTTGGGTGAAAAAAACTTCAGAAACCTTCAGCCTTTTAGCTGATATGTTAGTGCTCTGCTCACTGTGGCATCTGCCACAAGGCAATGTCTGCCTAAAGACTGAGCTTATGGCTTCAGTGATACTTTAAGACCTGCAGCCCCTGTGCTGGGTGACTAAATCAAGGAGTGGTCACACTGGGGACCAGTGAACTGCCTCAGCTCTGGGGAGTTTCTTTAAAAATTTGTTTCCAGACATTCTTTTTAAATAAAAAGACATCAAAAATTACACATGTGCCTTCCTGGAGCAGGAATTAGCTCTGTGTTGTGTTGGGGAGTATGATACAAGGAGGCTGCTAGCTCTTTAGTTACATAGTTTTCTCTAGTTATCCTCCATGCCTAGATTGCTTTGTGCTCTCTACTGCTTATTCATCATCAGCACAGTCAGTTGTTTCTTCTCTCCTGCCAGTGGTCTCCCTTCCAAAACCAGGTACAGCCTTTTGCTATGTCTCTGCATGCGTATGTGTGGCTTGAAGAATAGCCAGATGTCCTTTTTGCTAAAGAACAGTGTTATCTGCAGTCTTCGGTTTCTGCATCACAACTACTGCTTCACGCCTGCTCTTTTGTAGAGAATGATCATAGATGATGCACCAGCCCTTGGAGTGTTACACCACTGCAGGGAGAGGGAACAACCCTGCACTTGCACCAATTGTCAGCAGCAGCTCAGAGGCCACTACTGCTGCCCAAACCTTCCCCTTTGCCATGTCAGAGCTGCTTCTCCTACCCCAAATACTCTGCTGTATTGTTCTTCTGCCTTTACTACATGAAGATTTATGCAAGCAGAAATGAAACGTATATCATACTCTGCATACAAAATAAATGGTCCCTTTTGGCTATAGTTTAATACTTTGAAGACATGCGATCTTGCAACAGTAGAGTGCTTAGAATAACCCAAATGTGAGCAATATCTAGTTTCTGAGAAAAAGATCTTAGTGGCTCGTAGCTCTCTTTTTGGGTCACTTACAAGTTCAACAAGTTTTGTTGCAGAAGAAAGATTTCCTTGTGCATTAGCCTGAAAATGATCACTGTGTGAACTTTTGTGTCTGTAACGGATGTGTATAATCCCACTTTCCACTTTTTAAATGTATCCCATTTCCAAGTAGAATATGAAGTGCTTACTTTCTGGCTAGCACAGTTGATTTTTACTTGCTGCCTACAAGTGAGATTGAGGACACTGAAATTGCAGAGGATAAAAAGAGAGTTATTTCCACAAATACAGTGGGCTTACTGGTACCTCAAGGATGGTGCAGCCTGATCTACATTCAGAAGCACTGTAATGGCAAAAAGTGAACACAGTTGACAACACTTAATTTGTTTGGACTTATGTCACCGTTGGCTTTACAATGTGACAGGAGAAATACATCTCAGGAATTGATGTGTCATGTGGCACGTTTGCACAATACTACAACTCTCTACAGTCATTTAGGGAAAGCTTTCCCTCTTGATATACGAGGTAAAGCTTCTGAATTTCATGTGTGTACCCTAGCCAGCATGCAATTAAAGCTGCTTTCTCTAAGTTATAATTCAGTTTGGCCAGTTAAGAATCAAAGGGGCAGTGGAAATAGAGCAATGCCATTTTTGGATTTGGGTAAAATTAGAGCTGTTGCAAGGGAAAGACTAAATGTATGTTACAAGGAATCCGTGCAGTATTTGTACAACAGACATTCTTGTCAAACATAGAATTGACAAGCACTGGACATGATAAAATGCAGTTGTCCATACGAACATACAGAGGATGGTACACCTGGCAGTAGAATTACTCCCCAGTGAGAAGACTTAATTGAGAATCTGTATCTTCACTAGGCCACCTTGTCAGGTATAGCATCCCCAAAGGAAGTGACAGTTGAGAATTTGAAGGAAAATGCTTGCTCTTTAATGGAGCTATCAACTTATGTTTCTGTAGTTCTCTTTGATGCGCTGCTAACAGGTGGGGATTTCTGGGCCTTGTTTCTTAACGGGAAGTTTGCAAATAAGGATTAGAAGAAAACTAAAAGCTAAAGTACCCATGAATTTCACAGGGGAATATTCCATGGTGTTTAAATTCAGTATATTATTTCAGTTTTCAACATATATCTTTGAAATTTGCCTTAAATGTGGGTTTTTTTTCTCTGTTTTTGCTCCTAATGGCTTTTTATAGGCCAATTATTGATCACAATTCAGAGGAGCCTACTGTGTAGGAATCAAATTCACTAGGTGATTGCACTTGCACAGGAGATGTGGTGGTAAGCCTGGCCAGAGAAAGGACTAAAAGCACTATAAAACCTGGTGGTGTGATATTTTTTGCACCATGATCAAACTTATAGTCATGTTTGTACCAACTACTGATGATTTTGTGAAATGAATCATCTGTCACTGAACAATGTATAGGGATCATCAGTTCATTTTGCACAAGTTATTAGCTGTCTGCAAACCATGAGATTAATTGCTGTCCAGGGTGATAGAAGGTCTTTCTTACTAGCTGTTGCCTTGCACTAGATTTCCAATAAAATCACAAAGTCCAGATCAGTATACATATCTGTCCCCTTCCCATTATGTTCCTATCGTCATTATTATTATTATTACGGCTACTACTATAAAATAATAACGCTATATCCTCAGGAAGGGTAGAGCCTGTGGCATATTTGAATCCTAATCACTATGTATCATGTAAGATTCCTTTCTGATGTAAATTCTGATACAAATCATCTGGTCTCTAAATAAGAGGAAAAAGAACAGAACTGCTCTAGGGATCAGACCTGGGGAATTAAAATCTACTTGATATGCCATGTGATGCTTGGTGTAATTTTTACTGATCCATGAAAAGTGAAACTGTGCAAAAAAATGTTCATTTACCACTGTAATTATTTGCCTCCCCCCAGCCCCAAATCAACTCTTTAGTATTCTGTTTTGCTGTTAAATGTTTTGAACAGCATCCTGAAAACTATGTGCAGTGTCTTCCATCCAAGCTGTGATGCTAGCCTTAAGTCTGCTAGCTGGAGGTCAACTAAATCAGTACTAGACAACAGTTCTACTCACCTATCTTTTTCTTTTGGGGAAGGAAAGACTCCTCTTCCACTTGTAGCTGTTGCCTTAACTCAAAATTGCTATAGATTCTTTTCATTTGGTGACACAAAAGTGTCGTGTTCATAAAGGCTTTGGGTCTCAAATCGTAACCTACCTTTGGCATGAACCTTGGAGTGGGACAAAGGAAAAAACAGAGCAGATAACTGCACAGGATTTTGTGGCAGGTCCAACATTGCAGGTGATCATTCTGCCCTTTTACACAGTATGTATTATATGCACTACTTGCAGGAAAAGAAAGTTCATCTTGGACATATGACTTAAAGCAAAGAGAAGCTGCTGTTTCTTTGTTCTATGCAGATTTTCCACTTGCTTCTAGAGAGCATATTTCTGCTAAGACCATCCTTCCCTAATTTTCCCTACTGCCATACATCATTCATAAACATTCTGAAATAAAGACTGAAATGGGATATTTCTCCAAAATCGTTTGTATCAGTGGCACAATAGCACTTTTATATAAAATTTTAAAGCTTAGAGAGCCTATCAGTGTCTACTCTAATCAAAGCTAGAGAAAATCTTCTTATCTCTTCTTCCAGCTTTCATCTTTACAAGATAGACTTTCTCAAGCTCACAGCAGAAGTGCCTGGAAATTTCGGATTGAATAACCCACTTTTCCCCATGGCTGATTAACCCCCCGTTTGCATGCTCTGACAGCAAGAGAACTAAAGGCTGTAGCATTGTAAGACATTAGTACCAACTGAGGAGAAGGCTACATGAAACCTTTCCCTTACCCAAACCAGGTTTGTGCTCAGCTGGAACATGACTTGTTCAGACCTTGATCCATGCAAAAGCCATGTTGCCTGTGTGCTTCTGTCCTGCTGCACGTGTAGGGTCCTGGAGGTGAGCAGAGGCCTATGCAGACACACTGTATGGGCATCTTCAAGCAAATGGAGTGAAGAAAGGTGTCGTGGGTTTGTCTGGGTGACAATTTTTTACCACACCCCCCAACCAAATTGCTCTAAGTTGAGAGAAGGTTTATGCAGACAAAACCAAATCT